>BSBN01001583.1:34314503-34944003 GCA_027924645.1 Cunninghamia lanceolata | reverse complement strand
AGCAAGGGATAATGAATGGAGGATATAGGATGGCTAGAATAATTTTGACATTAAGAGGCTATGAAGAGATGAATAGAGAAGGAATTGGGCATTGTGAGGATGCCAGAAAAAGATTTCCTAGAGGAAATTAGGCATGATAAGAATGCAAGAATGAAGTCCCCCTGCAAGAATGAAGTTCCCCTACAAGAATCAAGTTCCGCTGCAAAAATTTAGTCCTCTTTAATTGCTTAGAGAATGGTCTTATTTATAGATTTTCTGAACAGGGAATTGAAAGTGAGGATCAAGAGTTGAGATCAAGGGCTCACATTATTTGTGAATTTTAAATTCACATGTGAGGACAAAAATGAATTAAAGATTCATTTTTTTGGGAAAAGTGGATTATGACATGTTGAATTTTTAATTCAACTCATGGGGGAGTGGAGGACAAAAATGAATTAAAGATTGTAATATTTATGAATTTTTTTTAAGATTGTAATATTTAAATAATCCCACTCTTTTTCCACTATCCCAAGTGGGAATAAAAAATAAACCCACTCCTTTTCCACTATCCCAAGTGGAAATAAAAAAAATAAACCCACTCATGAGGTCCCCCACATAGTCTTTTTCCAACACATAGAGGAATAAAATAAAATAAGTAAAATAGAAATAAAGAGGGAGTGGATGACACACCACCCTCTTTATGGGGGACTCCCACTAAAAGTGAGGAACAAAAAGACAACCCACTTCATTATTGGTGGATCATGGAGTCATTCCATGACTTGGAAATGGGCCTGAGTGTTGATTCCACTCATCCTATTTTCCCCATGCCTCCAAATTCGTCACTTAACTTTATTGTGAAGTTAAAGTGACCATATGGAGGTTATCACAAGGTTATCCTAGTCAAAAGGGTCCCTAGACCCATGGGTTATAACCCAGGGTTGATTTTAACCTAGTTAGGAGTCCCAGGGTCAAGTTAAAGCACAAGTGAAAGGGTCTCAAAATTTAAAATTCAAAAATAAGATAAAACTTCAAAAAAAATAATTCTTACAACACATATCATAATTTTAAATTTTAAAAATATTGAGTTGTGACATTTTTCACTAAGTGTTGCCATCAATGCCAAAGGGGGAGATTGTTGGCAAGAGACACTATGTGACTTCATAAGTGTTCTCATTGATGGCAACAAAGTCTATCCCACACATCTGCAGTACATAATACACCTATACCTGAAGTTAGATTGAAGATTATTTTGGTCTAGTGAACAAGAATAGAGTATGTAATAAGGTCTGACAATCAGGTTCAGACCTCTCAGATGGTGTAACTCAGTAAGTTACAGACTTGTACAAGTCAAGAAGGGTATCATGACTATCGTATTCTAGATATTTAGCCTCTGTTGATAAAGCATGAAAAAGATATGAGCATCTAAGTGTTGCATTCTAATCAGGTAGAGTAGACAAAGGAAGAACTAACTAGCATAGTATCAGACCTCAATCCGAATATTCAAAATGTGTTAATCAACCAATTTATGGCATTGTACATTGTTGGCTGACATGATTAATGCTTTCTATGCATATGTATTTGATGCACATCACTAATCAAGCATGGATTCAAGAGACAGATCAATAACTTACAAATATCTCATGTGTTCTTGTTGCTGACTAAGAAGTTGTTGGAAATCCTTGATGTGGATATATATACCCAATGGATTCAAGCTTGTAAGTGTGTGTAAGTGATAGCATGAATGATTAAGTGTGAAGAAAAGAAAAGACAAGTACGAAGGTAGTAATTCAAGCCCAAAATGTGACATGAAAGTAATATTGAGCAGAGGAAGAATGAAATGTGCTAGATCAATATACTGTGCCTAACTAGAACTGAATTCTTGCATGTATAGATGTTGTTCACTAGTTCAAACACCTTGGTATCATTTGTAAGCATTTGTAGATTGTAAGTCTCTTGTAGGCAGTGTGCCTCTTGTGAGTAGTGTGATCAGGTAGCGAACCCTAATTGGCAAGTGCCAAAATTTGTACTCTTTATTCTTTTAACAGAGAATACAATCTTGGGTTAGTCATCCCATGGGTTTTCCCTCAACAAGGTTTCCACGTAAAAATCCTTATGGTATGTGTTAATTTCTTTTTCAATTCTTTTGATTGTGTTGCTTTGATATAACACTAAATGATAAGATAAGAAAAGAAAGTAAAAATAGAAAAGTTATAGGATAACTGATTCACCCCCCCTCTCAGTTATCTGCATTATTTCCAACAGAGGGATTAGGGTCTAGGGTTGAGGGATTAGGGTTTGAGGTATAGTGTTGAGGACCTTGAGGGTTTAGGGATATGGTTTAGAATTTAAGGTTTAAGTTTTGAGTGTTGAGGCTTTAGGGATAGAGTTTAGGCTTTAGGGTTGCTGGATTAGGGTTTAGGGTTGAGGGATTAGGGTTTGAGGTATAGTATTAAGGGTTTAGGGATAGGGCTTAGGATTTAAGATTTAAGGGTTAAGGGTTGAGGCTTTAGGGATAGGGTTTAGGGTTTAGGGTTTGAGGTATATTGTTGAGGGTTAAGGGATTAGGGTTTGAGGTATAGTGTTGAGGGTTGAGGGTTTAGGGATAAGGTTTAGGATTTGAGGTTTAACGGTAGAGGCTTTAGGGATAGGGTTTAGGGTTTAGGGATAACAGATTAGGGTTTAGGGTTGAGGGATTAGGGTTGAGGGATAGGGTTTACAGTTTAGGGATAAGGGATTAGGGTTTAGGGTTAAGGGAGAGATAGAAGAAATACATGAGAGAGTGAATAATATGGAGTTTTGTATAGCAAGCCATAACGTGAGCACATTGTTTCTTGCTATTGAAATGGTAAAAGGCTAGGATACCTGTGATACATGCCCACATGCTTTGTCTTCTTCTGGTTATGTGCGTGTTCTAACAAAAAAAAAGATTTTTCATGCTGTTGCGAAGTGCACATGCACATTTTTCACATTCTACCACCTTTGCATGAACTTTCCACCACCTTTTTCTTGTTTACTAACTTAAGGAGGAAATACCACAGTTTTCACATCAAATTTGATATATATCAGTTCAAGTTTCAATTTTTGTAGTGTTACAATGTTGATTGTGATTGAATTGTAGGAATTTAACATTATACATTGGTTAATTGTATTGTTGTTAGTAATTCTATTTGAGTGTTATTCAATTGAATGTTGAAAAGGAAGCAAGTGGTGGAAAACCCAAATTGTTGAGGAGTTTGATGCAAGAAGAAAAAATACTACATAATTGTGTACTCTCTCCATTTGAATCTCTATTTTTTAGGTATGTCAAGTCTTTACGCATGTTCTAAGTTAGATTTTCCTTAATTCTATTCGAATTACTTTATCATGCCTCATTTAATACATGTCTATATCACTTGTATGGTTTATATATTTTGTGTTTCTATTAGTTGTTTTTATATTTTGTGTTTATAGTTCATGTTCCTTGTCTATGCTTCCACATTTTGCATACATGTCTAATAGGGAATTTGCAGCCTGAGCTCTGAATTTCTTCCCAAAGAGTTGTAAATTTCTATTGCTTTGAATTTCTTCTTTATGCTTGCAGACCTGTAGCTGCTCATGAAAGATATCATCAATCCGAAACATGAATTTATCAAAATGATCAATAGGAACATAGTATCCTAGCTACAAAATTGAGTTCCTTTATTCAAATTTAAAAAGTAAAAAAAATGGATTACAATACACTTCTCTCCAACATAAACTAGTCAAGACAACCATAGAACATCTAATAATGATCTAACAACTATTAAACAAACATAGCTACCAACCAAAGAAATAGAAAAACCTAAAAAATTTACATACAACCAAAACCAAGTTCTTACTTGTGAAGATATTTTCTAGTGGTGCTGAACACATACCTTCAAAGTGACTTGGGAGTACAAACTTGAGAAGCCTTAACCACCATTTCATTAAAGGGATTAAAGTAGCTAGATTTTCCACAAAATAACTTATAATATATGATTTAAGTCTCAATGCACTCATCATCCACGCCCCTTCCTTAGATAGCTTTAACAAAATGTAAGGTAGCTAGAGAGGAGCAATTAACAATTAAAGATAGTTTATTGTTTGACATTACACATTTCCTAAAAGAGTCATGGCATCTACCTTCATTAGACTTAAGAGACATTACACCTATCCACATAATAATAATCCACAAGCACCACCCCCAACAACCACTACTCAACTAACCAATTTGAAACCACCATAAAAAAATTCAGTGCCTTAATTTTTAGAAAATATCACACTTTACAATTTATGTCAATACTTGCATTACACACCCTAACTTAAAGCTTAAATGAGAAATTAAGTTGGCATAGGGAAGATTAGTACACTCACCATGATCAACTCTAAGAGCCCCAAAAACATCATAATGGAATATATTTATAGGGCTTGAAAGATTAAAAAATGGTCACAATTTGACCATGAATTTGGAAGGGGAATTTATAAGGGCCTTCAAATAAGCATAAAATTAATGAGGCATATATCTTAAATGAATATCTATATTCCAATCCAAGAATTGGTTTGATGGTTGTAGGGTGCTATATGGGGCTCTTTGTCAACCCAAAATTTTACCATAAAATCTACTACTTAGTTGAGTATGCACCTGTAATTTTGATATCTTATAAACATAAAATTAGCACCAATTTATAGGGCCTCTTATGTAAAGTTCTTTAACCTTGAATTTTAGCAAGAGCCCTTTAAAAGTGAATTGAAAACTCTTCTTTGACTAGATGAGAACACTTCAACAATAGTAATGGGCTGAAAAATCCTCCACCATGTAATTAAAAACTCTTCTTTGATTGCAAGGAAAGTGTGGGAAGTGCTGGAAATGTTGAGAGCAACAGACCTAAAATTTGGAACCATATTCATTTCCTAGGAACTAATATTTATCTCTTTATCATGCTACAAATAAATTCTTCATCATGCTAAGGAAACGATCAAGAATTAAACCAACATAGGAAGAGAAATAATCTAAGAATGCAAAGAAAGTAGTGGCTATGAGGGAACTTCATGAGAAGAGGAAATTGGACATGATTGTCAAAGACATGCCAATTGAAGAGGAGCCTCAACCATCAACAAGAGATATGGTATTGGAGGCATAAAGGGAACGAATGCAAAATCTTCGTGCTATGAGAGATTTGAATACCAATTGGAGACACGTCCTCTACCGCAAGTCAAGATGGAGGGACACCATCTACCGCATCTCAAGTTGAGAGTACATCATCACTCACATGTGAGAAAGGAGGTACACCATTGTTCCTACCTCAACCTCAAGGTATGTCATCTATTCCATCTCTGATCGAAGGTATGCCATCTAGCCCATCTCATTTAAATATTGATGAAATTCTAAATGTTGAGATGAATTTACCTTTCTTAACACTACCTAGATTTTTGCATAGAAAGCCAAAGTATTTGATTGATATTGATGAGAATATTTTGCATCCAATGGAAGGTAAGATTCCAAAACGCACTTGTAGAAGATATTCTTATAAGATTTGGAGAGTGTTATTTGAAAAGTTAAATGAGACCACAAGATGTCAACTATTCATTGAAATGATGCGAAGTATAAAGTATAGGTCCATCATGAAGATTCTTGGGTTGAGAACATTAGATGCTTCAAGTAAAAAATCTATTGTCAAGAATTTAATGAGTGCATATGAGAGTGTGGGTAACACCTCATGCACAAAAGAAAGTAATGTCACATGACATGTCATTACATCAATAATAGTAATTAATCGAATGAGGAAAGCTTGTCTCATTAGAAAGATGAGTCAAGCATTGAGAATTAATAGAAAATTTTATCAAGAGCTGTTGGAAGGTACCAAAGAATCGAGGACACCAATGCCAATGAATTATGGGCATTCTTGGGGAGACTACCATGAAAAGATAAACCAATTGTTGAAGCATTGAGATCACTAATTGAAGACTTTTGGAAGAATTACACAAGGGTATCTCCAAATCAAAGGGATGTGGTAAGAAGGAGAATCGGTAGTCGAAACTGTGAGCCACATCCAAAGCATTTTTTAGATATGACTCAAACACAATTTTTTGGTAAATTTCTAGAGATGTATCCTCAAATTAAAATTTCTCAAAGATATTTTGAAATGCTAAAACCTTTCTATGTCAAAATAAATCACACACGCACTACTTGTTGTTGTAGATTACATATTGAATTTTCTTACCATTTTGATGTTTATCGGTCTATAGGTTTAGATTTGCATACTAACAATGTTTTGCAAGATTGTGGCATACATGCCCCACCAACATGTTAGAAAAGAAAGCAACACTACTTCAATGGAAATCTAATTCAAATAAATTTCAGCAATCTTTAAGTGTGCATTAACAATGGAGATTGTAATCAAAACATAAACCCACAATATAGAAATATACCAGAAGTAGAATGAAGCACATAACACAAGTGTTTAACGTGGAGAAAACCCTTGCAGGTAAAAAACTCCACCAAGAAAAGAGGCCAAGTTGTATTATCTTCACAAAAGGAGATTACAAATACATTCACTTCCTCTGTCCTCCAACCTTCACTCCGGCAAAATCTGGATACCTATAAACTATTATTATTCCTCTCATCTACTATGCTACGGTTTATATAGAATTTACACAACCTCAAAACATTAAATGACTTCTTACAAGCTCATAACACTTGTCAAGAGTCAACAATACAATCTTGGGTGTCCATGGCCAAGAATAGGTTTTTACGGGGTCATAAATGTTGTCATACATGCATCCTACACTTGGGAAAATGTGCCCATGCAAGCTTAAACACCTTGGGGCTAAAAATAACCACTTACAACATTTTATGATGCATCATATGCTATTATAAGTGTCATAGATTCTTATGACAACTCACAGTTGTCATAGATTCTTATGACAACTCACAGTTGTCATAGAATCTCTTACACCTTACAGCATCTATGGCATGTGTCATAACACTAAAAATAGATTATTCCTCCACATATGCACCCCACTTTGACTAATTACCATTTACCATAGTAAATGACATCCCGTAACTACCAGTAGTAATTCTGGGACTTACCATGCAGTAACTCCATAATTACTATGGACAGTAAATAATTTTTACTTCTTCTGGTGAAAATTGTACATCCCTTATGGGTAATTACAAATTATAAATGGAGTAATACAATAATGGGATTTACAACTTGGTTAATGGCACCTTATCTCAACATTCTCCCACTTGACATTATACATTGTAAATCAACCCATAGGAAATCAAATTAAAAATAATTAGGTACTAGAAACAAGGTCCATGGTCTCTCTGCACCATATGAACTTCTCTATGCTCATAGGCTTAGTCAATGAATCTACAACATTCTCTTGAATGTCTATCTTCTTCATCTCAATTTCTCCATTTGCAACTAACTCTCAAACAAAGTGATACATGGGATTTTTGGCCAAACAGATAGCACTCTAGCTGTCACAACCAATCTGAATGATCCTATAATCAAAACCAATACCTGTACATAGTCTTCTCAACCAAACTACCTCCTTAGAGACATGAGTAGTAGCCATACACTCTGCTTATATGGTGGACAAAGCAACTATGGACTACCTCTTACTCATCTAACTCACTGCACCTCCAAACAAAGTAAACACATAGCCACTAGTGGACCTTCGACTATCCAAGTCACCTACCCAATCTGCATCAACAAAACCCTATATGTCCAAAGATTTGTCAACACTATCAGCACCAAAATAAACCAAACAATGGTTAGGAGTACCTGCAAGATATTTAAACACTCTCTTCACATTGTTCCAATGTTGTCTACCAAGGTTAGACATAAATCTGCTCAAAACTCCCACTGCTTGGGCAATATCTGGTCTATTGCAAATCATTGCATACATCAAACCCTCTACAACACTAGCATATGGCACATTAGACATATCCTCAAGATCATCCTCAATCTTTGGACACATATCTAATGAAATCTTAGTACTAATGGGTAAAGGAACTCTAACTGGGTTACGGTCTTGCATACTAAATTGTTGCAAAATAGTATTCACATACTTACTTTGTGACAACCAAAGCTTTCTGTTAACTCTGTCCCTCCTGATCTCCATTCCCAAAATATATCTTCTAGCACCAAGATCCTTCATCTCAAATGCACCTAAAAATTGGGCTTTAAGCTCACTGATCATACCCTTAGTATTGCTAAAAAATAGCATGTCATCAACATACAAAACAATAACCAATATAGAATCATCAACACAATAAATGTAAACACAGTAATCCTCCTCGCTTCTAACAAAACCTAATTTCAAAACAAATGAGTCAAACTTTTGATACCACATTCTGGGGGATGGTTTCAAACCATAAAGAGACCTCTTTAACCTAAAAACCCAATGTTCTTTCCTTTTACCTCAAAACCTGTAGGTTGTTGCATATAAATTTCTTCTTCAAGATCTCCATGCAAGAACACAATCTTAACATCCATTTGCTCAATCTCCCAATCATGAGCTGCAGCAATGGATAAAAGAAATCTAATAGAAGTCAATTTAGTAACAGGAGAGAATATCTCACCAACATCAACTCCTTCTCTCTGGGAGTAGCCCTTGACTACCAGTCTAGCCTTTTACTTCTCCAATGACCCATCTGCTCCAAACTTCTTCTTAAAGACCCACTTACATCCTATGGCCTTTCTTCCTTTGGGCAAATGAACAAGATCCCACGTGTTACAAGAGTCTAAAGCCATCATCTCCTCCCACATGGCTAACTGTCAAGATTCACTATCATCTGCAAATATAGCTTACCTGTAGGATCTAGGTTCATCGTTAGTACTCAATAAAGCATATACACAATAGAAATCTGGTGGGCTATACATGTCAATTAGATTCCATTGTCTTGTGGATCTCCTCAAGGGTGGAGTAAGAGACTCTACTCATTCTTCTGCATGATCATCTGCACCAACTTCTTATGTAACAATAGATTCATCTTCATCAAAACTACTTGAATCTTTTTCTTCTTCTTCACCCCCCAATCCATCATTTTGTTATTCCTAAGGTGCATCTTGCTACTCTAAATCAAAGTACACCTTCTTTACCTTTTCTTCTTTTTTTTTTGGTTGCTCAAGTTTAGAGATAGCTCTAAGTTCCTTGAAAATAACATCTCTAGAAAAGATAATCTTGCAGGTTAGTGGATTCCAAAGCTTATAAATTTTGACATTATCACCATATCCAATGAATGTACACTTTTCAGCCTTTGGATCCAACTTAGATTGCTTTTCCTTAGGCACATTAACAAAATCCTCACAGCCAAAAACCCTTAAATGTGAAACAAAAGGTTTCTTACCTATCCACACTTCATAAGGTGTCAAATCAAGAGCCTTACAAGGAGATCTATTTATCAAGTAGCAAGCAATACACACAACCTCTGTCCAAAAGTATTTATCCAACTGTGTATCACTAAGCATACTTCTAGCCCTTTCCGTAATTATTTTGTTCATCCTTTCTGCAACACTATTCTACTATGGTGTATATGGAGTTGTATTTTGTTTGATTATACCTGCATGCTTGCAAAACTCATCAAATTCCTTAGAGCAATATTCCCCTCCATTGTCAGATCTTAGTATTTTTATCTTTAAACCTGATTGGCTCTCTACTAAGACTTTGAATTCCTTAAACTTAGTGAAAACTTTAGATTTATGCTTCATAAAATAAATCCATGTAAATCTAGATACATCATCAATGAAGGTTACAAAATAACGAGATTTTCTAATAGATTCATTATCCACAGGTCCAAACACATCCATATGAATAATTTCTAACTTCTCTTTTTCTCTATTACTTCTTGAAGGAAATGATTTTATGTTTTGTTTACCAAACACACAATGCTCATAGAAATCAAAGTGCTCATCAGAATAGGAGAAACCATTCAACAAATTTTTATTCTTAATAGTTTTTAATACATTATTGCTTGTGTGGCCCAATCTACAGTGCCACAACATACATGCATTTTTAGTATTAGCCTCATATACATAGGAGTCATTATAAACTGTAGTGGCTTCAAGCTTGAACAGGTTTCCGAATCTCTTCCCCTTCACTATCACCAAGTTTCCTCTCACTAATCTGCAGCCATGCTTGTCAAATGTCACATGCATTCCCAAATCATTCAAATTCAAAACTGAAATTAGATTTCTAACTAATCCAGGAACATGCAAAACACCTAGGAGGGTTTTAATTCTCCCATCACTAAAACACAACAATACCTTTCCTTTCCCAACAATCGGATATGAAGAGTTGTCACCAAGGTAGATAATACCTCCATCATATTTTTCATATGAAGAGAACCATTCCTTATGTGGAGTCATATGAAATGAGCATCCTGAGTCAACCAACCAGTGATCATTAGAAACAAGATTACATGTAGAAATGAAAACTTCTTCACTTGCATTCATGGACTTATCCGAAGCACTCTCCCACTATTTTTTGGGGTTTCTGTACTCCTTCACATGTCCCCTTTTACTGCAGTTCCAACACTTAACTCTATTCTTTCTACTAGGAGTCTTAGACTGGCCCTTGGACTTGTCCTTAGCTCCTTTCTGGTCTCCTTTACGTCCTCCTTCCTTAGACATTCCCCTGACACTAAGAGCATCCCCTGAGCTATCTGAACTCTTCTTCCTCAATAAATGTGACAGTAGCATTGGAATAAGAGCATCCAACTTCAGATCCACAAGGTTAGTAGTGAAAGTAAGGATTATATTCTCCCAAGACTCAGGTAAAGAACAAAGAAGTAAGATACATTTATCTTCCTCACTAACCTCAACATCTACTGAATCAAGTTGACTCACTAACAAATTAAAATAATTTAAATGTTCTGCAACTGATTCACCTTCTCACATTTTCATGGAAAACAATTTTCTTTTTAAATAAATTTTATTTACCATACTCTTGGCTTGATAGATCTCACCCAACCATTTCCACAACTTGTATGCAATCTCTTCCTTTGCAACATTCAATAGGACAGAGTCTGAAACACACAACTCAATGGTTCCCCATGTTAGACTTAGGGCACACAACTGGGGGGGTGAATCAGTTGTGTAAAACTTACACCAATTTACACACTTAAATCATCTTAGTGATTAGCAGTATATTAAACATGAAACATAATGCATTCAAATCAAAAGCAGGAATTCATCAACACATAAGACACCAAGATTTTGAAGTGGAAAAGCTGGTTAAGGGAAAAAACCACGGGGTGATTAACCCAAGAATGTATTCTCTGTTAGAAGAATAGAAAGAACAAAATGCCACATGCCAATTAGGGCTCACTACCTGAGTACACTGCTCACAAGAGGCTCACTGCCTACAAGAGACACACTGTCTACAAAGAAATAAGTATCACATACATGAACTAGAGAATAGCATCTTCACCATGCTTGAATCAGTTCCATTAAGCTCAATACTTCTGCTCTACCTTTCGCTCTCTTCTTCACTACCACACACTCATCTCCACACTAAAAGATGAGATCAAACTAACTTCGTAATCCCTTATTTATACAAGGCATCAATGTAGGAATGATCATCTAAGTCAGAAAACATTCATAAGATCATCCGCCAGATGCATAACTCATCCGGTTGGCTTGTCTCAAGAAGAACGCCATCATACAGAATACTCTTCAATTGTGAGCTCCAACTTCAATGCGGACCACCAACATGAACTAGACACAATCCAAAGACTTCCAAAAGCTTTCTTGAATCACCAAGAACATCCACACTTCTTCTGCTTACTGAAATCCTTCTCTCCTTCATTCGGAACCTTAAGAACACAGTCTGTCATAACTATCACAAAAGAATAGATGCTTCTAGACCTTCAAACCATGCACAAATAGAGTTGATATACCACAAAGACTTCCTCAGCACTCCCTTGAATCCACAGAATAGGCAACTTCATTTTCGAATCTCACCAGACCTTTCTTGTTACACTCTATCACCTCTAAACACCTACCGGAACCAATTTTACTTGAGCGGCCACAACTTCTTCATATCTTCATGTGGACCTCTGAAATCTCTACTGAATCACCTACAGACACATATCTACAACCCTTTAATCCACATCGTCTGACCATCATCCTATCTTGGACTTTTGTCTTACAGTCATCATTATTCTTCACTATTCCTGATTGAGACTAATTTTCTCAATATCCTTAGCTCACGGCTCATCCAGACCTTTTCATAAATGCAATAGGAGTATGTTGACATCAATGACAACACCGGTTAGGCCCATACTTGCAACAATCTCCCCCTTTGTCATTGATGGCAACATATAATGTGAAAAACCATCAAGATAAGAACTTCTCCTTATTGTCACAACTCCCCCTATCAACAGAAACCATTCACATGTCTTCTCTCTCTTTACTGCTCCCCCTTTGATCAGCAACCACTTGTTTTTCACATGTCCTCTCTCCCCCTTTGACATTAATGGCAAAGGGCACATACTTGCAATTTCACCATTTTAGAATCATACCTGCTGCTCCCCCTGAGTAGCAGCTCCCATCAATCCAGATCACAAGATATGACTGTGATATCCACTGAACTGATGCACCTCAGTGCACCTTAGTTCATCACGGGAGGGGTAATAACCCCTAACTTCTCCCTGAGATAGTCAAAAGAGTCCTTAGGCAGAGGTTTAGTAAAGATGTCTACAATCTGATCCTTGGATGACACAAGCTCCAATTTGACTTCATTTTTGTTCACTTGCTCTCTCAGAAAGTGGAACTTGATAGATATATGCTTGGTCTTTGAATGCAACACCAGATTCTTAGATATACTTATAGCACTTGAATTATCACAGAAGATTGTGATAGGTTCCTCATACTCCACTTTGATATCTCTTAGCATCTGCTTCATCCATAAAACTTGAGTGCAACTACCTACTACTACAATATATTCTGCTTCAGTTGTAGATAGGGATATTGCCTCTTGTTTCTTACTTAGCCAAGAAACCAATCTCTTTCCCAACAAGAATGCTCCACCACTGGTACTCTTTCGGTCATCCGAATCTCCTACCTAATCAGCATCTATATATGCATGAAGAGAGAAATCATGATCTCTAGGATACCATAGACCATACTCAACCATCCCTTTTAGATATCTAAAAATCCTCTTGATTGCCATGACATGGGATTCTCTAGGATTAGCTTGGAATCTAGCAACAAGACCAACAGATTGCATAATATCTGGTCTAGTTTGAGTGAGATACAACAATCCTCCAATCATTGATCTGTACTTTGTTTTGTCTACCTTAGGAGAGTCATCATCTTTGCTCAACTTACATCCGGTTGTCATGGGAGTATTCATTGGCTTTGAATCTTCCATCCCAAATTTTCTCAACAATTCTTTTACATATTTGGTTTGAGAAATAAAGATTC
The DNA here is from genome assembly GCA_027924645.1 of Cunninghamia lanceolata. NCBI lineage: Eukaryota > Viridiplantae > Streptophyta > Pinopsida > Cupressales > Cupressaceae > Cunninghamia > Cunninghamia lanceolata. The sequence goes on along the minus strand of BSBN01001583.1, from coordinate 34,930,588 downwards.
ATTTCTTTGTTTGAGTAATTTGCAGACCTAAGAAGAAATTTATTTCACCAAGCATAGACATCTCAAACTCACTTTTCACTTGATTTGCAAAAGCTTTACACATACTATCTCTTCCTCCAAAGATGATATCATCAACAAATACTTCAACAATCAAGATGTTTTCATGATCAATTTTGAAATATAAGTTACTGTTAGCAGTACCTTTGTTGAAACTAATCTTCAAAAGATGCTTGTCCAATCTTTCATACCAGGCTCTTGGGGCTTGCCTTAATCCATATAGTGCCTTCTTCAACTTGAAGACCATATCACCATGATCAGAGAACTGAAATCCATCCAGCTGCTCTATATACACTTCCTCTTGCAAGTCACCATTTAGAAAGGCAGACTTGACATCCATTTGATATACCTTGAAATCCTTAAAGGTAGCAAAGGCAGGGAATAATCTGACTACTTCATTTCTTGCCATCAGAGAAAAAGTTTCTTCAAAATCTATTCCTTCTATTTGAGAGTAGCCCTTGCAGACCAATCTGGCTTTATTTCTGATTACTTCACCAACTTCATTTAGTTTGTTTCGGAAGACCCATTTGGTTCCAATCACATTCTTGTTTCTAGGTCTGGGAACAAGATCCCAAGTGTGATTTTTCTCAATTTACATCAACTCTTCCTTCATTTCTTTGGTCTAGTTTTCATCATTGCAGGCTTCATTTATTGTCTTAGGTTCAATCTTTGAAATTAGACAATATTCACCTGAATTTTGAGCAATTTTCCTTCTAGTTTGCACACCTTTGCTTTTGTCACCTATGATCTAATCTTCAGAGTGGTTCAGTCTTATATATTTTGGAACTTTGGGAGCTTCTTGCACTTCTACTTCTTGATCAGGGTCATTCAAACCTATCTCTTCTTCCTGATTTACCGAATCAGTTTGAATCTAATTTTCAGAAGAGGATTGAACTCCTTGAACCAAAACACCATTCTGATCATCTTCATCATATTCATAAAACCTTGAGGGTTTCTCTATTCCCTCATCAACCTTCACATTTATACTTTTTATCATCTTTCTTAGTCTCTTGTTATAACATCGGTATGCTTTGCTTTGAGTAGAGTAACCCAAGAATATTCCTTCATCACTTCTAGCATCAAACTTGCCTAGATCTTCATATCTTTTTTGTAATATTTGCTACCAAAGACTTTAAAATATCTTAGAGTAGGAGCAATGCCAAACCAAAGTTCATAAGGGGTCTTACCAGTATTGCTTCTGATTTAAACTCAATTGAGAGTATAGATTGCAGTGCTGACAACTTCTCTCCAATAGATTTGAGGAACATTTTCTTCCATCATCATGGTCCTAGATGCTTCCTGGATGGTCCGATTCTTTCTCTCCACTACTCCATTCTACTGTGGAGTCCTAGGAGCAAATAATTGTCTCTTAATTCCATGTTTCTCACAGAACTCTATGAACTCACCAGATGTGAATTCTTCACCTCTATCAGACCTCAGACATTTCAACTTTAATCTTGTTTCATTCTCTACCATAGCCTTGAATATTTTGAATTTCTCAAGAGCTTCTGATTTCTCCTTTAGAAAGGTTACCCACATCATCTGGGAATAGTCATCAATTAGCAGCATGAAGTATCTATCACCTTGAATACTGTTGGTTCTTGCCAGACCACAAAGATCAGTGTGAACTAAGTCCAATAATCTGGTAGAGGACAGTTCCTTGCTTTTGAATGAGACTCTGCTTAGCTTACCCAACTAACATTCCTTGCACAAGCTGTTAGTAGGTTTCACCAATTTTGGAAGATCTCTTACAGCCTGAGTATTGCTTATCTTGATAATATTATCAAAATTCACATGACACATCCTTCTATGCCATAACCAACTTTGATCAACTTGAACAAATAAGCAGCTTTTACCAGTACCAACCAAGTGGAAGATATTACCTTTAGTTTGAGTACTGAATGTCATCTCTATTCTGGATCTTTCAAATATTTTGCATTTTCCATCCTTGAATCAGAGATCATAGCCTTTGTCCACCAACTGTCCAACACTGAGAAGATTGTGCTTCAAACCTTCAACATACAGTACATTACCAGTTTTGTTTCTTCCATCAAAAGAAATAGTTCCTCTTCCTCTGATTCTACCAGTAGAATTATCACCAAATTTTACCACTCCTCCTTCATACTTTTCCAAATCTACAAACTTATTTTTGTCACCTGTCATATGGTGAGAGCATCCATTGTCAATGACCCAATCATCCTTCTCTTCAATTTGGGCAGCCAGAGCTCTTTCCACACTCTTAAGATTGACAGATACAGAGGACAATGGATCTTCTTCCTTGATGGCAATGAACACCTGTTCATTTCTGGATTTGTTTCCTATCTCTGATTCATTATCTGTTACTCCTTCATTATCATCATCTTCATGTACATAGTAATAGTTCTTTTGGAACCTTGGTTTGTTAGGATTTTGCCTTGAAAATGTTTTCGGATACCTTGAGGCAAAATGACCAATCTTATTGCAGTTAAAACACTTAAAATGTAATTTTCCTTCATACTTACTGAATCCTCTTGGTAGCCTCTTTGCAATAAGGGCTTCAAGTTGAGCAGTTTCTACTTCTTCTTCCAGATCTTTTCTTGCTTTTTCATACCATGACAATTTCCTTGAAGAATTCTCTCCCAGATCAAACCTTTGTTTACCTTTAATAGAGGCATTGGCTCTGAATGCAGATTCAATCTTGGGGGGGTTGTCTCCAAACTCTGTCATTTCAAATGCAGCCAATGAATCTCATGTGACAATTGTATGGGCTCTAAATTCTTCAATGGCAGTAGCCTTGATTTTGTAAGAAGCAAAAAGGGATCTAAGAATTTTACCAACAATCTCATTTTCATCCAAAACTCCACCAGCATTTCTAATTCCACAAACCAGCTCATTCACTCTTGGCATAAAAGTGGTTATATTTTCATCATCTCTCATCTTCAATTTTTCAAATTTCCCTTTTAGACTCTGTAACCTTGCACATTTAACATACTGGTCTCCTTCATGCAAAAGTTTCAGTTTATTCCAAATCTCAAAGGCAGTTGGTACGTCAATAACATTTGAGAGCTCTGAGTCAGATAATACACTTAAAAGAACCTTTTTGGTTTGCAGATTGTTTTTAGCATCTATGATTTCATTTAGGGTTGTCGGACCACCCTGTGGAGGTACATATGCTTTTGTAACCATGGACCAGTATGCCATTCCCATACACTGCAAGTGACATTTCATGTGACCTTTCCAAAGAGCAAAGTTGGTTCCATCAAACTTCAAACTATCCTTCTTGTAAGATGACATCCTGGATCTCCTCAAGCGTTTAAGCTCCTTTTGGAGGAACTTAGCTCTGATACCAATTGTTAGACTTAGGGCACACAACTGAGAGGGGAGGTGAATCAGTTGTGTAAAACTTACTCCAATTTACACAATTAAATCCTCTTAGTGATTAGCAATATATTAAACATGAAACATAATGCATTCAAATCAAAAATAAGAATTCATCTGACATGAAAAACCTAGTTAAGGGAAAAAACCACAAGGTGATTAACCCAAGAATGTATTCTCTGTTAGAAGAATAGAAAGAATAAAATGGCACATGCCAATTAGGGCTCACTGCCCAAGCACACTGCTCACAAGAGGCTCATTGCCTACAAGAGACACACTATCTACAAAGAAATAAGTATCACATACATGAACTAGAGAATAGCATCTTTACCATGCTTGAATTAGTTCCATTAAGCTCAATACTTCTTCTCTGCCTTTCGCTCTCTTCTTCGCTACCACACACTCATCTCCACACTAAAAGGTGAGATCGAACTAACTTCACAATCCCTTATTTATACAAGGCATCAACTTAGGAATGATCATCTAAGTTAGAAAACATTCATAAGATCATCCGCCAGATGCATAACTCATCTGGTCGGCCTATCTCAAGAGGAACGCCATCATACATAATACTCTTCAATTGCAAGCTCCAACTTCAATGCAGACTACAAACATGAACTGGACATGATCCAAAGACTTCCAAAATCTTTCTTGAATCACCAAGAATATCCACACTTCTTCTACTTACTGAAATCCTTCTCTCCTTCATCCGGAACCTTAAGAACATAGTCTGTCATAACTGTCACAAAAGAATAGATGCTTTGGGACCTTCAAACCATGTACAAATAGAGTTGATATACCACAAAGACTTCCTTAGCACTCCCTTAAATCCATAGAATAGGAAACTATATTTCTGGATCTCACCGAACCTTTCTTGTTACACTCTGTCACCTCTGAACACCTACCAGAACCAGTTTTACTTGAGCGGCCACAACTTCTTCATATCTTCATGCGGACCTCTAAAATCTCTACTAGATCACCTATAGACACATATCTACAAACCCTTTAATCTACATCCTCTGATCATCATCCTATCTTGGACTTTTGTCTTACAGTCATCACTGTTCTTCACTGTTCCTGATTGAGACTAATTTTCTCAATATCCTTAGCTCACGCCTCACTAGACCTTTTCATTAATGCAAAAGGAGTATGTTGACATCAATGACAACACCGGTTAGGCCCATACTTGCAACACCCTGTGCCTTTTTAAAGAGTCTATCCCACTCATCTTGAGAGACATCATCAGGTTTCTTCTATTTTTGAACAACTAACCATTGGTTTCTTTCTTCCAACAAATCTTACATTTTTAGCTTCCACAACTCATACCCTATCCCGTTGAAGTTCTCAATGTCCATTTGAGAGGCTGATGCAATAGTGGATGCAACCATAATAACAACACAAGATCTATAAAACAAACACAAGCAAATCTCCCACTACAGCTACAGCTTCCACACTACCACCGAAGAGTCAAAGTTTGCTAGGCTCTGATACCAAATGTTAGAAATGAAAGAAACACTACTTCAATGGAAATCTTATTTGAATAAATTTAACAATCTTTAAGTGTGCATTAACAATGGAGATTGTAATCAAAACATAAACCCACAATACAGACATATACCAGAAGCAGAATGAAGCACATAACACAAGTGTTTAACATGGAGAAAACCCTTACAGGTAAAAAACTCCACCAAGAAAAGAGGCCAAATTGTATTATCTTCACAAAAGGATATTACAAATACATTCACTTCCTCTGTCCTCCAACCTTCACTCTAACAGAACCTGGGTACCTGTAAACTATTATTATGCCTCTCATCTACTATGCTATGTTTTATATAGAATTTACACAACGTCAAGACATTAAATGACTTCTTACAAGCTCATAACACTTGTCAAGAGTCAACACTACAACCTTGGGCATCCATGGCCAAGAATAGGGTCTTATAGGGTCATAAATGCATCCTACACTTCGTAAAATGTGCCCACGCAAGTTTGAACACCTTGGGGCTAAAAATAGCTACTTACAACATCTTATGATGCATCATATGCTATTATAAGTGTCATAGATTCTTATGACAACTTACAGTTGTCATAGAATCTCTTACACCTTCCTATAAAATCTATGATGTGCGTCATAACACTAAAAATAGATTATTCCTCCACATGTGCACCCCACTTTGACTAATTACCATTTACCATAGTAAATGAAATCTCATAACTACTATTGGTAACTCTGGAACTTACTGTAGAAAAGAAGCTAGGTGTGCAGAAATCACTTCCTACACTAATCTAATGAGGGGAGAGCTATACAAATTCAATTTAACCTTTACCATTATAGTAACATGAAATATATAATAGAGATATTGCAACAATACACATAGACTAGAAAGAAGAGAGACAAAGATATAACGTGGGGAAAACCCTTATCGGATGAAAAACCCCACACTTAGAAACCTGCACAATGTATTATAAAAACTAAATGTTTTTTACAATACACTTGCAATGAAAGCTTTAATAGTCTTTGACACTCATGTCTAGATTCAATCCGGAAGCATAACAGTACCTGTCAATCACTTACTATATCTCCTCCTCCAAGCACCTATTTATATAGAATATATAAGGCAAAATTGGCTCTATCTTGGAATGGGTGTCCAACTTGGCCTCATGGCCCAAAACCCATGCCTATAGACACTTGGTCAACATTGTAAAATATATCTGACACTTGTCCATAGCTCCCATCCCAAAGAGGTCACCTAATTCAAAAATGGGCTATGACAGATGCTCTTACAACTCTTACGACTGTCATAGAATCTATCATAGCTGTCATAACTTACAGCTGTAAGAGAATTTCATACACAGGCTATAAATAGCATATTCTCTTAGAACATGTCATAGTCCACCTTGGGGCATCCAAAGATGCCTTTTTCAAAAATGCTTCATGACACATGTCTTCACATGTCTTACAAGCTTCTATTTCCAACTCTCACATGTCATAACTTGGTCATAGGAATCCATAACCGTTTCGGTCAACATTCCCTTACACAACATCCAAGAAGCTGACACATGAAAAAATACTCCTACCATAAAGTGGGATGCCTATCTCCTCATGTGAGGACAAAATTACAAGTTGTCATCTTCCATGTAGGATGACACATCATTGTGCCACATCCCACAAAATGACAATATGGAATTTACAATAAATTTAGAACATAGGCAATGAATAAATAAATATAATCATAAATAATGCAAGGAATTACCAAGGTTGAGACATCTTAATTCCCAAAATTCTCCCACTTGTTGAACACCTTGTAAGAGCTAATAGAATAACATGATTTAACTTCTATAGGCTGAGAGGCCCATAGACTCTGAACACCATCTTGTTGCAAGTATGGGCCTAACCAGTGTTGTCATTGATGTCAACATACTCCTGTTGCATTGATGTCAAGGATGGGATGAGCTATGTGCTAAGGATATTGAGAAAATTAGTCCTATAAAAACAAAGAAGAATAGTGAAGACAATGAAGCTCTATGAAGTGAAGATCCAAGCTTAGATAAAGATTAGAGAATGTAGATCAAAGGGTGTGCATATATGTGTCTAAAGATGATCCAGTCAAGATTTGAGAGGTCCGCATGAAGATTTGAAGAAGTTATAGTCATATGAGTGACACCAATTCTGGCAGGTGTTCAAAGGTGACAGAGTGACACAAATAGGTCCAGTGAGATCTAGAAATGCAATATCTTATTCTATAAATTTGGAGTGTTTGGGAAGCCAATGTGAATTGATAACTCAATTGGTTCGTAGTCTGGAGGTCCGCAAGCATTTATTATAATATGACAGTGTTGACAGAATGTGTTCTTGAGGTTTTGGATGAAGATGCGAATACTTTCAGTAAGCAGAAGTGGTGTGGATGTTCTTGGTGATTCGGGCAAGCTTGTGGAGGTCTCTAGATTGTGTCCAATTCATGTTGGTGGTTTGCATTGAAGATTGAGCTCGTAATTGAATATTTACTTCCAGGTGATGATGTTCTTCCTAATCATGGTCGACCGGATGATTTACACATCTTGTGGATGATCTTGAAGATGTTCTGTGAAGCATGGCATATTACTCAAAGAAGATTGAAGTCCCAAATATGTGTGGCTGACAGTGTGGTGATTCACATGAAGTCTTTTGTAATAAGTCAAGTTGTATTTGTGTATTTTCTCTGTAATAAAATAAAGTATGTATTGTGCTGACTTTGATTATTATCCCAAAGTCAATGTCTTGTATAAATAAGATTTGTAAAGTTATTTCAAAGGATGAATGTGAATATGAGAAAGTGGTAGAGAAGAGAAGAGAAAAAAATAGAGCAAAAGTGTTGGGCTTAAATGGAACTGACTCAAGCATGGTGAAGATGCTAATCTTTAGTTCAAGTATGTAATATTTATTATTCTATAGATAGTGTGTCTCCTGTAGGCAGTGGGCCTCTTGTGAGCAATGTGCTTGGGCAGTGAGCCCTAATTGGCATGTGCCATTTTGTTCTTCTTATTCTTTTAACAGAGAATACAATCTTGGGTTAGTCACCCCATGGTTTTTCCCATAACTGGGTTTTTCACGTTAAAATCTTGGTGTCATATGTGTTAATGTGTTTTTGCTCTTAAATTATTGCATTGTGCTTCAATGATTGATTTATTATTATGTTGTTGAACTACAAGGACTTAAGTGTTTAAAGAAAAGAAAGTTTTGGGACAACTAATTCACACCCTCTCTTAGTTGTTTGTCTTAAATCAACAATTGGTATCAGAGCTAAGTTCCTCTAAAAGATCTTAACCACTTGAGGAGATCTAGGACGTCTTCCTACAAGAAGGATAGTCTGAGGTTTGATGGAACTCATTACACTTTGTGGATAAGCCACATGGAATGTCACTTGTAATGTATGGGAATGCAATATTAGATCATAACTTCAAAGAAGTATGTTCCTCCAAAGAATGGTCTGACAACTATAGATGAAATCAAAGATGCTGAAGACAATCTTCAGGCTAAAGAAGCTCTACTAAGTGCCTTATTTGGTTCAGAGTTGACAAATGTTATAGATTTAAAAACTAAATATGACATTTGGGAAAAACTAGAACTTCTGCATGAAGGAGACAAATATGTTAAGTGTGCCAAGCTACTGACTCTGAAAGGAAAATTTGAAAACCTAAAGATGAATAAAGATGAGAATATCACTACATTTATGCCAAAAGTAAATGAGCCTATTTGTGGCATTAGTTGTGTAGGTGTAATCTTGGATGAAGATGCGATTGTTGCCAAAGTTCTCAGATCCCTACCTCCTGCTTACAAACACAAGGTTGCTGCTATTGAAGAATTCAAATCCTTATCAAATATCACAAGAGATCAATTGGTTGGAAAATTAGCTGCATTTGAATTGGCTAAGTTTGGAGATGCACCCCCCAAGACTGAATCTACATTCAAAGCTAGTGCCTCTGTAAAAGGTAAACAAAGGTATGATTCAGGAGAAAACTCCTCAAAGAAACTATCATGGTATGAAAAAGAAAGAAAAGACCTAGAAGAAGATGAAGTAGAAGCTGCTCAACTTGAAGCCCTTATTGCAAAAAGACTGCCAAGAGGATCTGGTAAGTATGAAGGAAAATTTCCCTTCAAATGTTTCAACTGCAAGAAGATTGGTCATTTTGCCTCAAGGTGTCCAAAAAGATTTTCAAGGACAAATCCAAACAAATCAAGATTTTAAAAGAAATGTTACTATGTTCATAAAGATGATGATGATGAAGGAGTAACAGATGATGAATCTGACATAGGAAACAAATCTGGAAGTGACTGGGTGTTTATTGCCATCAAGGAAGAAGATCTAATGCCCATTGAATCTATCAATCATAAAATGGTAGAAAAAGATCTGGCTGCCCAAGATGAAGAAAAGGATGATTGGGTCATTGATAGTGGATGCTCCCACCATATGACTGGTGACAAAAATAAGTTCATAATTCTAGAAAGATATGGAGGAGTTGTAAAATTTGGTGATAATTCTCCTGGCAGAATCAGAGGTAGAGGAACTATTTCTTTTGATGGAAAGAACAAAACTAGTGATGTACTATATGTTAAAGGTCTGAAGCACAATCTTCTTAGTATTGGGCAGTTGGTGGACAAAGGCTATGATCTCTAGTTCAAAAATGAAAAATGTAAGATCTTTGAAAGTTCTGGGACAGAGGTTGCATCTTGTACTCAAACAAAATGTAACATCTTCCACTTGGTTGGTATTGGTAAAAGTTGTTTATTTGTTCAATTGGATCAGAGTTGGTTGTGGCATAGGAGAATGTGTCGTGAATTTTGATAATATCATCAAGATAAGCAACACTCAGGTTGTAAGAGATCTTCCAATACTGGTGAAACCTACTAGTAGTTTGTGCAAAGAATGTCAATTGGGTAAGCAAAGCAGAGTCACATTCAAAAGTAAAGTAAAATCTTGTACTAGATTGTTGTACTTAGTACATACTGATCTATGTGGACTGGCAAGAATCAGGAGTTTACAAGGTGATAGATATTTCATGTTACTAATTGATGATCATTCTTGGATGATGTGGGTGACTTTCCTAAAAGAGAAATCTGAAGCTCTTGAGAAATTCAAAACATTCAAGGCTATGGTAGAAAATGAAACCAAATTAAACATAAAGTGTCTTAGGTCTGATAGAGGTGGAGAATTCACATCTGAAGAGTTCATAGAATTTTGTGAGAAACATGGGATAAAAAGACAATTATCTGCTCCAAGGACTCCACAACAAAATGGAGTAGTGGAGAGAAAGAACCGGACCATCCAGGAAGCATCTAGAACCATGATGATGGAAGTAAGTGTTCCTTAGATCTACTAGAGAGAAGCTATAAGCACTGCTGTCTATACTCTTAATCGAGTACAAATCATAAGCAATACTGGTAAGACCCCATATGAACGTTAGTTTGGCATCACTCCTACTATGAAGTATTTTAGAGTCTTTCGTAGTAAATGTTACATTAAAAGAGATGAAGACCTTGGCAAATTTGATGCTAGAAGTGATGAAAGAATATTCTTGGGTTATTCTACTCAAAGCAAAGCATACCGGTGTTATAACAAGAGATTGAGAAATATTATAGAAAGTACAAATGTGAAGGTTGATGAAGGCATTGAAAAACCCTCAAGGTTTTATGAATATGAAGAAGATGATTAGAATGATGTTTTGGTCCAAGGAGTTCAAACCTCCTCTGAAATTCAGAACCAGACTGATCCAGAGAATCTTGAAATACAGGAAGAAGAGATAAGTTTGAATGAACCTATCCAAGAAATAGAAGTGCAAGAAACTCCTAAAACTCCCAAGTATGTAAGACTGAATCATTCTAAAAACTAAATCATAGGTGATAAAAGAAAAGGTGTTCAAACAAGAAAGATTGCTCAAGACTCGGAAAAGTATTGTCTAATTTCAATGATTGAACCAAAAACAAGAAGTGAAGCATGCAATGATGAAAGCTGGACTAAAGCAATGAAGCAAGAATTGATGCAGATTGAGAAAAATCACACTTGGGATCTCGTTCCCAGACCTTGAAATAAAAATGTCATTGGGACCAAATGGGTCTTTCAGAATAAACTGAATGAAGATGGTGAAGTAGTCAAAAACAAAGCTAGATTAGTCTACAAGGGTTATTCTCAAGTAGAAGGAGTTGATTTTGAAGAAACTTTTGTTCCGGTGACAAGAATTGAAGCAGTTAAATTATTTCTTACCTTTTCTGCCTTCAAGGATTTCAAAGTATATCAGATGGATGTCAAGTCTACCTTTCTCAATAGTGACTTGGAAGAAGAAGTATACATTGAGCAACCGGATGGATTTCAATTGTCTGATCATGGTGATATGGTCTGCAAGTTGAAGAAACCACTATATGGACTCAAACAAGCCCCAAGAGCCTAGTATGTTGAATTGGATAAGCATCTTTTGAAGATTGGTTTCAACAAAGGTACTACTAAAAGTAACTTGTACTTCAAAATTGATCATAAAAATATCTTGATTGTTGAAGTATTTGTTGATGATATCATTTTTAGAGGAAGAGATAGTATGTACAAAACTTTTGCAAATCAAATGAAAAGTGAATTTGAGATGTCCATGTTTGGGGAAATGAATTTCTTCTTGGGTCTACAAATCAATCAAACAAAGAAAGGAATCTTCAATTTACAAACCAAATATGTGAAAGAATTGTTGAAGAAATTTGGGATGGAAGACTCAAAACCAATGAATACTCCCATGGCAACTGGATGCAAACTGAGCAAAGATGATGACTCTCCTAAGGTTGATAAGAAAAAGTGCAGGTCAATGATTGGAGGACTACTGTATCTTACTCAAACTAGACCTGACATTATGAATGTTGTTGGTCTTGTTGCCAGATTCCAAGCTGATCCTAGAGAATCTCATGTCATGGAAATCAAGACGATTCTCATATATCTAAAAGGAATAGTTGAGTATGGTTTATGGTATCATAGAGATCATAATTTCTCTCCTCATGCATATACAGATGCAGATTGGACAGGAGATGTTGATGACCGGAAGAGTACCAGTGGTGGTGCATTGTTTTTAGGGAAAAGATTGGTTTCTTGGTTGAGCAAGAAATAAGAGGGAATATCTCTATCCACTGCAGAAGTAGAATATATTGCAATAGCAAATAGTTGCACTCAAGTATTGTGGATGAAGCAAATGCTAAGAGACATCAGAGTGGAGTATGAGGTACCTATCACAATCTTTTGTGATAACTCAAGTGCAATAAATATATCAAAAAATATGGTGTTGCATTCAAAGACAAAACATACATCCATCAAGTTTCATTTTTTGAGAGAGTAGGTGAACAAAAATGAAGTCAGATTGGAGTTCGTACCCTCTAAGGATCAGATTGCAGACATCTTTACTAAACCTCTACCTAAGGACTCTTTTGAGTATCTCAGGGAGAAGTTAGGGGTTATTACCCCTCCAGTTCTAAAATAAGGTGCACTGATGTGCATCAGTTTGGTGGATCTCACAGTCATATCTTGTGATCTGAATTGATGATAGGAAGTTGCTACTCATGGGGAGAAATTTGTATGATTCTGATTGATGCAAGTATGTGCTCTTTGCCATTGATGTCAAAGGGGGAGAGAAGACATGTGAAAAACAAAAGTGATTGATGACAAAGGGGGAGCAGTAAAGAAAGAGAACACATGAATGATTGCTATTGATAGCGGGAGCTATGTTAGTCAGTGAGAAGAAGTTCTTGTCTTGATGGTTAAAATAATTTTTCACATCATATGTTGCCATCAATGACAAAGGGGAAGATTGTTGCAAGTATGGGCCTAACTAGTGTTGTCATTGATGTCAACATACTCTTGTTGCATTGATGTCAAGGATTGGATGAGCTATGTGCTGAGGATATTGAGAAAATTAGTCCTATCAGAAACAAAGAAGAATAGTGAAGACAGTGAATCTCTATGAAGTGAAGATCCAAGCTAAGATAAAGATCAGAGAATGCGCATCAAAGCGTGTGTATATATGTGTCTAAAGATGATCCAATCAAGATTTGATAGGTCAGCATGAAGATTTGAAGAAGTTATGGACATATGAGTGAAACTAGTTCTAGCAGGTGTTCAGAGGTGATAGAGTCACACAAATAGGTCTAGTGAGATTCAAAAATGCAATATCTTGTTCTATAGATTTGGTGGAGTGTTTAGGAAGCCAATGTGAATTGACAACTCAATTGGTTCATAACCTGGAGGTCTGCAAGCATTTATTCTAATATGACAGTGTTGACAGAATGTGTTCTTGAGGTTCCGGATGAAGATGTGAATGATTTCAGTAAGCAGAAGTGGTGTGGATGTTCTTGATGATCCAGGCAAGCTTGTGGAGGTCTCTAGGTTGTGTCCAGTTAGTGTTGGTGGTCCGCATTGAAGATTAAGCTCATAATTGAAGATTTACTTCCAGGTGATGATGTTCTTCCTAATCATGGCTGACCGGATGATTTACACAACTTGCGGATGATCTTGAAGATGTTATGCGAAGCATGGCATGTTACTCAAAGAAGATTGAAGTCCCAGATATGTGTTGCTGACTGTGTGGTGATTCGCATGAAGTATTTTGTAATAAGTCAAGTTGTATTTGTGTATTTTCTCTGTAATAAAATAAAGTATGTATTGTGCCAACTTTGATGATTATCCCAAAGTCGATGTCTTGTATAAATAAAAGTTGTGAAGTTATTTCAAAGCATGAATGTGAATATGAGGAAGTGGTAGAGAAGAGAAAAGCGAAAAATAGAGTAGAAGTGTTGTGCTTAAATAGAACTGACTCAAGCATGGTGAAGATGCTAATCTTTAGTTCAAGTATGTAATATTTATTATTCTGTAGACAATGTGTTTCCTATAGGCAGTGGGCCTCCTGCGAGTAGTGTGCTCAAGCAGTGAGCCCTAATTGGCATGTGTCATTTTGTTCTTCTTATTCTTTTAACAAAGAATACAATCTTGGGTTAGTCACCCCGTGGTTTTTCCCTTAACTAGGTTTTCCTCGTTAAAATCTTGGTGTCATATGTGTTAATGTGTTTGTACTCTTAAATTATTGCATTGTGCTTCCATGATTGATTTATTATTATGTTGTTGAATTACAAGGACTTAAGTGTTTAAAGAAAAAAAAGTTTTGGGATAACTGATTCATCCCCCCCCTCAGATGTTTGTCTTAAATAAACACATTTGAACTTCTCTATGCCCATTGGCTTCGTCAATGCATCTCCAACATTCTTCAAAGTATCTACCATCTCCAAATTTACCTTCGCATTCTCTACCATGTCTCACACGAAGTGAAACTATACGTCAATGTGCTTTGTTCTGGCATGGAAAGTTGGATTGTTTGCAAGGCAAATCACACTCTGACTATCACAACTGATCGTAATCTGACCTACATCAACACCAATATCTGAACACAATCTCTTAAGCCAAATGGCTTCCTTACAAGCATGAGTTGCTTCCATATACTTAGCTTCTATCATGGACAAAGAAACCAAAGGTTGTCGCTTACTCATCCAACTAATAGCACCACCAAATAGTGTAAACACATAAGCACTAGTGGAACTCCTATTGTCAATGTCACCTGCCCAATCTGAATCTACAAATCCACGAATATCAATAGAATGTGGAGGTCTTGTAACATTACCATGATTGCATATGGAATACTCGAAAGTACCCCTCAAATATCTAAACACTCACTTAACTGCATCCCAATGTACTCGTCTAGGATTAGCCATAAATTGACTAATGACTCCCACTTCTTGGGCAATGTTTGGTCTTGTGCAAACCATAGCATACATCAAACTGCCAATAGAACTAGTATAAGGTACTTTGTTCATGTCCTCCACCTCACTAGGAGATTTTGGACAATCCTCAATAGATAACTTTGTTCCCAAAGAAATAGGAACACACAATGGTCTACAATCTGATGTTGAACCTATCCAACATGGTCTTCACATACTTACTCTAGCTTAACCAAAGTTTTATGTTAGTTTTATCCCTTCTAATTTCTATTCCTAGAATGTACTTGGCTGCCCCTAAATATTTCATTTCAAATTGTGCTGACAACTATGATTTAAAATTAGAAATCATATTCTTGCCCTTCCCAATGAGCTATATATCATCAACATGTAGTGCAACAATGATAATACAATCACCATTAAACTTATAATACACATAGTGATCTGATTTTGATCTCACAAATCTAATAGACAATATAAAGGCATCAAACTTCAATACCACCTCCTAGGAGACTACTTCAAACCATACAAAGACTTCTTTAACTTGCAAACCAAATTTTCTTTACCTTTCACCATGTAATGCTCTGGCTGTGACATGTAGATTTCTTCTTCCAAATCACCATGAAGGAAAGTTGTCTTCACATCCATCTATTCTAGCTCTAAGTCGTAAGTTGCTACAAGAGATAACAGGAATTGAATGGATGTTAGCTATGCAACAGGAGAGAAGATCTCACCATAATCTATACCCTCAACTTGTGAATACCCCTTCGCAACCAATCTGGCCTTATACTTCTCAACACTACCATCTATACCAAATTTTTTCTTGAACACCCATTTGCATCCAATGAGTTTTTGTCTAGGAGGCAAAGGCACCAAGTCCCAAGTTTGATTCTTTTCCAAAGAAGCCATCTCATCCTCCATGGCCTCCTTCTAGGAACCTACATCTTTAATATCCATAGCTTCTGATATAGTTCTAGGTTTATCACTGTTAGTAAGAAAAGAAAAAGCACAACTAGAATCAAGCAATGTATAACCAAACCTCTCAGGTTGATTTCTTATTCATGTAGACCTCCTCAAGAGTTGAGATTGAGGTTTAACTTCTTCATCTGAGATTTTAGAGCTATAAGAGCTCTCCTCATCATCAGGTCCAACATTGTCTTTCTGTTCGGTCTTCTCAAGGGTAGCAGGAAACAAAACAACATCCTCTTTCTTTTCTTTTTCATCTGGTTATAAAACAATGGAAGAAGGTGTTATCTTTCTGAAGATGACACTTCTGCTATACAACACTTTTTCAGCCATAAGGTCCCAAAGCTTGTATCCTTTCACACTGACACCATAACCAATGAAGATACACTTAATAGCCTTGTTCTCCAATTTTGACCACTTCTCCCTAGGCACATGTGAATATGCCTCACAACCAAAAACATGAAGATGCCTTATTGAAGGCTTTCTACCAAACCACACCTCCATGGGTGTCTTTCTAACAAGAGATGATGTAGGAGATCTATTTACAAGATAGTAAGCAGTGGCAATAGCTTTAGCTCAAAACTTTTGTTCTAGGCCAGCTCCACTAAGCATACTCCTAGCCTTCTCCATCAGTGTCCTGTTCATCCTCTCTACAACTCCATTTTGTTGCGGGGTGTATGAAGTTGTCTTATGTATTTCAATCCAAAGTTCATTACAATATATATCAAATTCTATAAAATAGAACTCACCACCATTGTCAATTCTCAAACACTTAATCCTTTTACCAGTCTAATTTTTAGCAAAGGCTTTAAACTCCTTAAACTTACTATAGACTTTAGATTTGCTTCTGAGAAAACAAATCAATGTCCTTCTACTATAGTCATCTATGAAAGAAACAAAGTATATAGATTTTGATAATGAAGGAACATTAATAGGACCAAATACATTAGAATGAACAAGATCCAACACACCAAAAGACTTATGAGAACTCGAATAAAACTAAACATGGTTTTGTTTTCCATATATGCAATGTTCACAAAAGTTGAACTCAAAATTACAATCAAGAACCCTTCAATGAGGTTTTTATTTTTGAGGGTATGCAAACCCTTCTCACCAATGTGGCCAAATCTCTTATACCATAACATTGTCTTTTTAGCAGGAAGCTTAACTTCCAAGGCATGAATACAACCATCAGGACTAGATACAATAGGTTTCTTCACTGCTCATTCAAATGGTGGGGATGAAGTGACTACTGCCCTCTTTCTTGAGTCAGAAGAACTATTGCATTGTGAAATGCATGCCTCCAACTAAAATAGAGTACCTCTCCTAGTACCCTTAGCAAGCACCATAGCTCCTCTAGTCATCTTGCATCCTTCTTTTGAAAAGACAACTTACACACCTGCATCATTCAACATACTTATAGAAATCAAGTTCCGTGCTAAGACTGGGATTTGCATAACCCAGAGATCCCCTTCACTCATCCATTAGGGAATCAGATAGAGACTCTTCCACGACCAACAATCTTCGGATGAGAGTCATCACCCAGGTACACCTTTCCACCATCAAACTCCTCATACTTAGTAAACTAGTCACGATGCGTGGTCATATGGAATGATGCACTAGAATCAATCAGCCACACATCATCAGATGCATGGGTTTCTAGGGTTGTGATGAAGGCATCACCATCATCTTGTGACTTGTCAGAATCTAAATCTAGGTTCTTCTTCTTCTTCTTATCCTCTTTGCATTCCTTTCAAAAATGTCTAGATTTACCATAGTTCCAACAAAGAGCCTTGGACTTTCTAGGAGATTTAGATCTCCCACAGGATTTGGATCTACCCTTCTCAGCTTTCTTGTCCTTCTTTTTCCCTTTCTCCTTGGGTCTTCCACAAATCGCAAGAGCCTCTTTGGCTACCTCAGAAGACTTTCTCTGCATCTCTTTGGATAATAGTGAAGATACAACTTCATCCATTTTGAATGTGGATATTGTACTACCAACAGCCATGACAAGATGATCCCACAAATCTGGCAGAGAACAAAGCAGGGTCATACACTGATCCTCCTCCATCTTCACACCAACAGATGTTAATTGTGCAACCATCATGTTAAAAGCATTTAGGTGATCTGCAATAGATCCTCTATCCTCCATTCAAATAGAGTATAAATTCTTTCTCAGAAAAAGTTTGTTAACCAGGGATTTGGCTTGATACACATCTCCCAACTTCTTTCAAAGCAAGTTTGCAGTTTTCTCCTCATGGACATTTAACAGGATAGAATCAGCAAGACTAAGTCTTATGAGACCCTTATCCTTCTAATCCTTGAGATCCCAATTAGCTTGTGACATTGCAGCTAGTTTTTTTCCACTTATAGTTTTCCAGAGGTCTCTATCAACGAGCATGTCTTCCATATTGAGCTTCCATAGCTCAAAATTAGTGTCATTGAATTTCTCCACCTCTATCTTTCTGGATGTGCTTGCCATCTCCTTGTTGCAATAAGATGTAGAATACTCTATACAGACTCCCACTCAACTTAAGATTAGCTCAAAAAACCCCTACCCAACAACTAGGATCACAGGTGATCAAGCTCTGATACCAACTGAAAGGAAGCTAGGTGTGTAGAAATGGCTTCCTACACTAATCTAATGAGAGGAGAGCTATACAAATTCAATTTAACCTTTACCATTAGAGCAACATGAAACATATAATAGAGATATTGCAGCAATACACATAGAACCAGAAAGAAGATAGAAGAAGAGAGACAAAGATATAACGTGGATAGTAAATAATTTTTACTTCTACCAGTGAAACTTGTACATCCCTTATGGGTAATTACAAATAATAAATAGAATAATGCAATAATTGGATTTACAAGGTTAATGGCACCTTATCACAACACAACATCTTCAAGAGACTTCATATCAACAATTTTATGTCAAAAAGAGGAAGGTCAAATATTCTACATAAAATTGTGTTTAGATGGCACATGTCAGCATTGTGGTGGCTTGCAACATATGCTAATATGTGAACATATGAAAAGAACACATGTAGTTGAAAACAAACTAGTAGAGTTGGGCAAGTATAAAACAGTGGCCTACAATACAAAAGATGGTAAAGAAGTAAAGAGGTGTGAATTGGTTATTCAAAAGATTCTAGTGCATTAGTTTATGTCTACATTTTGTGGCAGTATAGTGTATGAGTATACAAGGCATACCCATAGATCTCGATGGTTGGACTTGCAATTCAAGTTATACAAGTACACATTTCCACTTAGTAGCATTGTTTTAATCGTCAACTTTGTAGAGAACTATAGTCTACAACCACATCATGAGGTTCAATCACAATATTACAACTCCACATAGGTTTCTATATTTGTGCACATTGCTTTCATTCATGTGAATGATAGTATAGAGGATGATAGAAAGATCATAAGGGAGTATCATTTTTATAGTAGTTATGGTCGTACGCATTCTACAGAGTTCATGCAAGGTTGCTTTCAAGTGTTCTACAATGATTTGGCTAGAAGGGGTATATCATTGAGTCAGCATATCATATGGTCAGATAATTGTCTATCACAATTCAAGAACTCATGGAATTTCCATTGGTTGAGCAGGAGGCATAATATTACAGGTGTTCAGCATATGTGAAACTTTTGTGAGGCTGGCATGGAAAGGGGGAGCATGATGGTGCAAGAGCATGTATCAAAAGAGTCATATCACGAGAAGAGTTAAAGTATAAAGACAATACAAAGTTGACAGATGCAAAATCAATCGTCGAGTGGTGTAATGCTTAGATGGGTCCAGGTAATCAAGGTAAGTCTTTAGTTCGTAGATTTTTTGGTTGATAGATGATACTAACATTGCACCATATGAGGACTATTGTACACTGACAGGATCAAGTGATCTACACCTTTTCAGAAGCTCAATTGTAGGTTCATAGAGTATCCATACATGGAAGATGGCATGCTTTTGTTCTTCATGTACAATTCAAGCCTGGAATGAGTGCGAGTCAAAGGAGTGGGTTGACGAATGATGGTTAAGTTATGTTAGGCCACTTGACACATATCAGCCCCTGACAATACTAGAACTAACACAGATGGAATCATTAGTTGACTTTGACCACATATTAGATTTAGTTCAACTAGGTAATATATCTACTTACATAGTTTTTGAAATTCCTAATGTTATCTTTGTACTATTTTTGTAATGTTGACTAATTTCATCTAATTTGCTACACATATCAATGTAGTGTATGTTTATGCAATTATTGCAGATGAAGACAATGAAGAGGGAATGGATTATTACTTGTGTTGTTGTGTTGAGGACAAAAATAAATTGGAGGCCCTAGTTATAGATAGAAAAAATATCGAATACCCTACAGGCTCGGTGGTTGTTACTAGAACATGGTTTAGAAGGTACCCACATAAGAGTCTTAATGTTTGGTTATTTCAAGACTTTGACATGCATCAAAAGATTCTTCATTACTAGAACCTTGTCATGGCATCCAATGTTCATTTGATATAATATCAGGGTAGACCTTTGAACAAGACCTTGTGGAAGGTGCATGAATCTAACCATGAGGCAATACTTGACACAATAAAGAGTAGAGTAGACCCAGATGGTTCGTTGAATTAATTTGTAAGTATGCATAAAACTTTCCTAGATGGTTACTTGTACTTTGTTTTGTATATAAATAGTAGTATGAATTGCTTCCCTCCAGTATACATCCGGTAGGTTTGCTTCTCTTACCATTGTCCTTGCAGCTTCTTGAACAGTCCTATTCTTTCTTTCAACCACTCCATTTTGCTGAGGATTCCTATCCTTTGACCGAGGTATGAGCCAATAACATGAAAATGACATAATTTTATATTTCTTGTTTTATCTCATGTCATTTGATGTACATAAATGATATTTATGTTTAGTCAATTTTGCTTCATTTATGTTTGGTTGAAATTTACTTTTTGTGCATTTGCTTGAGAGTTTTTAAAGCCTTATGAAAAATCTATTTCGTGCATATCTTTCAATCATTGCATTCCATGAAACAACATTTCTTTGAGGCATCATGTCAAATAGTTCACGTTCATTGTATATGCTTCCACACTTTGCATATATGTCTTGCAGGGTTCTTGTGAAACATGAACACACCACCCTGAAGCATGAAAGGCATGTGAGCTCTGTGAATGAAGGAATCTTGTGAAGACCATACCATGAAACACCATAAATGAGCATCATGATCCTTTGACAACAACACCTACAAGGATATGATCAACACCTCTGGACCTTTTGACATCAATGACAAACAACTTTCAACACATTGTATTGGTGATATCCCTTAAGAGACCAAAGTACAAAAAGGCAACAATCTTTGATGAGATATTACTCAGAAAGCATGTCACTTAGAAACATTTTGTCAGAGGCTACAAGATCATGCAATGTCCCTCTACAAGAACCTCTCTTTTTTATATCTCTGAGGTATTTTCCCATGGTGAAAATTTTTTTGCTACTCCAAAAATGGTCAGATGCATGCAGTGTAAAGTTACAAAGGGGTGTAACTTTCATTCTACTCTTTGTGTGGCCAAACTGATAGTTTCAATGCATCTGAATGGGTACATTTAGGCTAGGCATGGTCTTGTTTCACACCCAAACATGCCGAAACAGTCTGAACTACATTGTACCAGTGATATCCCTTAAGAGACCAAAGTGCAAAAAGGCAGCAATCTTTGACGAGTTGTTACTCAAAACTTGTGTCACTTAGAAACATTTCATCTAAAGATATGTGATCACATAGAATCCATTTACAATAACCACTCTTAATTTTTGATATCTCTAAGGAATTTGCCTGTGGTGAAAGATTTACTGCTGCTCCAAAAATGGTCAGATGCATGTAGTGTAAAGTTGCAAAGAGGTGTAACTTTCATTCTACTCCTCGTGCAGCCAAACCAACAGTTCCAACACATCCAAATGGGTACATTTAGGCTAGGCATGGTCTTGTTTCACACCCAAACATGTTGAAATAGTCTGAGCTACATTGTACCAGTGATATCCATTTAGAGACCAAAGTGCAAAAAGGCAAAAATCTTTGACGAGTTGTTACTCAGAAACCATGTCACTTAGAAATATTTTATCTAAGGCTATGGAATCACATAGGGTCCCTCTACAATAACCTCTCTTAGTTTTTATATCTTTGAGGCGTTTACCCGTGGTGAAAGTTTTTCTGCTGCTCCAAAAATGGTCAGATGCATGTAATGTAAAGTTGCAAAGGGGTGTAACTTTCATTATTTTCCTTGTGCAGCCAAACTGACAGTTCCAACACATCCAAATGGGTATGTTTAGGATAGGCATGGTCCTATTTCACACCCAAACATGCCGAAACAGTCTAAGCTACATTGTACCAGTGATATCCCTTAAGAGACCAAAGTGCAAAAGGTAGCAATCTTTGATGAGCTATTACTTAGAAACTGTGTCACTTAGAAACATTTCGTCTAAGGCTACCGGATCATGTAGGGTCCCTCTACAATAAACTCTCTCAATTTTTTTATATTTCTAAGGTATTTACCCATGGTGAAAGTTTTTTTGCTACTCCAAAAATGGTCAGATGCATGCAGTGTAAAGTTGCAAAGGGGTGTAACTTTCATTATGTTCCTCGTGTAGCCAAACTGATAGTTCCAACGCATTTGAATGGGTATGTTTAGGCTAGGTATGGTCATGTTTCATAGCCAAACATGCCGAAATAGTCTGAGCTACATTGTACTGGAGATATCCTTTAAGAGACGAAACTCCAAAAGGTAGCAATCTTTGATGAGATGTTACTCTAAAATTGTGTCACTTAGAAACATTATGTCTGAGGCTACATGATCACATAGAACCCCTCTACAATAACTTCTCTAATGAATTTTCTCATGGTAAAAGATTTTATTCTGCTCTAAAAATCGTTAGAAGCATGTAGTGTAAAGTTGCAAGGTAGACTACTTTTTGTTTTCTTCTTCGTGATCGTTAGCGCCAACACATTTAGTTAGGCACATATACACTATGTATGGTCACTTATGTTCATTATAAAAGGTTCATAGTCTTTCCTATTCGAAGGGTCACAACTTTTCACCTTGAGAACATCAAGATAACGCTTTCTATAAATGTTCTCCATGCATTTTCATCCTTTTTTATTTCTCACCCCAATAAATTGGGTTTCTTTCAACATCAATGGATCAACCATTCATGTAGCACTTCACATACTAGTAAAATACATTAGCCCTCTTAAGGGTCAAGCTCTTTTTACTTATCAAGAAAGTATTATTTCATTTGTTACATTCATATTCAGGAAATGAGCTTCATTAGACTAAGGTTGTCAAAATTAATTGATAGTAGGTTGCTTGAGGAATTCTTTAGTGGTTTCTCTACTCTACTTGTTGGTGACCTAAGATAATTGTGACTTGTAAGGGACATCCCAATGTATGTTACATCATTATATGAGACAAATCTTTGGAGAAGCTTCCAAAAAATTATCCATTTGGATAAATTTTATCAACAATATGAGGATGAACCTTTCCATTTCTCAAAGCTCACAAAATCCTTACAAATGTCAATAATATCAAGGCAACATTGATAGATTGGAAACCCCTCATGTCACACACCAATACATGTATTTGTACAAATAAACAATATACAATTATTTCATAAATACATTTTCTTATAACAAATGATTTGGTTGCAATACATAGTAAATGCTGAAAATAAATAGCCACACTAGTTGCATGATGCATTGTCAAGAAAATAGGTGAAATGGAAATTTTAAATTCAGATGATGAGTTCATCTTGAGGCAAATGTGTTGTACATTGGCTAGAAGGCTATGCTCAATGCAAATTTAAGGGTTGCAATAGGTTTCATCAATGGTGTACTTGGTGAAGTCATTGTGATTGTGCTTAAAAATAAGAGAATCTAACCTGAACTACCCCTCTTTCTTGTTGTGAAATTCCATCGTTACATAAAAATTGCATGGGGACACAAATGACCCACAATTGGTTCCAATTCTTCCAATCACTTGTCAGGATCTTACATTCACAACAATGTCATTAGTTGTGGCAAATCTTGGCCAGAAGTAGTTGTAGAGAGGATGTAAATAGTTGCTATGTCAACTCAGAAGTGACATGATAGAGCTTTATGGTGGTGACCTTGTATGAACAATAGTGAACATGCACCAACTAGCACCCATAAATGTGAATAAAGTGGCATGTATGCTTGATAGTATTATTTCACCATTCAATCTAGATAGTCCAATGAGGAGGATGTGGCTCCAAATTCTAGTAAACATGTCATAAATGGTTAATCAAGCCCTTTAAAAACCCTTACATATTCTAAGTAGAGATTATTCCACATATACCATGGAGACTGATTGTGACATCATACAATATTGAGATAAGAAAGCCCCAATCTATTGTGCATGTAGGACTAAGCTTCCATCTTAGTAGTTATCTATTACATGGAGAGAAATTACCATACTTGTTTGATACCGCTTCCACTATATTAAATTCACCACACACAACCCAATTTTTTATGACTTTAATATACAATCTTGTGTTGATATTCAACATGATTTATTTTTATTTTAAAGGACTCTTTTTTTGGATGTCTTCAAAGGATTAGCTTTGTGTGCTAAGTGGATTATGAGAGCCATAGAGAGGATTGAATTTTAAACAATCCTACTATGTAATACAATTGGAATTTAAATATTTGAAGTAAACCATCTACAAATATCCATTGAAGCGTGGATTTATAATGCAAATATAGACACCATCAACAAAAATGATTTGTATTAACCAAATATCCATATAGGCATACATCAATTATATCTGTCGATATAAGTCTAACATATATACAAAATAGCCATATAGGCTTACAAGAATGCCATATAGGCATACAATGTCAACTATATGTAATACAAAATATATGTCCACAAATGCCATATAGGCATACAACAAAGGAACCCAATAAAAATACATTCCCCTTTGTCCGGTGAAGAGAATAGATCATGGGTAGCCTTTGATCTTAGAGAGGATGGAGACACATATGAGGGTGGTCTACTACGAACCCAAGGACTGATCCTATTTAGTTGTTCATGGATCTGTAGCTCTTACAATAATAAGTATAGACATTAATATATAGAAATTACATTAATAAAAATGAAACATTTAACAAAATAATCACTTACCACTACCAGATAATCTATCTCCTTATTTGCCTCAGTACCAGGATTAGGCCATGGCAATGTCATGCCCTATAGAAACCATCCAGATAGAAATTGAACTTCAAATCAATAATCATTTGATTTTCAAAAATAAACAACTATAACAATGAATGTAATTTGAAATTTACTAATTTTCCTCATACCCCCGTCAAAGGCATAGAGCTATGAATCACAGAGGATACACCATGCTCCATTTCCCTATGAACTTTGGGAGGTGTCTCCACAGCCTACATCATCTGAAAATAAAACAACATTATTCAATTATGAAAACTAGAATAGTGATGCAAGTCATGGATCCTAACATACACACACGTTCACCTAGACATGGAAGTACACATAACAAAGCACACAAGTCATGTATGCATATTTACAAATTAGATGAAGATTCATGACTATTGTGTGGTACAAGGGTCAACAAAGGAGGGACCATAGTAGCATCAAATTTTAGGTTTAAGAAGTCAGAGATGGAGTGAAGGTGTTAGTTTAGGTTTAGTTTGGTGGTAGGGTGAGGTAGGGTTGTGGGGTAGCATAACCATGACTTTCTAAATTGTTTTAAAAAAATTAAAAAAATAGTAGGATGAGAGATTCCACCTATTACTCAAAGTGATAAAAACTCCAACTATGTGAAAAGGACTCCAACCAAGCAGATAAATGTAAAAGGGCTCCATCTAAATACATAACATGATATAACTCTACAAATAACATGTTAAAGGTATCCAAATATGCAGAATGTACTTTATCTAGATATTGTAATGAAGCTTTGTATTGTATCAAAAAAAGATATTTATTGTCACCAATGCATCACTATGATAGAACTAGACACATAATACACATTCTTCACCATCAATTCACATAGTAAAGTCTTGGGCATGGGCATCAAAAACATCACAACCAATTGTTTGATCTATTGATCTAGCTTATTGGGTTGAGAACTATGAATGTTGGAGGTAACAATCATTGAAATTGTAAATAAGTTATTTCTTATTTTGGATAGGGAAGATAGGATTGACTCCCTTATGGATAGAAATTAGAACCCTACTAGGCTCCAAGTATGTAAAGTATATTATATGAGGGAACTTTGATCATTTCAAAGGTTAAGGGGTCTGTAGAAAATGTGGTTGTGTATTTAAAGAGGTGTTTTACTTTGCCCTTAAGAAGAATAAGGGAGCCATGAGCATTTGTATGATATCAACACCTTGGAAATATGGTGGTATGTTTAGTTAGGGTAAGGGATTGTGCTACTTTAATCCTAAGGTTTTATAGAGTCTTGTGCTTTTTAGTCTATTGATATTGATTATTAAGTTGTAGATATTAATGTTGGTTAGGTTGATTGGTTTAAACATAGTGTTATTGATAAAAAAAAATATTAAATTTTAAGCTTTAGTGGGTTGAAAGTTTTTAAAATTTTGAATTGAGGAGTTTGATAATTTTAAGAAAAGTTCATGGTTCCCTTAAGAAGTTAGAAATTAGCAAAATAAAATACTATGTTGTAGATGTTGAAATGGTTCTATTTTATTAGAAAATATATTAGTTCATGAAAAATTGTTTAATTTAGGTGTTGAAATAGTCATGGTTTATTGATGTTTTGACATAAATTACATGGACCTTTATTAGAGTGCAAGTTTGTAATAATCATGGTTCATTGGTGAAGTTATCAACCTATTAAGTAATTATTAAATTATAGGCTCGAAACAATGGTGGTTCATTGATGAAGATATTTGTGTCAAAATAGTCAAGTTTCATTTATAAACATATCAAACTAATGAAACATTATCAAGTTGTAGGAATGGAAATGGTCATCATCCATTGTTAGAATATATTAGGCTCATGATTCAAGTTTCTAGTAACACCTCTTTGTAGCTTAGAATGTCTCTTTTTTGACTCTATCTCTAGGTTTTCCATCTCATGTGGTGGATTTTTGAATTTTACTTTTGATTATCATGCATTCTATGGTGAACTCTCTTGGCTCTTCAACTAGTTGTGAGCTCTTGTCAAGATTTGGCTCTCTTGGTGATATATTATAGCTCTTTCTTATGCTTCCTCAAGTCTCCATTGTTGTTGTGCTCTTTTGGTACATGTTTATGTGAGTTCTTGGAGGATTTTGTGCTCTCTTTCATCTCAAAGAATATAGTAGTATTAAATGAAGGGTCCTCATTAGACTTAGTTGGGTTAGATGTAGGATTAGAAGTAGGGATGGAATAAATTGAGCCAATAGGATTAACATAGTTTGTATGGGAATGGGTTAGTGTAGAGTTCAAGATTTTGGTTAGGGGTGACTTGTTGCCCCCATAATTAATACCTAAAACCTAGATGATGTTGGAGTTAATCATATGCTATATAAGATGTCATAGGCTCATGCCCCTCTTTGGTGTCATGTCCTAGGGTCTAATTGGTGGTAATTAGATGAGTTTATGAGAGAGAATTTCTCAAAGAATAGTGTGGAGGGGATCAACAAGCTTTGGTAAACATGTATGGAAAATGTGGTAGCATAGACAAGGTAGTGAGCTATTTGAAAAGATGCCTCAAAGAAATGTGGTCTCATGGTGATGTCCTTGTCTATGCATTTGCTTGTCATGGCATTCCATGAGACCGCATTTCTTTGAGGCATTTTTTTAAATAACTATATTGCAATTGAAATTTTGTCATCTATCAACATCTAGTTATTAGTTATGCAATGTCTAGTAATGCTTTGAGTTTAAAAAATGTGCAATGCAATGTAATCAATTATATGAATATAAAATACAAAAATCTAGTAAGTATAATTCATTAGTTAAACTATTTATTTATTACTTGAGTGAAGCTTTGAACTCCACCACCATTGTCAGGTGTTGTCATGAAATCTCCAAGATTAACCTATTCAACATCTAAAATCATATATTAGAATACCATTCATATAACAATGCTATTCACATGTAATATTTATAATTGTTTACTAGTTACAATGCTATTCACATGTAATATTTAGTGTAATATGTAGGTGGAGAACCGCTGAAAACTGCATCAATGCTATGACACTAAAATTTTATTAAAATCATCAAACTAAATTAGTTAATCTTGCATTTCAAAAATAAAATTTAATAAATTAAATTCAATGAATTTTCTAACATTTACTTGAGTATCAAGGCCAAAAGTCTCACTTAGGAGGGTATCTGTCATCACCATATGCTCAGTTGCGATGTAGCCTATGCACCTATGTCTTGACTATCCATGGGGTCATAACCATAGGCTAACTTGCAAGCTTGACAAGTATGGGGTGGAACCCTACTCCTCGAACTCTGCCCAAGCCCACACTATGCTGTAGGATTAGTATGCTCTATGATGCTCTAGGTCAAGGCACTAATGGACTAAAGTGTTTCAACCTTAGCAATCTCCTTCACAATGGAAGTGATAGACACATGCTCATGTGGGCTGGTATGGCGAGTGCTCGTCTTGCTGGCTGCTGCGGGTCAACATGTGCCCCTGGTCTATCCTATACTGACCCCCCACCTCTAGCCCAGAAGTCTCACATATCAAAATAGTTTGGCACTTTATTTTTTACAAACTCGCAGTAGAGTTTCCTCAAAAAGTATTGCGGGACCTCATTATTGTTGCATGGAGAATGGTCAAAAACTATCCACCACCTCTGCCCAAAATTCTCCCTTATTGCTTGGTTGTTGCACCAATGGATAGGGAACCTCTTGCATGTAAGGGGTAGAGGTTGATTTGTTCGTGGGTCTATAAAAATGGAACACAAGTCCAATTTTGCAATTTGTTCATTTTTCACTTGTTCATATGACAACTTGTCTGCATAGTACTCTCTAAATTCTCTCTTCTTTTTTGACCAAATAGATATTTGTTTGCTAATTGAATCTACATTTGATAACATATATTCAAAAGATTGAGCAAGTGTGGATCTGTGTGACATTGAACTTGTAGGATCTTTCAACCTTGCAATTATGTCTTCAATTTATTTTTTATTGTTTTCAATTTGCCCCATTAGATTTTCTTGTGTTCTAGGGGCATGTCGAGGAATGAATGGAGGTGTTTGTTGTTGGGGTTGTTCTTCAGCAGGTATTTTTTGTTTAGGTGATTCAAGATTTTATGGATTTCCAGCAGGAGGAGGAGGAGGTGCATTATCAATTTCTGTCAATTAAGGAAATTTACATCAAAAATCAACTTAAACCTACCTATTTAGAAATAAATTCATAGAAAAAAATAAATACAACTCACTCCTTTGGCCTCCCCGATGCCATGGAGGCATTTTGGCAATGAATCAGTGAGAATTTGGTGTCAAAACTTGTCTCCAATAATGCGAGCACACTCCTTAGGGTTTACAGGCCGTAGGTGTAGAGAAAATGAAATGAACAAATGAGCACAAACGTAATTTTTTTTAAATACTAAACTATAATGCACTCGCATTATGTCTTAGAAGTCTTTTAAAAAAAATTGGCCACTTTTTGCACCCGCCCATGATTATCTCACAATACAAATACAATCAACAACCACTCCATATATCCATGGGTGCAGGGTTGACCAATCTTCCTAAGCCTTGTTGATGGCTTGATAAGCTTGTTCACATAGTTATACACCTTGACAAAGTGGGTTGAGATTGTGTCATTGCAGGTTTAAAATATTATTATTGAAAAAGGTGCATCTTATCTTAGGAATTCAAACCTTGGATATTGATCCTGGTATGCTTTTGTTCATTCTTGAACCCCATCAGGGCTTTAATGTATTTAAGTTATGAACTCTGCGACTATAGTTCATAAAGAAAAAATAAATCCCTTTGCATACCTACATGCTTATGAACTAAATGTTGGTAGGTGGCGACTGATTAGGAAAGTACTGTACCCTAGCCATGTATCCTCGCTGGGGTTTGGGGCCGGGCCGGGCCCTGAGCGGGGGTTCGGGGGCGGTAGCCCCTGAGAAAATTTTTTTTAGGGCCGACTTAAAAAATCTTATTTTTTATGACCGACATAAGAAAACCATAATTTTTGTAACCGACAAAAAGGCTTGATAAAAAGCGGCCAAGGGTATTCAGTTGCAGGGATTGCTGATTGTAATCGGTTTGATTTACTGGATAATAATATTAGACTCTCTATTTGGTGGATGTAGGCCGAGTTTCGGTGAACCACGTTAAATCTTGTCTCTCGCTATTATTAATTATGTGTATTTCCATTTCTCTGTTTAATCTTTATTTGCATTTAATTGATATCTTCTACTGGCTAACCCTAACAAGTGGTATCAGAGCGGGTTGTGTTCGATTATCGTCTGTAGGAAAGTCTCACGGTTGAGTGGGAGCAATGGCAGACGAGGGTAAAATGAAGGTTGATAAATTCAATGGGCAGAACTATCAGTTATGGAAGATGCAGATGGAGGATTACCTCTATCAAAAGGATTTATGGAGGCCATTGGAAGGAGTAGCCAAGAAACTGGCAACAATGTCTGATGAGGATTAGAATCTTCTTGACAGAAAGGCACTGGGAACCATTCGATTGTGCCTGGCACCGTTGGTGGCATTCAATATAACAGAAGTGAAGACAACAGATGGTTTGATGAAAGCTTTGGCTAAATTGTATGAAAAACCCTCAGCCTCAAATAAGGTATTTCTCATGAAGCAGTCATTTAATTTGAAAATGGTTGAAGGTGGATCTGTGACAGGTCATTTAAATAAATTTAATACGATTGTCAGTCAATTAACTTCTGTAAATGTAAAATTTGATGAAGAAGTTAGAGCTCTCTTAATATTATGTTCATTGCCTGAAAGCTGGGATAGTTTGATAATGGCTGTTAGTAACTCTGTTTCTGGTTCAAATACCCTAAAATTTGATGATGTTGTTGGTGTTATTCTGAGTGAGGAAATTCATAAGAAAAGCTCAGGTGGATCCAAATCAGGTAGTGTTTTGAATGCAAAAAGTAGGGGCAGATCAAAGGAAAGAGGAAAAGGTTCTAGAGGTCATGGGAAGTCACGAGGAAAATCAAAGGACAAAAGATCCCAAACCAGAGGACAGAAGGATTGCTGGTACTGTGGAAAACCAGGTCATCTAAAGAAAGATTGCTGGTCTCAGAAAAATAAAGGAGACAAACAAGAAGGCAATAAGGAAGCAAATGTGGTAAGTAATAAATCTGAAGATGACGCTTTGATTCTTTCCCTAGATAATGCTGATGATTCATGGGTTTTAGATTCAAGAGCCTCATTTCATGCTACGCCCCATAGAAGTTATTTTCTTGATTATGTCCAAGGGGATTTTCGGCTGGTTTATTTGGGAGATAACGAACCCTGTCAGATTGTTGGAAAGGGAAGAATTAAGATTAAGTTGCAAAATGGGAATCATTGGCTACTACAAGAGGTGAGGCATGTTCCAAGGCTTAGTAGGAATTTAATTTCAGCAGGGCAGCTAACTGAACAAGGTTGCACTATTATATTTACTGATAAAAATTGGAAGGTTTCAAAAGGTGCCTTAGTAGTAGCAAAAGGTGTGAAAGTAGGCACCTTATATCTTTGTACAGGTCATACTGTTCCTTCTACTTTAGATGTTATAGAGGAAAAATAAACAGGTTTAGGAACAGTTGCTGCAGGTTTGCAGGAAGAGACTGGAAAAGTTGCTGCAGGTTCTGAAACAACACTGTGGCATAACAGACTTGGGCATATGAGTGAAAAAGGTATGAAGGTACTTCATTCTAAGAAAGTTTTACTAGGTCTGAAATGTATTAATATGGATTTCTGTGAAAGTTGTGTGTATGGAAAACAAAAGAGAGTCAATTTTCTCAGAGATGGGAAGCATAAGAAAAATAAAAAGTTGGAGCTTGTGCATACAGATGTATGGGGACCAGCTCAGGTATCTTCTTTCGGTGGCTCTCAGTATTATGTTACATTCATAGATGGTGCAACTAGGAAGGTCTGGATTTATTTCCTTCGACAGAAATCTGATGTATTTAAAACATTTAAAAAATGGAGAAGCTTGGTTGAGAATGAGACAGGTAAAAGATTAAAATGTCTCAGATCTGATAATGGCGGTGAGTATTGCAGCAAAGAATTTGAAGATTATTGTTCCTTTAATGGAATTCGTAGGCAGAAAATGGTTCTAGGGACTCCACAGGAAAATGGAGTGGCTGAACGCATGAATAAGATAATAATGGAGCGTGCAAGGACCATGAGATTGCATGCTAGGCTGCCTTTAAACATGTGGGCAGAGGCTGTCAACACTACTGTATATTTAATTAATAGAGGTCCTTCAGTTCCTTTGGGCTGTGGTATTCCAGAGGAAGCATGGACAGGTAAGAAGGTGAGTTATTCTTTTCTGAAAACCTTCGGTTGTGAAGCATTTGCACATATAGATTCTGAAAATAGAACCAAGCTGGATGCGAAATCAAAAAAATGTACCTTCGTTGGATATGGCATTGATGAATTTGGTTATAGGCTTTGGGATTTTAAAAATTAGAAAATTGTGAGAAGCAGGGATGTTATATTCAATGAGAAGGTGTTGTACAAAGATCAGTTGCAGTAGCATAAGAAGAAAGAAAAGGATTATGTGGTGCTAGATGATACTCCAAATAGTGATGTTCCAGTGGCTCCTCATGCTCCGCAACAGCAACCAGAAATACCACAAACTCCAGTGAATGTTAGATGGTCAACAAGGATAAGTAGACCTCTTGAAAGGTTTTCTCCCTCTTTGTATTTTATTTTGTTAACAGATGCTGGTGAACCAGAAGGGTATGATGAAGCTATGCAGGTGAATACACAAGTTTAGTGGGAGCTTGCCATGCAAGAAGAAATGGACTCCTTGCTGAAAAATCAGACTTGGGAATTATGTAAGTTACCTGTAGGTAAAAAGGCTTTGCCAAACAAATGGGTTTACAGGCTGAAAGAGGAAGATGGAGGTAAGAAAAGATTTAAAGCCAGGTTAGTTGTAAAAGGATTTGCATAGAAACTAGGCATTGATTTTGATGAGATCTTTTCTCTGGTTGTCAAGATGACTTCTATTCGTACTGTTTTAAGTATTGTGGCTGCTGACGATTTGCATTTGGAACAGCTAGATGTGAAAACTGCCTTTCTCCATGGTGATTTGGAGGAGGAGATATACATGGCACAACCACAGGGATTTGAGGTCAAAGGTAAGGAAAAACAAGTGTGCAGATTGAAGAAGAGTTTGTATGGCCTGAAACAAGCACCTCGGCAATGGTATTTGAAATTTGATAGTTTAATGGCTGAGCAAGGCTATAGTAGGTGTAATTCTGACCATTGTGTTTATTTTAAGAGGTTGGATAATGACAGCTACATTATTTTATGTTTATATGTTGATGACATGCTTGTAGCTGGGTCTAACATGGATCAAATTAGAGAGTTAAAACATCAATTATCATAGTCATTTGATATGAAGGATTTGGGGGCAGCAAAACAAATCCTTGGTATGAAAATTTGCAGAGATAGGAAGAACAGAAAATTGACTCTATCTCAGGCTACTTATATTGAAAAGGTGTTGCAGAGATTCCATATGGAGAATGCAAAAGATGTCAGCACACCTTCGCCTAGTCATTTGAAATTGACTAAGGAGATGTGTCCAAAGACACAAGAGGAGGAAGAAAAAATGTCCAAGGTACCATATGCTTCAGCTGTAGGAAGTTTAATGTATGCCATGGTCTGCACGAGACCAGATATTGCACATGTTGTAGGAGTCGTAAGCAGGTATATGAGTCATCCCGGAGTAGAGCATTGGAATGCGGTAAAATGGATTCTCAGATATTTGAGAGGTACATCTAATAAACACTTATGTTTTGGGGGCTCTAATACTGATTTAACAGGTTATGTAGACTCAGATTTGGCAGGGGATATTGACACTAGGCAGAGTACTACAGGTTATGTCTTTACTGTAGGTGGGACAGCAGTGAGTTGGATTTCTAAGTTGCAAAAGGTGGTTTCTTTATCCACCACAGAGGTAGAATATGTCACTGCAACAGAGGCAAGCAAGGAGATGATATGGCTGCAATCTTTCATGGAAGAATTGGGTAAACAACAGGCTAACAGTTCTTTGTATACAAACAGTCAGAGTGCCATACATCTTGCAAAGAATTCTGCCTTGCATTCAAAGACCAAACACATACAGTTGAGGTATCACTTTATTCAGTCGGTGTTGGATAATGGGCAGTTAAGGCTAGAAAAGATACATACCGATGAAAATCTAGTGGATATGTTTACAAAGCCAGTGACAAGGGAGAAGCTGAGCTCCTCTTCAGCTTCAGTTGGTCTTCTAGACTGACAACAACACAAATAGAACAGAAGAGTCCAGGGTGCTTATTTCCAGTGGGAGCTGCATGCGCAGTAGTGTCATCCAGGATTAGTCTCCAAGTGGGAGATTGTTTGGTGTGGAGCCTGATCAGTCTCCAAGTGGGAGATTGTTGGTAGGTGGCGACTGATCAGGAAAGTACTGTACACTAGCCATGTATCCTTGCCGGGGTTTGGGGGCGGTAGCCCCCGAGAAACAGGGGTTCGAGGACGGTAGCCCCCGAGAAAATTTTTTTAGGGCCAACTTAAAAAATCCTATTTTTTATGACCGACATAAGAAAACCCTAATTTTTGTAACCGACAAAAAGGCTTGATAAAAAGCGGCCAAGGGTTAGGGTTTGTGTATTGTATTGTAGCATTTTGCAGCGGTATTTAGTTGCAGGGATTGCTGATTGTAATCGGTTTGATTTATTGGATAATAATATTGAACTCTCTGTTTGGTGGATGTAGCCCGAGTTTTGGTGAACCACGTTGAATCTTGTCTCTCGCTATTATTAATTCTGTGTATTTCCATTTCTCTGTTTAATCTTTATTTGCATTTAATTGATATCTTCTGCCGGCTAAGCCTAACACTAAAATCATTGATTATGGTCAATTTATCAATATTAAAACATAATCATATATTAAGGAAACAACGCTCTTTTATTATGAGGACATTGCATGCCAACAACACAAACCTTTATAAACATTAGATTTGGCCAATGGAAACTTCTTATTTGGTGTGTTTTAATTCCATTTGATGTGGCAAATGGTAGAACATAGCCATGTGCATCTTTGGTTTAGGCATTTGAACATGGTTCATAGATCATATTGTGCTTTAACTAAGGCATCAAATTTACCTATATTTTAACAAACTTAAATAACAAACTTTACTATGAACTCCAAATACATGAGGTAGCCATGAGTTCAAACAATGTTATTAAAATACTCTAAACTTATCTTAAGTATTTAACATGTAGTCATTAATCTTTATGATAATAGCTAGTGCTTATAATTCAATGTCAAATTCACAATATAATATAATTCAAGCTCATAATTTTAATCAAGTCTCTACTTTTCATATGTACTTATCCATTGAATAAAAAGTTTATGTTTCCTAATTAAAGTATTGCAAAATAAAATAGTGTATCAACTTTCTTGAGAAAATATCAACTTTAAATCAATTTGGATCTCATAATCAGCAATTAGGTCTAAGCAATCCATAGATAAAACCCATTTGATTATTAATTTAACACAATGAAAATTAAGTTTCTTGAAGGCATTGATTCCTTCCGAACAAATGATTCATTTCTTATACAATTCAGTATAGTGTCAAGTTATCATTGTATCTCCATGATTTTTTTAGTTTTTCATCATATTTGACGTTCTAAACTACTATATCATTAACTTTTATCAATTGTCTCCAGCAATCTTAAGCCAAGATTGTAATCATGATAATGTTTCATGGTTTGAATTTGATAGTGAACTCCTCCTATTGATAATGTTTTTGGTTTTCTTCTCATTTATCTTGGTTCATTTTATCTTGGTTCATTATATCTTGGTTTTAAGAATCAACTCTCATGTTATAATCTACATTCAAGTTAAGTTTCATAGTTTGTTGTTTGCAGTCCCAACTTATAATAACGAGAGTTTTCAAATTTTAAAATTCCCCATAATTCATGGCATATGAGACCATAGTTTAAAAAATATTCATCAAAATTTATAGGAAACAAGAATGCAAAACATTTTTAATATTATGTCCAACCAATTAAACCATCAAATTTTTAATTGGTTGCTCTATCTGTTCTACATTCAAGTTAAGTTTCATAGTTTATTGTTTGCAGTCCCAACTTATAATAATGAGAGTTTTCAAATTTTAAAATTCCCAATAATTCATTGCATATGAGATCATAGTTTAAAAAAATATTCATCAAAATTTATAGGAAACAAGAATGCAAAACACTTTTTATATCATGTCCAACCAATTAAACCATCAAATTTTTAATTGGTTGCTCTATCTGTTCTAGACAGGTTACAATGTTTTTGCAGATATTGAAAAACTATATTTTCTTTCTCCTTAATCACCAAACAAGGCTGCTATACTGAAAATATGCACTTAAATGCACCATATATTTGTCATGCTTTATATGAATGACGATGTATGAGAATAGACTTAGGAAGGTAATCTTATGGATAAAAAATACTATTTTTCCATCTACTTTAGTGTATGTTATGAATAAAGAAAACCACAGGCATAAAGATTAAACAGACAACCAAAGATCAGCGAAGAATTGGGTCCACTACATGACTTGGATTCTCCATTGCTTTGTGGTACTCAATCTTAATTGTGGTTTGAGGTCCCACGTTTCCATCATTCCTTTGCATTTACCTGCGAGATGAATTGCTTTCCATAACTTATCTTCTTCAAATTGTTGTGCCCATTTCCAACATTGCTTTACAAACATATCCGGCAGCCTTGACAAACAAGAAGCAATAACATTTCTCAAAGATACTTCTGTCCATGCCACAAAATCTTCAATATCTTCATCCAACATCAATTTGCATAGTTTGTAGAGTATGTAGCTTGGTACTATTTTCACCCAGTCCTTGGAATCACTTAAATCTGCAACCTCCACCTGACAGTCTCCCAGTAGATTTTCTCTTTTGATCAAGCCCTCACATTTCTTTGATAGATCCTCGAGAAATCTACGCACCTCTTCAACATCTATAATACAATCTTCACAACTAGAAGAAAGTTTTTTGTACTCCATTTGTAGCTTGTAGAACTCCCTATCTGCGGCCATGCAAACTTGAGCATTGTCTCTATTGAGATCGTCAAGAAGGCTTATTTGATTGCCCTGGAGATGAATATCAAGCTCGTCTGCGAAGCTCAACAAGTCCCACACTTCATGACAAGCTTTCACAACTTTGCTCAAATGATCTGACTTGGCCTTGTGTAATCGAATGAAGATGGTCATGAGCGACACTACTGTCATCTTCACACACTGTTTTTCTACACTTGGGAAATGCTTCAACACTGAAGGAAGTGCTATTTTTTTAAGCATATTTAGAAGCTCTGTCCCATTCTCTGCCCATTGCAGAGAATATAGGCGAAAAATTGAGTTGATTTCCTCACTTGACATGCCTTCCTCACAACCTTTCTGCATTAGAAGCTTTGGTTTATTAAAAAAAAATTTATTGGCTTCCCATAAATCAGAGGGTTCTTCTCCCGGCATACATATACACTCCAAAATTCTTGCATACTTTTCAGGTGTTACATCTGGGTCTCCCTTCCTCATGTGCTTACGACAACAATACACCAATTTACCTACAATAACCTCTGACAGAAGTCCACACAGCTTGCTGAAAAAGACCACACTTACCTGAAGCATCAGCACCAAATATAACATCTTGTGCAACCTGATTTTGGGAAATATCTTTGTGGGCAAGCTCTGCAACTTGCTAGACTTGGGCATCTTTGAGCTTGATCTTTCCTCGTCTTGGAATCGTTCTCGATCTCTTTTTAACTCGTACATGTGAATCAACTCAACAGTGTTGCTTGTCCAGAAATCCTCCAGGCAAAGGCGCTTTCTCCAACTGTGTCTATGTGGACGAAAATACAATTGTGCAGCCAACCATCTCCAGCAAACGATAACCCATCCTATTATGATGAAACTAAAGAGTGGAGAATATATAGGAATAATCGCAGGGTAATGCCTAAACCTTAGGCTATGGGATGTGTTTGACAATAGGAAGAGTATGACACAAATTGTGACTACTATACCAACTGCTGAACTGAAATCTGACCTGGATATTACATAATCGACCTGGCAAGCACGAGCAACAAACCATGACCTGAGCACTTGATCCTCAAAATCATTCCAAGAATCTAAAATCTCCCTCTCATTTGAAAATTGAAACTCATCCTCTTCAGTGATGGAGAAAAGTGTAGAAATCCTTTGCGTCAGAAGGCCACGAATGGTTTTACCCGCTGAAATCACGCAACCTAATATTAAACCAAGGACTATAATGCATATGAATAAAATTAGATTCACAATCGCGGACCAGGTTATCCTAGATTGGGTTACGTAAGGACGCTTTTCCAACTGGTTTTTTGGTGTGTGAAGCCACTTGGAAAGAACGAGCAGTTCAGAAGCAAGGTGGGCGCATATAGTTACTGCTAATGCCAAGAAAGCTCTGAAACCTGGAGCAGCCATTCCAGGCAGCAAATAGCCCATGAAAACACACACAGCAACTCTTCCACTAACGACTAACTGATGACGATAAATCAAATCACCAATATCTCCATTATAGACAATGGAAATATTGGCTAAACTGGTCCACCAAACTATTATCTGCACTGTTACACCGCTGAGGTCAAAGGCCTTGCCTGGCAGCCAAGTCGCACGTTTTCTAAATGCCCGCCATACATCTAACACTATTAGAAAACTAAACACAACATAGCATGCTAAAGTAAACAAATTACCAGCAACTACTAAGAAAGAATGCTCAAATATCGAACTTGGGATACACCACGATTGTAAAGTTCTTGCACAACCTGGAGGAGATGCCATGTAATATTCAGCAAACACTTTCCCTCTCCCCATTTTGTAATCTGTAAACTTCTGATATATCAATTTTTGTCTGAGGCTTTGCCTCTTTTTTTTTTTTTTTTTAAAAAATATATGCAGCAAACACAAATAAGCAGAGGTGAAGTTGAGAGGATAAAACAGAAAGTTTATTTGTACTTATCGTCTCCATTCCGTCCTCAACACGTTAAGCTGAAACATCTGATGTGGTTATCACGCGTAATCTCAACTTTTTCTCTTTTTTCTCTCAACTTCACCTCTTTATTCTCTTTGTTCAGCTCTAGCAATGCAACTTAAAATAATTCTTTT
Organism: Cunninghamia lanceolata; assembly: GCA_027924645.1. Classification (NCBI taxonomy): domain Eukaryota; kingdom Viridiplantae; phylum Streptophyta; class Pinopsida; order Cupressales; family Cupressaceae; genus Cunninghamia; species Cunninghamia lanceolata. The sequence goes on along the minus strand of BSBN01001583.1, from coordinate 34,891,569 downwards.
AATTTTAATATTGCTCTTTATTCTCTTTGTCCAGCTTTACCAATTTAACTTTAAATAATTTTTTTAATTTAACTTCAAATAATTCTTTTAATTTTACAATTGCTCTTTATTCTCTTTGTTTAACTTTAGCAGCCACAACTGCCTCAAATAATAGCAATGAGGGATACTCTTTATTCTTTTTGTTCAGCAGTTTATTTAGCTAGGCCCCTTCTTATAACTAAGTTTTGATGTCACATTGGCATGCTTTTTGTTGTGTCAAATAGTTCCCAAAAAAAAGGGTGGACCAATAAGTGTACATTAAATAATCTTTTGTTGGTATGCTGATGTGGCATCACATTATTGATTGCTTTTTAAATCTAATGAACACATTTTGTTCAATTATAAGTACTTATAGTAAACTAACAACCTTAAAGTCACAACTACTAGTATAATCTTTTAAAAATATTAGACCTTAAATACACAAATACTATCACACCTATTCTAACATGCTGGGAGGGATACTGTTTGCGAGGTCCTTTGTGTTTACAAGAACAAGATTTTCTAACTTAGTATTGAAAGGAATAAAGGTCATTTATTTCTTCCAGAGCATATGTCGGCCGTAAGCCCCACTTTTCTCGGCGTTCATTCCAATAGCCACAGGAAAGTAGTAGAACAAGAGGAAGAAAAGCAAATTCTCTTTGTCGAACTTTAGCAGGGATACTGTTCCAATTTCCAAACGCCCTTCCGTGTTTACAAGAGCACGATTTTCTGGATTTTCTAGCTTAGTATTGAAAGGAATAAAGGCGATTTATTTCTTCCGGAGCATATGTCGGCCGTAAGCCCCACTTTTCTCAGCGTTCATTCCAATAGAAACAGGAAAGTGGTAGAACTCAGACGTCACAGAGAACACGAGCAACAAAAGTAAATTTTAACCACTGTGGAACAAGAACGAGAGGAACCTAAACAATATGACTTTTTAGCTTAACAAAACCTAGTTTAGTGGCAGCGGTGTACTTTACCAATTAGGAGAATGCAAAGCACAGCACAGGTCAACACCAAAGACCAGAAGAAGAGAGAAGGAACGGAAAAACTTTGCAGATTAGACAAACACACAATGCAGATTTTTTCTCTGTTACCTGACGGAGATTTTTTTTTTTTAATTTGCTTTTTAAATTATTAACTCTATAACATGATTGCTGAAGTTCTTAGGTTAGTTTGATGATGAAGGACAAACACACCATTAACCCCAGTTGGGTTTGGCTGGTATTGAAATGGTTTCTGATAAATGTGGCACTTTACCTATGCGGTGGACAGCTGGCAAAAGAGAGGCGTGGTTCTATATGCATAATAAATTAGATCTTTTTGATCCCAACGTTCGCAATAGTACACTTGGAGCAATTTGTGGGCTAGTCCTGACATGGTCTTAAAGACGCTCGATAGAGCTATGATATCCCCTCAATCTTTTTTCTCCTTTGCTAGCTATTTTTCCTTGCTAGTGGAACCGTTAGCAGATGTAGTCTTGTCGGAGCACTTTCCAATCCATTTCCATATTGAGCGGCAATATTCAAGACCTAAACCATCAAAAAGCTATTTTTTTCTAAACACGTCTCTTCTCAACCATTCTGTCGTGTCAGCTCACATTCAACGTGTTTGGAATTTATCACCACGGCCCTTGCATGGTTTGGGATGGATTTCTTGGTGGAATGATGCCATCACATGTACCTCACGGTTTCTCCACATTTATGGGAGGCAGCTTGCCCAATTTTATCATTAGTCATATGATGCCACCACCCGCCACCACCACTTTAGAGGCACAACCATTCAACTCCGCTACCCAGCTTTAGCTAGCTTAGTTGAGGCAGTAGAAGCAAATTATAGATGCTCATTCAGCTCATGGAGTGCATATCAAAGCTCGGCTCAACTAGCTCAAGATTAGGATAAAGTTTCTAAGGAATTTTTTCAAGCTCTCCAAGCTCGTCATACCTTCCAATCGATTGAAAAAATCGATGAAGGACAACAAATTCTTCATGAGATTCCTGATATCCTACAAGCCTTTGTTTGTCACTATGAACAAGTGTTTGTGGCTCAAGATAATACACCTACTATGCAATCTACTCTGCAGCAATACCTTACGGTCATCCCCTATCAAATTTCAAATGCTCAGCAAGTTTTGTGTGACCAAATTCTTACTCAAGGTGACCTCAAGGAAGTAATCTTCTCCATGGCCAATGACAAGGCCCCTAGTCTAAACGGCTTTCTGTGTGAATTTTATGAAGTTTTTTGGGATAAGGTGGGCAATGACCTGTATAATGTATATCTTGAAGCCATGCAAACTAGTTCTTTAGGTGTGTTAATAAACAAAGGAAATATCAAGTTCATACCTAAAGCTAGCGACCCTGAGCATATCAACAAATAGAATCCCATCATGATGTTGAATGTCTCCTATAAGATCATTGCAAAGGCTTTGGTGCTCAAACTTCAATCTCAATGTTGCCTCTCATTGTTCAACCTGAACAAACAAGCTTCATTAAATCTAGGTTTATCTTGGATAATATCATTGTTGTTTGGGAAGGTATGGAATGGGCTCGGCACTGCCAATAACTCGCATTGTTCATTAAGATTGATTTTTCTAAGGCCTATGATTGTATTGAGTGGCCATTCATTCTTGCCATGCTTCAGACTCTTAGTTTTGGACCCCGCTTCATTCACATGGTCCAAATGCTTTTTTCCAATGCCTTGACTTACATCACCATCTCTAGCAGATAGTATAGCTCTTTTAGTCTTTTTTGATCAATCTGACAAGGTTGCCATCTTGCCCCTGCTCTTTACATTTTTGTTGTAGAGGGCTTTGGATACTTTCTAGCTCAAGCAATTTCTCAATCCTGTATAAAGGGAATTTCCCTTCCTATTTTTTCTCAACAACAGTTTGTGAATGGTCACTTTGTTGATGACTTTTTCCTCAGTCTCATCGAGGATGAGGATGAGGAGAATATCACATAGGTGCTTCATTGCTTGGATATTTTTGGCCAAGCCTCCAGTTCTAGCATTCAGTAGTATAAAACTATGTTATAGATAATCCTTCCTCCCTAAACTAGGCTAGCTAGATTCTTTTGGATGGAAATGGATTGATCATGGAGAAATCTTCTATTTTTGGGGCATTCCTTATGCATTTCAAGCATCCCCCTTAGACCTGTGGTGAGTTGTTATTGCTAGAATTGAAAAAAATGCAATATTGGATTACCAAGCCCTTATCGTTGGGTGGCAAGTTTCAAGTTTGTTCTAAAATCTTGGCTGCCACACATGTTTATTACTCTTTGTGCTCAGTTCCTTCCAAAGCCTCTTATTTGAAAATTGAGAAGTTGCTCAAAGATTTGTTGTGGGCCTCCGATGATGGCACTAAAGGTTTTCACCAAGTTGCTTGGGATTTTTGTTGCATCCCTCATGAGGCTAGAGGACTTGGCTTGAAAAGAAGATAAAGGTGAAAGAGGAAGTGGATGGAATCAACAAGGAAGGAGGGAAGGACATAATTCTTTGAGAATCAAACATTGAGGGGAAAACATCTCTAAGCAGAACTAGAAAAGAGGAAGGAGAGAGCTCAAATGTGATCAAGGCAGAAATCTAGAGAAGGAAGGCAATAGAGAAGTGTGGATCCCCATAGACAAAACTCTAGCCACCGGTGTAAACAACATCCCCTTGAAAATTAATAATTGATGAGCTGTGTCTCTTTCTCTTTGCAATCGAAGATATTGATAATTCAATTAAAAATTTGTGCACCCATGTTTTTTTTGCCAAGTGGGTGACTATTTGGCCATCTAGAGCCAAATTCCATAATTGATGCAAAGACAATTGGTGGGAAGGGATAAAAATCAAATCCTTGCCAAAGGGATTTTTTTATCATATGCAGCATAGGGGAGAGAAAACAAGAAATCATGAAGCAAGGGTCATGGATGATGGATAGGATAATGTTTTATCTGAAAGATTGGCAACCAAATTTGAACCCAATTCGCATAAGATACAAAAAAACCTATATGGATTAGGCTATATAATCTTCCCATGGAATACTAGGATTTGGGGACCTTAAGCAAGATAGGCAATCAGTTAGGGACCTTTATCAAGGTGGATGGGAAATTACAAGGGAAGTGACGAAGACAATTCCCCAAATAGAGAATTTGACAAATTTCAAGGGATGTCCAATTTCAAAGTAGCCCTGAAAATTTTTGGCTGTAACAATGAAAAAAACTTGACTCACAAGGAGTCTAGCATCATCGCCCAAGTACTAGTAGAGTATATTGAGAGCAAGTTCTCTGAGGATGAGATAGAAATTTTAGAGGATAGACTCATTAGCTAGTTGGAATCCAAAATCAACAAGCATAAGAGTGGAGAAAAGATAAAGAGGAAGGAAGTCCAACAGAGTCAATTTGGAAATAGCAAGCTAGGCCAAAGGACAAATAAAGTTGAGATTGGGGAAGGGGCAAACCCTTTCTGAAGAGCCATGAGGCTCATCACATGGAATGTTAGGGGCTTAAATTCCAAAGTCCCCTTCTTATAAATGACAAACTGTTAGCTTTCTACCCAAGCATGCAAGTGATTGAGAGAAAGCAAAATAGAAATCAGATATGAGCTAAATAAACTATATTCAACTCAAGAGAATGCAAAGCATTACAATAGGATGTGGTGCTCATAAGAGAGCAAGAGGTCGGTATATATATGATATTCCACCCAAGAAACTCAATTCACAACCAATGTGGGATAAAATGAAAAAGTCCCTAAGTAAGCTTAACCTAGTGTGAAAAGTGCTAAGGTGGAGAACAAGCTAAGAAAGAGCTAGATAGCAAAGTAACCCTGTTCACACTAACATGCCCCCTTAAGTGTAACTTAGGGGAAAATGTAGCAAAATGCAAAGATGGGTCCCAGCAACAAGGCCTGATGAGGTACCCATGTACAAAGAATCCTATCAAAAAAAAAGAAAGGAAGGAGAAAACCCAGTGGGAAAAAACTCCCCCATGAGAGGATAAAGTAGGAAGGGCTAAGAGACCCCCCCAGAAGAGATGTCCCGCACCCCCAAGAGAGACCGAAGATGAACATACTTGCTCTCAGTGAAGGGTTTGGTGAAGATATCTGCAACCTAATTTGATGTAAGGATAATACTGTAAATCAATGACCTGCTCTTGAATTAGCTCCCTGAGAAAATGCATGTGGATCTTGATGTGTTTGGTTCGCTGATGATGAACTAGGTTCTTCGAGATCTGGATGGCGCTCTGGTTGTCACAGTAAATGACTGAGGGCTTTTGAAAAGTGATGCCAAGTTCAGTGAGGATATTCTGAAGCCAAATAGCCTCAGTGGCGGCATTGACAACCCCTTGATACTCAGCCTCAGTTGAAGAAAGAGCAATAGCATGTTGCTTCTTACTCTGCCAACAAATGGGACCAGAACCAAGGTGAAAGGTGTAGCCAGATGTGGACTTTTGATCATCAAGATCACCAGCCCAATCAGAATCTGTGTATCCAACCAAGTCTGAACCTGTGCCTGCTACATAGTGAAGTTCGTACCTATGAGTGCCCTATATGTAGTGTAAGATGCATTTGGCAGCCTTCCAATGAAGCTCATGTGGCTCCGTCATGAAGTGTGAAATAATGCTAACTGTAAATGAAATGTCAGGGCGAGTATGAGTCAGATAGATGAGGCTACCAACAAGCTGATGATACAAAGTGGCATCAGCAAGTGGTGTGGAACACTTTGCCTCAAGCTTGACTCTAGACAGAAAGGGAGTCGGTGTAGGCTTACAATCAGCCATGTGAAAACGAGCTAAAAGATCAAGAGCATACTTGGGTTGTGCAAGAGAGATCCTAGAAGAGGTCTGAGTGATATCAATCCTGAGAAAATAGTGCAAGAGACCCAAGTCAGTGATGGCAAACTTGTCATGCAGAGAAGTCTTGACACTCACAATGATGGATGAAGTGCTCCTAGTGACAATCAAGTCATCAACATAGAGAGCCAAAAAGAGAAGAGCATCCTCCTGTCTCAAGATGTAGACATTTGGATCTGAGTGGCATCGAGAGAACCCAACTGAGAGAAGAAAGGAGTCCATCTTGGCATACCAAGCCCGTGGGGCTTGTTTGAGGCCATAGAGAGACTTCCTCAGTCTGCAAACCAATGAAGAATTCTAAACAAACCCATGTGGCTGCTCCATGTAAATCTCCTCATGAAGATCCCCATGAAGAAATGCACTCTTCACATCCATCTAATGTATAGCCCAACCGTGAGCTGCAGCAAGAGCAAGTATCAAGCGAATGGAGTTCATCTTGGCGACAGGGGCAAAGGTCTCAGTATAGTCAATACTAGGAACCTGAGAGAAATCTTTAGCCACAAGCCGTGCTTTGAACTTGTCAACTGATCCATCCGCTGCAAATTTGGTCCAGTAGATCCACTTACACCGAACCAGTTTTCTTCCCTTAGGAAGTGGAACAAGATCCCAAGTTTTGTTCTGAATCAAAGAGTTGTACTCTTCCTCCATTGCTGAATCCCACTTAGCAATACCTAATGCTTCATGAAATGATTGTGGATCTGAAGCTATGGCAATGTAAGAATGCGGAATGTCCTGATGTTGTGACCGAGTCCTCCGAGCATCTAGAGGATCCCCAAGAGTACCTGCTGACTCAAGTGTCTGACGAGCCCAATGAGGCATGTGAGGAGATGGAGGAGGAGAATCCCCATTCTCAGACTCTGAACTCTGTGAAGAGGAGGAAACCTCATGATCAACTCTTCGAGTAGAGGCAGCTGGAGGAAAATCATCAAAGTCATTGTCTGAATCCATGGTGGAGGAAGGAAGAAGAGAGGATGAGCTAGGAGAGCTTTCCTCGAACTATACACTTCACTCAATGAAGAGCTCATGTGTCTCAGGATCCAAAAGCTGATATCCTTTGACACCATCAGGATAACCAACAAAGATACAAGGTTGACTCTATGGTTCCAAGGCCTTACGCTTCTCTGAAGGAATGTGAGCCCATGCAGGAGAGCCAAAAACTCTGAAGTGCTGCACAATAGGTTTCCTACCACACCAGGCTTCAAAAGGAGTCATTCCCTTCAATGCCTTATGCGAAACTCTATTCTGGATGTGAGCAGCACAGTTGATAGCTTCTGCCCAATATTCAGGTGCAAGGGAGTGTATGTGGATCATGCAACCAACCATCTCTTTTAGGGACCTATTTTTCCTCTCGGCCACACCATTCTGTTGAGGTGTATAGGTGACAGTATGCTGAAGATCTATCCCTTCAAGAGTACAAAATTGTTCAAAGCGGTGGTTCACATATTCTCTGCCATTATCAGTGTGGAGAATCTTGACAACTTTCCTAGACTGCTTTTCAGCACGAGCCTTGAACTCCTAAAATCTATCAAATGCTTCTCCCTTCTGACAAAGAAAGTAGACCTAGGTGTATCTGGAATAGTCATCAATGAATGTGAGTAAGTAGCGAGCCTTGCTGAAAGACAAGGATGGAAATGGACCCACCACATCACTATGAACCAGCTCAAGGACTTCTGAAGCCCTCCAAGCCTTCCCTTTGTCAAACTTGTCCTTAGAATGTTTTCCTAAGGCACAACCTGAACAAACTCCATCTAAGAAACTGATCCTAGGAAGACCTGTGACCATATCCTGCTTGTTGAGTTGTTGGAGATAGCAGAAGTTGAGATGGCCAAACCATTCATGCCATAACTTGCTCATAGCATCTGAATGAGTGAGCAAGGCAGTCGAATGTGAATCAGGTACAAAATGAGAGAAAGCATACAGTCGAGACTCGTGATTAGCCTTACCAACTGCAAGAAGTGTATTATCTTCAAGACTCCTAATGGTGATGGAATCAGAAGTGAACTCAACTTTTCTACCATTCTGGGCAATCTGATAGACTGAGAGAAGGTTAGTTGATAGATTAGGTACACAAAGGACATCCTCAAATGTACCAGGTGCAGCATCAACAAAACCTTTCCCAATGACTTCAATAGGAGAGTCATCCCCAATGAGAATGTGGGGCACCGAACAAGGCTCCAACGAGGAAAATTGTTCTCTTATAGAACCCATGTGATGTGAGGCACCCGAGTCAAGAATCCACTGTTGAGAAGAATCTGCAGTAGCAACTAGTGCAGTTGCTTTCCCTTTTGCTAATTTTGAAGGACTAGAGGATTGGTGTGAAGAAGGCAGATTAATGTTGTTCTTTTTTAGAAGATGCTTTAGCTCATCGATCTGCTTCTTGTGACAAAAGTGTTCTTCATGACCAACTTTCTTATAGTAGCAACAAGTTGGTCTTTCCTTCTTCTAATTGTTCCCCTTTGAAGAAGAGGAAGAGGAGTCTACTATTGAGGCAGATGAAGACTGTGCCTGATCTTTCTGTGACTTCTTCTTGAACTTCTTTTGTTTCTTGTCAGGTTTCCCTAACTTTTTCTGTTCCTTCGACTGACTAGCCAATAAAGCCTAAGACTGAGATGGCTTTAAGAGCCCCATGGAAAGAAGTTTGCCTTGTTCTTGCATTAACAATTCAAAGAATGAAGAAAAAGAAGGCATTTTATATGTAGGGCCCATAGTCAATCTATGAGTATGAAAACTAGAAACAAAAGTAGCATATTCTGGTCCAAGTTTGTTAAGAGTACTCAAGACAAGTTGAATGTCTTTTTTATCTATGCCACATGCTTTACATTGTGTTCTCAAATCATTTACTTTTGTTACAAAGTCCTAGATGTTGTCAAAAGACTTAGGATCTAGGGCCATGAGTTGATTATCAATTTGATATCCCCTAATTTCATCAGTTGTCCCATAGAGAGTTTTTAGTTGTTCCCATGCATCATGTGAATTATCTTTTCCATCAAGTTGAAACATTATATCCAGAGAAACTAAACTCCTAAGACAACCTAGAGCTTTTGTTTGTTCAAGCATCTAGAATAATTTTTCCTTAGCATCTGAGGGTTTAGTTATCTTTTGGTCAACATATGGTGTGTACCCTTGTTGCATTAAGAAGTTCCATGCATTTACTTTCCATGTATTGTAGTTGTATGGAGTTAGCAGTGGAAACTTAACATTACCCATTGTGAAAGGAAGAGAGAGTAAGAGTAGAAGAAGTTGCACAAGCACAATCACACCAAGAGACCCCCCCTGAATTACTCAATGAAGAAGCCCCCACCAAGCAAAATGATTTGGCACTTTATAATTAGTGCTGTTACAATGGCCACTAGCAAGAGAACACTGAGTGGACTTGACTTCAATGCTTTTACAAATCCTGACAAAATGAACATATACTAAAATTATAGTTTTGGGACAAACCCAAATGAAATTAGAAGTACCACTGCGAAGTACATGAAAAAATATGCACTTTCAAACAAAGAATCGCCTCGATCCGAGGCTGTATGCAAAAGTTATGCACTTTTGAAAGTCCCAAAAATGGGAACTACGTAGTCACGTGTGAGAATATGAGATTACTAAAAGTTCTATACACTGAAATTAAAAAATGATTGCACCAGTATGTAGATCATGAAAAATTAGCCAAAATAAAAAATAGAAGCTCACAAGTCCAAGGTCAAGAGCCCGAGTTACGGCCTTTGGAAGTTGAACTGCAATTTCTAAAACGCCAATGGAGAGGGGTTTTGTTGTAGCTTTCTGATGTCATTTCTACAAAATATATAAGCTGTATGCAAAAACTAATCAATACCCAAATGGTTTTTCAGTGCTGTGAACAAAACCCAAAAGGCATTTTTCTCTATGATCTATAGAAAATGTGACTAATTAAAAAAAATATGTTTTACACCAAAAAGACAGCATGCAAAGACTAAATTAGCTACCTAAGATAAACAAAGGCATGCTGCAACCTGCAAGATTGATCAGAATAAATAAAATGCAAGCCGATTGTTAGATTTTAGCTCAATGAGTCTTGATGAAGCTATGAAAAAAACTTACAACTGGCAAGTCAAAATATGAACCCCCCCAAAAACTAGAGTTTTCTCCACACTTTTTTGTTTCTCCAGATTATCCGAAGATGCAAGAGAAGAGCATACTCATGTGCTTCAAAACCCACAACTCACAAACTAGAGTTTTCTCCACACTTTTATGTTTCTCCAGATCATCAGAAGATGCAAGAGAAGAGCATACTCATGTACTTTGAAAAACAACTCTACACTCTCAGATTTCTAAAAAAAAATGCTAACCCACAACTCACAACCGCTTTGATACCATGTTAGATTTCTACCCAAGCATGCAAGAGATTGAGAGAAAGCAATATAGAAATTAGATATGAGCTAAATAAACTGTATTCAACTCAAGAGAATGCAAAGTATTACAATAGAATGGGGTGCTCATATGAGAGAAAGAGGTGGGTATATATATGATATTCCACCCAAGAAACTCAATACACAACCAATGTGGGATAAAGTGTAAAAGTCCCTAAGTAAGCTTAACCTAGTGTGAAAAGAGCTAAGGTGGAGAACAAGCTATGAAAGAGCTAGATAGCAAAGTAACCCTGTTCACACTAACACAAACATCTATAGAAAGTATAAGTTATCTAGGTCTTCTTGTCTTCATGGGTCTTAAAAGTATAAAGGAAATACCTCATTGCTTATTTATTTACAAATCCTTTGCCTATTTGGAATGAAAATTAGTCAATTTTCATAAGTTATTTGTTCACGAATCTTGTAAAGGTATAAAGAATCATGCCTACACCTGATAGATCTTAAATCCTTTTCTCATACATCCATGAATTTGTCAATTATCTACATGTAAGGTCCTTAGCTATAGATTTATATGAAAGTAACATAGTACATGGGTTAGTGATAGTAAATTTGGCTTATGCATTGTGCCAATTGGACCTAGTTTTGTCTCTCTAGCAATTTCCTCCCAATATCCATAGCATTCCTTAAGACCTTCATTAGGATCAACTTCCCAATTCTTATAGAGCTCAAAATTTACAAGACAAGGTCCAATCTTGTCTAATTAGTTTTTTCTTGTCCTTGGTTTGGCCAAAGGTTTGTCATTCCACCTGGATCAACTTGATCCCTAGGTCTAGGTGTTATGTCATCTCTTAGAATTGAGGGTTGCAAGAGAAAATACCAACACTTTCTACATGTAGCTTTCATGAATTGATATTAGAAAAGTGCAACATTTTGTTTTGTGTTTTTCATTCCTATGAGTCGTTATTAGAAATATATATTTGCGTGCATTACCTTTTCTTTAATCTTCTATTTTTTAATTTTCCCCTTTCCATTCCCATCTAGCATTAAGTTACTGGTAAAGTAGGATGAAATAGTCTCTTAATCTTAGAGTTTCATTTATCAACATGTCTCACGCAATGAAAATTCCCATCGTTATGTTCATGCAACAAGAACTATGTATGATACATATTTTAACATCAGTAGTTTTGATCACACCTAGTGGGATTTGATTCCAAGGTTTCACCTTTCAATTTTTGTTCCATAGAAAAATTTTAATTATAATTTTCAAAACTTTTGGTGGCATCTTGCAAAGCACATATTTAGAAGTAAAAGTTAGGATTACCAAGCCTAGATCTATGTTTTTGTTGTCATATTTTAAGCTCATGTATGCCTTGTTTTATTTTACGTATTAACCACCACCATTGTTGTAAATATTTTTTATTCAAGTGGAGAACAACTAAAAATCTACTCTTAAGAGCACTATTTCATCCACCTAGTGAATATGTTGGATACAAATTGCTAATGAAATGTTAAAGAAGATTATGTTTTTCAACAACGATTCATCTCAGGTATTCTCTTTGTCATAAAAAAATATTTCAAACATGGAATATTGTTATAGAGAAATAAAATGAAGCATAAGATGGTTCTTCCTAGAGCTAAGCCCTTTATTTCTTGTGACTATAGAGGAACATTACACCTATAACAATGGAATGACATTCCTAAATCAACTTCTTGAGCAATCCCTAATTTCTACAAAGATGACTTTATATATCCTATAGATCACATTCAAGATGTAAATATTTCTGCAATGCATCAATTTCAAGCAACTAATGTGGCTCTTAGATTATTGGCATCATCTCTCAAACAAAAGGTCCTAGAATGTTTTAGATGGTTGGCACATGCATCAATTTTAGATTGGGATTTGTTGGGCTCCTTATTGTAAAACTAGTTCAAAGAAAGGATGGAATCTTTGTCTCTAATTGGGCATCTAGATACAACAAAAGAGATACAATCAAGCACACATTACGATTTAACATTGAATTCAAAATATTGTGGGAGAGGATTCACATCGAGATTCATCCACTACCAAGTATGGATTTTTTGTGATTTTGAAATCTTCTGATCTAGGTATTTCTCATGATAGAAACATTACAAGGGAGAAATCTTCGAGAAGCATATAATATTACTATAATAGCTGAGAAAAACCTCATTTAAGATCATGGTAAAATTTATTTAGTGACCCTAGTTTCATTATTCTCTCACCCTAGTAGTCTTATTCAAGCTCTTAATATTCTTCTAATAATATGAATCATAAGGCCATCCCCTTTATCCCAAGTTGCATCTTTTGATCCCAATATAATATCTAAAATGAGTAGACTTATGGGAGATTTTTCTCATGAATTCATGGTATTTAAAAGGTAGTTCCTATCCAAGATGTTCAAAATCATTTTGTGGTACAAAACTCTACAAGGTATCTTGTTTCCCCAAGTATTCCTAGGCCCTATAAAAAAAGTCCATAGCCTTAATTCTAAAATATTGTAATAATCTTCCCATACCCAACCTATACAAATGATAAATGATTTCAAGAATTTTGATACATGTTTTTATAAAATCACAATAATTTGTAATATAGCTGTATATTTCTATATTTTCTATCAATTCAAAGAATGGAGTGTTAATAAAGAAATCAAAAGTTAGTATAAAAGAACTCATAGAGACAAAGGACGTTGACAACTTTTTAGATGCCATGGATAATGATATTGAGTATGCATCTTAAAAGATGATACTTCATCTCCTCTTGAGGAGAAAACTTGGAAAGGAATCATTAAATGACCCCTAAACCTAATATTTTTAACTCATTTGAAGAAATTCCCTTTTATGTGGAGAATGAATATAGAAACATAAATCAAAATGGAATGTATCTATAAGAATAATAGGGCTAGTAGATGGTCAAGCTTCTAAGAATCCAAACACAAGTCTAGATCTACATGAATGAAGACAAGTTATAAAATATACAAGAAAACACACAAATAACGTAGAATGCAAATATCAGATATTCTAATATTGAGACTATTAAAATATATGATATTAAGAATTACATACAAATGCATATGCACTTATAGATGCATGATTCATGGAGATATAATACCATAGGTCACAAGTAAACTTAGAGTCACTCGCAATCAAGTGGTGATCTAACTCAAAATAACTAAGAGGTTAAGAGTTGAATTACCAACTAGTGGATCAATTAACTAAATTTGATTAAGACAAGGGTGGCCTTGATTGAACAAAGGTGGCACCTAACTATTATTTATCAAGAAAAGGTGAGGCATTAGTGGCAATGTGTACATCAAGTCAAGTAACACACATGTCATTATTAGCTATGTAGATGAATAAAATTAATTATTCCTAATATCCTAAGTCAAATTATTAATAGGTGTAGTATTACACCAACATCCCCCAAAGAGAGAGAATGAAGAGAGAGACTAGGTTGCCCCCTTAAAATTTGATGCCTCATATACCAATGGTGGAAGGGTTATATGAGTTGAAGAAGATCCATGAGTGTCAAATAACACTCCTTCCCTTAGGAAGAACTAAACTCAATGGAGAATGTAGGAGACATTACCATTCCTAGAAGAAATATGAGGGAAGAAAATCAAAATGAATGTCTCAAGAAATCACTCATATATCACAAAGTCAATTTTGAAAGGTGTCACAAGGTAATTGAGAGTCCCAAATGTAATTGATCTGGTGTTGACAACTTAAAACACTATAGAAATTGCTAAAGAATAGAAATAAAAGATGATGGGACAATATCTATAATGGAACTATCATTGAAGAGGAAATAAATGTCCTTAATAGTATCCTCCAAATCTTCAAGATATGACTCACAAAAAAGATTTGAAAGGTTTATAAAGTACTCATCCCAAGGAACTATCTCTAGAAGATAAGGATGGTCCTACTACACTAAATATCTAGAAGCCTTGATTGAAGAAATTTTGAACTTGATGGAAGTAGGTGATTATGGTGTTGGAATGCTAGTGCATGCCATTTTAACCTTGATTAGTGAAAGGAATTAAAGATTAAGATGAATATACTACAAATCTTGAAAACTAAATACATTAGATTTATAAGTATGAATATCTATTAAAGGAGTATCAGAAGAAAAATGCGAGAAGGCATACAATATATAATAATCATCTACCTCCCTAACTACAATAATGTCAGTACACTATAAATCCTAAATAACCACAAAATTAGTTGTAAACTCGACACTCTTATTTATCCCACTATGTCTAATTTGACATGTGGATAGGCTATTAGTTGACAAGGAAAATAAATAGAATCATTAAATGGTACATCACCCATATCAATAGATCCTCTACCACGAACACTCATATAAGTGTTGTTACCCATTCAAAATTTTGGCATAGAACAAGCGTCAAATTAAGAAAACACACTCCATGATGAAGCCATATGATGAGAATCTTTGGACTTGAGGATCCATCTCCTTGAGCTCTAGAATTTATAGCAACAAATGCCTTCCCCTTAGACTATTCAAGACTTGGAACAAGAAGTAGATAATAAATATTGTGAAAATGTAGAAGGCAATTTCACATTATTCTTCTATAAAAGATGTTTTAGCTCATAAATTTATTTTGTATAACATTGATGTTCATCATGCCAAAATATTTTGCAATATGTAGATGTGGGCTTCTCCTTCTTAGAAGATTCCCCTTTTGAGGATGAGGATTTTGAATCTAATTATGTTTTCTATTGCTTTTACTTTTTTATTTTATTTCTTTTTAGATTGTATAATTCTTTATGTTTGTTAGGATTACTAGCCAACAATGCATGTGACTTACAAGACTTTTTGAGTCCCATTTGAATTAACGTCCCTTGTTCTTGTATTAGAATATCTAAAAATTCATCAAAAGTAGGTATACCATAAGTAGCTCCCATAGCATGTTGATTGGTATGAAAGAAAAAAACTAAAGCTAAATACATAGGACCAAACTTGGACAATAAATTCACAATCAATTATAAATCTTATTTATCAATGCCACAATCCTTTAACTATGTTTTTAGTTGTTTAACCTTGACTAAATAGTCTTGGATATGGTTAAAATATAAGGATCAAGATTAATCAAGTAATTATCAATCTGATAGCCTTTGGGTTTATTATTTTGACCATAAAATTTTGCAAGAGTGTCCCAAGCTTTCTTAGGTGTTGTACATTTGTTAAGATGAAATAGATCTGCAAAAGGTAGAAATTCTAGTTTTTCTACTCAGTGGACATATACAAATTTTGGATGGTGCTAAGAAGAGCTAGGATGTTGAGATAGCTCAACTAAAGAACATCTTTAGTAACATTCTTTAGCATATGTAAAATAAATAGAAGACTGCACTTGTAAATATGTGGTAGGGTACATAAAATTTTGAAGTCTTGACAAAATTTTTGGTTTTGGATCACACCCTTTTCCATTGATGTCAAAGGGGGAGAAAAAGATCAGTGAAAAATGGATAAACATCTCAGGGGTAGTAGGAGAATAGAGTGTATATAGTAAGGGGAGCAGTCAAGCACTAAGTGTTTCCATCAATGCTAAAGGGGGAGATTGTTGGCAAGAGACACTGCTCCAGTATAGAATAGAATGTTGTCATTGATGGAAACAAGGCAAAGATATTTCATCACAATGGCAAGGACACATTAATCTAGAAGACAATCCTAATCCAACAATAAGACACAAGAATTTTGGTCTAAAAGTCCTAAAGTGGCTAAGTATTGAAAGTGTTCAGATATGAGGCAAAAAAGGATCAGTACTCCTCCACAAGTGAAGATATGAAGATGTAACTCAAGTATGATGCTCATAGTTATCTATTGATGTTATATTCCAATAATCAAGTCATGATTTCCTCTGGAAGTCATCTGATGAAAAGACTATGTCCGGGTCAGTAGAAGTTAGACAGAGACAGTGAATAGTGCTGAGTAAATTGGTTCGCATTCCTCTACATTAGCATATTTTATTCTGTGGTTTTGAAGTAAGATAGAGATAAGTCAGGACAATCAGAATCCAAGTTTGTAGCTCCAGAAGTACAGCAAATCTTGTTCTACAGGCTCTCTAGTACTAACATCCAGTATTGCAGTGTTACAGTGTGTCAAGGCAACAGTTCTAAGGTCCGCATTTTGGTACATAGGTTTATCTTGTCCTATGGAGTTGAAGACATGTTAAGAAATCATTAATGATTGCTGAATATGAATCATGAAGGTGCATTTGATCCGCAACAAAAGATATGATGTGACAGAGGAACCTATCATATATTTTATTAAGGAACAAGCTGACAGGCCAGCTAAATCCTTATGCGGAAAAGAAATATGAGTTGGATGATAAAGGTAAGTGGTTGTATGAATGGAGCCAACACATATGAAGACATGTACATGATGGTTTGGATCCACATTAAAGATTTAACACAAGAACAAGCTGACATGATATAACACTTGGCATACATGTTTCATAGTATGCTTGTCGACTTGGTCATGAGAAAGATTTAGTTGTGGATATAAATGGAGAATGGATTTCAGTGCTTCAAGTGTGTGGTGTTATATGTAATGGATATAAACATGGAATATGCAAAGATAGAATGACCGCATCAATTGAAGAGAGTTCTTGAGTATATATAAGAGAAGAGCAGAGAAACAGGGGTAGACTAAAATGAAGAGTTCTGAGTTAGTGTTTATGAGCTTAAGTGGAACTATTTCCATGCATATGTAGATGTAATCACAGCAATTCATTCTTGATAGTGAGCCACCCTTATTCTACCTTCTTCTAATTGAAAGTGAGCCCTTTTTTGAGCAGTGAGCTCCCGGTAGTGAGCCTCTTGTAATTCGGTATTGTTCTATAATAATATTTTGAGAGCTAACACTCTCCATGGTTTTTTCTTCTTTGGGTTTTCCACATAAAAATCCTAGTGTTCACATGTTATGTCTTGATGGTTGATGTTCATTAGTTTAATTTGCTTTCACATAATTAAAATTGGTAAATGGATAAAAGAATAAGTTTATGATAGGTTTTGTAGAACACCAATTCACCCCACCTCTCAGTGTTCATTATATTCAATAGCTTCATCCATAACACTTGAGTACAACAACATGTTGCTACAATGTATTCTACTTTTTCTATTGATAAAGAGATTGATTCTTATTTCTTACTCAACCATGAAACCAATCTGTTGCCCAAAAAAAAATCACCTCCACTTGTACTTTTCCTATCATCAACATCTCTGACCCAATCATCATCGGTATAAGCATTAAGAGTGAAATCATTATCCTTTGGATACCATAAGCCATGATCTGAAGTGCCTTTTAAATACCTCAGGACTCTCTTAACTACCATCACATGTGATTCTCTTGGATCAGCTTGAAATATTGCATGCATAATATCAGGTTTGGTTTAAGTTAGATAAAGCAATCCTTCAATCATGGATCTATACTTTTTCTGATCAGTATTAGGTGATTCATTGGTTTTACTGAACTTGTAGCCAGTCACCATGGGATTACATACTAGTTTAGAGTCTTACATCCCAAACTTCTTCAATAACTCTTTCACATACTTAGACTAAGATATGAAGATTCCTTTATCTAATTGATTAATTTGCAAACCTAGAAAGAAATTCATCTCACCAAACATAGACATCTCAAACTCTTTCTGCATTTCACCAGCAAATTTCATACGCATACTTTCATTGCCTCCAATGATGATATCATCAATAAAGACTTCAACAATCAAAATTTGATCACCATTAATCTTGAAATAGAGATTACTATCAGCAGTGCCTTTATTGAATCCTAATTGCAATAATTACTTATCCAACCTTGCATACTAGGCTCTAGGAGCTTGCTTGACTCCATACAAAGCTTTTTTCAATTTGTACACCATATCACCTTGGTCTGATAACTTAAATCCTTCTTGTTGCTCAATGTAAACTTCCTCTTCTAACTCACCATTTAGAAATGTAGAATTCACATCCATCTGATACATTTTGAAATCTTTGTGGGCTGCAAATGCCAGAAATATTTGAATTACTTCATTATGAGCCACTAGAGAAAAAGTCTCTTCAAAATATATTCATTCAATTTCAGAATATCCCTTGCACACAAGCCTTGTTTTTTTCCTTACAACTTCTCCATTTTCATTTAGCTTGTTCTTAAAAATCCATTTGGTTCCAATAAAATTTTTATCAGCAGGTCTAGGAACTAATTCCCAAGTTTCATTCTTTTCTATTTGCATTATTTCTTCCTCCATGGCTTTTACCTAGTTTTCATCATTGCAAGCTTCATTCATAGTTTTTGGTTCAACCTTTGAAAGCAAATAGTAATTCACTTGTTCTTCTGCAGCACTTTTCCTTGTTAGCACACCTTTGTTTATGTCACCTATAATTTGATTTTTAGAATGATTAATCCTTACATACCTAGGAGTCTTAACAACACTTTTTGGAGCCTCTTCTTCATCCTCACTGTCTTCTTGCTCAAATTTTTCTTCATTCACTATAGTCACAGGTTCATAGCAACTCAGGTCTGATATTCTATACTTGCCTTCATCCACCTTCACATATAGGACATTGTTAGTATTATGCTTTCCATCAAATGAAATAGATCCTTTCCCACAAATCTTACCAGTTGCATTGTCTCCAAACCTAACCAGTCCTCCATCATATTTTCCAAACTCACAAACTTACTTTTATCACCGGCCATGTGATGTGATCATCCACTATCAATAACCCATTCATCCTTATCTTTCTCAACCTGAATAGTCAAAGCACTTTCTTCCACTAGTTTTTCTTCCTTCACATAGCTAACAAAATTAGTAGACATGGGATCTTCTTTAATAGCAATAAAAAAGCATTCATTTCCACTAGTAATAGCATTGTCAGATTCATCATCTATCACACCTTTGTCATCAAAATCTCTAACATAGTAGCATTTCTTTGGAGCTCTAGGCCTACTTTCAAATCTTTTCCTATTTCTTTCAATTCTTTCAGGACATCTAGAAGCATAATGACCTCTTTACCACATGAGAAACATTTGAAAGGTAATTTACCTTTGAACTTATTAGAACCTCTTTGCAACCTATCAACAACATTAGCTTTAATTTCATCAAAGTCATCATTAGGATCCACCTTATATTTCTCAACTTTGGAGACCTATTTTGAGGTATCAGCTTTAAAAGTTGTCTCAACTTTCAGTAGAGCATCACCAAACTCTCTCATCTCAAAGGTTGTAATCTTTCCAAGTAATTGATCTCTATCAATAGATTTCACAGTCATTATTTCTTCATTTACAGCTACCTTGTGACTATATGACTTTGGTAGTGATCTAAGGATTTTCATCACAACTTCCTTATCACCAATGGTTCCTCCCATTCCTTTTATTCCATTAACAAGTTCATCAACCCTTGGATTCTTTTACAAAATTGTCTCCATCATATAGTTTTTTCGACTTTTTCCAAACCTCATGTAAAGTTTCTAGATCCATGAATTTTATCAATTCATCATCAGTCAAAGCACTCAACAGAGCATCTCTTATTTTTATATTCAACTCATATTCTTTGATTCCATCTTCAATTGTCAAACCATTTTCAGACATGGTATATTTTGATTCTATAGCTTTCCATACTCTATAATCAAGACAAAGGAGATGACTTTTCATTCATACCTTCCAAAGAGCAAAATATGTCCCATCAAACTGCAGAGCTTCCTTTCTAAAAGACATCCTAGATCTTCCTCAAGATGTTAGGCTTTCTTCCAAGGAACGTTCTCTGATACCAATTGTTGAAATACACAAGATAACTGAGACAGGGGTGAATTAGTTCTCACAAAAACTTAACTTCATATGAATATCAAACCGTTAATTATATACTTCTGATAATCTGATTTAATCATGAAAACATAGACTTAATCACAATCACACATTCAACACAGTAGACACCAAATTTTTTTTTGGAAAACCCTTAAAGGGAAAAACCATAGTGGGTGTTAGCCCACAAAATATATGAGTTATAACAATACCAAAAAATAGAGGTTCACTACCTACAGGGCTCACTACCCAAATTGCTCACTATAAAGAATGGCTCACTACCAAAAGATGGTGAACTGATTTGGTAGCATCTTCTCCATGTCTGGGTTTAGTTCTATTGAAGTACAATATAGCTTCTCTTCTCTACTTTTTATCCTTCACACTTAACTCATCATTTTT
The DNA here is from genome assembly GCA_027924645.1 of Cunninghamia lanceolata. Taxonomy (NCBI): domain Eukaryota; kingdom Viridiplantae; phylum Streptophyta; class Pinopsida; order Cupressales; family Cupressaceae; genus Cunninghamia; species Cunninghamia lanceolata. The sequence goes on along the minus strand of BSBN01001583.1, from coordinate 34,871,155 downwards.
GCATTCCACACACTTTCTGTAATTACATTACAAGTTTTTATACAAGTCATCAACCTTGGAATGTACATCAAGGTCAGAAATACATTCATCAACCATTGGAACAATCTCCAAAGTCAGCATTACAATCAAACATAAAATAGGTCTGGACCTAATATAAATTTAGCTAAGGAAAATATGTAAAGATGTATACAGATCATGCCATGCCTTAGAGAGGAATCAAATCCAATCTTCCACACCACGACACACTTCTACAATCTTCACTACATCTCCACAATTAGTGAAATTAACCAAGTCAGCCAAGACTAGTGACAATACTAGGTCTTCTAAGAACATTCTTCATTCACGATCCAACTTTATCTTTGTGGACCAACCAAAAGATAGGAACATGATTAGGAGACATCCACAAGCACATTATAATCATTAGAAACATCCGCACAATACCCAAACATTTTGCCCATCAGATTCTTCAAACTAGAGCATAAGAACAACACTGTCAACCACTGTCATAAGGAAAAGATCACTTACAGACCACCAGATCATGAACCAATAGAGTTGAAGGCACTTATCATCATAACAAACTTAATTCCAGAACTGTAGACTGAAATACTTCAATGTGGAGGAATGAGGAGCATAACACGTTCTCACTATCATCATCAAACATACATGAAAAGCAATTTTCACACTGGTGAACAAAACTCACTCAAATCTTCATACTGGAGGCTCAAACCTAGAATATAACTTCTTCAGATAGACTTCTAAATAGCTTCCAATCCATAGGTAAAGATATCCATTCTATAGGAAATGTGAAATAATCTTTTGGACTATTCTTCTGTATGTAAAACATTGTTTCCACTGCAACTTACTGTTTCTACCGGAGGAGCTAATTTTTTCAATATCATCAACATCTAACTCATTACAAGAAAGTAACAAAATGAGAGCACAATCGACACCAATGACAACACAGATATGTCGACATCAATGACAACACCGATTATGTACATACTTGCAACATTGTTTCTATGAAAACTATGATGAAACTTGAAAATATTATTTCACTTGTCTCTATTTTCTTTTAATGGTGAAAACTATAAGATACCCTTCTTTTTCTCTATTCTTACAATGGTTTCTCTACTAGAAACTAGTGAAAAGTTAAGACAGTGTTTTGCTACTTATGGACCCTTATAAGGGTTACTTGAAAAATATGAATGTTTAGTTATTTCTTCATGAAAATGATGGTAAAATCTCTATATTTGTCCTTCCTAAATAGCAATTGTTCCCCTTTTTCCTTATGGTTTCCTTGCTAAGGTTTGTAAGTGAACAATACTATGAAGCTCCTTTGATGCTTCCATATGCACGAAAGCTCATGGTGATGAATACTAATAATGAATACTCCTTATTTGCTGGTTACCTTCTTATCAAGGAGAGTGGAAAACACACAATCAATATTTGTATATGCCAGGGTTTAGCAAACCTATGACTATCCTGAGTTAGCTTCAGCACTGCTCCCTAGGGTTTGCACTATGACTTTCCCATAGATTTATCTTCTTTAAATTACTGGCACATACATGAAACTCTACCACTCCTTGGCTATACACTTCTTCATGATGTGGTCTTTCAATTTGACAGTCATTCTTTGACTTTGAACTTCTCTTTTAGTTATCTCATTGCGGTTGCCTCTGTATCTTAACACTATGAAAGGAGAATGATTTTGCTTTTGTCTTACGAACCCCTTGATAGGGTTTCCTTCTTTTCTCATGGAGAGATTTTGCTTTATTTGCTTCCATATCAAGTGAGGACTATATAAGGTAAGCTCATAGCATTTCTGATCTATTCTAGGATTGTCTTCTACATTCAACATTTACAATGATATGACTATCTTTTAATGACCTTTGTTAGAGCCATTTAGACTATTGTATGACTATTGTTTGTTTTTAGGTCAATCATTGGCTACTTTTGATAACTTTTACATTTAGATGACTACTCACAAACATAATCTATATAGGACTTCTCTTTTTAATGAAGCTTCTAACTTACCTCATTGTTCTTGGCTTGACTATTCTGCATTGTTGGCTGTCCTAATACTTGTGCAAGGTGTGCTCTTGTGGTTCAAAAACTAATGTCTCACCCTTCACTATCAGCAGACATGTTAACCTCCTCACTTGTTGTTTCTAATAGTTCCATACTTCTGTCACAAGCTACTTATCATCAATATGAGCTCTTTCAAACTATTCATGCTTGACCATTACCTACTTCAAACTGTTGGGCTTAATATATTCACATGGGGTGTTTAGAAAGAAATTAGATCTTTGTGTTAGGAGTATAAGGGTATTGTTTGAAACAAGGAGGATTACTGAAGCTCTTCATATACAACTTGAAAAGGATCCTTTAGCATACCATAATAGTGTTGACTGTACCTGAGTGTGACTATCCTTTGTTTTCTCACTTCACTATGTTTTTGTAGTCACATTGACATTGTTTGACAGGCTTAATACTATAGGGTTCTTCAAAATTTGTTTCCTATCTGAAATCAATCATTCTATGTGACTGTTCCACAGTATATATGATTGTCTCCTTGAATAGTTTGACTGCTACCTTATCTTCACTTGACTATTCCCTTGCATATGATAGTCATTTAGGACTATCCCTAACACTGTGATAGTTATCTTGGCTACTTTTTTTTCATGACTCCTAACATGGTTCCAATTCCTGTAGCCCAAGGTTTTGAACATAGTTAGCCTAGCCACATATTTGCAAGCTTGTATAAGGCAATAGGCAAGCTTGCATAAGGCAATAAGCAGGCCTCTGTTATGGATTACATGCCTCTAATCAGACCTTAGTGTTTCTCCTAAATACACTTCATGTAGATGATTCCTTCCAAGCTATAGGTGGACAGTCCTCCTTGGATGACCATTGAAGTTTTGTGCCTTTTTATTCATCTGGGCATCACTGATAGGAGAGGGAACTTCCATTATTCCCTATATTGCTGATGATCTCAAACCTGAATACTAAAACAATCATTGAATGACTGCTACTTAACTACTTGGATAGTCCTTTTCTTGTTAAATGATGCATCCTTCACTTTACTCAAGATTGTTCTCAAAATGATTATGAAATAGATATAAGATCATAAAGGTTTTCTAGGACTTGGATAGCTATAAACCTTCACAAATGACATGTAATCTTTATTGTCTTGGTAAAGGCTTCAAAGACTTCTTTCTCCTTTGAAGGAAAACTACTCTGTATCAGTACAGTACATTTTATGCTTTGTATTCTTGTGTTTTTGTATCTCTTCTTACTCAGTGTATAAATGGGCTAATGATGATGGTTGTCTTTCGTGATTGAATGATAGTCATTCTTATGAGTAGTATTATGACTATTTTTTCAACAAACTAAGATAGACTATAGGACCTCAATGGTGATGTCAAACCTCTTTATGATTGTAACTATCTCTTTGAGTTGCTCCTAATAGTCGAGGTGACTATGCTGCTTATATTGTGAGAGATGATTGTCTTCACATAGCTCACTACTCCTTGTTTTATCTTCATGACTGCTATCATTCAATGTTGTTGTCACAGTCATGCATTGTCCTTGCATCATCATTTATGATTGCACCTCTTCATTTAGAATGACTATTCCTCTTGATTTTTCTTTGTTAAAGACAATAACTCATTACCCATCTGGATAGCTTGTTCCTTTGTTATGCTTTCTCCCTTTAAGGCTATGCATATAGAAATGATTGCTCCTTGTATGATTTTGCTATGATAGCTAGTAAAGAACCATTGATGAGACATGATTTATTGAAATACCTATATCTACACATTTAGCAAGCATGTTAGGAAAGTAATTGAGGCTTAGTAGCCTCTTTTATCAATTAGATGATCTTCTCTTTTTGGCACATTCTTATGATTGTATATCTACATTTGATGCTTGTTTATCTCTTCCATCTTGTTTTTTAGATGCTTTAATGAAAGGTAACAGGTACATTTTGATTTTGTTGCATATAGGAGTGATGACATCCTGATCTCTAATGTGTTTTTCTCTCTCTCTTGTAGGTGACCTTGGAGAGTGATGGACAGTCTGAAGATGATGCTACCAATAGTGGGGTTCGTCATTCAAGCAATGACCGATCCCCTCCCTCCCATATATGTTTAGTTTTTATTTCAGATGTACTTGTTTTCTTTCATTGCATTTTTGTACAATAAATCCCATGGATTGTGTGGGAATCTATGAGCACATTTCTCTTTATGAATATAAAAAATTATTTTATGCAATGATTTGTGTATTACATCTCCTTTCATAAATCAATTGCATAAAGATAAGCTGAAAATGATTGCATGGTACAATTGTTTATGATCATGAGTAGATTTTAGCAAACTTGTGTGAACCTTTTTCACTTGATAATTGGATTAACTATAATGAATGAACCATGAAAACAATCAACAACTCATAGGTTAGCTTTCCCTTCTCCTACCAGTCTTAGGATATCTCCTGCTCTATTGGGGTGTCTTTCTTATCTTTATCTAGCTCATGTAGCAGCTCTTACTGAGTTGTTACATGATTTTGGTAATGGTGACAATTGGAATGGCCCTCCACCAGGGTAGTAGGCCTTCTAGGGCTAACTGTGAGCCTTCAGCTTTCTTTACTTTTCCCCTTGAACCTATCTGCTTCTTCAAAGCAACAAATATTAGTGTTGTCCCAGCCTGACCTGATTGGACTAAAATGCATGATTAGGTAACACTTCCAATACCAACTAAGTATTAGATATATGATAGTCATTGTATTGCTTGTATTGGGATTTTTATCTATGGTATTCTATGTCATTAGACCATGATGAGAACCCTTGAAAAAAATGATTTATGCTTAAGTTCTTCTATCTTTGACCCTACACTTTTGCTTTAATTCTATAGGAATTGCTATTTCTAGTCGTGGAATGTTTAAGTGATTCTTTAATGTAAGTGTCACTAGCCATGGTTGCATAGCATCGTATGTACAAGCCTAGATTATAATACCATACTCCCCTATTGGCCTAATGGCTTTGTTCCCACAATAATATGTAAGCAAGCTATACACTATTTTTGGTCTTTACAACTACACAACATTGAAGAACAACCACATAACATATGCTTGGTAATTTAGCTACCATAAGACCATTGATCCTTCATAGATAAATCTATGTCATTATATGAAAATGATGTTAAGTGGGTCTTAATGAGTGGCATAAATTGAACTTAGCAACTTTTGCCTTAACAAATCTTATACAATTTAACTATGTTAGTGCAACGACTTGTGTGACCTATTTTATTTCAAGTGATTATCTCACAATACAAATAAAATCAACAACCACTCCACAAATCCATGGGTGAAGGCTTGACCAATCTTCCTAAGCCTTACTAATGGCTTGATGACCTTGTTCCCATAGTTGCACCTTAACAAAGTGGGTTGAGAATGTGTCACTACAGGTTTAAAATATTATTATTAAAGAAGGTACATCTTATCTTAGGAATTCAAACCTTGGATACTGATCTTGGTATGATTTTGTTGATCCCCATCAGGGCTTTAATGTATTTGAGTTATGAACCCTACAACTATAGTTCATAAAGAAAAAGATAAATCCCTTTAAATACCTACATGCTTATGAACTAAAATCATGGATTATGGTCAATTTATCAATATTTAAACATAATCTTATATTAAGGAAACAATACTCTTTTATTATGAGGACATTGCATGCCAACAATACAAAGCTTTATATACATTATATTTGGCCAATGGGAACTTCTTATTTTGTGTGTTTTAATTCCATTTGATGTGGCAAATGGTAGAACATAGCCATGTGCATCTTTAGTTTAGGCATTTGAGCATGGTTCATAGATCATATTGTGCTTTAACTAAGTCATCAAATTTACCTATATTTTAACAAACTTAAATAACAAACTTTAGTATAAACTCCAAATATGTATGAGGTAGCCATAAGTTCAAACAATGTTATTAAAATATTCTAAACTTATCCTAAGTATTTAACATGTAGCCATTAATCTTTATGATAATATAAGTCAAGCTCATAATTTTATTTATTTCTCTACTCTTCATATGTACTTGATCCATTGAATAAAAAGTTTATGTTGCCCAATTAAAGTATTGTAAAATGAAATAGAATATCAACTTTCTTGAGAAAATATAAAATATTAACTTTAAACCAATTTGGATCTCATGATCAGCAATTGGATCGAAGCAATCCATCGATAGAACTCATTAATTATTAATTTAACACAATTAAAATTAAGTTTCTTTAAAGCATTAATTCCTTCCCAACAAATGATTCATTTCTTATACAATTCAATATAGTGTCATCATTGTATCTCCATATTTTTTTAGTTTTGAAGTTCTAAACTATCGTATCATTAACTTTTATGATTTAAGTGCAGCAATCTTAAGCCAAGCTTGTAATCATGGTCATGTTTCATGGTTTGAATTTGATAGTGAACTCCCCTATTGATAATGTTTTTGGTTTCTCTTCTCATTTATCTTGGTTCATTATATCTTGGTTTTACTATAAGAATCAACTCTCATGCTCATATTCATGTTATAATCTACATTCAAGTTAAGTTTCATGGTTTATTATTTGCAGTCCCAACATATAATAATGAGAGTTTTCAAATTTTAAAGTTCCCAATAATTCATGGCATATGGGATCATAGTTAAAAAAGAAGTCGTCAAAATTTATAGGAAACAAGATTGCAAAACATTTTTAATATCATGCCCAACCATCAAATTTTGTCATTGGTTGCTCTATCTGTTCTACACATGGGTTACAATGTTTCTATAGATATTGAAAAACTATATGTTCTTTCTCCTTAATAACCAAACAAGGCCGCTATACTGAAAAATATGCATTTAAACGCACCATATATTTGTCATGCTTTATATGGATGACGATGTATGAGAATAGACTTAGGAATGTAATCTTATGGATAAAATCTACTATTTTGCCATCTACTTTAGTGTATGTTATGAACAAAGAAAACCACAGGCATAAAGATTAAAAAGACAATCAAAGATCAGTGAGGAATTGGGTGCACTACATGACTTGGATTCTCCATTGCCTTGTGGTACTCAATGTCAATTGTGGTTTGAGGTCCCACATTTCCATCATTCCTCTGCATTTGCCTGCGAGATGAATTACTTCCCATAACTTATCTTCTTCAAATTGTTGTGCCCATTACCAACATTGCTTTACAAGCATATCTGGTAGCCTTGAGAAACAAGAAGCAATAAAATTTCTCAAAGATACTTCTGTCCATGCCACAAAATCTTCAATATCTTCATCCAACATCAATTTGCATAGTTTGTAGAGTGTGTAGCTTGGTACTATTTTCATCCAATCCTTGGAATCACTTAAATCTGCAACCTCCACCATACAGTCTCCTAGTAGATTTTCTCTTTTGATCAAGCCCTCACATTTCTCTAATAGATCCTCAAGAAATCTACGCATCTCTTCAACATATATAATACAATCTTCACAACCAGAAGAAGGTTTTTCGTACTCCATTTGTAGCTTGTAAAACTCCCTGTCTGCGGCCATGCAAATTTGATCATTGTCTCTATTGAGATCGTCAAGGAGGCTTATTTGATTTCCCTGTGTGAAAATTCTATTGCAGCTACTGATTATTAATCTCCTATCTTGTTATAGATTATTTGATTGCTAAAAATTAATTCACAGCAAATATTGAAAAAATAATACAGCTGCAACTTCACAAATAATCACGGAGATAGAAAAATTAAAAATACAAAAATAATGAACACAATATTTTGGACAAATTATCCCTGGAAAAACCCCGAAGGGAAAACCAGTACTGCAAATGAGGAATTTAATTAAACTTCAACAAATCAAGAGATACATAAACTGCTTGCCTCTTACTGCCAGAGCTCTGGCAATGTTCTCCTCTGGAAATTCTTCTCCCAATTTCTGCTTCAAAAATTCCACTGTTGTTGTATCCAATACTATCACTACATCCTTGCTCTCACTATAAATCTATTTGCTATTACTGCAAATTTATTTATTTGCTATTTTTGCAAATGTTTCTCGGATGTGTCCTCTCCAAATGCCCATTGATCTTCTTTTATAATCCTCTCATTGAAAACCAATGGCCATGATTTAATCCCAATCAATGGATAAGATTAATTAGACTCTAACAAACCCTAATGTCTATAAGTCTCTCGAGAAATCAATTTTCTAGGTATGGAGATAACTATTCCAATTGTGTTTCTAGCCTCGTAATCACCACCTGAGTCTAGATCACCTGTCCAAGCTACATTAAAATTAACACTCCCTCTTAGCGAGGAAGGTGTTCTGCATAACACCCAACTTATCTCTAAAGAAGATTAATTTTGCCTTCCCCAATGCCTTTGTCAAAATGTCTGCTACATGGTGATCTGTAGGTATATAATGTAGCTGAACAATCCTCCACTGTACACAAGCCCTGATGAAATGATACCTGATGTCTATATGCTTAGACCTATCATGAAACACTGGATTCTCAGATAATCTGATGCAACTCTGATTATCACAGTGTATCACAGTAGTCTCAACCCTCTGACTAAACAAGGCTACCAGCAACTTCTGAAGCCATATAGCCTCACAAGTTGCCATGCTAGCTAATATGTATTCTGCTTCTGTATAACTCAGATCCATGGACTTTTGCTTCCTGTTGTACCAAGAGACAACTCCTGATCCCAAACTAAAGCAACACCCTAAGTGCTTTTCCTATCCACTATACTACCTACCCAATCTGCATCAGTATAGCCTATCAACTTAATACCACCACCTTGATCATATCTGATCCCATACTCAATTATACCACGCAAATACCGCAACACATGCTTTGCCGCTGTCCAATGCACTCTCTTCGGCTCAACCATGAACTGACTAAGAGAGTTTACTACAAAGGATATATCTGGCCTAGTGTTGACCAAATACATGAGAGATCCAATCAACTTCTTATATAAGGTGGGGTCTACATCCTTTTCCTTGGATGAGTCTACCTTCTTCCAATTCATGATCATAGGTGTAGACATGGCTCTGCAATCTTGCATCTCAAACCTCTTCAAGATTTCAATGCAGTATTTCCCTTGTCCAAGGAAAATCTCTCCATCTATCTGCCACACTTCCATGCCTAGAAAGTAGTGCATAAGCCCCAAATCCTTCATCTCAAACTCAAGTGCAAGGTCCCTCTTGCACTCCTCTATGAGACCTAATGAACCTGTTAAAAACAAGTCATCCACATATAGAACAAGAATGAGAACTTCACCCCCAACCACCAAGTAGTAGAGGTTAGCATCCGCCTCACTCTTCACAAAGCCTATTCCCTGCAAGTATCTATCAATGCGCTCATACCACGCCCTGGGAACCTGTTTGAGTCCATACAAAGCTCTCCTCAATCTACACATGTGGGTTTCACTACTATGTGCTACAAAGCCCTCTGGTTGTTCTATGTATACCTCCTATACCAATTCACCATTAAGAAATGCCATCTTGCATCCATTTGATGGATCTGCCATCCCATATGTGCTGCAAGTGAGATTACGGCTTGTATAGAAGTATACCTGGCCACTGGAGTGTATGTCTCATCATAGTCTATTCCCTCCTTCTGAGACAACCCCTTAGCCACGAACCTTGCCTTGTATTTCTCGATGCTACCATATGAACCATGCTTAATCTTATAGATCCATGAACTGACTAAGAGAGTTTACTACAAAGGATATATCTAGCCTAGTGTTGACCAAATACATGAGATATCCAATCAACTTCCTGTATAAGGTGGGGTCTACATCCTTTTCCTTGGATGAGTCTACCTTCTTCCAATTCATGATCATAGGTGTAGACATGGCTCTGCAATCTTGCATCTCAAACCTCTTCAAGATTTTAATGCAGTATTTCCCTTGTCCAAGGAAAATCTCTCCATCTGTCTGCCACACTTCCATGCCTAGAAAGTAGTGCATAAGCCCCAAATCCTTCATCTCAAACTTTGCTACAAGGTCCCTCTTGCACTCCTCTATGAGACCCAATGAACCTGTTAAAAACAAGTCATCCACATATAGAACAAGAATGAAAACTTCACCCCCAACCACCAAGTAGTAGAGGTTAGCATCTACCTCACTCTTCACAAAGCCTATTCCCTACAAGTATCTATCAATGTGCTCATACCACGCCCTAGGAGATTGCTTGAGTCCATACAAAGCACTCTTCAATCTGCACACGTGGGTTTCACTACCATGTGCTACAAAGCCCTCTGGTTGTTCTATGTATACCTCCTCTACCAATTCACCATTAAGAAATGTCATCTTGACATCCATTTGATGGATCTGCCATCCCATATGTGCTACAAGTGAGATTATGGCTCATATAGAAGTATACCTGGCCACTGGAGCAAATGTCTCATCATAGTCTATTCCCTCCTTCTGAGAGAACCCCTTGGCCATGAACCTTGCCTTGTATTTCTCGATGCTACCATCTGCACTGTGCTTAATCTTATAGATCCTGCGTGATCCAACCACTGCCATATCTGTCAGTCTAGGTACAACCTCCCACACATCATTATGTAGTATTGAGGTATATTCCTCAACCATCGCATCTTGCCACACCTATTGCTATGCAGCCTCCTGATAGCTTGAAGGCTCGCTATCTACCAACTGACTAACCAATGCCACATAGTCATTATACCTGGTTGGTTGTTTTCGCTGTCCACTACTCGTCCTAGGAGCTCCCACAAACTCTTGAGAATCCCTATGTGTCTGTTGAACCTCATGGTTCCTCCTATCAACTATAGAGGATGAAATATCAAACTCCATATCTTCTTGATGCATCTCTTGGATTTGTTATATTTGTTACTCCATACTCTACGAACTCTCAACACCTGAGCCTATGCTTGTACTAGTAACTGTACTTGTGCTTTGCTGCCCCTGTTCCGGTTGAATAATCCTTGAAGCTTCTATTGGCTACTCATTCTGATCATCTACTGGGAAATCTCTGGACCTCCTATATGCCTTGTCCTCCATGAATTTCACATCAGACCTAACTATAATCCTCCTGGTCCTTGGAATAAATATCTGATATGCCTTTGAGGTCTCATTGTACCCCACAAAGTACCCTCTCTCTGTAGTATGATCTAACTTGGAACGTGTAGGCCCTGGAATGTGAGAAAATGCCAAACTCCCAAATATCTTGAAGTGACTGACATCTAGCTTCTTCCCTAAGAATGCCTCCTCTGGTGTCATCTTGCCCAATACCTTATGTGGAACCCTGTTCTATATGTATACTGATGTACTGCATGCCTCTGGCCATAAGTAACGTGGCATATCTTGGTCATACAACATAGCCCTTATTGCCTCTGATATAGAATGATTCTTCCTCTCAGCAACCCCATTCTACTGTGAGTTGTAAGGAAAGGTCCACTCTCTCTTGATTCCTTCCCTGGTACAGAACTCCTGGAACTCTTTCCCTTTGCACTCGCCTCCATTATCTGACTGAAGAACCTTTACCTTCCTGCCAGTTGAATTCTCCACAAGAGCTTTAAACTCCTGGAAGTGACTGAAGACCTCATCCTTGGTCTTCAAGAAGTATATCTAGGTCTTCCTAGAAAAATCATCAATAAAAGTAACAAGGTACTCATATCCTCTAAGAGACTTTGTTGACATTGGTCCACATATATCTAAATGTACTAGATCAAGAACCCCCTTAGATCTGGTGTCACTCCTTGGAAAAGTTGCTTTCACAAACTTCCCCAACACACATCCCTTACATACATCATCATGCTTTGTGCTCACCTCTGGAACACCTGTCACTATCTCACGAAGCAATTTAAGTGCTCCATGATGTATATGGCCTATCCTCCTATGCCATAGCTCTCCTTGATCTCTAGGACTACTGCTGCTCACTAGTGCCTTAAAAGTATCAAACTACAACCTATAAAGTTGGCCGCTCCTAACTCCAATAGCTATGGGTGATTTCTAATCTTTATGCTTGATTAAAACATGTGCCCCTCTAAAGAGTACATTATAGCCTTTATCCTAAAGGACAGATATGGAAATTAGATTCATGCCCAAGCCTGGCACATGCAACACATCATGAATGGAAATAGGCTTGTCATTCTCCCTCTAAAATAGAACAGTCCCTCTCCCAACTAGATTGCACTTGGACTTGTTCCCCATCTGAATCTGGAATCTAATGTCCTCCTCCTTGTAGCTGGAGAAGTACTCCCTAACTCCTGTCATATGAAATGACACCCCACTGTCTATATACCAAACACCCTATGAGGTTGAGCTAGTTAGGCAAGCTATGACTGCAAACTCATCCTCTATTCTACTAGAAAGCTCATCTACACTTGTTGAAGCTGCCATCTGCTTCTTGCCTTTCTTTTCACTTTTCTTCCTTTGTGGGCAATCACTGACATAGTGGCCGAACTCTTGACAACCATAGCATTTGATCTTAGACAAGTCCTTCTTCTCACTTTTTGGATTTGATCCTTTGCCAGACCCCTTCTTTGCTTTCCCTTTTCCTGCAAGGGCAATGTTTTCCTATTCCACCTCATTTTTCTGACTATTACTGCTGGTTCCACTGACAAGACTTAGTCTAAGCTCCTCCTGAGTGAAGTCACTCCATAGTTGATCCCAACTCAGTAAGGTGTCTCGTCCATTAATAACTTAAACAAAGACATCCCACTGCTTAGTAAACCCATTCAGGGCTATTCATACTAGCTCGTCATCATTTGGTTTGTCTCCAATTGCTGCGAACTCATCCTTGACAAGTCTAAGCCTTGTGAGGTAACTTGTAACATCTTCTCCCTTGTTCATCCAGGTATTCCTCAACTTTTCTCTGAGAATCAGCTTTCAGTTAGTGGTAGCATTCTGGTATAGATTCAGAATGGCATCCCACATTATCTTTGTTGTATCTAACTTTGCAATATGCGAAACAATATGATACTTAACACCGTCAAGAATCAACCTCCTCACCTTGGCATCTTCCTTCTTATATGCTAAGAGCTATGTTGTATCTATAGGTACAGGTACAATAGTGGTCACATAATCCTTGATACCATGCTCTTCCAGCAATAACGAAATTTTGGCTTTCCAGACACCAAAATTTGAGGCTCCATCCAATATGTCCTGATCTCTTAACCCTGTTGAGGCCATCTCAAAAGAAAATAATAATAATAACCCTATATTTTTATTTTTTATTTTTTTCTTTCTCCTTGTGCCTTTTCTACCCTTAAATTTGCTCTGATACCATGTGAAAATTCTATTAATCTCCTATCTTGTTATAGATTATTTGATTGCTGAAAATTAATTCACAACAAATATTGAAAAATAATACAGCCGCAACTTCACAAATAATCACGGAGATAGAAAAATAAAAAATACAAAAATAAGAACACAATATTTTTGGACAAATTGTCCCTGAAAAAACCCCGAAGGGAAAACCAGTACTGTAGATGAGGAATTTTATTAAACTTCAATAAATCAAGAGATACATAAACTACTTGCCTCTTACTGCCAGAGCTCCGGCAATGTTCTCCTCCAGAAATTCTTCTCCCAATTTCTCCTGAGAAATTCCACTACTGTTGTATCCAACATTATCACTGCATCCTTGGTCTCACTGCAAATCTATTTGCTATTACTACAAATTTATTTATTTGCTATTGCTACAAATGTTTCTCGGATGTGTCCTCTCCAAATGCCCATTGATGTTCTTTTATGATCCTCTCATTGAAAACCAATGGCCATGATTTAATCCCAATCAATGGCTAAGATTAATTAGACTCTAACAAACCCTAATGTTTAGAAGTCTCTCAAAAAATTAATTTTCTAGGTATGGAGATAACTATTCCAGTTGTGTTTCTAGCCTCGTAATCACCACCTGAGATTAGAACACCTGTCCAAGCTACATTAAAATTAACACCCTAGAGATGAATATCAAGCTCGTCTGCAAAGCTCAGCAAGTCCCACACTTCACGACAAGCTTTCACAACCTTCCTCAAATGATTTGACTTGGCCTTGTGTAGTCGAATGAAGATGATCATGAGCGACACTATTGTCATCTTCACACACTATTTTTCTACACTTGGGAAATGCTTCAACACTAAAGGAAATGCTACATTTTTAAGCATATTTAGAAGCTCTGTCCCATCCTCTACCCATTGTAGAGAATATAGGCAAAAAATTGAGTTGATTTCCTCAATTGACATCCCTTCCTCACAACCTTTTTGCATTTGAAGCTTTGTTTTATTAAAAGACATTTTATTAGCTTCCCATAAATCAGAGGGTTCTTCTCCCGGCATACATATACACTCCAAAATTCTTGCATACTTCATCTCCCTTCCTCATGTGCTTACAACAACAATACACCAATTTACCTACAATAACCTCCGATAGAAGTCCACACAGCTTGATGAAACAAACCACACTTACCTGAAGTATCAGCACCAAATATAACAACTTGTGCAACCTGATTTTGGGAAATATCTTTGTGGGCAAGCTCCGCAACTTGCTTGACTTGGGCATCTTTGAGCTTGATCTTTCCTCATCTTGGAATCGTTCTCGATCTCTTTTTAACTCATACATGTGAATCAACTCAACTGTGTCTATGCGGGCGAAAATACAATTGGGCAGCCAACCATCTCCAGCAAATAACCCATCCTATTATGATGAAACTAAAGAGTGGACAATATATAGGAATAATCGCAGGGTAATGCCTAAACCTTAGGTTATGGGATATGTTTGACTAGGAGAAGAGTATGACACAAATTGTGACTACTATCCCAACTGCTGAACTGAAATCTGACCTGGATATCACATAATCGACCTGGCAAGCACAAGCAACAAACAATGACCTGAGCACTTGATCCTCAAAATCATTCCAAGAATCTAAAATCTCCCTCATTTGAAAATTGAAACTCATCCTCCTCAGCGATGGAGAAAAGTGTAGAAATCCTTTGCCTTAGAAGGCCACGAATGGTTTTATCTACTAAAATCACGCAACCTAATATTAAACCAAGGACTATAATGCATATGAACAAAATTAGATTCACAATCACGGACCAGGTTATCCTAGATTGGGTTAATTAAAGACGCTTTTCTAACTGGTTTTTTGGTTTGTGAAGCCACTTGGAAAGGAGGAGCAGTTCAGAAGCAAGGTGGGCGCATATAGTTATTGCTAACGCCAGGAAAGCTCTAAAACCTGAAGCAGCCATTCCAGGCAGCAAATAGCGGAAAACACACACAGCAACTCTTCCACTAACGACTAACTGATGACGATAAATCAAATCACTAATATCTCCATTATAGTCTAGCAAAATATTGCTTAAACTGGTCCCCCAAACAATTATCTACATTGTTACACCGCTGAGGGCAAAGGCCTTGCCTAGCAGCCAAGTCGTACATTTTCTAAAAGCCTGCACTACATCTTATTAGAAAAGATTAAACTAAAAAACAAATGCAGTACACAGAAAAATAAACCAGAAGAAAAAATATATAACTTAAAACAAGAGAGACAGAGAAACAATTTGATATGCTTGCTGCAAAATGTCTTCAACATTCTTTATTGAAAGGAAATTGAAATATATACATAAAACATACTAAAATGTAAACTAAAAGCAAAGATGGGAAACTTTCCCAAACAGAAAAAGAAATGTAGAAAAGTGTTTGGGAAACATTCCCAACAAACAAAACTAAATCTGATTTTTTATTATTTTAACATCTTCCCTAAAATCTGATTTGTGGGATAGCTTCTCATCCCTAAAAGATTCTTCAATCTATTGAAATCTTCTTCTTTCAAAGGTTTTGTCAAAATGTTAGCAACCTAATCTTTGGACCTACAATAATAAAGTTTGATTTCATTATTTTTAACTAGCTCTCTGATGAAATGAAATTTGATGTCTATGTGCTTGCTTCTTCCATGAAAGACTAGATTTTTAGAAAATGCAATAGCTGATTGATTATCACAAAGTATAATTGTTTCTTCCATTTGGCGCTGCATCAATGCTTCAAGCATCCTTCGTAACCAAACTATTTGACAACCCGCTGAAGTGGCTGCCACATATTCTGCTTCTGCTGAGGACAATGCAACAATGGGTTGCTTCTTTGAAGACCATGAAATTACACTTGACCCAAGATTAAAAGCATACCCAGAAGTACTTTTTCTATCATCTTGATTTCTAGCCCAATCACTATCTGTATAACCAGTTAACCTCAAAACACCCTTCTTTTCATAAAATATGCCATGATTTGCAGTCCCTCTCACATACCTTAGTATTCTTTTACCTATTTGTAGATGAGTATCATGTGGATCCTCCATGAACCTGCTTATCAAGCTTACTGCATACATGATATATGGTCTTGTTGCAGTTAAGTACATTAAACTTCCAACCAAACTTTTATACAAAGTAGAATCTACCTTTTTGCTTTCATCATTTTTGCTCAACTTCACACCCATGGCAATAGGTGTAATTGTTGGTTTGCTATTTTCCATTTTGAACCTTTTAAAAATATCATTTGCATATTTTTCTTGTGAAACAAAAATTTCATCACTATTTTGTGTTACTTCAAGACCAAGATAATAGTGCAACAAACCAAGATCAGTCATCTCAAAGTCACTCTTCATTGCCACTAAAAATTCTCTAAGCATGTTTTCATTATTTCCAGTATAAAGCAAATCATCAACATAAATACAAACTATCAGAACATCTCCTTGCTGATTTTGTTTTATGAATAAAGTGGGCTCATAAGGGCATTTTTCAAAACTATTTTAAAAAAAATATGATTCAATCCTTTCATACCAAACTCTAGGTGCTTGCTTTAAACCATACAAAGCTTTCTTTAGTTTGAGCACCTTACCTCTTTGACCTTTAATCTCAAAACCAGGTGGTTGCTCAATGTAAGTTTCTTCCTCCAATACACCATTCAAGAATACTGATTTTACATCCATATGAAAAACTTTCCAACCCTTTTGTGCTAAAAGAGCTAAAATCATGCAAATAGTATCCATTCTAACAACAGGTGCAAAAACTTTATTATAATCAATACCTGATTTTTGTTTGTAGCCCTTCACTACCAACCTAGCCTTGTATTTATTTACTTTACCTTGCTCATTGTACTTTGTTTTATACACCCACTTTACTCCAATTGGCTTCTTATGCTCAGGGAGATCTGCAATTTCCCAAGTTTGATTCTTTTCTATGGCTGCAATTTCTTCATTCATAGCTTTAATCCATTTATCATCATTTATAGCTTCTTCAAATGTAACAGGATCACTACCAGCAAAAAAATGCAAAATGACAAATATCTTCATTTACCTTTGTTGTGTCTTGGTATATGTCAAACAAACTCCTTGATTTCTGCCACCCTTTTGGAGATTCTGAGGTGGATGATGAAGAACTACTTGATGAAACATGTCTATGACTTGGTGGAGAAAGACTGCCTTCTGATGAAGAAGAGCTTCTTCTTAATGCAGATTGTTGAATGCTACAACTACTGGTTCTGGCTCTTGTGTTAACAACTGAATTTTATTTTTGATTTGCAGCTTCATCTTCAATGTTAACTTGTTGATTTTTCTCTTCCAATTTCCAACGCCACTCCTGATCTTCAATAAACTTTGCATCTCTACTTATCACCATTTTTTTTTGTCTCTGGATTGTACAACCTGTATGCCTTGGATTCTTCACTGTATCCAACAAAGATACATTTTTCTGCCTTATCATCCAATTTCTTTCTAAGTGTATCTGGAACATGAGAATAAGCAATACAACCAAAAATTCTTAAATGATCTACCCGGGGTTTGTATCCTCCCCATGCTTCTTCTGGTGTCATGCCCCAAACTGAGTTTGTAGGACATCTATCCAAAATACAATATCTAACCCTATTGGAAAACTAAACACACCATAGCATGCTAAAGTAAACAAATTACCAGTATATACTAAGAAAGAATGCTCAAATATCGAACTTGGAGTACACCACTTATCTATAATTCTTGCACAACCTGGAGGAGGTTTACAACCTAGAGGAGGTGCCATATAATGTGCAACAAACACAAATAAGGAGAGGTGAAGTTGATAGGATAAAACAGAAAACTCTGATGTTGTTTAATTGCACTTTTTCATCTATTCTCAACAATTATTTTTAAATATCATCTCGTTCAACATTCAAAGATCAATTTTAGTTACAAAAAAATTATAAATATTTATCACATTTTAATGTAGATGAGGTATAAAATTTCTATTGACTATTTAACCATTGAACATTTTAAGCTGGAACCAGGTCATCAGCATAATATGAACTTTGTACCACAATTTTAATATTTTTCAAATAATTCTCAACTTTGTACTATAACGTTAATATTTTTAAAATAATTCTCAAACACTTTGGAAAAATAGTCTATTGTGGACCTTACCCTTTTTTCTCTTTGTCCAGCTTTACCAATGCAACTTGAAATAATTCTTTTAATTTTAATATTGCTATTTATTCTCTTTGTTCAGCTCTAACAATGTAACTTGAAATAATTCTTTTATTTTTAATATTGCTCTTTATTCTCTTTGTCCAACCTCAGATAATAGTAATGAGGGATACTCTTTATTCTCTTTGTCCAGCTCTAATAATGCAAACTTGAAATAATTTTTTAAATTTTAATATTGCTCTTTATTCTCTTTGTCCAGTTTTAACAATGTAACTTGAAATAATTCTTTAAATTTTACAATTACTCTTTATTCTATTTGTCCAACTTTAACAATCACAGCCCCAGATTATAATAATAAGAGAAATAATAATAATAAGAGGGATATTGTTACCAAAACCCTGCCCTGTTTACAAGAACACAATTTTAGATGATATTAAATAGAGTGGATTTATTGAAAGGAATAAAGGTAACTCATTTGTACGCCACTTTTCTCTAATTCATTTGTACCCCACTTTTCTCAGCGTTCATTGCAATAGCCACAGGAAAGTAGTAGAAGTCGGAAGTCAAAAAGAACACGAGCAACAAACGTAAATTTAAGTCCATAGCATGCTGAAGTAAACAAATATCGAACTTGGAATACACCACGAATCAAAAGTGCTCGCACAACCTGGAGGAGATGCCACATAACGTGCCATATAATGTTCAGCAAACACAAATAAGGAGAGGCGAAGTTGAGAGTATAAAACAGAAAGTTTATTTGCACTTATCGTCTCCATTCCGTCCTCAACACGTTAAGCTGAAACCTCTTATGTGGTTATCACGGGTAATCTCAACTTTTTCTCTTTACTCTCTCAACTTCGCCTCTTTATAATCTTTGTTCAGTTCTAGCAATGCAACTTGAAATAATTGTTTTAGCAACTTGAAATAATTTTTTTAATTTTAATATTGTTTTTTATTCTCTTTGTCCAGTTTTAGTAATGTAACTTTAAATAATTCTTTTAATTTTACAATTGTTATTTATTCTCTTTGTCTAATTTTAATACTCACAGCGACCTTAGATAATAGCAATGAGGGATACTCTTTAGCCACAGCGGCATGCTTTTTGTTGAGGTGTCAAATAGTTCCCAAAAAAGGAGTGGAGCAATAGATGTGCATTAAGTAATGTTTTGTTGGAGTGTCGATGTGACATCACATGATTGATTGCTTTCTAAATCTAATGAGCACATTTTATTCAATTATAAATACTTATAATAACACTAACAACCTTAAAGTCACAACTACTAGTACCAAACTTTTAAAAATATTAAACTTTAAATACCCAAATACTATCACACCTATTGTAACATGCTGGCTCCTCTCCCCTAGCAATGAGAGGGATACTATTACCAAAGCCCTTGGGTATTTACAAGAGCATGATTTTCTAGATTAATGTTGAAAGGAATAAAGGTAATTTATTATTTCTTCAAGAGCATATGTCGGCCGTAAGCCCCACTTTTCTCAGCGTTCATTTCCACAGGAAAGTAGTAGAACTCAGACGTCAAAAAGAACACGAGCAACAAAAGTAAATTTTAACCACTGTGGAACAAGAACGAGAGGAACCTAAACAATATGACTTTTTAGCTTAACAAAACCTAGTTTAATGGCAGCGGTGTACTTTACCATTTAGGAGAATGCAAAGCACAGCACAGGTCAACACAGAAGACCAGAAGAAGAGAGAAGGAACGGAAAAACTTTGCAGATTAGACAAACACACAATACCTACAGATTTTTTTCTCTGTTATCTGACGGAGATTTTTTTTTTAAAATTTTCTTTTTAAATTATGAACTCTGTAACGTGATTGCTGAAGTTTTTAGGTTAGTTTGTGTTGGGCATGTGGCAACTGTGAAGCCCAATGTAACCGATCAGTCTTCTTCTGTAAACTTAGAAATATTCTGCTTGTAACCGTTCTTTATGTAACTGCCATTTCTTGGCATGAGGTCGAACAATTGCAAATGGCCTGGCGAGACGTGGTGTGAAGTGCTGCTGTAATTAGATTGAGAACTGAACTTATTTTAAGGAGAATCTCTTATTTGTGGATGTAGCCATTTTATATGGTGAATCACTTTAGTTGCTTTGGTGTTCTCTGTATTAATTTTCTGTATATATGTGTGTTCTGTTTTCTTTTCAAAATCTCTGTATTTTCTTTGTCTGTGTTTTTGGATTTATAATCGGTATCAAAGCTCTGTGTGAAGCTCGGTCCAAGAGATAGCCTATGAGGATTTTTTGGAATCTGTACAGAAATCAAAATGGATGATACAGAAAAATGAAAAATAGAGAAATTCACTGGCCAGAACTTCGGACTGTGGAAGGTGCAAATGGAGTCGTTGCTCATCAAGCAGGATCTCTCACTTGCATTGCTAGGGAAAGCAAAAGGCAAAGGTTCAATGTCAAATGAAGACTAGGACAAAATGGATATGAAAGCGAGGGCATATATTTCTCTCATTGTCCAGCAATGTATTATTTAATGTCTCAACTGAGAATACTACGAAAGAGCTTTGGGATAAGCTATCTAACATGTATGCAATTGCTTCGGCTTCGAATAAGGTATTTATTATGAAGAAATTATATAACTTAAAAATGAAAGAAGGTGGGATTATGTCAAATCATCTGAATGAATTTAACACCTTTATGTCAAATCATTTGAATAAATTTAACACCTTAGTTACCTAATTGACTTCGGTGGGTATAAAGTTAGATTCTGAGATCAAAGCAATTTTGCTATTGTGTTCCTTACCAAATAGCTGGGAAGGTGTTGTGATGGCTATGAGCACTTCGATAGCATCCAAAAGTGCATTAGTTTTTTATGACGTTGTAGCCACTCTTCTCAGCGAAGACTTCAGAAGAAAAACTCAGGAACCCTCTTCCGACGATGCTCTAACAGCTCTAAGTACAAGCAATAGGAGAAGAAGTCGGGAAAGAGGTAGATACAACAACCGGAGAAGATCAAAATCTGGTCCATGATCGAAGTCCGGGGGCAGAAATGGGGCTTGTTGGTTTTGTGAAAAACCTGGTCACACTAAGAAGAACTGCTGGAACTACAAGAAAGCTCAAGGAAAAGTGAGGACAAATAATGAAGCAAACACTACATGTGATGGTGTTTTGGTCTTATCAGCTAGTGACACAAATGCAGATTCATGGGTCCTTGATTCTGGCACCTCATTTCATGCCACTTCATGTTGTAAAGCTTTTACAAATTTTCACGAAGGCACATTTGGTAAGGTGTTTCTTGGTGACAATAAAAAATGTGGCATCTTAGGTAAAGGTGATATAATATTGAATTTGAAAAATGGAGACAAATTAACTTTGACAGATGTTAGATATGTGCCCATGTTAAAAAAGAATTTAATTTCAGTTAGTTAGCTTATAGCACATGGCTGCAATGTTAAATTTTCTCTTGATTCATGGAAAATTACAAAGGGGCTTCTAGTAATGGCAAGAGGAAAGAAGTAAAGTAATCTCTATATTTTAGAATGTTTTGGTGAAGTGGGAGCTGCTTTGCCAGCTTTGGATATGGCACAAAAGGCTCGGTCATATGAGCCAAAAAGGACTTCAAGTTATGCTTCAACGCAATCAGCTTTCAGGCCTCACCTCCATTGATTTAGAATTATGTGAACATTGCCTTTATGGCAAACAGTGCTGAACCAACTTCTTGAGAATGGGGCATGACAAGAAAACTACTCCATTGGAACTTGTTCATTCCGACGTATTCGGTCCGACTGAGGTAACTTCTTATGGTGGAGCTAATTATTTTGTAACCTTTCTTGACGACTACACTCAAAAAATCTAGATTTATATGTTGAATAGAAAATCTAAGGTATTTTCAAAATTTAAGATTTTTAAGGCTGCTATTGAAAATCAGATTGGGCATAAAATTAAATGCCTACTAACAAATAATGGCAAATAATATTGCTCTTCAGAGTTTTATTCATTTTGTGTAGACCATGGTATTCGATGGGTAAAGATTATCCCTTATACACCTTAGGAGAACAGTGTAGCTGAGAGGCTCAATCACACGATTCTTGAGAGAGCTAGATGCATGCTCTCCAATGCCAGATTGGGAAAAGAGTTTTGGGAAGAGGCATGTAATAATGCAGTTTATCTAATCAATCAAGCTCCATCGTCCAAGCTAGATTTTGACATTCTTGAGGAGAGTGTCTTGGAAAACGAATTTCCTATCATCATTTGTGGGTGTTTGGTTGTGAAGCCTTTGTTCACATTCCAAAAGAGCAGAGAACTAAGTTAGATTTCAAATCAAAAAAGTGTGTTTTTTTCGGCTATGGTGAAGATCAATTTGGATTTCGCCTTTGGGATCCCATTGCAAAGACCATAATCCATAGCCATGATGTTGTGTTTAAGAATTTTCCAGGTTGGCAACCTTGCAATTCACCTCCACAGGAATATGTTGATGTGGACTTATTTAATAATGGAATAGTAAAGCAACCTACCATTACTTTCTCTTAGCCACTAAGTACATCTACTCATTATTATACCACAGAGGCCCCTATTTCTACCACTACTCTACCTTTAGTTGGATGCACTTTACCTATACAATCTTCTCACATTTTAACTATGCCTCCAATGTATAATACACAGTCAACACATGTTCCAACACACCCTTCAAACATTGGCTTCCCTAGTGTGGATAATGTGGGAATTCCAACTATTAGTGTACATATTTCATTTGGCATAATTTGGCATTCATTTGGCCATATTTGGAAGCCTCATTTTATGCACATGGCATAAGACACCTTAGCTGGATGTGTGGCATCTAGGAAGAGTCCTTCAAACTCTTTCACTCCACTTAGCTTGCTATATCTACTTGAGATCTCCTTAAGTTATGGGATTGACTCCCATTAACTCAAGGTTACTCAAGGCTATATGTACTTGTCATATTGACTTCCAATTCACTTCAAATTTGTGATTAGTGTTAGCATAATACATTGTATTACATTGTCATGGTTCGTTGGTCAGTTCAGTTTCAATAGGTCAGTTCAGTTTTTAGTTATATATAACTATATAACTATTGTAACTGTCACTGTCAACTCCCTCTCATCGTTTATATATTTTTTTGTATCTGCAATTTGATAATCAAATGAATAAACACTATCTTCTCTAATTTTCTGCATTTGGTATCTGAGCAGTCTTGTGCGATGTGAGGCATTTGAAAAGTTTTGCATCTGTCTGTCTATTGAAATCTGCAGACCAATGAAGGATACTGTTCGTCGTTTGGAGGAGACCCATCATGTCTTTATTGTCAATTTGATGTTTCTCATAAATTGAGAGAGGTGTGAGCAAAGTGATCTGAAGAAAAGGCATTGAATGACAACGTTTGGTGAAGGAAGGAGCACCAGATATATGAACCAACTAAACTGTTGTTTCACATTTTGAATCAGGCAGTTGGCGTGAGTTGAAGAAGCCGAATCATTAAAGATCTTTGGAAGTTATAAAGGAGTTTTAAGGTGTTACAAATGCAAGTGGCTATAAAAGTCTACGAGACTAGAAATTGCTGTAAACAAGCACATATACGTGGTCAAGGCCGCCTAGATATCTCTACACAATATCATGATTATTACATAGTTTTGTCTCCCTTTGCATAAAGACTCTTGGAGAAACCAGACTATCCAATACAATTGTCAAGAAGAAATATCATGTTGTCCTGCTTACTTCATCAAAGGTATTGCTGTGTTTATTTATTGTTTGAAATATATATATTTGTAATTGTTGAGGACGGTGTAGAAAGCACACAAATTTGAGGAATTTGAGATTGTTGTTGTTGAATGAAGGAAAGAATAGAGGATGTATGATGTTTGAATCCGCAAGGAAGGAACTTGTACACAATAGAAGGAAATTTTGCTACCGTATCTTTTGAAGGTAAAGAAGAAATGTGTACTCTGTGAAATGATAAAGGTAGGTGCTTCCCAGTGTATTGGTAAACTTTCAAGTTAACCATTGAAGTTGTATGAGTTTGAACTCAACCAAGAGTGGATTGTATTGCCAAAGTGACTGCGTGGAAAATGGATGTGTAAACAGGTATTATTTTTAAATCGATCATATTAAAAAAGAGAGATTCTTTTGAGTTAAAGGCATGTATTGTTTTTTGAAAGGAGAAGTAGTTGATTTTTTGAACTTAAATAAGGTATTAAGGTTTAATTGTAATGGCAATGGTGGCATCTGAAGAATAAATGAAGTAAACACATTCCTTATAGCAAACTTATATTTGGAAATTCTACATAGAAGTGAGCAGTTTTGTGTTGTTACCCTATTGAAGAGACTAAGGTGATTAGTATTCCAACATGGGATTGGTATGGTTAATAGTTTCCCCGGACTTATATGTGGAAGTTTCAATAAAGGATTTTGGTCATATTGTAAAAAAAGGTGCATTATCAGTTGAATCCGACACTGTGCTATCTCATGGGTTTTACAAATATGTTTGAAAGTCTTATTTGTGCTTTCAGGACCATCCATGTTAAATCTATTTGGGCTCTCAAAAGATTGGGTGAATAAAGAGTAACCATGTCATATTGGAGGCAGGCGGCATCGGAGGATGGAGGATTTTCCATCATCTCAAATTAGCTTCTCGCTTTGAGATGATGCTTTGCATGAGAAGCATTTTTGGTTTTGGTTGTTTTGTTTTTTCTTTATTGATGCTGACGGAGCTGATAGATTTGAAGAATGTATGTTTTGTGAAGATTTTGTTTTGAAGACAAGTTTTGGGTTTGGTGTTGAGCTCAATATGGATTGTTGTCCAGCGAGCTTCAAAGAGTATATGATCTTGAATTATACCCTTTCGCGGTCACTAGACAACATGGCAGAGATCTGTCGTATCTCTTAGGGGCCATTATCGAATAATTCAAGATTCTATGATTTGAGAGCTTGGGACTAAAGAGCTCAAGAACACAGCTCGAAGCGACGCCTTTCCGAGGGTAGACGAGACAGCATGATGGAGCCTCACTTGGTTCAGGATTTGTTCTTTGGGAGAAGATCTTCTACAAAATATGTATTCATATTATGTAATCAGCTTTGTTGAGTATTTTAGTATTTTAACATTAAGGGGGGGTCCCTTGGTACTATTGCAGGAACAATGTAATAAGAGGGGGAATGTTAGCGTAATACATTGTATTACATTGTCATGGTTCATCGGTCAATTCAGTTTCAATCAGTCAGTTCAGTTTTCAGTTATATATAACTGTATAACTATTGTAACTGTTACTGTCAACTCCCTCTCATCGTTTATATACTTGTTTGTATCTGCAATTTGATAATCAAATGAATAAATAGTATCTTCTCTGATTTTCTGCAATTAGCATTCATCTTATAGATCCTGTAAATTCTAATATGGTATCAGAGCATGTTTAAGCTCATTGTTAGTTCTATTTGGAGTCATAGGTTCAAGTTTTATTAGTTTGGTTTCTATCCGCCTGGCTTGTGGCTTTTTTGGTTCGTATGGTTTGAGTTGTTTACTGGCTTTTTTTTTGTGCAGCCTCCATTGGGCGTGAAGGCTCTCTACTTGGGATGCATGGGGCATTGTTCTCTTTGCAAGGTACAAGCCTGAGTATGCAAGGCATCTCTATGCACCGATCTGCAAGTACATCTAAAGCCTTTGCAGAGGCATGGAGACTGTTGTAAGAAGCTCACGTCCTATCACAGAGGCACACAATCTCTTTGCAATGCGTTTAAAAAAAGAGAGGCGTCTACATTTGCAAAAGATGCATTGAAGCCATTGACCCATGTTCGATGTGCCTCAATAGGGGTCATCAATAAAAAGTCTCAGCTCTGTGGCGTTTGCATCAATGGTGATTTGGAGGAGCATCCTGATCTAATCTGCTGCGACCTAACTGAGGCACATAGATGCACTCACTAATGCCTTGGTTATCGTTAACCACTGCAGTCTCTCTGGCAACTCACATCTAATTGTGAAAGCACTATGTAGGGGGTATCAAAGTAACCAGACAGCCCTATTTATATCCAGACGCCCAGCTCTTTGTAGATGATATTTCTACCTAGAAAAAGGTGTCAAAGAAGGCTAAACTTCCACGAGTTCGGATCAGAAGCACAAGAGAAGGGTGAAGGAGAAGCGACTTGTAGACAAGAGAAAAAGGTGCTTTTATTTCCATTCTAAGCCACCATTTGGAGAGCTTGTTTGCTACATTTCTGGCCACCATAGCCCCTGTTTGGCTTCCCTTTGCCTTATTTTCTATTGGTTCAGAGTAGAGAAGCGCGTGTCGTTAATGTTGTGTTAGGGTTACTACTTAAGGAGAGGGGCAAAAATTAGAGTTGTAAAGCATGCCTTTTTTGGCTATTAATGTTTTGCAATCAACATTGACCGTCTGCCATCTGCTCCAAGGCAAGTTGTGCTCAGGCATTCATCTTGAATCCACGCGAGTGTAGGAAAAGGCACACCATAGTGGAGCATGGAGGAGGCACACCACAACATTCAAGGTGCAAGCATTTCCCATGCCACAACCATTGAAGCCTCTCCTATGTGCAAAAGTTGACTATAAATCAGCCCGATCTATCAAACCCATACGCTAGAGAATGCCATAGAATCACCCTTGCAAATCTTGGTGGCCGCCTCTTTCCCCTATTTTATCTTCATTTTACCTTTTTTGCCCTAAATTTGCCCCTCATATTTGGTCGCCCATTTTGCCCTAACTTGGGCCTTGTATTTTTGGGTTACCATTTTGATTTTTAATTTCTCACAAGAATTTAAAATTATGCTTTTATAGTGCTAAAATAGGCATATTTAGTCTATAGGCACTAGGAAATATAAATTACAAAATAGGGGGTAATTTAAGCTAGGAGAGCAATATTGCGCTGGCAAAATTGTTTTGGAGAAATTTAAGGTTCCTTTGACCTTTGTAAAGTACATTTTTTGGTTCCGTAGTCCATGTATATGCACTAAATTATAAAGTGCCACAAAGTAGGGGGTATCAAAGTAATGGGGGGTATTATTTAGTTATTTTTTCTTTTCGTACTTGTAAGTTGTAAAATACATCTCATAGTTTAATAAGTGTGATATCAAATCTAACTCTAAGTACTTCTATTGTGACCTTGAAAACACCCAAGGGAAGGTCATCATGTTGTTATATGGAGCCTAATCAGATTTGGAGGTTAAATTTTTCCCACTTTTATCAGCGCGATTTCCCCCCAAATTCTTACGGGGTCAAGGGGCAGCGCCCCTTGCGGGGGTTTGGGGGCAGCGCCCCCAAGACGGGGTCAAGGGGCATCGGGAGTTATTTTTTCATTGACCGACATAAGAAAACCCTATTTTTGTAACTGACGAAAAGCTTGATAAAAAGCGGCTAAGGGTTAGGGTTTTAGGAGATATTGTATTGTAGCATTTGTAGTGGTATTGAGTTGCTGGGATTACTGATTGTAATCAGTTTGATTTAATGGATAATAATATTGGACTCTCTGTTTGGTGGATGTAGCCCGAGTTTGGGTGAACCACGTTAAAACTTGTCTCTCGCTGTTATTATTTCTGTGTATTTCCATTCCTCTGTTTAATCTTTATTTGCATTTAATTGATATCTTCTGCTGGCTAACCCTAACACATCAAGCAAAGAAGTCATGAGCTAAAGACCTCATAAGTATAAGTCTAAATGACTCTAATAATGTAGAGGATTATGTCACCTAATTTAACTCAATGAGGTTGCAACTAAAAGAAGGTGGGATTGAGAAACAGGTGGATCAAATGACCCTTTAAACATTTTTGAGAGCTTATGGTAAATGAACCATAATCTTGCAATGGATTCACATCGGTTCATATCTACATCAAGAGCCTATGGTAAATGAACCTGAATCTTGAATCGGATCACATCTCCAAATCAGTTAATGTTCCTGAATACTCATGATACTGGCATCTATGGAGTCATTAGTCACAGTTCAACATCGATATCGGTACACAAGCAGCTTCTAGATTCATGCATTTTTTTTCTCTTTTGGGGGGTAGTTTTTCCCATTGGGTTTTCTACCTTTCTCCACTTATGAGAGTTTTATTTGTACATGGGTACCTCATTAGGCCTTGTTTCTAGGACCCATCTTTTACACCCACCTAAGTTGTGCTTAAGGAGGGGTATTAGTGTACACATTTCATTTGGCTTAATTTGGCATTCATTTGGCCATATTTGGAAGCCTCGTTTTATGCACATGGCATAAGCCACCTTAGTTGGATGTGTGGCATTTAGGAAGAGTCCTTCAAACTCTTTCACTCTACTTAGCTTGCTATATCTACTTGAGATCTCCTTAAGTTATGGGATTGACTCCCATTAACTCGAGGTTACTCAAGGCTATATGTACTTGTCATATTAACCTCCAATTCACTTCAAATTTATGATTAGCATTCATCTTATAGATCCTGAAAATTCTAATACCAACGTTACCTTTATTACATGAAACACAACCCATTACATATTCATCGCTGCCATCTAATGTTATTGTATAGCCTCTATCTCCTACGATGCCAGTTATTAGTCACCAGACCTCTCAAAATCCAATGCACTTGTTTAACACTTCAGTGCCACCCTCATCGGGTCATACTAGTATGCAGCTAGTCATTCACCAAATGCAGTCCCTTGTGCATAATTTGTAGCCTCTCCTAGATAAAACACGGCCTAAAAATATACATTTGCTGCCTAATTTCCCCTCACACTACCATCCCCATCCCTATAGAAGGTGATTTTTCACAAAAATCCAAAGGTCAATTTTCAATACAGACAGGAACTGCAAGGCAGAGCAGTGTCACTAAGCAGAGCAGGGTTCATAGATAGGGCAGTTTGCCACAGGGTCCTCGACAATCAGATATTGACAATGTTCAAAATTTAGTACGGAGACTAAATTTGGTCTCAAATATATAGCCAGAGCAAGGTCCACAATTGAGGAGGTCTACTTGTGAGAAGAGGAGACCTACGAAATATGAAGACTATGAGTTATTACTTTCTGATTATGCAGAGCCGACAACATATAAACAAGCTTGCAAGGATGAAAATGCATAAAATTGGATGGCATCCATGAATGAAGAAATAGAGTCATTGAGAGTCAATAACACTTAGGATTTGGTTCCTCTTCTGCCAATCGAAAGCCTTTCAACAACAAATGGGTTTATCATTTGAAAGACAAAGATGGAGGGAGTAAAAGGTACAGGGCCAGATTAGTCGTCAAGGGATTTGATCAGAAAAAAGGTATCAATTTTAATGAATTTTTTTACCCAGTTATCAAAATGAATACAATTCGTGCTGTGTTGGGTTTGGTAGCTGTTTGGGATTTAGAACTTGAGCAACTCGATGTGAAAACAACTTTTCTACATGGAGACATTGATGAGGATTTATACATGGAGTAGCCTGAAGGCTTTGCTCAACCAAGTTAAGAGCATCTATTTTGCAAGTTGAAGCAGAGTTTGTATGAGTTGAAGCAAGCTCCAAGACAATGGTATTTAAAATTTGACTACTTCATGACTGATAACAACTTTATTCGATACAAATCAGACCCTTGTGTTTACTACAAGAGGCTAAATATTAGTGAGTTTGTCATCCTTTTGCTCTATGTTGAAGATATGTTAGTTGTTGGTACTAGTTTTAAGATTATTACTCAGCTGAAGCAACAATTGGCTCTTCATTTTGCCATGAAAGACCTTGGACCAACCAAAAGAATCCTTGAGATGCAAATATTTACAAACAGAAATAAAAGAGAACTTAGATTGTCCCAAGCAAACTACATTGCCAAAGTGTTGGACAGATTTAATATGTCTCATGCCAAACCGGTATCTACTCCTTTGGATAATCATTTCTGACTATCTTCAGCTATGTCTCTAAAAAATCTAGAAGAGGAAGGACAAATGAGGTTTGTTCCATATACATCTGTAGTTGGCAGTATAATGTATGCAAGGGTATGTACTCATCCGAACATTGCTCAAGCAGTCGCAGTTGTGAGCAAATTCATGAGTCATCCAGGCAAACTACACTAGCAGGCAATTCAGTGGATTCTACGGTACTTGAAAGGTACCTCACATTATTGTTTATGTTTTGGAGGTACTGACATTCAGCTTTGTAGTTATGTTGATTCATATATGGCCAGAGATTTAGATAAACGCCGGTCTACGACTAGTTATACATTTAGATTTGCTGAGGTAGCCATTAGTTGGGTTTCTCAGTTGCAACAAGTTGTAGCTTTGTCATCCATAGAGGCCGAATAAATTGCACTCACGGAAGGAGTGAAAGAAATGATATGGCTTGAGCATTTGTTGACCAAACTGGGCTATCCGAAATTAGTTTTCCCATTATATTGTGATAGCAATAGTGCTATTCACTTGGCTAGGAATTCAGCTTTCCATAATCAAACCAAGCATAATGACCTTCGATACCACTTTATCCGCCATGTTCTTGATGAAGGCAAGTTGCAAGTCACAAAGATTGATACGAAGGTCAATTTGACAGATGCATTAACCAAGGTTGTTCTTCAAGAGAAGTTCGAGTTATGTAGATCTTCTCTCAATCTTGTTCTGATGTGATAATGATCATGCAGGGGATTTCTCTGAGCAGCTCTTTTATCAATCCCATTGGCCTTCAAGTGGGAGATTGTTGGGCACGTGGCAACTATGAAGCCCAATGTAACCGATCTGTCTTCTTCTGTAAACTTAGAAATATTCCTCTTGTAACCGTTCTTTATGTAATTGCCATTTCTTGGCATGAGGTCAAACAATTGCAAATGGCCTGGCGATGGATAAAAAGTTAAAGGATGGTCTTTAGACAGAGACGTGGTGTGAAATGTTGTTGTAATTAGAATGAGAACTGAACTTATTTTAAGGAGAATCCCTTATTTGTAGATGTAGCCATTTTATATGGTGAACCATGTTAATTGCTTTGGTGTTCTCTGCATTATTTTTCTGTATATGTGTGTGTTCTATTTTATTTTCAAAATATTTGTATTTTCTTTGTCTGTGTTTTTTGATTTATAGTTTGATGATGAATGACAAACACACCATTAACCCCAGTTGGGTTTGGTTGGTATTGAAATGGCCTATGATAAATGTGGAACATTACCTATGCAGTGGACATTTGGTAAAAGAGAGGCATGGTTCCATATGCATAATAAATTGGGTCTTTTTGATCCCAACACTCACAATGGTATACTTGGAGCAATTTGTGGGCTAGTCCTAACAAGGTCTTAAAGAGTCTCGATAGAGCTATGATATCCACTCAATCTTTTTTCTCCTTTGCTAGCTATTTTTCCTTGCTAGTGGAACCGTTAGCAAATGTAGTCTTGTTGGATCACTTTTCGATCTGTTTCCATAGTGAGTGGAAATATTCAAGACCTAAACCATAAAAAAGCTAGTTTTTTTCTAAACATGTCTCTTCTCAACCATTCTGCCACATCAGCTGACATTCAACATGTTTGGAATTTATCCCCATAGCCCTTGCATGGCATGGGATGGATTTCTTGGTCAAATTATGCCATCACATGTACCTCACAATTTCTCCACATTTATGGGAGGCAACTTGCCCAATTTTGCTGTTAGTCATATGATGCCACTACTCACAAGCTCTACCTTGCCACCACCACTTTGGAGGCACAACCATTCAACTCCATTGCCCAGCTTTGGCTAGCTCAGTTGAGGCAGTAGAAGAAAATTACATATGCTCATTCAGCTCACGGAGTGCATATCAAAGCTCGGCTCCACTCGCTCAAGATTGGGGATAAAGTTTCTAATGAATCTTTTCAAGCTCTCCAAGCTCTCCATACTTCCAATCAGGTTAAAAAATCCATGAAGGATAGAAACTTCATCATGAGATTCCTGATATCCTACAAGCCTTTGTTTGGCACTATGAACAAGTGTTTGCGGCTCAAGATAATACTTCTACTATGCAATCTACTTTGCAACAATACCTTACAGTCATCCCCTATCAGATTTCAAATGCTCAGTAGGTTTTGTGTGACCAACTTCTTGCTCAAGGTGAACTCAAGGAAGTTGTCTTCTCCATGGCCAATGATAAGGCCCCTAGTCTAAACGGCTTTCTGTGTGAATTTTATAAATTTTTTTGGTATATGTTGGGCAATGACCTACATAATGTATATCTTGAAGCCATGCAAACTAGTTCTTTAGGTGTGTTAATAAACAAAGGAAATATCAACTTCAAACCTAAAGCTAGCGACCCTAAGGATATTAACAAATAGTGTCCCATCATGCTGTTGAATGTCTCCTATAAGATCATTGCAAAGGCTTTGGCACTCAAACTTCAAGCTCAATGTTGCCTCTCGTTGTTCAACCTGAACAGAAGGGCTTCATTAAATCTAGGTTTATCTTAGATAATATCATTGTTGTTTGGGAAGGTATGGAATGGGCTCAGTGCTCCCAACAACTCGTGTTGTTCATCAAGATTGATTTTGCTAAGGCCTATGATTGTATTAAGTGGCCATTCATTCTTGCCATGCTTCAGACTCTTGGCTTTGGACCCCGCTTCATTCACATGGTCTAGATGCTTTTTTCCAATGCCTCAACTTACATCATCATCTCTAGTAGATAGTCTATCTCTTTTTGTCATTTTTGATCAATTTGACAAGGTTACCATCTTACCCCTGCTCTTTATGTTTTAGTTGCGGAGGGCTTTGGATACTTGCTAGCTCAAGCAATTTCTCAATCATGTATAAAGGGAATTTCCCTTCCCAATTCTTCTCAACAACATTTTGTGAATGGTCACTTTGCTGATGACTCTTTGTAATGCCCATGCCAAGGTACCCCATAGGACAACACTAACTAGGCTTAATTAATGGAATTTTTTTTTTATTTCAAGCTATAGAGTGCATAACATAATAGGATAACTAATCCTAGGTCCTCTAAGGTTCCTTGATTGCGCTACTCATGAAACAAGGTTACTAGAAACATTTCATTAACAATAAAAGATGAGCATCACATTAATTGATAATACTCATTTCCATATGTGACAACCAAAAATCAACATTAAAGATCATCTTCTAATTGCTATCAAAATTGATGCATTACTTTACAATACTCATTACTAGATGGATTCATCAATAATAATTACATAATTACAATAATCACCACATTGCTTTCCTCAACACATGGTAGAAATTACATCAAGATATATAAAAAGTACAATCTGATATACAATCAGTATACATTACATGAAAGGATTGCCTTCACAAACTGGAACATGAACTAGAGTCCACAGCATAATGAACAATCTCCAAGTTCACGAACATGAAGCAAGAATACCCAATGGAGAAAAAACACCAACCTCCTGACCATGTGGAACCCTGAGGTCCACCCTCTATGCTAGGAGATAACATAAGATCCCACATTCAACAAATAGTCAAAAGAAGAACATACTAATATAAGCAACATGGTTATACATGACACCAATCACCATACTGTCGACAATCAACATCACATTATACACTTAACTGCACTTCTAGAGGCACTCACACAACAGAAAGAGGAAATAGAACTAGGGAGTACTAGAATGTAATAGGGAGGAGTGTCATCGTATAGCTTGTCATGTGTTGTCCTAGTAGGTCTTCCTAGGCCCCGGCCCCCATCCTGGGTTGTCTTGGCAACCTCTCCCAACCCCAGGCCCCTATACAAACTCATGCAGAACCAACATACCCTTCATGAGGACAAGGCAATTGGTCTTGCCATTCTAGGCCTTCTCATCTCATCTCAAGCCTAACCGAGCACTTGAGCCATGAGTGAGGCATACATTATCTTGATTAATGTGAATTCTACCCGTTTTCCCTTAGTTCATAATTAAGGTTATCACTAGATTAAGAAACCCTTCAATGGGTTGTCCTAGACACCACTTTGGGTCCTAGCAACCATTGAGAGCCACTACCCCTACTTGGAACTAGTAAACCCTACACCAAGCAAGGCATTGATCATCTTGCACAATTATCATAACCACATGATCCATACATAGAGCAAGGCATTACCCATTTTGCACATCTATCATAGTTACATGAATTTATACCAGAATAGGAGACAACATTCTAGGGTACATTTTGCATATTACATATGACCCACCACATAGCCAACCACCTTCAGGGTTACATAATCATAAGGGCCATACACACAATTACACCCTCCTAGGCCTTTGGAAACCAACTTCCCAATGACGCAGACACTTGACATCACACTTAACAATAGACGATATTTGAATTTTTTATATTTGAATAAACTAATTTCCTTAATTTTATACACAACCAAATAGTCACTTGACTATTAGCTTATCTAGTTATAATCCTTTAAATTAAATTGCATTTCAATTCCTCATATAAAGAAGACATTCTTAACTATTCACCAAAATATAATAATTAATAAAATGAAAACACATAATACTTTTTACATTCAAAATGTTATAATTAATACATTATACTTCTTACACTCAAAATACAATAATTAATAAAACAAAACACATTCTACTTCTTACATTCAAAATGCAATAATTAATAAAATGAAAACACGTTATATTTCTTACATTCAAACTACAATAATTAATGAAATGGAAACACATTATACTTATTACATTCATACTTTCGATAAAATATGTAAATCATAATATTTTTAATTCCTTAATGTTCAAATATGAAACCCTAATTAATATAAGCAACCAACATTTAAAAGCAATACACTACATTTCATAAAATGTACATTAATGTACAAAGATGAAACCCTAAGTAATATAAATGCAGCAACATTTAAACTCAAATGAATTTGGCAGGCATAAAGATAGTCATCCCACACACATAATGGAAGGTGAATTTTTGTCAGATGTCATAATTGCAAGTGGTTGGATAGACATGTGTGAAAGATGTGGAAGCATAGACAAGGCATGTGAATTGCTTCACAAAATGCCTAAGAGAAATATGTCTCATAGTTTGCAATGATTGCAGGATATGCACAAAATGGATTTGTTGAACTGGCTTTTGAAACTTTCAAGCCAAATGAGGAAGTATAGTCAAGCAACGCAGACTAGTTTGATAGAATGCCAGAGAGATATCAATGATTGTTGGGTATGTACAAAATGGATTCGTTGAATAGGCTTTAGAAACTTTTAAGTAAATACAATTTGTAGGTGTAAAACCAGACACCACAACCTTTGCTAGCACTTCACTGCTTGCGCCAATGTCAGAGCTTAAACAAGGCACGTGATCTGCTTGACTGAACGCCTCAAAGAGATGCAATGTCATGGAACGTAATGCTTACAAGATACACACAAATTAGATTTGTTGAAAAAGGCTTTGGAAACTTTCAAGAAAATGCAATTGGTAGGCGTACATCTAGAATCCACAACCTTTGCAAACATCCTCCCTTCCTGTGCCGAAATGGAGCTTTGTAGCAGGTAAGCATATGGTAGACATGCATGCGAGAAGTGGAAGTCGAGACAAGGCATGTGAACTCACTGACATGATACCCCAATGAGATGCCATCTCATGGAATGTATTGTTTGCAAGACACACACAAAATAGATTTGGCACTTTATCTGTTACAATGGCCTCAAAATAGTTATTACAATGGCTACATGCACAAGGCACTTTAACAATTTTCTTCATCTAAACATGGATGCATACAAAGTATGAAAGTTATTTAAAAGAAAAAGAAAACAACAGATATCTTCCCATGGAAGACAATGATTTTGAGTATGTACAAAAGTAAACTATTTAGAAAATTAACAATTAAATATCAGGGTGCCACAAAAAGTGTTTTGAAATGATTCTCTAAAATTTAGAGAACTAATCAAATTCCAAGATCAGTCAAAATCATACCTGAAAACTTGATTGAAATAAATACCAAAATCCTTCCTACCTTGATGTTATGATTGTAATGACCCCAAATCTCTAGCCCAAAATCCCGAATAGGAATGCCATACTCAAACCCCCAAACAAAAGCATTTCCCAAATGACCAAAGTATGGGAAAAATCAACCAACCCAACTAATTACAAAATATTAAATTTATT
The DNA here is from genome assembly GCA_027924645.1 of Cunninghamia lanceolata. Classification (NCBI taxonomy): domain Eukaryota; kingdom Viridiplantae; phylum Streptophyta; class Pinopsida; order Cupressales; family Cupressaceae; genus Cunninghamia; species Cunninghamia lanceolata. Next base: position 34,834,706 of record BSBN01001583.1, on the reverse strand, counting down.
AAACCCATAGTTAACATGTAGTTACATTTTACTCTACTTAAAATTAATTCATGCAAACCATAATATTAATTATTTACACAAAATCCATTATGTTTATTTAACGTATTATTATTATTGTTACAATTATTACTATTAAAATAATATTACACTACACATTAACAATAATTTATTTATATATATTTATCAAAGAATTAATCCAATAATTTAAATAAAATAAAATTAGATGCCAACATCATCACCTAACCATAACTAATGTCAAAAATAGAACCTCAAGCAACACTAACTGACCACTGACAAAAATGACAAGGTACTAGACTGGGTACTCATCCTCTCAAGGATGATGGCTAGGATAGGGGACCAAGTGTCATCTCCAATCAACAATCCGTTGGGTTTTAAGGCACACTCAGACTTGACAATTTAGGTGGATTCGATGCCTAATACCTATAATCTGCAACACACAAAATGATCGAGCATATATATATATAAACAAGCACACTGTGAAAGGGAATCACAGTGTCATAGGGTAGTTAGAAGTGAGTGATGCGACACTATCCCTTTTCACAACAACTCAATCTCATAAACAATTAGCTACGTAGCAATCAAGATAATCACATAATGCTAATTAGTTCTCATAATCAAATCAAATCTCTATAATCACTTGAATAAAACCATTAATCATAAAATGTGCATAAAACCTCAAGTAACAGAAGTATCATCATCATATCAAATAAATGAAACATCATATACTGTATCAAAGTGTCTCATCCTAAAACAAATAAACTATCAATCTATCAGAGAGAAAGGTATGAGAGGAACTACATCCTCCTCCTCTAGAATCATGCTTCCTCTTGGAAGCCTACAAATAAGAAAGGGTACAACTCCCACATCTGAGATGCATCCTCCCAAGTGGCTAAGGACTCATCATTTGGATCCCACTAGACCCTCACCTGCTCAACATCTCAACCTTTAAGGGTGAGTCTCCTGTGCTGTAGAATGCCCACAGGCTCCAGAGTCAGTTTCCCGTCATCTACCTACAAAGCATTCCATTCAAGAACATGTGAAATATCTAGATGGTATGGCCTGAAAACAGAAACATGGAATATGTTGTGGATATGCGATAGACTAGGTGACAAAGCAAGATAGTACGCAATAGGGCTGATCCTCTCTAAAATATTGAATGGCCCAACAAACTACGGTGCGAGATTAGAGCCTTTTCCATAACGAATTAGACTCTTTCGTGGATGCACCCTCAAAAACACTTGGTCACCAACAGAAAACTGACAATCTACCCTATGAGCATCAACGTACTTCTACTTGTCTTGCACTGCCACCAAATGCTCTCTAATACAAACAACCTACTATTCCATCTCCTAGAGCATCTCTGGTCCTAGAAGGATTCTGTCCTCAAGACAATCCCAACTCAATGGGGTCTGACAAGGATGACCATACAAGGCTTGAAAAGGGGACATACCAATAGAACTGTGGTACCCATTTTTATACACAAACTTCACCAAGTATAGATAATCCTCCTAGCAAGTCTAGTGATCCAGACATACATTCAGAGCATATCCTCAAGGACCTAATTGACCCTCTCGGTCTGCCCATTTGTCTCCAGGTGGTAGGCTGAACTGGAGTTCAACTGAGTCCCCAACGCATGCTGTAAGGATGCCCAAAAGATAGAAGTGAATACTAGATCTTTATCAGAGATGATCCTACGTGGAATCCCATGCAATTAGACTATATCCTCTGTATAAATCTTGGCAACTAAGGAAGCATTATATGAAGACCAAATAGGAGAAAAGTGTGTCACCTTAGTCAGTCTGTCCACGGTGACCATGATGGCGTCATGACGATGAGACGATACTGGCAAACCTACTATGAAATCCACTGAAATAATGTCCCATTTCCATTTTGGGACAAGATGCGGCTAAAGAAGACCTGCAGGGTGCTGATGTTCTACCTTAACCCTCTGGCACTCCAAACACCTCAAGACAAAATTTGTAATATCCCTCTTCATCCCAAACCAAAAGTACAACTGACAGAGATCTACATGCATCTTCTTGATGCCTGGATGAGCTGAGTAGGGTGCACAATGAGCCTCTAACATAATTAGGGTACAAAGACCCTCAGAAGGAGGAACATAAATGTGACATAAGTGCTACAAGAGACCATCCGACTCAAAGGAATAACCTACATACCTACCCTCCAAGGTTCTGTCTGACTCCACCTCTGACTTCACCTCTTGATACCAACTATCTGCCAAGAGTGCTGCAAGGATTTGACCCCTCAAATCTACTTCCAGAGCAACTGCTGAAAGCTCATGTCTCCGCTGACTGAGAGCATCTACCACAACATTCTCCTTTGCTTGGATGAATGGTGCAGGAGCACCTACTTGACAGCTGGCCTCCATGAGGCAGTTAGTTTGTTTTAGGTCTTGTTGATGTTTCCAAGAAGGTCTGATAAGACCAATGCATGTAATAAGGTCATGTTGACCATACTTTACTATTTTTAGCTAGGTTGTTTGGACAGCTGTTATGCTGTATGTTCAGTTGGATCTCCCAGCCGCTTGGAAGCTCCCAGCCGCTGGGAATCGAGTGGTAGTACTCGCAAGCAGATCCTATTTATGTATTAGGATCGGTTGGTTTTAGAGATATAGATATAGATTGAGATATAGATACAGATTAAGGAGTTAGATTGCAGAGTGAGACAGAGTACTGTATTTGCATCTTTTGAAATCAAATAAAGAGATCCTGTTTGTGTCAATTTTCTGTTTGGATTCCATTGTGTGATCGATTTGCTGTTCTGGTGGTTGCATGGACTCGCTGATCCATTCCACCGGTTGATTCGTCGAATTGGTGGAATGGCTATGTACAATAGTTTAGGGTTTAGTTTGCATTTTCTGTTTGTTCGCATGTATGTTTGCAGGATCGTCGTCGAGATGTGTTGAGAACCCTAGCATGGGCATGTGCTAGGTCGTGCTGGTTGTTAGAGTCTGGAAAGTTGTCCAGGAAGCGGATCGGGTCACCTCAGGAGGTTCGGCGGATTGAAAATTTGCTAAGGTTGGAAAATCCATCGCAACGGCATCATCAAGATATTTCTATGTATATCCTACAGTTACTTCGGGCGTCATCCGAGTAGATGGAGGTGAGCATGATGCAATTGTTTGCATAAGGTGAATGCATTTCGGGGTGATCATCATTAGGTGTTGCCGAGGAAGAGTATATCAGCATAAGTTAGTCGATCGGGTTGATAAAATCATCGTGGGCCGATAATGTTATGTTTGGCCGACAGCAGGATATTGGAGGAGCTGCATATGACGTCATCGTCATCAGGATAATCGTCATCAGGACATTCCGAAATAAGACCCGATAAGTCATATCCTAATGCTGCTTGTTTAAGTAGGTCAGATATCGGGATGACGTAAGCATCGAAGGAAAGGTGCGTGAAGTGTCATCATCAGGATATATGGAGGGAACCGGATATTTTATATCCTGCTGATGAACATGATGTCGAACATCATGATGCTACAGATAGAGGTTGGCGGTAAGATGAACAGTGATCGTCAGGAGGATGATTGCGCTTGCCGAACATGATGATGCTGCCGATAGCCGAATATGATGATGCTGCTGACAGACGAAGGGTCGAAGGTTTGTCTGCAGGAGGATATCGGTCGGAAGAGAAAATATGATGATGCTGACAGTGTTAAGGGAAATATGATGATGATGATGAAGGGTTGTAGACATACATGCTGTATGTCAAGGTTTTAGTGTGGATGCCTCTACATCAATGAACTTCACCTCAAAGTTGTACTTGCACAGAAACTCCATCCATTGCCTCTTCCTAGCATTCAGGTTTGGCTACATGAATATGTACTGTAAACTGTGGTGATCACTATGCAACTCAAACTGATGCCCTAACAGAAAATGCCTCCATCTCACCAAGGCATGAATGACAGGTGCTACCTCCAAATCATGTGTAGGATAGTTTAACTCATGATCCTTGAGTTTACAAGACTCATAGGCTATCACGTGACCCTCCTACATAAAAACCTCTCCTAGACCTTCTAAGGATGCATCAGTACACACCACAAAATCTCCTATAGGATCTGGAACTGCCAAAATGGGTGCACTAGTCAACCTCTCCTTGAGAGTCTGGAAGGCTACCTGACACTGTTCTAACCAAATAAACTTCTTCCCTTTCCTCTGAAGGGAAGTGATGGGGTGAGCTATCCTCAAAAAACCTTGCACAAACCGCTGATAATAACCAACTAAGCCCATAAAACTATGGACCTCTGAAACATTAGTGGGCTCTGGCCAATCCATGATTGCTTGGATTTTCAAAGGATTCATGGCAATTCCTTCTCCTAAAATAACATGCCCCAAATATCTCAGCTCTGTTTGAAAGAACTAACACTTTGCCAAATTTGCATATAGTTGATTCTCCCTCAAATACTGCAATACCTGCCACACGTGCTCCTCATGCTCCTCCATAGTCCTAGAATAAATCAAAATACCATCTAGGAATACTAAGACAAATCTATCAAGGTAGGTGCAGAATACTCCATTCATCAAGCTCATAAATATAGATGGTGCATTCATCAACCCGAATGGCACAACTGTGAACTCATAGTGCCCATAGCGAGTACAAAATGTAGTCTTATGAATGTCTGGCTCAAGAATTCATAGCTGATGGTATCTTGACCTTAGGTCAATCTTCAAGAACACTTTGGCTCCCTTAATCTGATCAAAGAGGTCGTCGATCCTCAGCAAGAGATATATGTTCTTCACAGTCACCTTATTCAACTACCGATAGTCAATACACAACCGAAGGGATCCATCCTTTTTCTTCACAAAAATGATTGGTGCTCTCCAAGGAGAAACACTAGGATGAATGAACCCCTTAGCCAACAACTCCTCTAACTGCAGATGGAGCTCCTTAATCTCCTGAGTAGTCATCCAATATGGGGCTCGAGAAATAGGTTTTGCCCCGAGAACAAGATCTATCCTAAAATTGATGTCACACTTAGGTGGCATCCCTGGACACCTTGAGAATGGGATGATCATCGAGGGACACCTCTTGACCCTCCCCTAACTCCAAATCATTAACTATCAAAACAAACAACTGGCAACCCTAACGCATACATCTCTTTAACTACATATCAAAAATCATATGCAAAGAGATGGGTCTCTGAATGCCAACTATCTCTACCTCCCTACCTGAATCATCCAAACATTGTACTAACTTGCACCAATAATCTATAACTACTCAATGAGCATCCAACCAATCCATACACAACAAAATGTCATAAGATCCTAGGGGTATAATGCGAAGATCCACGGTGGTGACGAGATTCCCAATCCTCAATCCACAACCATGCACAAGGGATTCTACCACTACTCTAGCTCTGAAGGCCAACTTGACCTGCCACCTAACATCCCGCTTTCCTACCACCAGCCCACATCACTCCACTAAAGAAGGGGAAATAAATGAATTAGAAGCACCAGAGTCAAAAAGGATAGAAATGCCAATACCCTGCAACACACCTGTGGTCTCCACAACTGTGCCCTGATGGTCAGCCTAGTGGTTATCAACTATTGTAAACACTTTATGAGACCTCCCTGCATCACCCACTGTTGGCTCTAAGGCTACCAACGTCTAACTAAAACCTGATGTTCTCTTCTGTGGACACTGCCTAGCTATATGACCCTGTTGGCCACAAGAAAAATATCATGTACCTCTACCATACCCCCTGCCACTTGATGGGATACTGAACTACTGGAAGCTGCCTCTACTGGCTGCAAACTGTGTGTTTTGAACTGGCTTGTTGAGATAATAATGCTTGGCCCACTACCAATTGTATTTTTTCCTAGACTGAGGACCACCACCTTGCTAAGGTTGAAAGTTCTTGGATTTTGACTAGGAATGTTATTGCTACTGCCCACCCTTAATAGGTGCATGATGGCTCCTAGAGGGACCCGTTGTTTGAGATTAAACACCTCTAGACGCAAATCCTACTGAAGGTGTACTGCCAATCTGAACACCTATCTGGCCTCCTAGCGCCATGGCTAGGTTCTCCTCTACCAATCAAGCCTTCTCCACTGCCACCTCCATGGTCTTTGGCTCAAAGACACAGACTCCCCCACCAATATGGCCATTCAAACCCCTAATGAAATACTAGACCAACATGGCCTCATCATCACCAATACCCGCATACTTCTTGAGTTCAAAGAATCTATGCTCATACTACTCCACAAACATAGCCAGATGCCTCAACTCATGAAATTCATCTGCATGACACTGCCTCTAGTGATCTGATAAAAAGAAGGCTTTGAACCTCTCCAGAAACAACTCCCAAGAGACTAAAGCAATATCCAAATGCAATTTATGCTCTCCAATTGCCACCATGTAGAAGCAAAGCCCCTAAGGTGCATGATGGTGCATCTTGCCTTAGTGTTACTCTCATATGGGTGCATGGCAAAACACCTGTCTAAATCTATCAACCAAGTCTCTGCCTCCAAGCCACCCCTAGAACCATCGAAGGTAGGAGGGTGTGCCCTCAAGAGATCCATCATATGACCTACTAAAATAGCCTCCTACTCTATGGTGGCCTCTCTCCTCCTAGGAGACCTCTCTCTCTATCCATGTGCTTAGCATGATAGGATTCTCCCTACTGATTACCCTCCTGTCTATGCTCAGTGTGTTGGGATTCTCCCTACTGATTACCCTCCTGTCTAGGGCCTAGACAGGCAAGGACCTCCTCAAACAAAAGACGTAACTAAGCTCTCTCAAAATCTGGTGCGCCATGATTTTGACCCTCACTTCCCTGATCATTCTGAGAGCCCCGATGCTCCTCATGATCACCCTCATGATAACTCTGAGAAAACTATGTTATAGATAATCCTTCCTCCCTAAACTAGGTTGGCTAGATTCTTTTGGATGGAAATGGATTGATCATATGGGGAAATCTTTTATTTTTTGGGTATTCCTTTTGCATTTCAAGCATCCCCCTCAGACCTATGGCAAGTTGTTATTGCTATAATTGAAAAAAAAATGTAATATTGGATTACCAAACCCTTATCATTGGCAGACAAGTTTCAAGTTTGTTCCAAAATCTTGGCTGTCACGTATGTTTATTACTCTTTGTGCTCAGTTTCTTCTAAAGCCTCTTATTTGAAAATTGAGAAGTTGCTCAAAGATTTTTTGTGAGCCTCTAATGATGGCACTCAAGGTTTTCACCAAGTTGCTTGGGATTTTTGTTACATCCCTTGTGAGGCTAGAGGACTTGGATTGAAAAGAAGATAGAGGTGAAAGAGTAAGTGGATGGAATCAACAAGGAAGGAGGGAAGGACATAATTCTTGGAGAATCAAACAACGAGTGGAAAACTTCCCTAAGTAGAACTAGAGAAGAGGAAGGAGAGAGCTCGAATGTGATCAAGGTAGAAATTGAGAGAAGGAAGGAGATAGAGAAGTGTGGATCCCTAAGGGCAAAAATCTGGCCACTGGCACAAACAACATCCCCTTAAATATTAATAAATCGATGAGTTGTATCTCTTTCTAGATTTGCAATCTGAAGATATTGATAATTCAGTAAAAAATTTGTGCACCTGTGTGTTTTTGCCAAGTGGGCGATAATTAGGCCATCTAGAGCCAAATTCCATAATTGGTGCAAAGATAATTGGGGGGAAGGGATAAAAATCAAATCCTTGCCAAATGGCTTTTTTTTTATCATATGCATCATAGTGGAGAGAAAACAAGAAATCATGAAGCAAGGGCCATGGATGATGGATAGAATAGTGTTTTATCTGAAAGATTGGTAGCCAAATTTCAACCCAATTTTGCATAAGATACAAAAAAACCTATGTGGATTAGGCTATACAATCTTCCCATGGAATACTAGGATTTTGGGACCTTAAGCAAGATATGCAATCAGTTAGGGACCTTTATCAAGGTGGATGAGCAATTACAAGGCGAGTGAGGAAGACCATTCCCCAAATAGAGAATTTGACAAATATCAACGGATGTCCAATTTTGAAGTAGCCCTAAATTTTTTTGGCTGTAACAATGAAACAAACCTGACTCATGATGAGTCTAGCATCAAGCCCAAGTACTAGCAGAGAATATTGATAGTAAGTTCTCTGAGGATGAGATAGAAATTTTAGAGGATAGACTCATTAGCCAGTTAGAATCCAAAATTAACAAGCATAAGAGGGGAGAAAAGATAAAGAGGAAAGAAGTCCAACAAAGTCAAATTGGAACTAGTAGGCTAGGCCAAAGGACAAAGAAAGATGAGATTAGGGAAGAGATAAACCCTTCCTGAAGAGCCATGAGGCTCACAACGTGGAATGTTAGGGGCTTAAATGCCAAAGTCCCCTTCTTATAAATGACAAACATCTATAGAAAGTATAAGTTATCTAGGTCTTATTATTTTCATGGGTCTTAAAAGTATAAAGGAAATACCTCATTGCTTATTTATTTACAAACCCTTTGCCTATATGGAATGAAAATTAGTCAATTTTCATAAGTTATTTGTTCACGAAGCTTGTAAAGGTACGAAGAATCGTGCCTACACCTATTAAATATTAAATCCTTTGCTCATACATCCGTGAATTTGTCAATTATCTACATGTAAATAAGGTCCTTAGCTATAGATTTATATGAAAGTAACATAGTACATGGGTTAGTGATAGTAAATTTGGCTTATGCATTGTGCCAATTGGACCTAGTTTTTTCTCTCTAGCAATTTCCTCCAAATATCCATATCATTTCTTAAGACCTTCATTACGATCAACTTCCTAATTTTTATAGAGCTCAAAGTTTACAAGACAAGGTCCAATCTTGTCTAATTAGTTTTTTCTTATCCTTGGTTTGGCCAAAGGTTTTTCATTCCACCTGGATAAACTTGATCCCTAGGTCTAGGTGTTATGTCATCCCTTATAATTGAGGGTTGAAAGAGAAAATACCAACACCTTCTACATGTAGCTTTCATGAATTGAGTTTAGAAGAGTGCAACATTTTGTTTTGTGTTTTTCATTCCTATGAGTGGTTATTAAAAATATATATTTGTGTGCATTACCTTTTCTTTAATCTCCTATTTTTTAATTTTCCCCTTTCCATTCCCATCTAGAAAATTAAGTTATTGGTAAAGTAGGATGAAGTGGTCTCTTAATCTTAGAGTTTCATTTATCAACATGTCTCATGCAATGAAAATTCACATCATTATGCTCATGCAACAAGAACTATGTATGATACATATTTTAACATCAGTAATTTTGATCACACGTAGTGGGACTTGATTCCAAGGTTTCACCTTTCAATTTTTGTTCCATAAAAAAATTTTAATTGCAATTTTCAAAACTTTTGGTGGAATCTTGTAAAGCACATCTTTAGAAGTAAAATTTAGGATTACCAAGCCTAGATCTATGTTTTTGTTGTCATGTTTTAAGCTCATGTATGCCTTGTTTTATTTTAGGTATTAACCACCACCATTGTTTTAAATATTTTTTATTCAAGTGGAGAACAACTAAAAATCTACTCTTAACAGCATTATTTCATCCACCTAGTGAATATGTTGGATACAAATTGCTAATGAAATGTTAAAGAATATTATGTTTTTTTCTAAAATGATTCATCTCAGGTATTCTCTTTGCAATAAAAATATTTCAAACATGAAATATTGTTACAGACAAATAAAAACAAGCATGAGATGGTTCTTCCTAGAGATAAGCCCTTTATTTCTTGGGACTATGGATGCACATTACACCTATAACAATGGAATGACATTCCTAAATCAACTCCTTAAGCAATCCCTAATTTCTACAAAGATGACTTTATATATCCTATAGATCACATTCAAGATCTAAATATTTCTGCAATGCATCATTTTCAAGCAACTAATGTGGCTATTAGATTATTGGAATCATCTCTCAAACAAAAGGCCCTAGAATGTTTTAGATGGTTGGCACATGCATCAATTTTAGATTGGGATTTGTTGGGTTCCTTATTGTACAACTAGTTCAAAGAAAGGATGGAATCTTTGTCTCTCATTGGGCATATAGATACAACAAAAGAGATACAATAGAGCACATATTAGGATTTAACACCAAATTTAAAATATTGTGGGAGAGGATTCATATTGAGATTCATCCACTACCAAGTATGGATTTTTTATGATTTTGAAATCTTCTAATCTACATATTTCTCATGATAGAAACATTAGGAGGGAGAAATATTCGAGAAGCATATAATATTACTATAATAGCTGAGAAAACCGCATTTAAGATCATGGTAAAATTTATTTAGTGACCCTAGTCTCATTATTCTCTCACCCTAGTAGTCTCCTTCAAGATTTTAATATTCTTCTAATAATATGAATCATAAGCCCATCCCCTTTATCCCAAGTTGCATCTTTTGATCCCAATATAATATCTAAAATGAGGAGACTTATGGGAGAGTTTTTTCATGAATTCATGGTATTTAAAAGGTAGTTACTATCCAAGATGTTCAAAATCATTTTGTGGTACAAAATTCTAAAAGGTATCTTGTTTCCTCAAGTATTCCTAGGCCCTATAAAAAAATCCATAGCCCTAATTCTAAAATATTGTAATAATCTTCTTATACCCAACATATAGAAATGATAAATGATTTCAACAATTTTGATACATGTTTTTTCTAAAATCTCAATAATTTGTAATAGTGGCATATTTCTATATTTTATATCAATTCAAAGAATGGAGTGTTCATAAAGAAATCAAAATTTAGTATAAAAGAACTCATAGAGGGAAAGGAAATTGATAACTTTTTTGATGCCATGGATAATGATATTGAATATGCATTTTAAAAGATGATACTTCATCTCCTCTTGAGGAGAAAACCTGGACAGGAATCATTAAAGGACCCCTAAACCTAATATTTTTAACTCATTTGAAGAAATTTTCTTTTATGTGGAGAATGAATATAGAAACATAAATCAAAATGGAATGTATCTATAAGAATAATAGGTCCAGTAGATGGTTAAGCTTCTAAGAATCCAAACACAAGTCTAGATCTACATGAATCAAGAAAAGTTATAAATAATACTAGAAAACACAAAAATAATGTAGAATGCAAATATCAGATATTCTAATATTGAGACTATCAAAAGATATGATATTAAGAATTACATACAAATGCATATGCACTTATAGATGCATGATTCATGAAGATATAATACTATAGGTCACAACTAAACTCACAGTCACTCCCAATCAAGAGGTGATCTAACTCAAAATAACTAAGAGGTTAAGAGTTGAACTACCAACTAGTGGAACAATTAACTAAATTTGATTAAGACAAGGGTGGCTTGATTGAACAAAGGTGGCACCTAACTATTATTTATCAAGAAATGGTAAGGCATTAGTGGCACATGTGTACGTCAAGTCAAGGCACACACATGTCATTATTATCTATGTAGATGAATAAAATTAATTATTCCTAATATCCTAAGTCAAATTATTAATAGGCATAGTATTACACCAGCATCCCCCAAAGAGAGAGAATGAAGAGAGACTAGGTTGTCCCCTTAAATTTTGATGCCTCATATACCAATGGTGGAAGGATTATATGAGTTGAAGAAGATCCATAAGTGTCAAACAACACTCCCTCCCTTAGAAAAAACTAAACTCAATGGAGAATGTAGGAGATATGTTGGGAATTAAGGTGTCTCAACCTTTGCAAGTTTCTAGCATTTATTATTTAATTGTATATATTTTTTGCCTATTATTGTAATTTGGATGCAAATCCTATTTCGTCACTTTGTGGGAGTTGGCACAGTGATGTGTCATCCTACATGGAAGGTGACCACATGTAATTTTTGTCCTCATATGAGGAGATAGGCGTTCTACCTTGTGGTAGAAGAGTTTTGCCATGTGTCGGCATCTTTCGAGTGTTGTAAGAGGTTTATGACGTGTAAGAGTTATGACAGATTCCTATGACAGAATCTATGACATGTAAGGGCCAGAAATGGAAGATTATATGACAGGTGAAGACAAGTGTCTGAAAGAATCTTGCATAGGGAAGTATGCACCCAAGTTTGACTATGACAAGGTTGTAAGAGAATCTGCTATTAATAGACAGTTATGATAGATTCTCTTACAGCTATAAGAGTTTTCATATATGACAGATTTTATGACATTGTAAGAGCATCTGTCATACCCTAATTGGGTAAATTTGGGGTGCCCAAGTTGGGGGGTTGTAAGGGAATAAAGAGAATCACTTACAAGTGTCATACGCATGTTTTATGGCCTTGGAAATTGGGCCACATGGATTTGGACGAATTCTTTGTGTGACTTGCTCTAGAAGCTACCTCCATTGTACTACTTCTCTATATATATAGGTGTTTGGAGATGGAGTTTGTATCACAGGTTTACAGGTACTGTTATGCTGCCAGATTGACTCCAGACACAAGTGTCGAAGACCATTGAAGCTTGCATTGCAAGTGTATTGTAAACATTCTTTCAGATTTGTTAATACATTGTGTAGGTTTCTGAGTGTGGGGTTTTTCACCCAATAAGGGTTTTCCCCACCGTAAATCTTTGTCTCTCTTCTTCTATCTTCTTTCTGGCTCTTGTGTTTTGCTGCAATATCTCATGTTAATGCTTTAACATTGCTATAATAGTTAGGATAGTTTTGAATTTGCATAGCTCTCTCCTCATTAGATTAGTGTAGGAAGCATTTTCCGTACACCTAGCTTCCTTTCAGTTGGTATCAGAGCTTGATCACCTTTGGTCCTAGTTATTGGGTAGGGGTTTTTTGAGCTAATCTTAGGCTGAGTGGGAGTCTATGCAGAGCATTTTGTATCTTATTGCAGCAAGGAGATGGTAGGCACATCAGGAAGGTTTGAAGTAGAGAAGTTCAACGGCAGTAATTTTGAGCTGTGGAAGCTCAAGATGGAAGACTTGTTAGTTGACCAAGACCTTTTGGATAGTGTGAACAGAACTAAACCAGCTGCAATGTCAAAAGCTGACTGGGATCAAAAGGATCGGAAGGCTAAGGGTCTCATAAGACTTAGTCTTATTGATTCTGTGTTGTTAGATGTCCATGAAGAGACCACTGCAAAACTCCTTTGGAAAAAGTTGGGGGATGTGTATCAAGACAAATCCCTTGTCAATAAACTTTTCCTGAGAAACAAGTTGTATTCTCTTTGAATGGAGGATAGAGGATCCGTGGCTGAACATATGAATGCCTTTAACATGCTGGTTGCACAATTGACATCTATTGGTGTAAAGATGGAGGAGGAGGATCGATGTATGACCCTGCTTTGTTCTCTATCGGACTCATGGGATCATCTTCTCATGGCAATTGGAAGCACCACATCCACAATCAAAATGGAAGAGGTGGTTTTTTCGCTATTATCTGAAGAGATGCGGAGAAAGTCTTCTGAGGCAGCCAAAGAAGCCCTTGTAGTTCGTGGAAGATCCAAGGAGAAAGGGAAGAAGAAGGACAAGAAAGCTGGAAAGGGTAGATCCAAATCCATGGGAGATCCAAATCTCCTAGAAAGTCCAAGGCTCTTTGTTGGAACTATGGAAAGACCAGGCATTTCTGAAAGGAATGCAAAGAGGAGAAGAAGAAAAAGAAGAAAGCTCCTGATTTAGATTCTAACAAATCACAAGATGACGGTGATGCCTTCGTCACAGCCCTAGCAACCCATGCATTTGATGATGTGTGGCTAATCAACTCTGGTGCATCATTCCACATGACCTCGCACTGAGACTAGTTCACTAAGTATGAGGAGTTCGATGGTGGAAAGGTGTATCTGGGTGACGACTCTCATCTGAAGATCATTGGTCATGGAAGAGTCTCTATCTGATTCCCTGATAGTCGAGTGAAGGGGATCTCTGGGGTTATGCACATCCCAGGCTTAGCACGAAACCTACTTTCTGTAAGTAGTTTGAATGATGCAGGTGTGCAGGTTGTCTTTTTGAAAGAAGGATGCAAGATCACTAGAGGATCTATGGTGCTTGATAAGGGTACTCGGAGAGGTACCTTATTTTAGCTGGAAGCATGCATTGAACAATGCAATAGTTCTTCTGACTCAAGGAAGAGGGCAGCAGTCACTTCATCCCCACCATCTAAATGAGCAGTGAAGAAATCTATTGTTTCTAGTCCTGATGGTTGTAATTGTGCATTGGAAGTTAAACTTCCTGCAGAAAAGACAATGTTATGGCGTAAGAGATTTGGCCACATTGGTGAGAAGGGTCTGTGTACCCTAAAAAATAAGAACCTTGTTGAGGGGTTAGATGATTGTAATCTTGAGTTTGACTTTTGCGAACATTGCATTTATAGAAAACAAAACCGTGTTCAGTTTTACTCAAGTTCTCATAAGTCTTCTGGTGTGTTGGACCTCATTCATTCTGATGTGTTTGGTCCTGTTAATGTTCCTTCGTTATCAAAATCTATATACTTTGTATCTTTTATAGATGATTACAGTAGAAGGACATGGATTTATTTTCTCAGAAGCAAATCTGAAGTCTATAGCAAGTTTAAGGAGTTTAAAGCCTTTGCTGAAAATCAGACTAGTAAAAAGATTAAATGTTTGAGAACTGACAATGGTGGTGAGTTTTGTTCTACAGAATTTGATAAGTATTGCAAGGGACTTGGGATTGAAAGACATAAGACAACTCCATACACACCGTAGTAAAATAGAGTTGCAGAGAGGATGATTAGGACACTGATGGACAAGGCTAGGAGTATGCTTAGTGGAGCTGGTCTAGAACAAAAGTTTTGGGCTGAAGCTATTGCCACTACTTGCTATCTGGTAAACAGAACTCCTACATCAGCTCTTGTTGGAAAGACACCCATGGAGGTGTGGTCTGGTAGAAAGCCTTCAGTAAGGCATCTTCATGTTTTTGGTTGTGAGGCATATGCACATGTGCCTAGGGAGAAGTGGTCAAAGTTGGAGAACAAAGCTATTAAGTGTATCTTCATTGGCTATGGTGTTGGTGTGAAAGGATACAAGCTTTGGGATCCTGTGGCTGAAAAAGTGTTGTACAACAAAAGTGTCATCTTCAAAGAGCTTACACCTTCTTCCACTATTTTGCAACTAGGAGAAAAAGAAAAGAAAGAGGATTTTGTTCAGTTTCCTCTCACCCCTGAGAAGACTGAATAGAAAGACAATGTTAGACATGATGATGAGGAGAGCTCTAACAACTCTGAAAGCTCAGAAGAAGAAGAAGCTAAACCTCAACCTCAGCTCTTGAAGAGGTCTACACAGATAAGGAAGCAACCTGAAAGGTTTGGTTTTACATTGCTTGATTCTAGTTGTGCTTATGCTTTAATCACTAACAGTGATGAACCTAGAACTGTATTAGAGGCTTTGGATATGAAGGATGCAGGTTCCTAGAAGGAGGCCATGAAGGAAGAAATGGCTTCTTTGGAAAAGAATCAAACTTGGACTTGGTGCCTTTGCCTCCTGGACGGAAACCCATTAGATGCAAATGGGTGTTGAAGAAGAAGATTGGTGTAGATGGCAGTGTTGAGAAGTATAAGGCCAGATTGGTTGCAAAGGGGTATTCACAAGTCGAGGGTATAGATTATGGTGATATCTTCTCTCCCATTGCAAAGCTGACATCCATTAAATTCCTGTTGTCACTCGCAGCAGCTTATGACTTGGAGGTAGAACAGATGGATGTGAAGACAACTTTCCTTCACGGTGACTTGGAGGAGGAAATCTACATGTCATAGCTAGAGCATTACATGGTAAAAGGTAAAGAAAATTTGGTTTTCAAACTTAAGAAGTCTTTGTATGGTTTGAAGCAATCCCCTAGGAGATGGTACATGAAGTTTGATGCCTTTGTGCTGTCAATTAGATTTGTGAGATCAAAATTAGATCACTGTGTTTATTATAAGTTTGATGGTGATCGTATTCTCATTGTTGCACTGTATGTTGATGATATGTTGCTCATTGGGAAGGGTAAGAATATGATTTCTAATTTTAAATCTCAGTTGTCAGCTCAGTTTGAAATGAAAGATTGAGGGGCAACCAGGTACATTCTAGGAATGGAAATCAGAAGAGATAGAGCCAACAGAAAACTTTGGTTAAGTCAGAGTAAGTATGTTAAGACTGTGTTGGATAGATTCAGCATGGGATATTGTAGACCATTGTGTGTTCCCGTTTCCTTGGGGACAAAGTTGTCTATTGAGGATTGTCCAAAATCTCCTAGTGAGGTGAAGGACATGAGTAGAGTACCTTATGCTAGTGTTGTTGGTAGTTTGATGTATGCTATGGTCTGTACAAGACCAGACATTGCCCAAGCAGTGGGAGTCCTTAGTCGATTTATGGCTAATCCTAGATGGGTTCATTGGGATGCAGTTAAGCGAGTGTTCAGATATCTGAGGGGTACTTCTGAGTATTCCATTTGTTATCATGGTAATGTTTCAGGACCTCCGCATTCTGTTGATATTCATGGATTTGTGGATTCAGATTGGGTAGGTGACATATACAGTAGGAGATCCACCAGTGCTTATGTTTTTACATTGTTTGGTGGTGCTATTAGTTGGATGAGTAAGCAACAACCTATTGTTGCTTTGTCCATGACAGAAGCTGAGTATATGGTAGCAACTCATGCTTGTAAGGAAGCCATTTGGTTTAAAAGATTGTGTTCAGATATTAGTGTTGATGCAGGTCAGATCACGATCAGGTGTGACAGTCAGAGTGCAATTTGCCTTGCAAAGAATCCAACTTTCCATGCTAGAACCAAGCACATTGATGTTCAGTTTCACTTCGTGAGGGACATGGTTGAGGATGGAAAGGTAAATTTGGAGAAGGTAGATACTTTAAAGAATGTTGCAGATGCATTAACAAAACCAGTGAGCATAGAGAAGTTTAGATGGTGTTCGGAGTCTATGGGCCTCTCGGCCTATAGCAGTTAAACCCTGTTATTTCCATTGGCTCTTGAAAGGTGTTCGACAAGTGGGAGAATGTTGGGAATTAAGGTGTCTCAACCTTTGCAAGTTTCTAGCATTTATTATTTAATTGTATTTATTTGTTGCCTATTATTGTAATTTGGATGCAAATCCTATTTCGTCACTTTGTGGGAGTTGGCATGGTGATGTGTCATCCTACATGGAAGGTGACCACATGTAATTTTTGTCCTCATATGAGGAGATAGGCGTTCTACCTTGTGGTAGAAAAGTTTTGCCATGTGTCGGCATCTTTCGAGTGTTGTAAGAGGTTTATGACGTGTAAGAGTTATGATAGATTCCTATGACAGAATCTATGACATGTAAGGGCTAGAAATGGAAGATTATATGACAGGTGAAGACAAGTATCCGAAAGCATCTTGTATAGGGAAGTATGCACCCAAGTTTGACTATGACAAGGTTGTAAGAGAATCTTCTATTAATAGACAGTTATGACATATTCTCTTACAACTGTAAGAGTTGTCATATATGACAGATTTTATGACATTGTAAGAGCATCTGTCATACATTAATTAGGTAAATTTGGGGTACCCAAGTTGGGGGGTTGTAAGGGATGAAAGAGAATCACTTACAAGTGTCATACACAAGTTTTATGGCCTTAGAAATTGGGCCACATGGATTTGGACGAATTCTTTGTGTGACTTGCTCTAGAAGCTACCTCCATTGTACTACTTCTCTATATATACAGGTGTTTGGAGATGGAGTTTGTATCACAAGTTTACAAGTACTGTTATGCTACTGGATTGAGTCCAGACATGAGTGTTGAAGACCATTGAATCTTGCATTGCAAGTGTATTGTAAACATTCTTTCAGATTTGTGAATACATTGTGCAGGTTTTTGATTGTGGGGTTTTTCACCCGATAAGGGTTTTTCCCACTGTAAATCTTTGTCTCTCTTCTTCTATCTTCTTTCTGGCTCTTGTGTTTTGCTGCAATATCTCATGTTAATGCTTTAACATTGCTGTAATAGTTAGGATAGTTTTGAATTTGCATAGCCCTCTCCTCATTAGATTAGTGTAGGAAGCGTTTTCCGCACACCTAGCTTCCTTTCAAGATATTCCCATTCCTAGAAGAAAAATGAGGGAAGAAAAACAAAACGAAGGTCTCGATAAATCACTCATTTATCACAAAGTCAATGTTGAAAGGTGTCACAAGGTAATCGAGAGTCCCAAACCTAATTAATCTGGTCTTGACAACTTAAAACACTATGGAAATTGCTAAAGAATAGGAATAAAAGATGATGGGACAATATCTATAGTGGAACTATCATTGAAGAGGAAATACATGTCCTCAATAGTGTCCTCCAAATCTTCAAGATAGGACTCACAAAAAATATTTGAAAGGTTTATAAAGTACTCGTCTCAAGGAACTATCTCTAGAAGATAAGGATGGTCCTACTGCACTAAATATCTAGAAGCCTTGATTGAAGCAATTTTGAACTTGATGGAAGTAGGTGATGATGGTGATTGAATACTATTTAATGCCATTTTAACCTTGATTAGTAAAAGGAATTAAAGATTAAGATGAATATACTATAAATCTTGAAAACTAACTACATTAGATCTATAAGTATGAATATCTATTAAAGGAGTATCAAAAGAAAAATTTGAGAAGGCATACAATATATAATAATCATCTACCTCCCTAATTACAATAATGTCACTACACTATAAATCCTAAATAACCACAAAATCAGTTGTAAACTCAACACTCTTATTTATCCCACTATGTGTAATTTGACATGTGGATAGACTATTAGTTGACAAGGAAAATAAATAGAATCATTATATGGTACATCACCCATGTCAATAGACCCTCTCCCACAAACACTCATATAAGTGTTGTTACCCATTCAAAATTTTGGCATAGAATAAGCCTCAAATGAAGAAAACACACTCCACGATGAAGCCATATGATGAGAATCTTTGGACTTAAGGATCCATCTCCTTGAACTCTAGAATTTACAGCAACAAGTGCCTTCCCCTTAGACTATTCAAGACTTGGAACAAGAAGTATATAATAAACCTTGTGAAAAAATAGAAGGAAATTTGACATTATTCTTCTATAAAAGATGTTTTAGCTCATAAATGTTTTTTGTATAACATTGATGTTCATCATGCCAAAATATTTTGTAATATGTAGATGTTGGATTCTCCTTCTTAGAAGATTCCCCTTATGAGGAAGAGGATTTTGAATCTAATTATGATTTCTATTGGCTTTTACTTTTTTATTTTATTTCTTTTTAGATTGTATAATTCTTTATGTTTGTTAGGATTACTAGCCAACAATGCATGTGACTTAGAAGATTTTTTGAGTCCCATTTGAATTAATCTCCCTTGTTCTTGTATTAGAATATATAAAAATTCATCTAAAGTAGGCATACCATATGTAGCTCCCATAGCATGTTGATGGGTATGAAAGAATAAAACAAAAGCTTAATACATAGAACCAAACTTGGACAATACATTCACAATCAATTATAAATCTTATTTATCAATGCCACAATCCTTTAACTATGTTTCTAGCTATTTAACCTTGAATAAGTAGTCTTGGATATGGTTAAAACTATTAGGATCAAGAGTAATCAAGTCATTATCAATTTTATAGCCTTTGGGTTTATTATTTTGACCATAAAAATTTGTAAGAGTTTCCCAAGCTTTCTTAGGTATTGTACATTTGTTAAGATGAAATTGTAGATCAAAAGAAACAAATGAGAAAATGTGACCAAGAGCTTCCTCATACTTATCTTCCCATTTCTCCTTCTTAATAGGATTAGTAGATTGATTCTTTTTTATCTACATACTTAATACACCCCTTTTGCCTTAAATAATTTCAGATTGATTGTTTCCATTGCCAAAATGCATAGATAAAAGAACTAAATGAAAAAAGACACAAGAATAATAGCACCACATGCCCCCAATTTAGTCAATAAAAAATCCTAGCATTTACACTTTTTTAGCACTTTATCCAAGCGTGATGATAATGAAAAAGAAAGAGATTGTTTAAAGCTAAAATTACAATCGCCATGATTAAAATTAGATAAAATAAATTATAAAAAATTGTAGGCCTTTAAGATAGTTCTTTTATGCCTATAAGAGGTCAAAAATCCAACAATATAGGAAAAAAAGACTATTTCGATGCAAGGTGCTTACAAAGCCAATATACCCTAGCCAAGTTTAGAAACACATCTAAAAGCTCCACCAAATTTGGTAAAATATACCACTTTAGAAACCTGCCAAAAATTTTCCAAATATAGAAACAACTTGATAAATTTATACTTAGAGGTATTTTCTAGATTTAGAGTAATTAGCCAAATTTGAAGAATGATCATGTAATCCTACTGACTAGGCATTAATCTTATGTGGTAGGTATGATTGGTGACTAGTGCAAGGGTGACATGGTAGGTGGGTACTTGCATTTAGGAAAAATACTTTCTCTACTTAGGAAAGGTACTTGCATACCAATAAAGGGCCACACCCTTTTTAGTAATGAGGGTGCATATACATATAGGCACATAGAAATGTTATGTGTTTCTTTTTTATATTAAAAATAAAGAATTTAATTAAAAGTACCACATAGTGATTTTTACAACACCTATGCTTAGGCCATATGGCCTCAACTTGAATGCCTAGGTAAATTTTTTCCTTTTATTGCAACCTTAAAAGCTACCTTAAACGCATGGTATTTGCAAAAGACACCACAAATACATGCATCCAAAAACTAAAAATGAATGAGGTCCAAGTGTCCAAATTGGACAAAATAAAAGTCAAACCTTATTTTCTTAATATCTCTAGGTGTGATGGTGGACTCTAATTTGATCCAAGATTTGTTAGAATATTAAGGTTTACATTAGAAATAAAGTCACCTTAGTGACTTATGTTAGTATTTAAATATTTTTGTTAGTATATAGCTAGTAATTAGTTGGAGTTATTCCCATAGGGTAGTTTAGGAAGTTGTAACAGGAATGCAATGCTTATTTATAAAAATTTGCCCTATACTTTGTCATCCTAAATAAACAACATATTTATATTTTTTTATTATCAATATAGTTTAGTTTTGACTCCTTGCAAATTTCAACATGGTATCAAATCCTAGGGAAGTTGAAGAAGATTATTGAATAAAGAAGAGCATGATGGAATTTTATTGTGATTGTAGTGCAATGGGATTTATCCTAGAATTTGTTTAGTTTGAGGGCAATGGATCAATTTTATTTTGATTGCATATTAATTCATTTTTTAATTTCAAAGTTTTGAATGTTCATTTCTAAATTTTCACAATTAGAATAATTGATAACTATTCCTATCATGATGCATATGGAGGATATGTGAAGGTTGTGTATGGTAAGATAAGTGGTTGTTAGAGGAGGTTAATTTTTTTGTTTGTTGAAAAAAAAGGTCTTTTGTAGAGTGTGGAAGGACCATTGCATTTGATTTTCTATGATCCAAATAGAATAAGATTTTTTTTGTTTGAAGGAATTTTTCTTTGTTATTTCTAGCACTTAGCATGTAAGGAAGAAAGGTAAAGAAACAACTGCTAATTTGTAGAAAGCCACTACAAGGTACCACAATGTTATTGATTTCACACTAGCATAAGGAAGTGAATGCATTGCATAGAGCATGGGATGAAAGAGAAAATCATATTTTTTAAGGATATGATACAACAACTTCCTATTAAAATAATTCTTTGAAAAAGGGATTTTAAGTGGTGGAGATAGGTGAGCGATTCATCTTTATATTTTTGAATGCAAGTTGTAAGTGAGTGATTCATATTTATAATTTTGAATGCAATCCTTAGCAAGTATAGTTAATGTTAAAGGTGACTAGTATTTTAAGGGGAAATAAGGTTTACTATTATATTGGAGATATTTTGGAGAAATAAGTAGGACATTTTATTAAAATTGAAACTATGTGCTATGAAATAATAAGGATAATGTGTTTTGTAAATGAAAAAAAGGTGTCATAAGGATAAATTAGTTAATTTTTAAAGGGTGCATTTTCAGTTGAGCCTAACACCTTAAAATTATTTTTTTATCATGTCACCTTATGCTTGGACTTTCAATTCCATATTTTCTATATTTGGCAAGGCCTCCAAAGACTCACATACACCATTAAATGGATAAATTATAATATCTTTAAATTGGAGGCTGGAGAATTTTCATAATCTCAAGACAACTTCTCACTTAGAGATGGTGCTTTGTATGAGAAGCATGTGGTTTTTGTTTTTTGTGTGATGCTAGGAGTATTGAAGAAACCATATATTGTAAAGTTTTCTTTTTGAAGATAGAAAATGGATTTAGTATAAACTCAATATGGATTGTTTTCTAGATAGTTTGAGAGTCTAGATCTTGGGAGTTATACCCTTATGAGAGTCATGAGACAACTTGATAGAGCACTATGGATGTAGCTTAGAATGAATTGTTATCCAATAACTTAGGAGATATGTGATTCAAGAGTTTAGGGAGGTGGTAATTTGGGAACTTAGGAATTCAAGTTGGGAGATACACCTTTATGAAGGTTATGAGGAAGCTTGATGGAGTTCTACCTAGTCCAAGAATTGTTTTTTCAAAGAAAATCTTTTCAAGAACGTGTATTTGTTTCATTTAGTGAGCATGTTTTATTGCATGTAATGTAAACCTTAAGGGGGAGTATTAGAATACTAAGGTTTATATTTGAAATAAAGTCACCTCAGTGACTTATGGTAGTATCTAACTATTTTTGTTAATGTATAGTTAGTAATTAGTTGGAGTTATTCTTGTACGGTAGTTTGGGAGGTTATAATGGGAATGTAATGCTTATTTATAAGCATTGCAAAATAATTTCCATCCTAAATAAACAATATATTTATATTTTGGTCTTATCAATATGGCTTAGTTTTCAATCCCTACAAATTCCAACAAGAATGAATAAAACATGACCTCTTTGTGAATCTTTAAGCATGAAAACTTTGATCCTTAAAGGACATGAACAAGCTCCAAACATCAACAATATTTTATACCATGTAAAATTCATTGAGAATTGAAACATATGTACATATCTATATGAATGAAGAAAAGTTACACAAGCTACAAGAAAACACATAAAATATGTAGAATTCAAATTTAGGCATTCCAATATGGATGATATGAAATGATATAATACAAAGAATTACATACAAATATTTATAGGCCTCTAGATGCATGACTCAAGGAGACAACAATCTAGAGGTCATGAGTCATGCATGACTCAAGGATTGATGAGGCAATGGTGGCACTTATGTACCTTAAGTTAAGGTGAACACATATCATTATTAGATACCTAGATGAGAAAAATTAATTATTCCTAATATCACAAGTAAACTTATTAATAAGTAACATTACACCAATAGATGGAGGAAGAACAAGATGTTAAGGAATAATCTTTTGGTCCTAAATTAGAGTCCCTCTTTGAATACTCTAATGAAGATAATGATTTCTTTCAATATGTAAAGAGAACATAGACAATGATGCTTGAGTATGAATATGCTACACCTAGCTTTGAGCATGAAGAGAATTTCTTGATGAATTGTAAAAATCAAACCTCATTATTCTTCTTGTCAAATTGTCTAATCATATCTACAAAATTTTATGAGACAAAAGAATGACATGCTTGAAGGTAATTTGAAATGTGCCTCTAGGATGGAAAAATGTCATATGACCTCAATTCTCAAGAATATCAATGCATCCAATTGGTGAAATCTTCAAAAAATGGTCTTTTGTATTCTAGAATTTTGGCCAACTTATTTTGGTGGGCCTGGTATCTAGAATCTAATAATATCTTACCTTCCTTTAGAAAGATTTTTGTCTTTGATAACAATTTTAATAAATTATCCAACTTTGCATTACATAAAACTAGATCAACTTTGTCTCCTTGAATGACTGATGTGATCAGTATTGGAATGATGCCTTAAAATTTTGCCTTCCAATTTTCTAATAATTTCATTTCTTCATTAGTACCCAACACTGAAGGAAGTTAGAACTCCTCCAAGGCTTTGAAGTTATCAAGCTTCTCCTTGAGCATCAAATCAAACCTACTTTTAAATGTAGTAATATCATTCAAAAGAATATCCACATCATACATAGCCTATATCTCTTGAGATGCATCTGGACTAAACCTTATGTATCCCTGAGTAGGACTTATTATAGATAATCTTGGGATCCATGTTCTTAGAACTTGCCTTAAAACATTTATCATTAAATTAGAGGTATCCTACACCCCTTTCACCTTCACTGCAGCCTCTGTATCTTACTTTTCTTTAATTCTTCCTTCAAATCTTTGATTTGAAGTACAAAAGTGTCCCTATCCTACTAAGACAATGTGCCCAAAAAAGTGGGAAGTGATATAGATTCAGTCATAGTGAGCCTAGGCTAAGTTATCATGGGTTTAACCTTATTGTACTCATTTTTATGTTTTTCATGTAGTTTATCATAATTTGCTTGTAAATTCTTGGCAGTAGCATCACTAAAAAAATAAGTACTCACTACTAAAGAAGATGCACATAGAGATGTAGTGACTCCTAGCCTTTTGACAATTAAATTCCCTCTTAATTCACTAATGACTTGGGCTACTTGTAGCTTATCATGCTCTGGTTCTATAGCCTAAATGGCTAATGTCTCATTATTTGTGCTAAACCTAGACCCAAAGTAGAGATCTTTGTATTGCTCTTTGTCTCCCATAACATCTTCATTAGTGTCCTACAACATAATAGTGTCCAAGGCTATAGAAAAAGCTATATCCCATCCTAGTAATAACAAGCACCCACTCTCCTTCATAAATCTTCTTCCTTTTTCCAATGTCATTTAATAAATCAAATTTAATTTATCTGTGTATGCTCTGAACAATCTCTCCCTCACTATCCTCCTCCACCTATTTCTTCTCATCTTTCCTCTTCTATGAATTTGCATTAACCTTTCCTTTAAACATCATCTTAAATTCCTTAGACTTGATGAAGTCATCATGTCTAAGAGGAATTTCTCACAAGCCAGGGCTTTAAAATCCTAGATGGATTTATTAGCCTCCTTTAAATGCAATAGTGTCCTCCCAAGGGGAAGATCATTCACATTTGGCCTTCGAAGTGAAGGAACAATTTGTAGCATCTCTTGATATTCATCTTGGTTTTAACTAGTACCCTCTGTGATATCATAATCACATAAGGGTTAGATCATACTCTATGGTAAAATTTAAGTGGGGCCTCTTTGTTTTTCAATTGGTTCAACACTCATAGATAGAGCATGGTGAAATGTTTAGTGGTTTTTTTAGTGTCAAATATTCTCTAATTGGCTAATAGTTTAAATTGGGGATTCAAAGTTTGTCTATTAGTACAAGTTGCAAGGTGACCTGAATCATCACATTTTTACAAAATTTTATTTTAGTCTTTGTTAAATCACCAAAACATTTATTTTATTAAACTTTTAAACTCAAAAATCCACCACAATATTCAATACCTAATTAGATCACATTGTTATGATATTTCTTGGAAATAAATGTAAAAACTAGTAAAATAGTATACCTCTTCAAGGGGATGACCTCAAATAATCAGAAAACAATATGTAAATTCAATATTAGATGATCTCTCTCTCTCTCTCTCTCTCTCTCTCTCTCTCTCTCTCTCTCTCTCTCTCTCTCTCTCTCTCTCTCTCTCTCTCCTTATTTATATGCATAACTATGTAGGGACACACCCCTTCATCCTAACTAAGTTATCTTAAGGAATAACTAAGACTAATAAATGAATCTATTAAGTTTAAGCATGCCACATGTGCTTAACTTATTATAATTAGGAATATATAATATTAGGATCATAACATTCCCATACCCTTCAAAAAAGTGTTGCCCTCAATGCTTAGTAACTCTAGAATTTCTTCTATAAACTGTTCATCATTCCATGTTTTAGTATAGATGAAGATGTCATCAAAGAATTCCAACACCAATTTTTGAACAAATGGGTAGAACACTAAATTTATGAGGATTTGAAAATTTGATTGAGTATTAATGACACCCAATGACATAAATAAATCATAATGACCCTCATATGTTCTAAATGTTGTCTTATTTATATACTCTTCCTTTGGTTTTGAATTTTATGATAATCTAAATGTAAATCTAACTTTGTAAAGAAAACTACAATATTAGAATCATCTACTAATTCATCAATAATATGAAACTTATCTTTAAGAGTGATCTTGTTGAGCTCCATGTAATTTGGGCACATTCTCCATGACTCCTCCTTCTTGTTAACCATAATCATTGGGGAAGAATAGGCTCTTTTGTTGGGATGAACAATACTTCTTGGTATTAATTCAATGGATTGATCATGGTCTCTAATTGGAGGTAGACCCTTGGGTTCTTGTAAAACATATTGATGGTGTTGAATGATCTCTTAATGTTTTGGTTGATCTTGAGTTTTCATGACTTGTACTACTATAAAATGTAGTTGTACCCTTGTGTTATAAGAACTTTTCTTAGGAATTTCTCCATCCTATGGGACCTAATAATTTCTCTTGGTGCTGATTGTATCCCTATAAGTTTATATTTTTCCCTGTGTGTACTAAAATCCATGTATGAGTCTTGAAAATTGAAAGACATTGTTCCTAACTTTTTTAGCCATTGCACACCCAAAACTACATCTACTCCCCAAATTGGGATAGAAAAATATTTTAAATCTAGTTGATAATTTCCCATTGAGAGTTTTATATGATGGTGTTTACCACCACAAGAGAGTTGTTTCCCATTAGTGATCCTAACTTTAAAATTAGATTTTGGATACAAAAAATAGTTAATCTCATTAGCTAATCGTCTATCAATAAAAGTGTGTACTACCTAAGTCAACCAACACCATCACCTTTCACCTTTTGACATAACCAATTACATTGAGTGTTTGTGGTGCACTTGTGCCATTTAATGTATGTATGGAGATAGTAGTACATTCTACTTAGAATTCTCATGCCTAAGCTCCACATTTGGTTATTTTGTAGCTAATTCTTTCTCTTGTTCAACCTCATTCTTGATAGTCATTAGTGTTATCTCACTATTAGTACACTTATGACTTCTAGGCCATTTCCTACCACCATTCCAACAAGAGGTAGATGGATTACTAATTTGTCTTGGGTTAAATAAGTTATCCCCATTTATTTCAATAGAATTATTTTTTATTTATTTTACCTTGAGTGTAACTTCTAGTCATGGAGTTTTGTTTCTCAATTTCCACAAAACTCTTGGCCCAAATCGTAGCTCTAATACCACTTGTTATGATATTTCTTGGAAATAAATGTAAAAATTAGTAAAATAATAGACCACTTCAATGGTATGACCTCCAATAATCAAAAAAAAATATTTGAATTCAATATTAGATGATATGATGGTTTGGGAGAGTCTCTCTCCTTATTTATATGCATGAGTATGTAGGGACACACCCCTTCATCCAAACTAGGTTATCTTAAGGAGTCACTAAGACGATTAAATGAATCTATTAAGGTTTGGCATGCCACAAGGACTTAACTTATTATAATTAGAAATATAACATATTAGGATCATAATGCAAACTCACCTAAATTTTATAAGTTACAGTAGAAAATGAAATTAATTCACCAATAATATTATATAATTATTGGTTACTTTAGGGCCATATCATCAATTTTCAATCTATTAGAACACTTTGTTATATTGAGAGGGGGGCTAAATCAATATATGCCACAATTTAATCCAAATCAACTGTATCAACTATAAAAATGTTCTACTACCTTAAATAGATAATGAAGAAAACTATGCAATTCAAAATGCAATCACACAACCACACAACCATAACACTAGATTTACGTAGAAAACCCTAAAAGGGAAAAACCACAGTGAGCAAGCTACTTGGATCTACTATCTAAATCTAGCCTCACAAATAAAAATAGGTTTACAACAAGTTTTATGGGCTACAGTCCAAAGGAAACTACAACTCCCTGATACATAGTTTTATGGGCTTCAAACCAAAGGAAGCTACAACTCCCTCAAGTGCTACAACACTTACAAGAAGAGGCTACAACCTCTATACAAAATAGTTGACAAATTCTATTGGTTCAATCAGCTCTACAACATCATCTCCTTTGACACTAACATATGACTTCAATACCTGTGTTCAAACAACTCTGATATCATTTATCTTCTTCACAAACACATATACACTTACTCTCACACTTGTAGATGCATCCTCGCTCACTCTTATTCTTTTCAACAAATTTGAGCTTTCATTTATATGTTCTGCAGGTCTTCAAAACTTTACCTTTGTCAGCCTAGATGAAACGTGTAACATGAAACGTGCAATGACCTTGTTTGTTAGCTCCCAAGTCATTAGTGATATTGTAAGAAAAAAATCCCATTATGCAGTTCATCCCAAGTGATAATGAAGACCTATTTTACCTTAGCACACATCTCAATTTGCTAGCGCACACTTCTAAACACATGGCATAACCACCTAAACATACCAAATTGGCTTAGCAGACACTTATCCTTTTATGCATTAGTGCCAGACCTAAAGTGGTATTAGAGGGACAAAATAACATCATGCAATTCATACCACTTGATCACTTTGTGATCTTTAAATTCTTCACATATACTCCTTTTATCAATTCATGCTAATGTTGATAACTACGAGGGGGGTGAATTAGTTATCCTAATATTTCAACTTTCTAAACTTTCTTAACAGTTAGAGCAACATCAAATTAAATAAGAAAGCATAATCATGAAATGGAAATAACACCAATACACATGACACAATGATTTTGACATGGAAACCCTGTTAAGGGAAAAACCACAGGGTGATTAACCCAAGATATTATTCTCTGTTAGAAGAATAGATAGAACAAAATGGCACTTGCCAATTAGGGCTCACTACCCGAGCACACTACTCAGAAGAGGCTCACTGCCTACAAGAGACTCACTGTCTACAAGAAAGGAAGGTAACTCAATGTTTGAACTAATGAGAAGCATCTACTCATGTTGAGGTTCAGTTTCGGTTGAGCTTGATAAACTAACCTGCTGCACTTCATTCTTACTCTTTTTTGATGCTGCTGTATTGTCACATTCTGGATCTATCTTACTATATTTACTCTACTTTTCTTCTTTTTCTTCACACAACACAATACACACACACCTTCACATCTAAATCCATCTTGTATATATATCCATACAAGTGATTTCAACACTTTTCTAGTCAGCATCCGGAATAGTCAATATTATCCAAACTCTGGTCTGTCAGCTGAATCCTTGCATACCAACTAATGCAGATCAAGGATATGATTGTAGAGGTCTTCAATTATGTCAGCCAATCATGAATGATACCTCAAGAAACTTGGTCATTAGCAATATCTCTTCTGAATTTAGATCTGACACTCTGCCAGTACAGTTCTTCCTCTGTCTACTCTGTCAAACAGGAACCCAACACTCAAGTGCTCATATCTCTTCACCCTTTCATCACCAGAGGCTAAATCCTTGGAATCTATTAGTCAAGGTATTCCTCTTGACTTCCCCAAATCTGTACTTCACTGAAGTACTTCCTCTAAGAGATTCAGACTTGATTGTCGGACCTTGCTGACTACACTATTCTTGCTTACCAGATCATAACACTTCTTCAATCTAACTTCTGGTAGAGACTCATCATGTCTTGCAGATGTGTGGGATAACCTTTGTTGCCATCAATGACAACATTCATGAATCCATATAGTGTCTCTTGCCAACAGCTACTTCATGTTGGCGCAAACAATCAAACACCGATGCTAGTAACTCTAACACAATTTGGTCATCCTATCTTGATATAGAACATTGAAAATCATACTTGCAATATTCTGAAACACTTGAAACTTGAATTAAGAAAACATACAGACAATTTGAACTCATCTTTCAAATAACAAGGACAAATACTATAGAGCAGTGAAATGTGGTGGCTTTTACTTTCTCCCTTTGATAATCCTAAATAGTATCATGACTTGTCCTTACCTAGCTGACTCTGGAAATCACTGTGGTATATTTTAACATTTGAAACTTGATCATATCATACCTCTCATCTATATCTAACTATCCTCCAAACCGCAAGATCATATCTTCTAGTGCAGGGAAATGCAGAGCATTATACTATCCTTTTGTGACTATAGCAACATTGTACCACTATCTTCACTTTGCTATCTCTAGAATCCTCTGCAGTAACTTTTATTCTCTAAAATTAGGATCATGCATAATTCACAGTTGTCTCTATCTAACCTCCAAACCACAAGACCATATCTTTATTTGTGGTAGAATGTGGTATAATCTTGTGAGCTCCTTCAGTATAACATACTATGCTTTTGACAATTGAAGCCTTGTACATTTTCCTTCATATCTTATGCAATGCTTTTCATCAAGAGACAATGAATAAAACATTCACAACACCATAGATTAACAATCACAACTCTTTTCATCAAAAACAAGAAGCCACAACTTCTTCAAGTCAACATATCCTTTAGCTTGACAACTTTCACATGTACATGAACTTCAAAAGATAAGGTACAAATGTGTATAGATGATACTAATCCAACAGTATGATCATGACTTTCATCACCATATCCTTCACCTCACAACTCCTCTGATCATTACTCATTTGTCTGATCCTTTGATCTGCTTCTCTGACAACCTATACACATCACTACTTTCCACATAACAATACCTCTGATCACTTACTATTTTGACATCACTGATCACCACTCCTTTGACATTATATACAATAGTAAGCCTTCCATATTACAAATCTTTTGACATCAATGACAACATATGCAACACAATCATCACTGTTGATTTTATTTATAATCTAATGGTTGGGTTTGTATTCCATGGGTTAAAATATACCCATGGAACTCTAATGCCCATCAAGACTGAAATTATATTTGGAATGTTGATCTCAATTGATAATCGAACAACCAGGGTTGTATTACATGGTGTCATTGATCTCAACGACCCAAATGCAATTTTAGGCCCCATGGGCATTGGAGCTCTACAGATACATTTTTTTCCATAGAATAGAACTCAAACCATTAGATTATAAATAAGATCAACAATGGTGAAAAATAAATTAGGACTGATTTAAAATATTCAATGTTTGATTTAAAATATTAAGGAATTAAGGAATTATAGACACAAGCACTATACCTTAAACTAGTCAATCACTGCCACCCTAAGACCTTTACTTTTTGATAGGAATTTAATTTTTTTTAAAGGAAGGATTCACCAAGATTCTTTATAAAATTCCAGTGATTTAAAAAAAATTGCTAATAAAATTAATATTTTTCTAAAAAAGGAAAGATTCACCAATAGAAATAGATATTTTTTCCCAAAAAAAAAAAGATTTTCCAGGATTTTATATTTTTTTCCAAGGGGGTTTCTTAAAGTTATCATTGGAGATGTTTTCCTGGCCTCCATCACACTCTCCTTAGGCACCAAATTTTGGACAATAGTTGAAGTCATAACCCTAGGGTACCTGCATTATTTAATATTAATTTCATCCTAATGATGGGATCCTTAGTGTAGTCAAATGTACCTTTATAATTAGCATCTAGGGCTAACCTTTTCTCTTCAGAGGTGCCAATTTTCACCCAATACTTTTTGCTTCTAGCAATATCATCTTTGGTTATGTAATTTCTAAGTATATCCTCTAGGATGTTGAACTGGTGTTCATAGCCTAATCTTCCCACTACTTTCCCTATTTGATCAATACAATGTTTAGGACCAACTCTTCTTTTCTTCTCTGATTTCATCCTATATTCCATAAATTTTGTTCCCAAGAGGTCAAGACCCTCCTTGGTAGTGATCATGAAATCAAATAATCTAACAATAGATGGGAAGAATGACTCTTTCTTATGCTACCTTAAATGTACTTTGTCAGCCTCATTAAGCTACCACATGGCCTCAAGGAAGGCTAGGCTATCTAATACATAGAAGGGAAGTATGTGTGGCTCTACTTCAACCCCATAAATCTTAATGATTGTGTAATCCTGATGAAAAACCTAATCTCCCGAATTGTGTTCCCAACCTTTCTCTAGTTCACACTACTTTGGTCTTAAAAACTTCATGAAAGAATTAGATAATCAATTTCTTCTATGCCCCAAAAAAGTTAGCACTCTCTACACAAAATACCTCTCAAATGTATTGTAACATCGTAAGATGTGTACATTAGCATTTTACACTTAGTTTAGCACTTGGTTGGACCTATTTTGTTGCCTTTGCTAATCAGGACCTATTTTAACACCTTTTTGAGCTTAAAACAATGAAATCTTGATCTTGATAAGTAAAACCGATGAAATGAACTTAGGACTATACTAAGCCCACTATATTTGGTACTCCCTGGAATTTGTGGGCTAAAGGTCTAGGGCACCCAAGCACCCTAGTCTTGGTAGGGACCTTTAGCCCCACTTGTGTAGGGTCAGCTTAGGACACTTCCTTAGTTTGCATTTGTCAGCGTAATTGTGTTTTATTTGTCATAAGTGAGTGGGAATGCATATTTAAATGAGTTATTTAGTTCATTTTACACCTAGATGACACCTAGAAGATTAATGTCAAGTTTGTTCTCATATTGTGTTCTATGCTAAAGTGTTCTTCATGCTTGGAGTGTTATCTACTTGTGGATTCTATTGAAGTTTGTTTGCAGGTCTTGAAGGAAGTTTCAAGCCTTCTTCATTACTCTCCTTTGTTGGTGTAGGATCTTGAATTGTCTTCATCAGCTAAGGTTATATCTCTTGTGGTAATCATCATCATTATCTCTCATTATCTATCATATTGTTACAGATCTGGCTTCTACCCTGCTAGGGAACGCACTCTTGGATCTAATCATCATTGTAGTGGAGGTTGGAACACCAACATGGGGTTTGACTAAGGCAAGCCCTTATACACAACACAACATTTTCCTCTTTCCTTGTGTGCAGGTCAGAGAAACAAGTTTCTGGAGTTGATTTCTAAGAAGAAGGCAGAGTAGATAGGTACAGGTCTGGTGATATCTGAGATTTTGCTAAACCCTAGAAAAGGCCTAGGGCACCCAAGCACCCTGGTCATGGGCATTTCTACTATAAAATCTAGGTTTAGAATCCTCCTTTGATCTTTGTTGTACTTTCTATTTTCTAAGATTCACTTTTGACAGTTAATTATAGTCTAATCATCTTTTAGGGTTTGATCATTTGTCTTAACTTGCTCACTTAACCTTGGTTAAACCTGGTTGATCCATCTATATACTATTGGAATAGGTCAGGACAACTAAGAGGGGGGGTGAATCAGTTGTTGTTCTATTTAATCGTTTTCTACTTTTATTCTTCTTTCACAACTTAAAATTAAATCAATGATATAAACATTCTAGCATTAGACAATAGCACATGAGAAGAAACATGAATGACACATTTGACACCAAGATTTGACGTGGAAACTCAGTTAAGGGAAAAACCACGGTGGGGGTTAACCCACAAAAATTAATACCTTGTTAAAAGTATTTATAAATGGGAATGCACTTTCATTCAGGCTTACTGCCCCGAGCTCACTACTCAAGTGGAGGCTTACTACCTATAGAAAAGTTTACAAGAGATTTATAGAGATTTTGAACTGGTAAGATGCATCTGCCAATGCTAGAGATCAGTTCTGGTTAAGTACAAATACTAACTTTATACACTTCATCTTTACTCTGCTCTTCTTGCTATTCTGCCTTCATTTATATATTAGATTTCTACTCCTTTCACATTTTCTCCATGATTGGAACATGTACACAAAAAATATCCACAATCATCAACTATATATATCCTTATCTTGAATTGCAATCACTTGCCAGTCGGCAACAACAACAACACTTAGAACCTTTTAAGAATGCTCTACTCTATCAACTAGATCCATACACCAATATTGATGTGTACCTAAACTAAAACATGTAAATCATCATACATGTCAGCCACTAACATTCTTTCTCATACACAGTTCATCAAAACACTTCTATTGGGTCCGCACAAGGATTAACATAAGTTTGCCTGTTCTTCACTGAACTATTCTGTCACAATAGGACCTGGTATTCAGATGCTCATAACTTTTGATCCCTTTATTATCAGAGGCTAAAAACTTAGATTTAGATTGTCCTGGTGTCCCTCTACACTCCTTCTGATTTGCAACACATAATGATTAACTGGAGAGATCCGCTAACCAAAATATTAGATTCTGCTATATGCTTTGTTTCAGGCTCCCAAACTTAGATAGATTATCATTCTAACTTCCATAATGATTAGATACTGCACTGCAAATGTGTGGAACAATCTTAATTACCATCAATGACAACATCTTTCAATTCTAAGCATTGTCTCTTGCCAACAATCTCCCCCTTTGGCTTTGATGCCAACACTTAGTGAAAAATGACTAAATGTCTTTGTGCAACTCCCCCTTTGTTTGTACATTCATGCACTTCACTTATTTTGGGACTCCCCCTTTGCTGAATACTTTATTTTTCATTGCCCTTCACTCCCCCTTTGACATAAATGGAAAAAGGTGGGATCCTCAAACCAAAATTCTCCAAAATTTCTGTGTATATTGCCGCATATGTACAAGTAACCATTTAGTTCCATTCACATGAACTTGAGGATGTCTGTAAAACTAGCTTTTATTTACACAAGTTCAGAGACCCAAGTACTCTTCATTCCATCCAAAATTGAAATGTGGCCATTTAACACAAATGAGTATGCTTCTGCCTTTGACAGATCTGATGGAACACTGGTCTAAACTGTAGTCTAAGCTTCAGATAAGGCATTATACATTGTCCCTAACTTAGGGGCAATTAATCCCCAGAGCTCACACATTCTTTTCATAATGTTTCTTTTCTCTTTGACAAGTTTCTTTATTTCCTCAGTCAAGTTAATTACTTGACATTCTTGACTTATGGGCGAAACTGTTAGGGGATCAAAATTTTGAGAGAGATTTGACAATTTTTGTTCTTGCTCCTTTATCTTGTTCTCAATGCCCTTATTAACTTTGGGCCATGATAGAAAGAATTTGTACATATCACTTCCATCATTTATAGCATTCTAAATACTCTTTATGCTAATACCAAGTATTCTTCTATCATTTCCTATCAAGTTCTTTATTTCACAAAATTTCTTATCTAAGAATTCTTTCTAAACTTTTACCTCCGCAGACTTTTCAAAGGACTCAAAATGTGAATTTACTGAACTTACAAGATTCTTTAGATGTCGGGAGGGGGAATCATTTTGATTCTTCTAATAGGTTGGCATTAATTTCTCCAAAAATCTGGTTGCAAGTCCCAGTAGCTCATTCTCCTCCATGTGGAACTTTAACATCTTCTCTCTAGCCTTTACTTGGGTGAATGATGCTATCTTCATCAGTTGAATTGGAGAGAGAGCATCTAGATTGGCTAGACCTTAGAGTAATTAAGATTCATCAATCTCACTTATCTCTTTTTCAAGAAGACTTTTTACTGCATCTGCAATGTCTCTTGCAATCATTTCAGAACCATTCTTTTGTTCATTTGATTTCTCAACATCTACTTTAGGTGCTTCAATGTTTGCACCATCTTCTTCTGCTTTATCTTTCTTTGTGTTCTCTACTAAAGAACTCCTTTTTATTTTTTCATCACTTGCAATCTGATCTAGAGGGCTCTGTGAGGTAGTAATATTATCCTCTTTTTCGGATAAATTAGGTGGATTGGGAATATCTTCTACACCAACTACTTTATCCAACATTTCTGTATTCTCCTAAATTTCTTGTTCTACTCCCAGAACAGAGGTTTCAACCAATTTAGATTGCTTCTCAATAATGTTCTCTTCTTCACCATCTGGCACTTCTTTTGTGACTATGGGAAAATTATACTTCTTCAATGCTTTCAAAAGAATCTCTTGAGTTTCTTCAACTATTTCACTTGTTTCTCCAAGCATGAGCTTGTTCATTCTCCTTTTGCTTTTAAAATCATCTTTGACTTCCTTGAATATCATATCTATTTGATCAAGAGAAATTTGAGGACACAGATTTATTAGCTCATGTTCTCTAATCTCCACATCCTTGCACCTAGCATTTTCTTTTCTCAACTCTAAGATATTTGCCAGACTTTGTGGTAAATCAGAAGTTATCTCAATTAGTACCTTGTTGTAGATGTTGAGATATCTGACCGCTGCTTCCTCCAACACCTTTTTATCTATATCATTATATTCATCATAGAATTCAATAATGGGTTTTAGATTACCATCCACAGTGACTTATTTTATCACATCTTCTAGGGAGAGTGTGGGCTTCTCAACATATTCTTCATACTCTTTAGTCTTTTACTTTTTGCCAGTCCTTTTGCTTTTCTGTAGGACTTTTCTTTGGTTAACTTTGCAACTTTTGTTCTAGTGACTTTTAGTTCCTTGATTTCAATGTCAAAGTCTGTATCTACTTCATCTTCTCTTATGCTTTCATAGGTCCGGGAAACTTTTGTTGTCTTCTTTTTCTCCCATTTTCTAGATGATTTTGTTTTCGGTTTTGCAGTTTTGGAAGGAGCAGAGGCAGTAGTAGAACTTATAGTAGTTCTTGAAGTGGAAGAGAATTCCATCAGATCTCTTGTTTGTTTCTTATCTTGTTTCTCTTTCTCATCCTTTTCTATTATTTCTCTAAATTTCTTCATAGCTTTCCTAGTTAGGCCAAGATTTTCAGCTAGTTGCTCAACTTCTTTTCTTACTCTTCTATTGGTTTCAAGTTCTCTGAGCTCAGTATGCAACTTTAAACTCAGCTCCTCATAAGTTCCAAATCTTTCAACTGTTGTGTCTTTGGACTTGCTTAGCAGATGTTGAGCATACATATCCAAGATCCTTTCATCTACTTCATGCCCCATGGGCATGATCCAAATAGTTCTGGGTTCCACTACTTTCATTAAACACTGATCAGTATCAACCATGAAGCATATTTCATTTTTGTATTTGTCAACAATTGAATTGGGGATTCTTTCCCTTGAGTGCATCATATTCTAAAAATTATTGAAGTAACCCCATATTGCCATTTTTTGAGCATTGAAATCACCAATGCTGTGAAGATGATTTCTAATTTGAATGGCAACTGGCTCATCCTTAGTCTAGTACACACCTTTTACCCCAGGTACCTCATTCATAAAGTAAAAGAATAGACATAGAATCAGTGTACCATACTTAAAGGTGTTCTTCTTATCCCTTTTGATCTTGTTCAAATTTTCAATCAGTTGATTCTACAATAGTTCACACAAGTCATAATCAACATTTTCTTTTAGCATCTTATATGTAGCATAAATGGTTGTTCCAAAAATAGAATTTTCTCTGCTCGAGTGGTAAATCTTGTACCCAATCACCATGGAGGCAAATTTGACATCCGGCTCTATAATATCATTAATGGTCATTACTCTTTTGTTGAACTTAGCTCTGGTAGCATCAGTTACTATCTAGTTTTTCACACCTTTTAGCATAGGCAATCTTTCGGTTGAGTTTAAATCAG
Source organism: Cunninghamia lanceolata (assembly GCA_027924645.1). Taxonomy (NCBI): domain Eukaryota; kingdom Viridiplantae; phylum Streptophyta; class Pinopsida; order Cupressales; family Cupressaceae; genus Cunninghamia; species Cunninghamia lanceolata. Next base: position 34,797,261 of record BSBN01001583.1, on the reverse strand, counting down.
TTACATTTCTGATAGCATCCTTGGTAATCTTGAATGATTTTAACAACCAAATAAATTCATCATGTATCCAACTTAAGATGTATCAGACCCATTCATCCTCATCAAATGTTGGAAACCCCATAACCTGAACAAAGTCTTTATCCTATAGTGCCTTATATTTAGGTTTAAGTTCTTGATTTTCATCCATAAGTTGTTTCTCAAACAAATCTACATACCTTGTATCTCCAAAATCATCTATATTTGCATGAATGTAAACCCTAATGTATTCTACATGTAGCATGCCATATGGAACATTTGAAAAGCACCTAACAGATCAACTTGAATTGATTTATGAGGATGCTTCTTAAATTTGGGTTGAGGCCTTTCGATAATGTCAATAACATGAGTAACCATCTCAACAAATTTTAGATTCAAAGCTTTACAGAGAGGTACCTTTTTCTTTCATGATGTTAAGGTTGATCAATTGTTGATTGAATTTGTTCTCTACCTCAGTCTCTAGACTTGTAGCTCAAATGCTCTTCTTCTTGTTTACTTCGAATGCAAGGTGATTCAAATGAGTGATCAAGTGACCTTTTAAAGATCCACATTACCTAATTTACCTTTGTAATAAATGTGTTGCCCTAATTGTATCTATATACACCTAAAACTGACATGACTCTACCTAAATAAATATTTTAAATATTTATTTCATCTTAATATTCCTCTATCAATAAATAAATAAATTAATTAATTTATTTGATTCATTTTCTCCCATTAATTGAATAAATTATATTTATTTAATTAATTCCATCAATATCAACTTTATTCTTCTAAACAATTAAATAATTTTAATTATTTAATTAAATCATTCATTCTTCCAAATTTAAATAAAATACAAATTTATTTAAATTAAATCTTAATCTCCAAAAATAAAATATAATCAAATATTTTATTTATTCCTCTAAATCTTGCACAAACAATTAAATAAATTTATTTATTTAATCTTGCTTTCTTATCTTCCAAATCTTCTAAAAATAAATTCTTCTTGTCATGCAAAAGCAAAAGCTGAGTTAACTGATTTAAAGCAACTTTGTTTTTATCAACAAAACTCTTAAATTAGAAAAATATATTCTAATTTAAGAAATAAAGCTCATCCTCATCAAGAAAGTGGTTAACTCAATAAAGCATCCTTTTGAATGACACATGTCCTTCTATTCGCGCACGTTCTCTCGAACATCCTCTACCATTGATCTTCTTGTTTTCTTCTACACCATTGATCTTCTCTCACACAATCCTATAAATACCCCTATATCCTTCCATTTCATATAACATGCTTTCAAGTAAACTTATGTTGCAGCATCCTTAGCGCGCCATTGGCACCCCCACTTTCACACCATTCATTATCCATTTCATATTGTATTGAAGCTCACCTTCAACACTACAAGTATCCAAGCCATTTCTCCTTGTCATCTTGAGGAATTAAAGCAAGGAAGAAAGCTTCCTAAGGGCTACATTCATCACCAAAAGATCAAAAGAGAATAGGCGAACAATGGAAATTGCAAGGTAACAAAGGTTGTAAGTATCATTCTTTTTTTAAAAGATTTTGTTATTTGCACATTTCATTGATGTTATTGGGTTTTTGTAATTCATTTTATTATCCCATTTTACCCATTACATTTCTAGCACCCGTCATGGGGCCTTTGCCCCAAATCTAACCAAAAAACTAAGTTTCTAAGTGACAGGTTCTGTATAGATTCAGTACAGGCTTCAAACAGGTTCAGTCGGTGCATCTGATTGATCCTGAGGTGCATCTGAGCACTGTTCCAGTGCATACAAACTTTTAACACATACATCCTCCAATCCAATGCATCTACAACCTGTTCTAGCGCATGCAAACTTCCAGTACATACATCCTCTAAGTCGGTGCATCTACAACCTGTTTTGGTGCCTGCAGTATTCTAGTGCATATACCCTCATACATGGCACTTACATCCTTTTTAACAACACATCCAAAGAAATGGTGAATTTATCCTTTATTCTTGTACTTTTGACACCTGTCTTAGCGCATTTGTAATTCTTCGCTCATAGTCTCTGTTTCTACGCATACAGACTATGAAGCTACACATCTGTTCTTCATTGTGATTCTAGGATTTCTCATGGTTTTCGAGTTAACGCCAACATTTGCCTTGTAGGATTATGAACTGGATATTCATTTAGCTGCACTTATTAACTCCTCATAGATTAATTTAGGGAAAAAGTAAAAAAAATGTGTGCATTACAAATCTCACGTAGTTCTTAACTAGGAGGGTAGTAACGAACATCATTGCTATTTTTGCATTAGTGCTATCTTTCTTAGTTTAAAACATTGCTATCTCACAAAAGGAAAGAACCATTTCTATCTTTAACCACTTCAAAGTTAACAACTATTTGAGTGCCCAAGTAGATAACGCATATAGTTTTTTTCACTTTAATAGGATTGGAAGAACTACTGTTCACTGTATCTACTGAATGACAAAAGTCTTATGCTCTCCCCTTTACTGGTTGACCAGAATGCTAGACTTGTTATTCTTTGTGTATAACCTTTAGAGGGACCTGCCCTTAGATGCCTGCCTGTCCAAGTGGGAATGACCCTAAGTGGAAACAGGCTAAAGCCAAGCCCTACCGATCCACTATAAATAAATTGTGGTTGAGGTGAAAGCTTCCTGCAATGAGTGCCGCTATGTTACACCGACAGCCAACCTCCCCAAAAACCCTCCAAGGCGTAACCCTTGGAGGCTGGGAGACTCCATAACGGAGAGTAGTGTTGCTGCACATGTAACCACTCAAATGGTTGCCCTAACTATTTAGCCATTGTCTAGTATACCAAAATCCTCTATTTTTTGGTGCAAAAGGTGGGACCTTTGAAGCAGCCCTGATTCATGTGATTCTTAGTAGAGGTAGTTGGAACAATCCTAAGGTTTGATGGGGGTACGAGCCTAAGGAAACCCAAATCTGGTATGCGTGAGAAGTGAGTGTTGTGGAGGGGAGTCGATGCTACCAGATCCTAGAGCTAGATGCTTTGAATATGCACAGCTAGGGGACTCAACAAATACTCTCCTTTCTAGCCTAGGTTGTAATTGTTCTTTTGTCAAAATGTCCACAAAATACAAAAAAGTAATAAAAGATAAAATCATGAAAACTTCTATGGGCTTGTTGTGTCTTTATCTGCCATAATTAAAAATCAAAAATTCAAAAAGAGACCAAGTTTTCAACCAAAAACAAAACTTTTTTGCAAAACATGCCAAAAACTCTGCAAAAGCAAAACTAAAAACTAGAATGGTGCATCCATTGCAACTTGCAGCACATCCATTTAGACTTGCTGAGCATTTAATTACTGTTGTGGCACATATAAAATCTGTCAGATCTGTGCATGTGCTTTGACCTGCAATGCTTTTACCTTCTGTTCCAACACATTTACTATTGTGCATCCATTCCAGAGAGTTGTCCCATACTTCCTAGGAGAAAAACTTTCAACTTTTCAAGAACCCATTTCAAACTTGTTTCAGTTTTCCCAAGATCTGATTAAAATCATGCAAGTTAACCATCTTCCATACCATAGCTACTTTTCCCACACGCGATTCATCCAAGCTTTTCCAAAATTAAGCAAGATATCCAAAAACCAAGTTAGTACCAAGCTATCCTTGATCGCATCACCCTCAAACAAACCTAGTGAGTCTCCACTATCAAATATCAATCATCCTTTTCTCTCAGAACTCCACTACTGGCTTGTACAAAACTAGTCTACATCAAGTAAATGGATTTCTATCATCCTTACTTTGACTATCACTTTGTTCACCTAACTTGTTTGATACCAATTTATCTAAGGAAAACATTGTTCAAACCTTGGCGTTTTATCACTTTTTGCTCAAGTCTTTCAAACTCACTCCTTCCCATCTTGAATCACCTTGCATGGTCTTAACGAGGTCCCAAAAATAAAAATAGATTGAAATGGCTGAGAAAACTATTCTGTCCTCTCACGATAGTGATAAGGAAACTTCTATGGAAGAGATTCTCCAAACTCAACAAGACTGAAGATTTCAATGCATAATGGATAAGTTACTTGCCCAAGACCCTACTAAATTCTTTCTCCACTTAGCACAACAAGGAGTCAAGCTCCCTAAAGATTTTGACATAGAAGCTCTAAAAGAACCTGAGGAAGAAAGAAACCTTGAGGGAAGCACACAAGAGGAAATACCCACAAACAAAAGCAAAGCAACCATTGATTCTATGGATGCCTTAAGCTTAATGACCCAACAAATTCAAGCTTTACAACAACAATTCACAGACATGCAAACAGGAACATCAACTAAGCATTATTCCCTAGAGGATATTTCACCATATCATTTTGATAGAATCTTGATCATGATACCTTTCCCCTCTAAATTTGAGGTGCCAAAATTTGATAAATATTGAGGAAAAGGTGATCCAAGGGACCACATTAGGTAATTTAACGCTGCATGTCTTGAAGTCACCCACAATGATACTTATCTTATGTGACTATTTCCAAGAAGCTTAGGAGGACAAGCCATGGAGTGGTTTTCTAGACTACCGCCTGACATTAGAACCTTTAATGAACTTGTGGACAAATTTGTCACTCACTTCTCCTACAATATTGAGCATGACACTTCAATCTTAGACCTTTGTAACACCAAGCAAAAAGGTGAAGAATCTTCCGCCACCTTCCTACAAAGATGGAGATAGTTGGCAAGTAAGTGCCCACATCAAATGCCTAAAAAAAAATGCTGGAAATGTTTGTCCATAACCTACAAACTGACCTAAGCTATCAGATACAAATCTAATGTCCTACTTCCTATAGTAAGGTCATTGAGATGGGCCTAATCATCGAAAAGGCTTTAATCGCTAAGGGTCAAATAAAGCTTTATAAGGACACTCCTAGTACCAATACCAATGTAGATAAACCAATATTCTGGACAAAGAACAAAAACATTGTGAATAATGGGGTCGTAGATACCAAGAATGTGGCACCAAAACAACCAATCTTCAACTTATCGAATCCTTAAAATAACCCCCCGCAAAACAAACCAAGAAACACTGAATCACGGTTTACAAGTTTTCAACCTAGGAGAAAATTTACACCTTTGTGAGAATCATTGGAAACTGCCCTATGGAAGTTAATCACAAGTAAGATCATAACACTTCCAACAGTGTAGGAATATGAACCAAAAGTCAAACCTCCTTGGTGGAATGACAATGATTTATGTGAGTACCACTAAAACAGGGAACACAAAACCAACGACTGCATTGCGCTCAAGCACACCATCCAAGATTTGATCAAGCAAAACAAATTGTCACTTGATAGACATACCTCTAATAATGATCACCAGGCATTCAAGGATCCTCTTCCCAACTATGAGCAGGGAGGGTCTTCCAACCAAAACAATAATGGAACTAACAATTCCAATTACACAAATGTGTCCTTTGACTATGTTGTTAACCACATCTCAAAAAGTGATTCACGCATCAATTTGATCACTATAAACAAAGATTTAAATTGTAATGCTACCACCCATAGTAATAATCACTCTTAGAGGAGCCCCTGCCTCTCTGGCTAATCAGTACAGTATCCTAGATCAACTCCATAAGACACCAACACATATCTCCATCTTGGAACTTCTACGTTTCCCCATCCCATAGGGCCATACTTGACAAAGCTCTTTTTGAAGCCTCCATTCCAACAAACCTCACTGAAGAATAGTTTCAAACCATGGTAGGTCACATTACCTCATCTCACTCCCTATCATTCACTGAAAAGGATGATATGTCAATTACCCAACCTCATAATGCCTCTCTTCATATCAAATCCTTCATCCACAAACACAAGATAAAAAGGGTTCTAATTGATGGAGGAGCTGGTTTGAAAATTTGCACCTTGAAGCTAATCCTTGCATTGGGGTTTGCAGAGAAAGCTATAGATCCAAAAAAGAAAATCACTATCAAAGCCTATGATGAGGAGGAGAGAACTTCCAAGGGAACTGTTATATTACCAATTAGAGTGGGACCTATAGTAAAAGATGTGGCATGCCAAGTCCTCGATATGGAGCTAGCATATAACATTCTTCTTGGGAGACCTTGGATACATGCTCTAAAAGCAGTACCGTCAACATAACATCAATTTATCAAATTCCCCTATGAAGGTCAAGAGATCACGATCCAAGGTGACCCGAATCCATTTTAGTATTGCAACTCCATTCAATCTAAACCTGAAGTTGTGATTCCTAACAACCATGCTTCTGCTTCATCATCATCTCATGTTGACCCAGCTTCACGTGCTTCCACATCAAAAGCTTCCCAACCTAACATCAGACTCAAAGATAAGGGCCTGGGTGAGTACACAATCTCCCAATCCCTCTATTTAGCACAATTCCCCCTATCTCCCAGATCGTATGGAAGACCTACTCTGAGCAAATCCAAAGCATTCAAAACTACAAAAGGTCTGTTTATCAAATGGGGAAGCCTTGAAGATGAGACCAATCAAAAGGATATCCTTCAATGGTTATATAAGGATGAAGGAAATTCATCAACACAACAAGACCATCACACCACTATACAAACTAAACAATATGGTCAGTATTCCAAATGCTACAAAGAATGGGCTATGAAGGACATGGTCCACTTGGTTCAAGAAAAGATGGTATCACTGAACCCATCCAACCTCATACCTTGACAGCCTAAGACACTACAGGGATAGGTTACACTGGCACAACAAGAACCAATAGAGCAAATAAAAATAAAGGCAAATAACCAAAAACATCTACTAGTAATCTGGTTGATCAAATTCAACAACTGCAAATGGGGAGTGAGACTGATTCCAACAAATATGAGTGGGTCTCTTAGAGCTATCTTGTGATGAAAAAGACATCGATGTTGTCCATGAGTATGACCCAACCCATGAAAATGAGAGACGAGGTCCAAGGGCTAGACCACTAGAGTCTGACCCACGTAATAACAATAGTGAAAGTCGTGAGGAAAGAATGATACCCCCCTTGACAGATCAACTAATGGAGAGTACCATTGTAGACTTTTTTCGTGCTTATAATTACCTCCACAACACCTCTATCTTAACCATCAATACAATCAACCAAACCAACCCAATGACCCCTTACCATTGTCGCACCCTGAACTAATAGATTGGGACTTACAGGACACTACCCCTGAGCTTGATACCTTTCAGAATGATGAAGCCATCATAGACTATCTTGAGCTTAGATATCATATACCCATAGGGGACCATAGAGCTAGCTATGCCATAGAACTCAAAGACAAGGCCTATTTTGGAGAGAATGTCAAGCCTTTCAGTCTCAAAAATGTCAAAATGAAAGAAAGATCTAATAGTGAAAACTGCTCTATGGCAGTGTTAGATCATGAAAAAAGTAAAAATATAGATGTATCCAATGGTGAAAACCTCTATGAGGTGCCAAAGGATGGAAGGCTTGACCCTCTACCCAATCTCACACATCAAGAGAGATCTTCAATCTTGATAGAACTAGCAGAACTGATCAATTCCAGCATAAGTGACAGTCCCAGAATGATTCATATGGCACAGTCTCTAACCACACAAGAAAAGACATCATTCACTAAATTCTTCAAAAGAAAACAAATCAATTTTGTGTGGACATATGTAGATATGCTAGGGCTAGATCCAAATCTCATAATGCATCACTTATCCTTAGCTCCAGGAGCTAAGCCAGTAAAGCAAAAACTTAGAAAAATGCACCCACATGTGGCCCTCATGGTAAAAGAAGAGCTGAAGAAACTATTAGATGTCGGATTCATCAGACCAATAGACTATCCTGAGTGGATTTCAAACATAGTACTAGTTGCCAAACTAGATGGCAGAGTCTGAATATGTAATGACTTTAAAGACCTGAACAAAGCTTGTCCAAAAGATGATTTCACCCTGCCAAACATTGACATTATTATAGATCTCACGGTAGGGCACACCATGCTGTCACTAATGGATGGTTTTTCTGGATACAACCAGATAAAAATTGCACCTGAAGACCAACACAAGACTGCGTTCACATGTCCTTGGGGTACCTATTGTTGGTGTGTCATGCCATTTGGTTTAAAAAATGCTGGCGCAACATATCAGAGAGCTATGACCACAATCTTCCATGACATGATGCACACTATAATGGAAGATTATGTTTATGACATCCTCAAAAAATCACTCACAAGAGAAGGACACCTGGCAGTACTGGACAAAATCTTCAAAAGACTGGAATAGTTTAATGTGTGCCTCAATTCAGAGAAGTGCATGTTTGGAGTTACATCAGGTAAGCTACTTGGATACATAGTGTCTACCAATGGAATTGAAGTCGACCCAGCTAAAGTGTAAGCCATCATGGAAATGCCACCTCCTAAGAATCTCACTCAGATAAGGTCCCTACAGGGAAAACTACAATCTATCAGAAGGTTCATTTCTTAATTGGTAGACAAGTGCCACTCATTTTCCCACCTCCTACATAAGAATGTCCCTTTCAAATGGAATGATTTATGTGAGCAGGCATTTCAGCAACTAAAAGAATATCTAATGAAACCACCTGTATTAATGCCGCCAATTCAAGGCAAACCTCTACTACTGTATATCTCAGCCACACCAACAGCTCTGGGAGCTCTCCTTGCACAGCAAAATTATGAAGGGAAAGAACAAGCAATCTACTATATCAGTTGAACACTTGTTGGATATGAACTGCAATACACACCAATTGAAAGAGCATGTCTTACTGTGGTCTTCACCTCACAAAAGTGGAGACATTACATGTTGTCACATTCTGTCAAACTAGTAGCAAAAATTGATCCACTCAAGTACTTACTCAACAAAGCAGTCCTAACAGGTAGATTGTCCAAATGGGTCATATTTCTCAGTGAATTTGACATCAAATATGTAGACAAGAAAGCAATAAAAAGGCCAAGTACTTGCAGATCAACTAGCAGATGCACCTCTAACAGATGATAGCCCTTTGAGTTTTGAATTTCTAGATGAATCTATCTTTCACATAACCACAACAACCTAGAAAATATATTTTGATGCCTCATATACTTAGCATGGATCAGGAGTAGGTATCTTGTTGATCACCCCTAGTGGTGACACCATTCCTAAATCATATAGATTACTCTTTCCTTGCACTAACAACGTGGCAAAATATGAAGCCCTAGTCATTGGCATCAAGCTAGCAGTTGAATGGAATATCTAAGAATTTCAGGAGTATGGTGACTCACAACTGGTCAGTAAATGATGACTACCAGACAAAAGATGAGAAATTAATCCCTTACAAATGAATGGTAGATGACTTCAAAGAATACTTTGTCAAAATCTCTTTTGAGTAGATACCAAGGATTGAGAACAAAGTTGCAGACGCCATAGCAATGATTGCATCTCTCCTCGATATTCCAAATAATCAATCACTCTATGAATTCTTAGTAGAGCCAACGTCCCATCCTACATATGACACCCCTGAATCCCATATCATTTGCCACATTGTTAGAACTGATTCCCCCCTCTATGGAAAAATATTTGCCTATCTTAAAGAGAATACCCTCCCACCTGATCTCTCTAGTAACCAAAAATGAACCTTCATCCATCAGGCATCCCGGTATGCCATTATCACCAATACCCTATATTGCAGAGGTCTCGATGGTACTCTCCTTAGATGTCTCAATAGTGAGGATTATCAAACCACCCTGAACGAAGTGCACAATGGTATATGCGGGACCCACTCTCGTGGCCCTACCCTAGCCAAGAAACTCATATGCATGGGATACTACTAGCCAACCATGGAACAAGATTCCTATCATTTTGTAAAGAAGTACAAGAAGTGCAAAATCTATGGGAACCTAATACATGCACCAGCATAGGAGTTGAGGCCATTAATGACTCCTTGGCCTTTCTATTAGTGGGGACTTGACTTAGTGGGAAAGATTCACTCTCCTTCATCTAGTAGCCATAAATTCATAATCACCACCATTGAGTACTTTACAAAGTGGATTGAAGCCGTACCATTAGCCAATATCACAGGCAAGGAAATTGTGTCCTTTATCTTGAACTACATCATTTGTCTCTATGGTATCCCTTTGTCCATTATCACGGATAATGGATGACCTTTCAAAAATCAAGATGTTATGGAACTACGTGACAAATTTCATATCCAGCACTGCTTTTCTACCCCTATTAGCCCTAAGGCAATGGCCAGGCAGAGGCATCAAATAAAACCATTTTGAAAATCCTAAAAAAGACTGTTAATGATGCCAGTCATGATTGGCATATCCAATTAAATCCCATGTTGTGGGCCTATCATACAAGTATCTGCACACCCATAGGTGCAACAGCATACTCCCTGGTCTACGGATCTAAATCCATCTTGCTAATTGAAGTCAAGATCCCATCCTTGTGAGTTTCATTAAAAGGCCTCATATCTGATGAAGAGTACAGAGTGTCCAGACTTCAAGAGTTAGAGCTACTCAAAGAGAGAAGGCAACAGGCCTTTAACCACCTAAAAGCTTATCAACAATGAATGTCTAGAAGTTACAACCATAGGGTAAAGCCTCGAGTATTCCAAGTTGGTGATCTAGTCCTCGGAGAAAATCCCATAAATTAGCAAGATTGAGAAAAGAAAGGCAAGTTCAAACCCAACTGGCTAGGTCCCTATGTCATCATTGCAGCCTATGGGTCAGGAGCATATCAATTGGTTACATCTGAAGGTGAACTGTTTGATGATCCTATCAATAGCATGCATCTTCACAAGTTCTATACCTAAAAACCCCAATGCAACGGAGTCCTTAAAAATTCAAAAAAATTGAAAAAGTGATAAAAAACAAACAAAAAAATTTTTAAAATGGAAAAATAAGAAAAACAAAATCATCCTCTAGTGAAAACCTAGAAAACAAGCACCTGGGATAGGTACCATGATGAAAACCTAGAAAATAAGCATCATGTGTACTTTTAATTTTCATGCAAATAAAAGCAAGTGGTGAAAACCTGGTAAATAGGTGCTATCTATGACAAACCGCTTCCTCCATCTATTGTGACCTCATGTCTCTTGTGTCTATCATATCATTCAACCTGAACTAGTCCTTTGAACCATTGTCGAATGACGTCGCCTCTAAGTTATCACATAGGCAAGACCATTATCAATGCGCCCTTGAGGCTCCACTCCACTCTACTCCACTTCTTTCCTCTCCATTCCTTTGAGTGTCATCTATCCTATTGTCCGTAACCATTTCTGCATCTTTTCCATCACCTAGGTCTTAGGTCCATCAGGTTCACCCCAAACTATATTGTTTCTGCGTCATCACGTAGGCAAGGCCATTTAGGAATGAGCCCCCGAGGCACTAATTCAGTCCCTTAGGGTCTGTCTCTCCATGTCTATTTGTCATATCACCCATAATAAGTTGATCTTTTGTCTAAACTGGGACAACTCCTCGACCTGGTTGCGGATTCAAATTCTTGATTGCCACATGTTCTAAGAGGATACCAATAAGGATTGTGATACCTTTCACTAGACAAGTGCGCGCAGCAAAGCAAGTTTCCCAAAACAAAAATCTGGGCACAAAAGCATCAGCCTGTCCAAAGCAAAGTAAAAATGTGTACCAAAACACTCATATTAACTCTATATCAATTATGGCAAAAAGACACATCTAATACAAGAATGCTTGGTGAACAGGTTAACTTACAAAGTCTTGGATTTTTGTCATTATGTCTTCCTATGCTACTCAAGGATGCCAAAAGCTAGAGATTCTATGATGGGGGCATAATCCTTTTCTTTGTTTGTTGTTTGTGGATCAAACTTTAGTAATGTGACAACTTTTGTCTAACGACATGATCAACAAAAGATCATCAAGGACTTCGGAGGTCTGGACATGAAAAAGGGCAATCCTTGTCTATTGAAATGCAAGAAGTACTCAGGTCATCTAGATTCAAGTTTGACTAGATGCTTGTATCAACTTGCTATATCAAAATCCATGTAAGGAATACTTAGGTCATCTCGGTTTAATTATACCTAGATGCTTGTATTTTCTTACAACATTTCAAAAAGAGAAAAGAAACAGAAAGTGCCCAATGATGAAAGCAAAGTACTTGCACTCTAATGATGACAAAGTATCCACATCCATCCCATATCTAGAAATCCATATCAACCATGCAATAAGAAAATCTTGCAAAGTATCAAATGAAAGCCCATATTTATTTCATTCCTTTTCTTCCACCTATCCATATCATCTCTGTGTCAATTGAGTACATTTAGACATATCAAAAACATAGCATAGATAACATATCATATCACATGAGATAGTCATTCACATGATTAAATCATTTTAAGTGCATTAGGTCATACACATACATTTGCATCTGTATATCATATCAAAAATAAAAAAACATAGACAAATACATATAGAGCTGCATAATCATATCAAAAACATTTCACATTTGTACTTGCATATCAAATCATCCTAATCCATCTAGTATGCACCACATATACAAAGCATCATAAGATAGATTGCATCCATAACATATAAACATAGAACATGTGCATGTAGAACATCAATAACTGCATCATCATATAAACATAAAAACATGTCCAAAGGTGCAATATATCAAAATATTTGTCCATCTCTCAAAGTCATATCATGAAATGTATACAGAGTGCAAAAAAGATAGTGATACATGTCTCAGATAAAAATAATACATAACAGGCTATCTCAGCCATCAAAAATGTGTACATCAAGCCCAAAAATAGGTACAAGTGTCAAAAACTGGCTAACCCTGCTCCCTGTGGTGCCCTCTCCTCTATCACCCCCTAACTACTGGGGGCCTCTCACTAATGCTACAGATCAAGATCCACTTGCTCTCTCTGATGCCATAGACTGACTCCTATAACTAGGTGCATGCCAGTCCGCTGGCACTGCCCCATGATATAATCCTCTGTAATATTGAGTCTGAGCCTGCACCCTGGCAAGCTCACCCTATACCTGGGCCAGCTGTGTCTATACCTATGCCAGCTGTGTCTATGCCTGCTACACCTGGGCAACCAAAAATCTTGAAGTACTATCTATACCCAGGGCTACCACCGCTACATCTCTCTCCACTCTAATTGCTCACACACTTGCCAGGGCTGAGTCTCGCTCCCTAGATATCTCTGATATCCATCCTATGTCTACCTCTCTCTGAGACTCCGCTACTCTCAGGTGGGCCATCAACTACCTAACCTAACCCTATAACACAACAATGGCCTACTACTGTAAGTCAGGCTGTGGAGCCTACCCTCCCTGTCCCTGTCCCTGCACCTTCTATTGTGCCACCTGCTGTGGTGGCGACATCTGTCTTTGATGTGCCACCTACTATACTAGCACCTGCACCTGCCCTGTAGCTTGCAGCTACACAACATCTTGCTAACCCGAAGGTCCCTCTCCAAACCTCCTCCTCTATCACGGTCTACCTCCTCCTTCTCCATCTCCTCCTCTATCTCCTCCTCATCCTTTGTCCCCACCATCATCTCCCTGACCTCCTCTCCCCCCTCTCCATCTCCTCCTCCTCTTGCCAGCTCCACCCTTGTCATCTGAATCCTCCTCATCTATATGAGGAGCCAACTCTCCAGGTTCTAAATATCTGGGAAATGGAAGAGCAGTGAACCACTCCTCATAGTTTGGCGTCATACTCGCATCTAATATCTCCCTCCTCATAGGCCAAGCTACATAGGGGATCTGACAAAAGTCTACGAAGGTGTCCTCATACGATGCCATGGGACCCCACCTCAGTCTCTCTACATCGGTCCTCGCAAATCACGCCTGCCCTGCACTCTGCCAAACTGCCTTTGTACTTTGCTAACAATCTGATGCTCTAGTATGTACCGCGTCCTGCCAATAATCCACCGAGTCTGGAAACAATATGATAACTTGTTGTCCTCATTCTCCCATACCTCGTAGTCTAGGTATGGGTGCCAGATAACTAGATCCACATTATCTAGCGCATGTCTCCAATACTCGAGCTTCCCTAGCTTGTGCTAGGAAATCACGCCTACATATCCATAGCTATAGGGTTCCCCTCTCTGCCTATGAAAAACACATATCGTTCGTGTGATCACTATGTGCTCCCACAACCAAAACTATAAAAGAGACACACCTGCTGACAAGCTGGCCCCTCTGTGATACACAATCTAGTTCATATCCCTGTATAAGTGTGCTAGCATGCACACACCCCATGAGTATCAAGTCCCATCGGTAATCATGCTCTCCAGCACCCTCCCCCAGCCAATTGGGAGCCCATGTGACCTCCTATCGGGGCATACTATGCCACCAATCAATCTCGCCACTATCCTTAGGAAGTAATCATAGCAGTCATGAATGTCCTGCCATGAAATCACCTACTCAACCAGCTATGGGTCATCAAAAATGCATCTGCACTCAGCCAATTCTGCATCACGCTGTGGATCATACTCTACCAACTCTCCCTAAATAGGGAGGTGCAGAATCTTGTACACATCCTCTAGAGTGATCATCATCTCCCCGGTCGGTAGATGGAATGTCCCATCCTCATTTTGGAATCACTCCACCGTTGCAGTCAACAAACCACGATTCACGCGAACCTTAGGCATGAAACAAATGTAATGCAGACCCATAGCACCAAGAGCCTCGCGGTCCATCTCTGTCAACATATACCGCTGCAATAGCGATAAACAGAACTACTCTCATGACATCAGGGTATCACAGATATCCTCCTACAACCAAGAAAAGCATAGCGTCAAAGAAATCCATATCCAAGCAAACCTACTCAAAGCAATCAAACTATCCTATCATTGACTTAACATATCAAATTAATCAAAACAACATATCATCTCTTGACTAGATTCTTGGCAATCTCAAAAATTGCTTATCAATTGATGCATCGATCAAGGTGCCAATTGGATTAATTTCATTAAGTCGACTGACTATCCTAGTGCAAATGTGTTGAACCAAGTGGCAAATGCACCGATTCATATCAGATGCACCGCTTCACCGTGAATGCGCCAATCCTTGACATATATGCGTTGTTCTGGCACATGTACCACTTTTTGTGTCACATGCACAGTTCCACAGTGGATGCACCAACTCCTATCCTATATGCGCACATCTATCATATGCATCGTAAGATCACTCAGATGCACTATTTCGTAGCATATGCACTATTTTGGGACGTATATGTGCCAAACTGCCATTCGACGCATCTATCCTAGATTTTTTCCTAAGCATTTATTGGCCTAATAAATGAATTTTAGCGAGATTTAATGAATTACATACTCATGGTCCCACCTCGGGTGGCCGATTGAACCATCAAACTCGCTCAAAATAGTGCTCCTCATGTGAAATATAAATATCTCTGGCGACTGATCTAGCTCCTCTACTTTCCTAAGCTCTCAAAGACCAATCAACTAAGGACAAGTGTGCAAATGAATAGGACTTGTGGACCCAACTCCTATATATAGCAAGGGAACCATAGCTGACTGTGTGACAACTATGACTACTTCCCATATTTGTTCCTCTGAACCATGTCCTATTTTTCTCCATCCTAACCCGCTTTCCACCTACTTCTTCGTGAGATTGTTTGTCTCACGCTTTCTACCTTCTTCTCATCCAATCTCCCGAGGGGGCATCCTATCATTAAACTTGTACTAGAGGCAAACTAGGGCATGTATCATTGTTAAAAATTCTTATTCTTTGAAACAACGCAATAAAACACGTTGCATTAAAGAGGGGCAAAATGTATACACCTAAAAATGACACGACTCTACCTAAATAAATATTTTAAATATTTATTTCATCTTAATATTCCTCTATAAATAAATAAATAAATCAATTTATTTATTTGATTCATTTTCTCCCATTAATTGAAAAAATTACATTTATTTAATTAATTCCATCAATATCAACTTTATTCTTCTAAACAATTAAATAATTTTAACTATTTAATTAAATCATTCATTCTTCCAAATTTAAATAAAATGTAAATCTATTTAAATTAAATCTTAATCTCCAAAAATACAATATAATCAAATATTTTATTTATTCCTCTAAATCTTGCACAAACAATTAAATAAATTGATTTATTTAATCTTGCTTTATTATCTTCCAAATCTTCTAAAAATAAATTCTTCTTCTCATGCGAAAGCAAAAGCTGAGTTAACTGATTTAAAGCAACTTTGTTTTTATCAACAAAACTCTTAAATTAGAAAAATATATTCTAATTTAAGAAATAAAAGCTTATCCTCATCAAGAAAGTGGTTAACTCAACAAAGCATCCTTTTGAATGACACATGTCCTTCTTCTATTCGCGCACGTTCTTTCGAACATCCTCTACCATTGATCTTCTTATTTTCTTCTACACCATTGATCTTCTCTCACACAATCCTATTGTTGCAAGTATGGGCTTAATCGGTGTTGTCATTAATGTCAACATACTCCTGTTGCATTAATGATAAGGATTGGATGAACTATTTGTTGAGGATATTGAGAAAATTGGTCATATCAGGAACAGTGAAGAACAGTGAAGATAGTAAGGTAAAAGTCCAAGTTAAGATGAGGATTAGAGGATGCGGTTTAAAGGGTTTGTAGATATGTGTCTTAAGATGATCCAGTAAAGATTTTAGAGGTCCACATGAAGATATGAAGAATTTGTGGCCACTCAAGTAAAATTGGTTCCAGTAGGTGTTCAGAGGTGACAGAGTGATACAGATAGGTCTGGTGAGATCCGGAAATGCATTATCCTGTTCTACGAATTTGATGGAGTGTTTAGGAAGTCCTTGTGAGGTGTCAACTTGATTGGTTCATGGTCTAGAGGTCCACAAGCATCTATTTCTTTGTGACAGTAATGATAGACTGTGTTCTTGAGGTTCCAAATGAAGGAGAGAAGGATTTCAGTAGGAAGATGTAGTGTGGATGTTCTTGGTGATTCAGACAAGCTTGTGGAAGTTTTTGGATCGTATCCAGTTCATGTTGGTGGTCTGCATTGGAGTTTGAGCTCACAATTGAAGAATTACTTCCAGATGATGGTGTTCTTCCTAAGACTGGTCGACCGAATGAGTTACACATTATGCGGATAATCTTGTAGATGTTTGCTGACTTAGATGGTTATTCCTAAGTCAATGTCTTGTATAAATAAGGGATTGTAAAGTCATTTTGAAGGTAATCTTGTGCAAATGAGAGTGTGGTAGCAAGGAGGAGAGCGAAAGGAAGAGCAAAAGTATTGGGCTTAAATGGAACTAATTCAAGCATGGTGAAGATGCTATTCACTAGTTCATGTATATAATACTTATTATTTTGTAGACAGTGTGTCTCTTGTAGGCAGTGAGCCTCTTGTGAGCAGTGTGCTTAGGTAGTGAGCCCTAATTGGCATGTGCCATTTTGTTCTTTCTATTCTTATAACAGAAAATACAATCTTGGGTTAATCACCCCATGGTTTTTCCCTTAACTGGGTTTTCCACGTCAAAATCTTGGTGTCCTATGTGTTAATGTGTTTCTGCTCTTGATTTAATGCATTATATTTCCATGATTGACTTATCATTATGTTGTTGAATTACAAAGTGGATTTAAGTGTTTAATTGGAAGAAAGTTTTGTACAACTAATTCACTCCCCCTCTTAGTTGTCTGCCCTAAATCTAACAATTGGTATTAGAGCTAAGTTCCTCTAAAAGAGCTTAATCTCTTGAGGAGATCTAGGATGTCGTCCTACAAGAAGGATAGTCTAAAGTTTGATGGAACCAATTTTAATCTTTGGAAAAGTTGCATGAAGTGTCAATTGCAATGTATGGGAATGCAGTACTAGACCATGGCTTCAATGAAGTATACACCTCCATAGGGTGGCCCGAAAGCCCCAAAGGAAATCACAGATGCTGAAAATAATCTACAAACTATAGAAGCTCTTCTAAGTGTATTATCTGATTTAGAGCTTTCAAATGTTGTTGACCTACCAACTGCTTTTGAGATTTGGAAAAAATTGGAACTTATGCATGAAGGAGACAAGTATGTTAAATGTGTAAGGCTATAGAGTCTGAAAGGGAAATTTGAAAATCTGAAGATGAGAGAAGATGAAAATATCACTATTTTTATGCCAAAAGTAAATGAGCTCGTTTGTGGAATTAGATGTGCTGGTGGAATCTTGGATGAAGATGAGATTGTTGGCAAATTTCTTAGATCCTTTCTTGCTTCTTATAAAACCAAGGTTGTTGCCATTGAAGAATTCAGAGCCCATACAATTGTCACAAGAGATCAACTGGCTGGTAAATTCACTGCATTTGAAATGGCCGAGTTTGGAGATGCCCCCCTCCCAAGACTAAATTTGCATTCAAAGCCAGTTCCTCTGTAAAAGGTAAACAAAGGTTTGATCTAGGAGAGAACTCTTCAAGGAAACTATCATGGTATGAAAAAGTAAGAAAGACCTGGAAGAAGAAGAAGCAGAAACTACTCAACTTGAAGCCCTTATTGTAAAAAGACTACCAAGAGGATCCGGTAAGTATGAAGGAAAATTATCTTTTAAGTCTTTTAATTGCAATAAGATTGGTCATTTTGCCTCAAGATGTCAAAAAGATTTTCAAGGCCAAATCTTAAAAGATCAAGGTTCCAAAAGAATTGTTACTATGTTCATGAAGAAGTTGATAATGAAGGAGTAACAGATGATGAGTTAGAAACAGGAAACAAATTTGGAAGTGATTGGGTGTTTATTGCCATCAAGGAAGAAGATCCAATGCCCTCTGAATCTGTCCATCATAAAGTTGTAGAAAGAGCTCTCACTGCCCAAGTTGAAGAAAAGGATGATTGGGTCATTGACAGTGGATGCTCTCACCATATGACAGGTGACAAAAATAAGTTCATTGATTTAGAAAGGTATGAAGGAGTGGTAAAGTTTGGTGATAATTCTACTAGTAGAATCAGAGGTAGAGGAACTATTTCTTTTGATGGAAGGAACAAAACTGATAATGTACTGTATGTTGAAGGATTGAAGCACAATCTTCTCAGTGTTGGATAGTTGGTGGACAAAGGCTATGATCTCTGATTCAAGAATGGAAAATGCAAGATCTTTGAAAGTTCTGGAATAGAGATTGCATCTAGTACTTAAACTAAAGGTAATATCTTCCACTTGGTTGGTACTGGTAAAAGTTTCTTATTTGTTCAAGTTGATCAGAGTTGGTTATGGCATAGGAGGATGTGTCATGTGAATTTTGATAATATGATCAAGATAAGTAATACTCAGGCTGTAAGAGATCTTCTAAAAATGGTAAAACCTACAAATAGTTTGTGCAAAGAATGTCAGTTGGGAAAACAAAGCAGAGTCTCATTTAAAAGCAAGGATCAATCTTCTACTAGATTATTGGACTTAGTTCATATTGATCTTTGTGGTCTGGCAAAAATCAGGAGTGTGCAAGGTGATAGATACTTCATGTTGCTAATTAATGAATATTCCCAGATGATGTGGGTAACTTTTCTGAAGGAGAAATCAGAGGCTCTTGAGAAATTCAAAATATTCAAGGCTATGGTAGAGAATGAAATCGGATTAAAATTAAAATGTCTAAGGTCTGATAGAGGTGGAGAATTCACATCTGGTGAGTTCATAGAATTCTATGAGAAACATGGAATAAAGAGATAGTTGTCTGCTCCTAGGACTCCACAGCAGAATGGAGTAGTGGAGAGAAAGAATGGGACCATCTAGGAAGCATCTAGGACAATGATGATGGAAGAAAATGTTCCTCAGATCTATTGGAGAGAAGTTGTCAGCACTACAGTCTATACTCTCAATCAAGTACAAATCAGAAGCAATACTGGTAAGACTCCTTATGAACTTTGGTTTGGCATCACTCCTACTATGAGGTATTTTAGAGTCTTTGGTAGCAAATGTTATATTAAAAGAGATGAAGATCTAGGCAAGTTTCATGCTAGAAGTGATGAAGGAATTTTCTTGGGTTACTCTACTCAAAGTAAAGCATACCAGTGTTATGACAAGAGATTGAGGAAGATTATAGAAAGTACTAATGTGAAGGTTGATGAAGGAATTGAAAAACCCTCAAGGTTTTATGAATATGATGAAGACAATCAGAATAATGTTTTGATCCAAGGAGTCCAAGCCCCTTCTGAGATTCAGATCCAGACCAATCTGGTAAATCAGGAAGAAGAGAAAAGTTTGAATGAGCCTAATCAAGAATCAGAAGTGCAAGAAACTCCCAAAGTTCCTAGGTATGTAAGACTGAACCACTCTAAAGATCAAATCATAGCTGATAAAAGCAAAGGTGTACAAACAAGAAGGAGGATTGCTCAAGATTCAGAAGAGTATTGTCTGATTTCAAAGATTGAACCTAAGACAGTGTATGAAGCTTGCAATGATGAAAACTGGACTAAAGTAATGGAGGAAGAGATGATGCAAATTGAGAAATAGATCACACTTGGGATCTTGTTCCCAGACCTAGAAATAAGAATGTGATTGGAACCAAATGGGTCTTCCGGAACAAATTGAATGAAGTCAATGAAGTAATCAGAAATAAAGCCAGATTGGTCTGCAAGGGTTACTCTCAAATAAGAGTTGATTTTGAAGAAACTTTTGCTCTGATAGCAAGAATTGAAGCATTCAGATTATTTCTTGTGTTTGCTACCTTCAAGTATTTCAAAGTATATTAGATGGATGTTAAGTTTGCCTTCCTAAATGGTGACTTGGAAGAAGTAGACATTGAGCAACCGGATGGATTTCAATTGTGTGATCATGGTGATATGGTCTGCAAGTTGAAGAAAACACTATATGGACTCAAGCAAGCCCCAAGAGCCTAGTATGAAAGATTGGATAAGCATCTTTTGAAGATTGGTTTCAACAAAGGTACTGCTGATAGTAATTTGTATGTCAAAATTGATCATGAAAACATCTTGATTGTTGAAGTGTTTGTTGATGATATCATTTTTGAAGGAAGAGATAGTATGTCCAAAACTTTTGCAAATCAAATGAAAAGTGAGTTTGAAATGTCCATACTTGGGGAAATGAATTTCTTCTTGGGTCTACAAATCACTCAAACAAAGAAAGGAATCTTCATTTCTTAGAACAAATATGTGAAAGAATTGTTGAAGAAATTTGGGATGGAAGACTCAAAACCAATGAATACTCCCATGGCAACTAGATGTAAATTGAGCAAAGATGATGACTCTCCTAAGGCTGATTAGAAAAAGTATAGGTCAATGATTGGAGGAATGTTGTATCTCACTCAAACTAGACCTGACATTATGAATGTTGTTGGTCTTGTTGCTAGATTTCAAGCTGATCCTAGAGAGTCTCATGTCATGGAAATCAAGAGGATTTTTAGATATCTAAAAGGGACAGTTGAGTATGGATTGTGGTATCCCAGAGATCATGATTTTTCTCTTCATGCATATACAGATGTGGATTGGGCAGGAGATGTGGATGACTGAAAGAGTACCAATTTTGGGGAAGAGATTGGTTTCTTAGCTGAGCAAGAAATAAGAAGCAATATCTTTGTCCACTGTGGAAGCAGAATATATTGCAGCAGCAAGTAGTTGTACTCAAGTTTTGTGGATGAAACAAATGCTAAGACACATAAGAGTGGAGTATGAGGAGCCTATCACAATCTTCTGTGATAATTCAAGTGCAATAAATATATCTAAGAATCCGGTGTTGCATTCAAAGACTAAACATATATCCATCAAGTTTCACTTTTTGAGAGAGCAAGTGAACAAGAATGAAGTCAGATTGGAGTTTGTGCCTTCCAAGGATCAGATTGTAGATATCTTTACTAAACCTCTACCTAATGACTCTTTTGATTATCTTAGGGAGAAGTTAGGGGTTATTGCCCCTCCGGCGATGAACTAAGGTGCATTGATGTGCATCAATCTGGTGGATATCATAGTCATATCTTGTGGTCCGGATTGATAATGGGAAGCTGCTACTTAGGGGGAGCAGCTGGTATGATTCTGAAGTGGTGGAATTGCAAGTATGTGCCCTTTGCCATTGATGTCAAAGGGGGAGAGAAGACATGTGAAAAAAAAGTAGTTGCTGATCAAAGGGGGAGCAATAAAGGGAGAGAAGACATGTGAATGGTTGTTGCTGATAAGGGGAGTTGTGTCAGTAAAGAAAAGTTCTTGTGTTGATGGTCAAAATAGTTTTTCACATCATATGTTGCCATCAATGACAAAGGGGGAGATTGTTGCAAGTATGGGCCTAACTAGTGTTGTTATTGATGTCAACATACTCCTGTTGCATTAATGATAAGGATTAGATGAACTGTTTGCTGAGGATATTGAGAAAATTGGTCATATCAGGAATAGTGAAGAACAATGAAGATAGTAAGGTAAAAGTCCAAGTTAAGATGAGGATCAGAGGATACAATTTAAAGGGTTTGTAGATATGTGCCTTAAGATGATCTAGTAAAGATTTCAGAGATCTGCATGAAGATCTGAAGAAGTTGTGGCCGCTCAAGTAAAACTAGTTCCAACAAGTGTTCAAAGGTGATGGAGTGATACAGATAGGTCCGGTGAGATCTGGAAATGCATCATCCTATTCTATGGATTTGGTGGAGTGTTTAGGAAGTCCTTGTGAAGTGTCAACTCGATTGGTTCATGGTCTGGAGGTCCGCAAGCATCTATTTCTTTGTGACAGTAATGACAGACTGTGTTCTTGAGGTTTTGAATGAAGGAGAGAAGGATTTCAGTAAGAAGATGTAGTGTGGATGTTCTTGGTGATTCAAGCAAGCTTGTGGAAGTCTTTGGATCGTGTCCAGTTCGTGTTGGTGGTCTAGATTAGAGTTTGAGCTCATAATTGAAGAATTACTTCCGGATGATGGTGTTCTTCCTAAGATTGGCCGATCGGATGAGTTACACAGTTTGCAAATAATCTTGTAGATGTTTACCGACTTAGATGGTTATTCCTAAGTTGATGTCTTGTATAAATAAGGGATTGTAATGTCATTTTGAAGGTAATCTTGTGTAGATGAGAGTGTGGTAGTGAGGAGGAGAGTGAAAGGCAGAGTAGAAGTATTGGACTTAAATGGAACTTATTCAAGCATGGTAAAGATGATATTCTCCAGTTGATGTATGTGATACTTATTATTTTGTAGACAATGTGTCTCTTGTAGGCAGTGAGCCTCTTGTGAGCAGTGTGCTCAGGCAGTGAGCCCTAATTGGCATGTGCCATTTTGTCCTTTCTATTCTTCTAACAGAGAATACAATCTTGAGTTAATCACCCTGTGGTTTTTCTCTTAACCAGGTTTTCCATGTCAAAATCTTGGTGTCCTATGTGTTAATGTGTTTTTGCTCTTGATTTAATGCATTATATTTCCATGATTAACTTATCATTATGTTGCTGAATTACAAAGTGCATTTAAGTGTTTAATTGGAAGAAAGTTTTGTACACTTAATTCACCCTCCCTCTCAGTTGTCTACCCTAAATCTAACACCTATAAATACCACTATATCCTTCCATTTCATATAACATGCTTTCAAGTAAACTTATGTTGCAGAATCCTTAGCACATCATTGGCACCCCCACTTTCACACCATTCATTATCCATTTCATATTGTGTTGAAGCTCACCTTCAACACTACAAGTATCTGAGCCATTTCTCCTTGTCATCTTGAGGAATTAAAGCAAGGAAGCAAGCTTCCTGAGGGATACATTCATCACCAAAATAGCAAAAGAGAATAGGCGAACAATGGAAATCGCGAGGTAACAAAGGTTGTAAGTATCTTTCTTATTTTAAAAGATTTTGTTATTTGCACATTTCATTGATGTTATTGGGTTTTTGTAATTCATTTTATTATCCCATTTTACCCATTACAGTATCTGGTTACATTTTTTTGAGAGTTCTTCATGTATCAACATCTTTTCTTCTAGAAATCCTTCCATAGGTTCTGGATCAATTTAGAGTATTATCTGTTAATGTGCCAAATTTAGGCACCCACTTACTAACTGGGGGAATTTGATGTTCTAGGCAGCTCCCCCTAAGCTAAAGTTTCTGACTTAATTCCCAGAGGAATTGTCAACACCAGATTCCGGTATAGACTCATTATCATTGTTTACTGTATCTTTCTTTATCCAAATCTTGTTCATTTCACTCTATATCTCATCCACATCAATTTTCCTTTTGCCTCTATCTTATTTCTACTCATCTAGTTTTCTATTTATTGGACCTTTTCTTCCATTGTCTTTACTTCTATAGAATCTTGCAATATGATCAGATTTATTACAGTTAAGGCATACAACATTTATTTTCTTATAAACTTGATTTTCTCTTGATCTGCACTGATTAGCCATATGTCCAAACCCATTGCAAAACAAAGCAGTAACCATTGAAAGAATTGCTAATTCTTCTATTATTGGGATTATTTAGTGTCGTACTTTTGCATTCATTTGATCTATGACCATACTTGTTAAACTTGAAGCATTGACCGGAGAAGGATGAACCATTTTGATTTACTCTGCTTCTGCACTAAGTAGCTCTATGACCAAATTTGTTGCAATTCAAAAATTTTCCATTGAATGATGGATATCTTTGAGCATTTGGCTATCTTACTAGAGGTTTTCTAGATCTACTTCTCTCATTCCTAGGTTGAAAATTTCTCTGTCCGGATCCAGAGCTTTCACCTTTCTCATACCTAAGATTGTGCTTATCAACATCCTTTTTTTGCCCTTCAATGAGTGCTTCAAGTTTAGTTGAGCTTATCTTGAACTTCTCCTTATACTCATTTGCAATTTCTAGGTCATGTCTGAGTGTGATAATATGTCTCTCAAGTTCTCTTTCATTGTTTCTACTTTCTTGTAGATTATATTCTAGAAGGCCATCTATCACATCCAATTTACAGCATTCTTCAAAACTCTTTTTCAAATTTTGATTTAACTCTTCTTTAGCTTTCTCCTTATCTTTAATTTCCTTGGTTAGTCTCATCACCCCAGTTTCCATCTCATGTTTTAGAATAGTAACTTCTTTATTTAACTTTTCATATTCCTTTGTCTTCTCATTCAGGGCCTTGTCTTCATAAGGTTTTCCCATTTGAAGAGGTTTCTCCTTTCCTTTTGCATTGGATTTGCTCAATTTTTCTTTTAAAATTTTAATGAAGTCTTTAGCCTTTTTGAGGTTGTCTTTCAGCTCTTGAACTTCTGCCTTGGACTGCTCAAGATCATCTAGGGTGAGATTAAGTTGCCCTTAAAGGTCATATTCATCCATTCTGTTGTCTTCCCAAATCTTCCTTAAGCTATTAAACTTTTTCAAAGGAACTTAGCTCTAATACCAATTGTTGGAATAGGTCTAGACAACTGAGAGGGGCCTGAATCAGTTGTTGCTCTATTTAATCTTTTTCTACTGTTATTCTTCTTTCACAACTTAAAATTAAATCAATGGTATAAACATTCCAGCATTAGACAATAGCATATGAGCAGAAACATGAATGACACATTTGACACCAAGATTTTGACATGTAAACCCGGTTAAGGGAAAATCTATGATGGAGGTTAACCCACAAAAACTAATGCCCTGTTAAAAGTATTTTATAAATGGGAATGCACTTGCATTCGACCTCATTGCCATGAGCTCACTGCTCAAGTGGAGGCTCACTACCTACAAAAAAGTTTACAAGAGAATTACAGAGATTTTGAACTGATAAGATGCATCTACCAATGCTAGAAATTAGTTTTGGTTAAGTACAAATACTGACTTTATACACTTCATCTTTACTCTTCTCTTCTTGCTATTTTGCCTTCATTCAGATATTAGATTTCTTCTCCTTTCACATTTTCTCCATGATCGCAATACACACACACAAAATATCCACAATCATCGGCTATATATATCCTTATCCTAAATTACAATCACTTGCTAGTCAGCAACAACAACACTTAGAACCTTTTAAGAATACTATGCTCTGTCGGCTAGATCCATACACCAATATTGATGCATACAAAAACTAACACATGTAGATCATCATACATGTCGGCCACTAACATTCTATCTCATACACAGTTCATCAAAACACTTCTATTGGGTCCGTACAAGGATTAACATAAGTCTACATGTTCTTCACTGAACTGTTCTATCATAATAGGACCCGGTATTCAAATGCTCATAACTTTTGATCCCTTTATCACTGGAGCCTAAAAACTTGGTTTTAAATTGTCCTGGTGTCCCTCTACACTCCTTCTAATCCGTAACACATAATGATTAACTGGAGAGATCCACTGACAAAAATATGGGATTCTGTTATATGCTCAGTTTCAAGCTCCCAAACTTAGATAGATTATCATTCTGAATTCCAGTATGATCAGATACCGCACTACGGATGTGTGGAACAATCTTAGTTGCCATCAATGACAACACCTATCAATGCTAAGTAGTATCTCTTGCCAACATATACAACAAAAGGGAAAAACCCATGTAGTTTGGCTCTCCTTGGGTAAAATCCAAGCTTCATTTGTGTCCTAATGTTTATAGAAGAAGGTTTTGACCTAGTTTAACTCCTTAGGCTAGATCACACTTTTCTGGATTATATTTTGGTGAACCTGTCATTTCTTGCAGCTTTGCATCCTTCTTCTTTCAGATCTGAGTTGTTTATCACTTTAGATCTAATTGGTAGTGAGTTCATTAATCATTTTGCATTCATACATAGTTAAATTTTACATAATTTCAAAACTATGGTTTGTGGAAACTTTCATTTTGTGGAAAATCTAGATAGTTTGGAGACTAGGGTTTGTAGACTTGTGAGTTGTTTTAGATCTTGTTGCATTAATTAATTTGTTTAGGGCATTTTCATTTTTTGTACCTTCTCATTCTCATTGTTCAAAACATTCTTGCATCCTTGAATTTGAAATTTGAAAAAGAAAATCTTCATTCTAGATTTGAAAAAAGCATAGTTATTACTTTGTATTTCAAAAGGATAGGTCATCATAGAACAATTTATTTTTATGTTTTTTGCATAAAATATGTTTGGAATTATAGTAGTTAATCATTTCATATTGTTGCATTGTGCATTTGAATCATTTTTGTTGCTAGAAATGGTCAAAAAAGTTGCATTTTGTTGCATTCTAGGGTTTATGATTGATAGTTTAATTTTAAATTTTGCTGCTATCATTTGCATTCCAAATCTAATTTGCATTGTTATACAACGTTACAATTGTCATCTTAAGAAAATTGAAGATAGGAACAATTTTGAATTGTTGGATTTTGGGAAAAACATTGAAATTTGGGTTTGATTTAAGCATTGGCATTATTGATATTTAAGTGTGTTGGGTCTTTCTCTCTGAATTAGTAGTGGCTTTGCCAGTTCCAATGCATAGGCAGATTCAGCCAACAAATACAAGAGGTTGTGTGAGCTACCTCCCCTTCACTTCTGGTTCTGCGGCACCAAGGGGGGTATCCCTATAGCTAAAGATTTTGCTTTGACTCACCCAACAGAAAGATTTAGCTTTTTAGTCACAGGCAGAATACTCTCATGTTTGGACCAAGATTTGCATGATAAATCACAAGTTTGGTAGTGTTCTTGGACATATCTAACTGGTTGAGGATGAGAGTATGCAGGGGTCCTATTCCTACTCCTGCAAACTAACAGGTTGAAACTTTGAAAGGATTTTTTTTTATATTTTGGATGCAAGACAGGGGTTTTAGAAACATAATACAACATAGGGAGCAAACTAGTGCCTATCTCAGGGCAAGGAGTTAACTAGATGTATACAAATGAATGATTTACACTAGCATTCTGTAGACACCCAAATTTGTCCCAACTTTGTCCATGTCTTGCAACACCTTGATAAAAACATCACTTAGACATCATGTAGCATTTTGTCTTAATCCCACTCTTAATCCCATTTATCCATTAGCCAATTAATTAAATAAATTTTATTTATTTAATTAATATCCAACTCATATCCCAACTAATTCAAATATTTTATTTGAATTAAGTTCTCACATTTCATTAGAAGCCGACTTTCCAATTAATTAAATAAATTTTATTTATTTAATTAATTTATCTTATCATTTAGTCAACATGTGTGCCTCTTTCATTTAAAAAGATAAGTGGTACTACAGCCTTTTATTTAATATCTTTTATATGTAGTACTTTTTATGTACACAAGCACACATGAGCCCTATCCTCCTTGACACTTGTCAAATGACTACAACTCCCTTGAAGAGTGGGAATACCTAATCAATCCTAGCCGTCCACATCAATCAATTAGCTTTTTAATCTCAGCCGTCCATTGGAACCAAGCCTTTCCTATAAATCAACCCCCTCATAAGCCATTAGCATGCATTGAGCTTCAAGTACCATTATTCTGCCAAATTATCATTAGCATGTATTGATCCTCAAGTATCCACATGCTGTTGAAATATCATTAGAGCCTTTGCATCCTTCATTCTAGCATCTTCATCTTAAGGTTATGCTGCAGAAATGAGCACCCAACATTCCTCCAACAATAATCCTTCAAAATCTTGCATGCTCATGCGAGGTGGAGAAGAGCAATGGAGATAAATCGAGCATAGCATGGAGATCGGTTTGCATTTACATTTGTTATTTGATTTTCATGTTGTCTTGTGCTTCATTGTGCATTGCTAGGGTTTTTATCATTGCTGTTTATTCATTTGCCCTGATTTGCAATTTTACCCTAACTACATTTGGCACGCCCGGTGGGACTCACTTCGCTTGATCTTTTTTTACAGGTTTTTGTAGTAAAAATTTGCATTCATCTAACCCCCATTGTTGAGTTTTGCAGGTTTAATTAACTTTTTGTTGCAGATCCGCTATTTTTTTCGACAAAACCCTAGGTTTAAAGATTTTATCATATCTTCCAAACGGCTATGCATTTTTCTACAAAATTTTAGCAAATGTTTTTCCATGATATAAGGAAGCTACAGCAGAAAAATTTTGGGTTTATTGTGATTTTTGCGGGATTTATCATGTTTTTATGTTTTTTCATAAAATTGCAATTTTGGGCGTAAATTAGCAAATTTTTCAGAAACTTTTACATTTCCAGAAATCTCTTAAAATTCTAATGGGGGTCTATGTTTTATAGATTTAATTTGGAGGTCGTTTACTATGCGAAAAAATCTAATCTTTGCCGACTGTACTATTTTCATAAAGCTGCATTTTTGGGCCCAAATCAGGGAATTTTTCTGATTTCTTTATATTTTCGGAAAGCTCTCTGAAAATTAATGGGGGTCTCTTCTTTGATTTTTTAATTTTCGAACCAAAAATGTATCAAAATAATCAAATCTAATTCGGCCATGCATCTAAAATTACAATTTTCCTTGCCTGATGAGCCTATTTTTTATGCCTGCATTATAATATCATTTTTTTTTATGTTGTAGGTGATCATAAGGAGTTGGAGCAACATTCACATCAACATCTACATCAATTTGGATAGTGAATTAACCAGGTGCAATCATTTCATTTCTCATCTTCTAATCATTGTTTGCAAACACATTTGGATTTTGGGCATAAAATGAACAATTGTTTGCAAATTCACATCAAAAAAATTGGGCTAAAATGAACCATTGTCTTTCATCACATTTGGATTTGGGTTTTAAAACAAACAAGTGCTTGAATTGTCTTCCACACATTGATTTCTAAGGTTAATGAACCCCATGCGAGTGTGACCAAGTAAATGTGTATGCTCTCTCCTCGCGTCCCAACACGAACTTGGAGATCAAAAACATTTACTTGTGTTGCTTTTGTTTAGCCTTAGAGAGGCCTGCCTTGGTATTCACCCCAAGGGAACAATCTCAAGCGGTACTTTCATCCGGCCTGCTATAAAAATCATAGGATAAGTCAAAAGCCAAGTCTAACCGGTATCAGCGCTCACCATACAATGCTAACTCGAAAGGAGGTGTACCTTTGTGTATATTAAAACTCCTAGTAGGGTTAGTTAAAGTCTTAAGTGGCTTGCTGGATGCTCGTGGGGTGCCGGTCCCCCAAATTTTCAGTAGAACCTCCTTGTGATAGTGGCCTTGCCTTAACTAGGACTTGTTGAAGTGTCTTCACGTACTTGCTTAACCATCATCACATTCTTCCAAACTAAAACTTGCTTATGTGTCTTGCGTGAGTGATTCATGTGTGTATATGCATAATCATTTGTTTGAATATTGCCACATCAAGCTATAAACACCCAAACACATAAAGACAAGTCATCCTACACATTTTTTCAATAACATTCAAACCCAATCACTTTCATCCCAAACATAGCCAAGTCATCCAAACAAGCCATATCATCATCCAAATCCCTAAACAAGCACTTGTTAAAAGGACTTAAGACAAACACTTGGTGACAAAATGTCTACACTAGAGGACCTAGAAATTAAATTCCAAAGATTCCTCCAAAATCTTTATCAAGGATCACAACCCCTAAACCAAGATGCCATTGAACTATTACAATTCTTCATCCAAAGAGCTCAACCCCACGCAATCCAATCACCTCAACTGCAATACTTCATAACCCAAGTCCAACACCTTTTAGCCACTAGTCAAGCTCGACAAGCACAACAATCCTTAGCCACTTCCTATCAACCTAATCCATCTAGTCACATGTCATATCCATCTACTTCCTATCAAATTAATCCACCTATCCACCAAGTCAATGCCACATCAACCTATGAATATCCACCTCAAGCTTATCCAATCCCTCATGCCACTGTGCCAATGCACTACCAAGCCCATCCACAAGGCAATCAAGTGATATCACAAGAACAACATGCAAGTCTAAATAGCCCTTTGTACATAAATCAAGCAAGTCCAAGTACACCTTTTCAACAAGACCATCAAGCACCATTGATAGACCTAAGTCCACCTCTCCAACAAGAAGCGCATCCAAGTTCAAGTGATCCCTTGTATATAAACCAAATGAGCCCAAATTATCCTATGCAAGATCTAATAATCTTTGACAAGGGAGATACCAATCTAGAGTGGCCTCCACCATCCAATCCCATGCCAACACATGACCCAACTAGTCCTATCCCAACACCACCATGTGATCCTACTCCTAGTCCATTGGTCCATCTACCTTCCAAACCCCCAAGCCCTCCATTACCTTCATCACCATGTCATTCTAATCCTTCACCAAAGGATGCCGCTGAGATAGTTTTACAAAGAATGATTGAAGCAAAACTCATTGAACTTCCCCCCATCAACCCATGTGAAGAAAGTCCATATGATGAACATGATTATTGTGCATACCATAGGACCAAAGGCCATAATACAAATCAATGCCCAATATTTGTCCCAATTGTTTACAAGGTGTACCTACCTATAATGAGAAATCATGCCACATCATCCCAATCCCATGTGTCACACCCATCTAGTCCACATCTTAATCCATCAAACTCCATTATCCTTCCATCCAATCAAAATCCTAGTCCTACACTTACAACATCATCCTCTATTATTGTTCATCCATTATATTTCCCATCTACACATACCCTTGCGAAGGATGTGATCCATTGGCTACTAACAAGGAATAAACTACCTCCATGTGAAACACCCATTCATGAGCCTACCAAAGAATTTCCAAAGGTCATGTCCAATCATATATCCCCATGCCAAACACCTATCCTTGACCCTATCCAAGAGCCCTCAATTAACATACCTAGCCCTTCAAGCCCATCATGTGACCTACAAGCCATCAAGCCTATTCAAGAGTCTCCTATTATGAATCCAAGTCAAGAGTCATCATGTTCTCATGTTGTTGACCAAGAGCCTATCCAAGAGCCTTCGACTTCCATTCAAGCAACCCAAGAGGTATGTCAAAGGTTTAATCCTAAGCATGTGGAAACATCAAGCCCTAGTCCAACTCAAGATCAAAACACTTTCATGCAACCCATCCATAATATTTACCTTCTTTATGATCAAGATGATACCTATGAAGAAGCTATCCATGAGCACCTTGATCCTATCCATAATCCTATATCTATCCATGAGCAAGATATCCAAATAGCTCATAATCATCCACCATCTAGCCCTATCCATAATGAGCAAACATCCACTTGTTATGATGAGACACTTGTCCCCCAAGAACACATAAGCATAAAAGATCAAACAAATAACTTGGCTCTTAGTGAACACAATGCTAATCAAGATCCTAATGATCCTCCTTCCACATCCAACATCGATCCCATTTCAAATCCATTATGTCCTATTGGTCTATCCACCCTTATACATGAGTGTTCTTCCTTAGGACAACAACGACCTTTATCCACTTCAGTTTCTCCATCCAATAACAAACTCAAGTCTAGTGTTCAAACCACACCAAGTCCTATAGTCAATCGCATACTCCAAAACATGAACTACCAAGGCAAAGGTCTAGGCCTTTATGGACAAGGTATTTTGGAGCCAAACCATGTCAAAGTTCCTCCATGCTTATATGGCCTTGGATACACACCCCAAGGTAAACAAGGCCAAGATGTTGGTAATCCCTTCATGCATCCTAAACTACCACTTTCCATCACACCCCCCATCATCTACCCAAAACATATGTTGTCATTCCAACTCCATCATCTTATAAATGTCAAAAGCATGTGACCATACATCTTCCGCCATCCACTTTGCCTCCACTTTTACCAACTCCTAATATCCCTCCATCCACCTTGCCACCATTACTTCCAACACCTAACATATCTATCATTCATAAGTATCCTTACATCCCTAATCATGACCAACAAAAGCACACATCGTTTAAACATAAAGCTTCCAATCATTCCATCCACTCCACCCACCCCATGGGATTCAAAAGCAAAAATTTTGATGTCTCTACTTATAAAGCTAAAAATCCTACCAAAAATCCTAAAGGTCTTCATACCTTAGGACATAAAGAATCAAATTCAAAGCAAAGTTCATCTAAGCAGCCATCCAAACCCTTACCTCCAAAAGCAAAGCCCAAAAGCAAAATAGTTTGGGTTCCTAAGCAAATAGCTCGTAAGTCAAATGAGGCATCCTCATCCACATCTCGAGACTTCCAATCACCTATCTCCATCCAAAAGCCTACTTCCATCCAAAACTTCCATTCCCTTCAAAAATCCCACAAGCAAAGCAAAAGCACTAAAAATATTAAATCTATGTGGGTTCCTAAATCACTTCATCAACCATCTCCTAAGAAAACATCTCCATTGCTTCCTACACCACCATCTAATCAAAAGCTTCAATGTTTATCATGGTGTGTGCAACCGTTGGTCATGATTCCCTTCCACTTCGTAGCACCTCCACATAACTACATTTCCCCATCTTTCATCCATTATCCTACATATCTCCCCCATGCTAACCCTATGGTCCATGCTTTGGCATAAGCTTTTCATCCATCTTCATTCCATAAGCCAATATAATTCCACATCATAATCCACTATCCCCATCCATCTATCCTTGCATGAATATTGCATAATCCACATCCTAATCCATTGTCTACCTCATCCATCTTGCTTCCATGCAATCCCTTATCAACATCTATGAGCATAATGACATGATCCATGCGAAGACATCATCAATCTCTAAAGGGACACTATCAACCTTCATAGCACTAGCCATTTGAGTCCCTCCTATCCATTACCATGGTGAAAACCTGGCAAACAGGCACCATGTGTAATTGTCAACCCATCTAAAATTTAAAAAAAAAGCAAAAAAAGTAAAAAACAAAAAAAAGAAAAAAAATCAAAAAATAGTAAAGAGAAATCCCTTCGTCCAACAGTGAAAACCTGGTAAACAAGTGCCTTGGATAAGTACCATGATGAAAACCTGGCAAACAGGCGTCATGTGTAGGTTAATCTTCTATGTCACTTACACTTGGGGGCACATTGTCTCATCCAACCTATCCATTTCCAAACTATAAATCCCATTATATCATGTCCTACCATTACCATACCATCCTACCATCCTTAGCCATTACATAAACATGCCTATCCTACTGAACCAATTTATCCATCCTCCTCCTTTTGATCTTGACGAACATAGGGGCAAAATATTGAAACATGTTTGGATATTTCTTGACATACTTTCTTTCCAAACCAACTCCTATCCATTGACCATTTATCCATCTCATTTAAACTAATCCATCCTGTCATCCCTTGGTCATGAGCCTTATCATGCAAAGAATCTTAAGCATTACCACCTAGAATGGGGCAAGTTCTTCCTATGCAACATAGCCTTTGGAGATCACATCCTAGCTCCCTTATAATCCATCCACTATGGTGTATCCTTATCATGAGCTTTCCATCTTATAGCTTATCCCCATTCGGTTATCTTGAGCTTTCCACTATAGCCTACCTATCCATTTATCATGAGGCAAGCATCCATCCCTTATATGGCCTATCCTCTTATCTATCCATCTATCATGAGCCTTTCATCCCATTTACTATGAGCCTAACCTTTTATCCATCCATCCTACATCCATCCTTGCACCTAGACATGGTTTTCCCTTGTCATTGGTATCTAGCACAAAGGCTACCCAATTGTAAATCCATTGGCATGTTCCAAAACATTCAAAAATCCAAAAAAATCAAAATATCCCAAAAAAAAAATCCAAAAAAATCAAAATATGTAAAAAAAAAAAATCCAAAAAATTAAATATCCAATGAAAAATCCAAGCAAAAAGATCGATTCAATCATCATCAATCCAAAACAATCCACTCCATCAACATTCAATCAAAATCAAATCCTTACCATCATCAATTCTTCTTATCAATAACATTCATTCATCCATTTCAATCGATCACTTCTTCCAATTATATCAATCCAATCAATCTAAGCAATGATCTTAAATCCAAGTCACACTAATCCATATCAAGCAAGCTAATCAATCAAGGAACATTATCCAATCAAATCAATAGGTTTTGATCCGAATCTTGTCATGAGCCCAATCAATCATCATCAAACATCATCAATGGGATATAGTGTTCCCACATCCTTGTGTTGATCTAGGGATATAGCTTTCCCCACAATGACAACATTATCATCATCAATCAAACAATCAATCATTGGTTTATGACTTGACAAGGGCAACACCTTGTTTGTTTTACATCCTTTGAGCATACTGAGAACACTTGCTTATGCTTAGATTGAGTGGACACTCTTATCATCACACCATTACTATCATCATTCAAAACAATCCAATCATCAAAACAATCAACCTAGCAATAGGAAACATCACAACCAAAGCACATTAAGCCAACCATCAAAACAAATCCTATCAATCATCAGCATCAACACCAAAGAAAATCAACCAAAGCACATCAAGCCAACCATCAAAACAAATCCAATCACTTCAACAAATCAAAAGTAGCTCAATCCACCACATATCATCACATCATCAATCAATCTCAATCCATACCTTGATCAATCAATCCATTTTCATCATCATCAATAAAACATCATAACTACATCTCAAATCATCTTCAAATCATTCGAAGCAATAATCCAAATGCAAGCCCATCCTTAATCCATACCAATCAAGTTAATCAATCAAGCCAAGTTATCCAAACGCAATCCATGGTCTTAATCCTAGCCTTGTTGTAAGCCAAATCAATCAATCAATCAGCCAACCAACTTAGCAAACAACATTGTGTTGTTCTAGGGATATAGCTTTCCCCGCAATGACAACACTCTCGACTATCATCAATTGACAATCAATCATTGGTTTACAGCTTGACAGGGGCAATACCTTGTTTGTTTTTGCATCATTTGTGCATGCTTGCTTGCTTGCTTGTGTGTGTTATCATTTTATCTTGCATTTGCCTCACATCGGTATCAATCCAGCTAATATTCATATCTTATATCCAGACAAGGTTGTATTACACTGGGGCACAAGACATATTGTCACCCTGGTCCTTATACCTTGGTGCATAACGTCTAGTGCTATATCAAACATCATGGTTGCTCACTTTCATTGCAGCATAACGCACCATCATTCCTTCTATCTACCCCCTTATCTTTCTTTTGTATCCAAGCCATTTTTTTTCGAGAGCATACATGTGTTTGTCCAACCCACCTATCCTCTCAAGGGGGCATCATCATCATATCTTTCCATCGTCATCATCATCCTCATCATATCCTTACATCATCATCCCATATCCTTTTCAATTATCCATACCTTAACTTCTTTGAAATGATGTTACTCGACACAAAGCTTATCATCTCAAACATCATCTCAAAGAGGGGCAAAATGTAGACACCCAACTTTGTCCATGTCTTGCAACACCTTGATAAAAACATCACTTAGACATCATGTAGCATTTTGTCTTAATCCCACTCTTAATCCCATTTATCCATTAGCCAATTAATTAAATAAATTTTATTTATTTAATTAATTTCCCAATCATATCCTAATCCCACTATCCAATTAATTAAATAAATTTTATTTATTTAATTAATATCCAACTCATATCCCAACTAATTCAAATATTTTATTTGAATTAAGTTCTCACATTTCATTATAAGCCGACTTTCCAATTAATTAAATAAATTTTATTTATTTAATTAATTTATCTTATCATTTAGCCAACATGTGTGCCTCTTTCATTTAAAAAGATAAGTGGTACTACAGCCTTTTATTTAATATCTTTTATATGTAGTACTTTTTATGTACACAAGCACACATGAGCCCTATCCTCCTTGACACTTGTCAAATGACTACAACTCCCTTGAAGAGTGGGAATACCTAATCAATCCTAGCCGTCCACATCAATCAATTAGCTTTTTAATCTCAGCCGTCCATTGGAACCAAGCCTTTCCTATAAATCAACCCCCTCATAAGCCATTAGCATGCATTGAGCTTCAAGTACCATTATTCTGTCAAAATATCATTAGAGCCTTTGCATCCTTCAACTATCATCCTCATGTCATCTTCATCTTAATGTTATGCTGCAGAAATGAGCACCCAACATTCTTCCAACAATAATCCTTCAAAATCTTGCATGCTCATGTGAGGTGGAGAAGAGCAATGGAGATAAATCAAGCATAGCGTGGAGATCAGTTTGCATTTACATTTGTTATTTTGATTTTCATGTTGTCTTGTGCTTCATTGTGCATTGCTAGGGTTTTTATCATTGTTGTTTATTCATTTGCCCTGATTTGCAATTTTACCCTAACTACACATTCAAGTTTCAAGGGGCTAAGACTGGTATTTGCCTTATAGACACCACCCAAGACTGAGTATTTAGTTGCCTCTACTTACAAATATCCCTACTAACATACATTCTTCTTCATACTTAACCTAAAATAGTTTAATCCACTCCTTGAATGGAAGTCACAGATCAAGCATGAAATACAGAAGGTCTATATTCTAGAATCTGAGAAACCCTTAGCAACCAGATTCAAAAGAAGGGATGCATACAACAAATGGAGACAAACAACTAGACACATGCCATGAAGCATTTTTCATATAAAAATGACATGAAACTAAAAATATGTGCAATCTACATTCAAATGCAACTCATAAACTCTAGAAGAGATAAAACAACCCAAAAAGGCTTTGTTTCTCATTATTTCTCCAAAATTTTACCTAAGTCTTCAACAACCAGAAAAATGAGTGACACAGTCCTCTTATATATCAAGGACATGCACTCAGCATTTAATTACATGGCATTTCAAAATTTTGCCAGATACAATGCACCATGAAAATGGCACCTAAAACATTCAATGCAACCGTGAGAAGAAGAGGAAAGGGTAGGTGGGCCCGACTGAAGATTTTCGCCCTTAATCAAGTAGTTGACCTGCCAATCAAGACCATGCCACTGCAAATTTTTCCATTAATGGCCAACCTACCCGCAACTTCTAGAAATACAACGGCTGTGTGCTTTACAATTTTTCCACCCAAAATGTGACTACAGATACACAAGATATCCTTCGCTTTCTGAAAGTTTGAAATAGGCCATCAATTTCCTCCTCCCACTGAGATCTACAGCTTCAAATCATGCTGAAAAGTCATTGGCCAATTAAAACGTGCCACACAAGTAGCCTTTTCCTTCTTGACTTTTCACAGCATGAACACATTTTGCCTTTGCTACCCTTCAAATCTTTGTATATGTAGTTGTATATACATACAACTAACTTGGACACGTGGCAGCCACTGATTTGATCACCATCACAATGCATTTGCATGTTCAGCGGCCATTGGAAAGACCCTGGAAGTGTTCGCCGATATGCATTGTCTTGCCGATGAGCCATTGTATCCACTTTTGCATCTGTGGTTATATATGAGATTGTATGCACATACAATAACCTGCATACAAAGGGTGAACCCTAAATCTTCATAAAACAAATTGCAATCACTATCGGGCCCACCGTTGTATCTTCATTCATTGTATATCACTTTGTACATTGCACATACAAATGCAATATACATACAATGCAGATTCCATCTCATTTATCAGTCAGATTAGAAGAACCTTTGAAATTCAGCATGTATCTTTTCCTTTTGTATATCGGCATATACAAGCACTTCATCATACAAGCTATGGACCCCAAAACGATTATTCACTGCATTTGTTTCTCTAGTCAAGTCCGGGTTGTATGTTTTCTCCTTGCATATTGGCTTTGTATATCGCATATACAATGTGAACATACAATAAAAAAACTATATACAACCATACTTGTACATTACCAACACTTCATTTCGGCTATACATGCAACCTTTGTATATCGCATTGTATATGACCCTCTGTATGTCCAAATATATAATGTGAAGTATACAAAGGAAAACTGCATACAAACATGCATTTAAACTTGTACCTACCCCTTGTATGTGCACTTGCATATTGCCTTTTGTATGTGCACTTGGTGGGCCCCAGGCTTTATATCTCTTTGCTTGTGTATAGACTAACATACAATCTGCCTTGTATATTCCCTATGTATGTTCACCCTTGTATCTGCATCGGCCGTCAGGGAAAACCTAAACTGAGCAGCCAATGACCTTTGTCACACTGAAAGAACCTTTGTATGTTCGCCGATGTACATTTCCATTTGCATTCTCCCTTTGTATGTGTCATCAGTCGTCGGAGAAACTATGGGATGATCTACCGATGAGACTTGTCACAGCAATGACCCCCTTGTACATTCTATGCCTCTTGTATCTTTTCCATTGTATATGCAAATATACAACACAATATACATGCAATCCTTTTATATACAAGCATGAAATATACCAAGAATCTGCGATATACAACCACCTTTGCATGTTTGGAATTGCACATACAAGCCTGATATGCATACAAAGATGTATATAGCCATTTTTTGCACCTTTTGAAGCCGATTTGACTTATTTTTTGGGCCCGCCAATATACATTCACACTTGCACATTCAAATGTACATACAAACAACGATGCATATACAAAGATACATGCAATAAAACGCATAGGCCGAAGGACTTAGAATTTTGAGGGTTTAAATAAAAAGACCAATGGATTTTCAATCTCGAAACCCTAACCCTAGGTGCAGGCACCAACAAAGTGGATTTGGGTGTAATTGAATTTGATCAAGGGTATATTATTGCTTCACTTAAATAAAAACTCAAATCTTTCTTTTCCTTCATCATTCATTTTTTCTATTGGTGCATCTTGTGTGATACTAAATCTTGTAGACACTTTATGAGCTTTGTGACCTAGTGCCCTGATTCTAACATTCTTGTGCAAAGAAGTCATCGAATTATGGGTTCTAATGCTTAGCATAACGATGATACCAATACATCAGAACCCTAAATTCCTAGGCTTATCACACAATAAGGTTCATCGATTCTTCCTGATATCCTTACTCTGCATCTTCTTGAATCATCAAGCTTCCATGAATCCATCAACATTGATGACCTTGTGGCTCATGTTCCTGAAGCTCAAGTTCAGAAATTAGACACAAAGTTGGCTAATTTCCAGAAACTTGTAAGCTCAAAACACATAGTTTAGGAGGCCATCTTTGTTGTTGAGATTCTATGAATTCTTTTTCTCAAAAGTCAAGAAGGACTGGAAGGGCCTTGCGCATATAGTGCATAACAATATTCTATTTGAATCTAGTTGTGATGAAATCATAACCAATGTTACTTCTTCTGATCAAATAGGGACTCAATTGTTAGCACCCATACCTACACTTCCTATTCC
The DNA here is from genome assembly GCA_027924645.1 of Cunninghamia lanceolata. Taxonomy (NCBI): domain Eukaryota; kingdom Viridiplantae; phylum Streptophyta; class Pinopsida; order Cupressales; family Cupressaceae; genus Cunninghamia; species Cunninghamia lanceolata. Next base: position 34,757,170 of record BSBN01001583.1, on the reverse strand, counting down.
TACTTATGCTTTTACTATTCTTGCCACTACTACACAACTGAGTAATAATGCTACTACATGTGTTGGGTTATCCACTGGGAATCATGTTCACCATTATAGTACCATTCCATATAACTACATAAATCTTACACTGACTGTCACTCCACATACATCTAAACCTCCTATCACATTCCAAAAGGCTACTCATACACCATCACCTAGTCCTTCCAATTCGTTCCAATCTCTACCTAATTTAACTTATGATCTTGTCATAAACCAATTGTTAAAAATATGACTTCCATCCAACAACAATTGGCTAACATGAATAATAGTCCACCTAAGCCTAGTATGACAACACATTATATCTGTAGCCCTTTGTCTTATTCAAACCTAAGAACTCCTATGCCTGAGAAGTTTGAGACTCCTATGTATCTACATCGGCCATCGGGGAAAACCTAAACTAAGTAACCGATGACCTTTGTCATGCCAAAAGAACCTTTGTATGTTCGCTGATGTACATTTCCATTTGCATTCTCCCTTTGTATGTGTCATCGGCCGTCGGAGAAACTATGGGATGATCTACCGATGAGACTTGTCACGGCGATGACCCCCTTGTACATTCCTTGCCTCTTGTATCTTCTCCATTGTATATGCAAATATACAACACAATATACATGCAATCCTTTTATATACAAGCGCAGAATATTCTAGGAATCTGTGATATATAACCACCTTTACATGCCTGGAATTGCACATACAAGCCTGATATGCATACAAAGATGCATACAACTATTTTTTGCACCTTTTGAAGCTGATTTGACTTTTTTGCAGGCCCGCCAATATACATTCACGCTTGCACATTCAAATGTACATACAAACAGTGATGCATATACAAAGATACATGCATAAAAATGCATAGGTTGAAGGACTTAGAATTTTGAGGGTTTAGATAAAAAGACCAATGGATTTTCAATCTTGAAACCCTAACCCTAGGTGCAGGCACCAACAAAGTGGATTTGGGTATAATTGAATTTGATCAAGGGTATATTATTGCTTCACTTAAATAAAAACTCAAATCTTTCTTTTCTTTCATCATTCATTTTTTCTATTGGTGCATCTTGTGTGTTACTAAATCTTGTAGACACTTTATGAGCTTTGTGACCTAGTGCCCCGATTCTAACATTCTTGTTTAAAGAAGTCATCGAATTATGGGTTCTAATGCTTAGTATAATGATGATACCAATACATCAGAACCCTAAATTCCTAGGCTTATCACACAATAAGGTCCATCAATTCTTCCTGATATCCTTACTCTGCATCTTCCTAAAGCATCAAGCTTCTATGAATCCATCAACATTGATGACCTTGTGGCTCATGTTCCTGAAGCTCAAGTTTTGAAATTAGACACAAAGTTGGCTAATTTCTAGCAACTTGTAAGCTCAAAACATAGTTTACGAGGCCATCTTTGTTGTTGAGAGTCTATGAATTCTTTTTCTCAAAGGTCAAGAAGGACTAGAAGGGCCTTACGCATATAGTGCATAACAATACTCTATTTGCATCTACTTGTGTTGAAATCATAACCAATGTTACTTCTAATCAAATAGGGACTCAATTGTCAGCACCCATACCTACACTCCCTATTCCTACTTATGCTTTTACTATTCTTGCCACTACTACACAACTGAGTAATAATGCTACCACATGTGTTGGGTTATCCACTGGGAATCATGTTCACCATTATAGTACCATTCCATATAACTACATAAATCTTACACTGACTGTCACTCCACATACATCTAAACCTCCTATCACATTCCAAAAGGCTACTCATACACCATCATCTAGTCCTTCGAATTCAGTCCAATCTTTACCTAATTTAACTTCTAATCCTGTCATAAACCAATTGTTAAAAATATGACTTCCATCCAATAACAATTGGCTAACATGAATAATAGTCCACCTAAGCCTAGTATGACAACACATTATATCTGTAGCCCTTTGTCTTATTCAATCCTAAGAACTCCTATGCCTGAGAAGTTTGAGACTCCTCACTTTGAGAAATATAATGGGAAGGGAGACCCTAACATCCATGTGGCAGCTTTTACTGCTATGTGTAGTGATTTCTTCTTTGAAGATGCGATTTTGGTAAAACTCTTTCGTGGGTCACTCAAAGACACAACCTTGGATTGGTTTTACTTGCTACCTCCTAATTCTATAACTTCTTTCTCACAATTATTCAATAAGTTCCTCAAGCATTCTCAAGTGAACATTGGACCTCAAGTCTCTTTGATAGACTTGGTTTATTACAAACAATGAACAAAAGAGAAAATAATAGATTTTATGGGGCATTATCAATCCCTCTTCTCACAAATCCAATATTCTATTCTAGATGCTAATGTGCAAAGAATCTTTATAGGAAACTTACAACCTCACATCAGTGATAAGATATTATTGGTGTGATATAATTCATTCAGTCATCTTTGCATGGATCTTCATGATTATCAACTCTCAGTTAGTGAGTATGAGCATAATCCCTTATTGGCTCTGATTGGTCAATTGCCTCTCATAATCATTCTTTCAAAAGACAAAACAAAAACTTCATCAAGATAAATGAAATCTCAATGAATAACATAAGAAAACATGTGGTGGCAGCGTCATCTCCTACTTCCACTCCTTACAAGTTAAAACCGAAACCAAGAAACTTCACAACGTCATTACAACCTCTCTATGCTATCATGACAACACTTTTACAAAGTCATCTCATAAAGCTTCCACCCATTAGACCCCTCGATCCAAGTAAGATGTAATCATCTTCCTTTGATGTAAAGGCCTAAATTGTCAATTTGCCCACTTTGTTGGCCATGACACTGAAAGATGTATGCATCTCAAACACAAAGTTCAAGACATCAATGACTCAAATCCCATCCAAGTTACTAGTGTGAATGACAAAGGGAATAAATCAGTGGCAACTCCTAATCAAAATCTTCAAATATATGTATTAATCCTCTACCTCATCATGAGTCTAATGTTATTGATATTTGCATGGTGGATACTCGCCCTCATAAAGAGTGAGTAGATTTGGAACCTGCTATATCTTTCACTCCACATGATGCTACTATTGTAGCTCATGATGGGCCTCTTTATATTACTATTTGAATCAATGATTGTTACACATATGGTTCCTAAGGTTGTCATTGATACCAACACTGTCACAAAGTTTTCATTGATGTCAACACTATCATGGATGTGTGATGGTGTTCATGGTTGTGTGTCATGCCCTATCCAACAAAGAAGGAATAGTTCATGGTTGGATGTCATGTCCTATCTAGCAGAGAAGATATAGTTCATGGTTGGATGTCATGCCTTGATCAATGTAGAGCTGAGTATGAATACATATTAATATGGGAATTAAAAGCACAAAGATGATCAGATGTGTTGTTGATGTTATTGATGACCTAATCCAAGTTTCATGATGATTGGATCACTAGAAGAGTGTTTTGCAGTGTTGAAGATGCTACTATATGATAATAGATTGCTCTGCATTCCTCCCCATTAGTATCTATGGCTATGCGGTTCTAGAACTATGTTTTGAGTACAATGAAGGGGATAATTCCAAAGTTTCAGATCATTTGTCACTCCACTATGAAATTTATACATGATAGAGTACCAACCTATGTTCTAGCAGAGTGAGGCCGTATTGAAGGCATGTTGGAATTTTGTGCATTCCTCCAGAAGTGAATGGTTTCCTTTGTGGTTTTGTGGACATGTTTATGAATGTGTATTACATGCTCCCTTGCAATTTCAAGTGTCTCGGTGGTCCACAAGATTAGTTTTTCAATGATAGTATATTGCAGTGTATTTTGGATGGCAAGGTTTTCCTAGAATTCATGATTGAAGATGTGTGGCACAAATATTTGATGTACAGAGGTAAAGGGGTGTTTTGATATGCTTTATGAGTCATGTAGACTCATCTGGAAGAGTTTCATTAAGATCTTTGTTGTCTCCAGTACTGTACAAGGTTATCAAGTTGATGTGGTCGTTATGCTTCAATTTTTCATACGTTTTGCTTAAGGCTATCCTATTTCCAAATGAGTGGAGCATGTGGATGTAATTCCTTGGTGTTTGAAGCTATGAAGATGTTTTGGACCTAGTTAAGAAAGTGTTTATGTTTGCAAGGCATGGATCTTCTGTTGGTGTAGCATGTGGTCTTTTTTACGACTTATCTTCTACATGTTTCATGTTGTATATTGTTTGGCCGACTTGTAAATCTATTTTTCATATTATCTCTCACCGACAAGCAATCTAATCAATGTAATATCATGTATAAATTGTAAATCAAAGTAAGTTAGGCAAAGTATGATTGAAAAGTGATTGATAGGGCTCGCATGCAAGTGAATGCATTATGATATGCGACTGAAGTAGAAAGAGTAAAAGTTGTAGATGTTGTCCTGATTCATCTTGGAGACATATTTGTGATAGTGATCAAGTGTAGAGTGTGCCTAATTGATCTAATCATCAGAAGGAAGTGTGAAGAGGTAGAATTGTAATTATCAAAGGTGTGAGCTTCAATGTCAGTTTTCAGACAGTAGGATCATCATACTATAATCTTTTGTAAGTGTGTTCTCAAATCAGGGAGTAGTAGCTTCCTTGGGAGTGACCCTAAATCAAAGTCTTCAGGGAGTAGTAGCTTCCTTGGGAGTGGCCCTAAATCAAAGTTTTATAGAGAGTAGTAGGTTCCTTGGGTTGTAACCCTGAAACAAAGTTATTATTTTGAGCTTCATTTATTGTGAGTTAATCCTCACCATGGTTTTTCCCTTCTAGGGTTTTCCATGTATATCTGGTGTTATGTGTTGATGTTTATTGTGTTAATCTTTTATGTTCATGTTGATGCTTTAATGCTTACGTTTTAATCTAGTCTGGAGAAGTTTAAGTTGGTTTAGATACTAATTCACACCCCCTCTGAGTATCCTAATGTGTTCAACAATTGGTATCAGAGCCAAGTTCCTCTGAAATAAGCTGAACTGCTTGAGGAAGGTTTGGGATGACACTTAATGGATCCAACAAGATATCTAGGTTTGATGGAACAAATTATGCTTTTTAGAAGCTAAGGATGGAAACTTGTATTAATTCTCTAGGGTGTGGTATTTGGGACTCTGTCAACTCTAGTTACAAAGTTTGTGATGCTATTCCTACAGACGCAGATGAAGTCAAATTGTATGCTAACAATTCCAAGGCAAATTTTTCTATCATGAGTGGGTTAGTTGATTCAGAACTTTCAAAGGTAATGAGTTGCAATTCTTCTAAATAAGTTTGGGTTAAACTTGAAATCATTTACGAAGGAGATAAGAAAGTAAAGCAAGCAAAGATGCAAATCTTCAAGAGCAAATTTGAGACCCTAAAAATGTCAAAGGATGAAGATATTGTTGGATATATGCTTTGAGTGAATGAAGTGGTCAATGGCATCACAGGTCTTGGTGGAGAAGTGAAAGAAGATGAGATTGTGAGGAAGTTTCTGAGATCTCTTCCCAAATCCTACAATCATAAGGTATCTTCTATTGAGGAGAATGTGGACTTGGATACATGCACTATAAATAAATTGTTTGGTTCCCTTATTGCCTTTGAAATGAGAGAGTTTGGTAGTGATGCTCCAAAGAAATAAGATGATTTCAAAGTCAGTATGAAGACAAAGGAAGAAGTTACTGATGAAGATGAGAGATCTAATGAAGTTGAAGCAAGTTTTGTGAGAAGACTAAAGAAAGGCACTGGCAAATACAAAGGTAAGTTACCTTTCAAATGTTTCAATTGTGGAAAGGTTGGTCATTTTGCTTCTAAATGTCCTTTTAAACACTAGTAGAATTTCACAAAATAAATGACTACGTGACTAAAACTTTTAGTCATGACAACTAAAAATGACTAAATTCTACTAATGTTTTGCAACACAACTATAAATGACTAAATAAATGACTAATCTGATCATCAAGTAAAAAACACAACTAAATAATTAGTCCTTGAAGGGAGTGATATTTTATGGTAAAATATTATAAAAAGGATTTTTATCCTTTAATGGCCTTTTTTGTCAAATCCACATGAAGTTGAGCAAGTGATAAAGTTAATTTTTTTTATTTTTGCAAGAGAGGGAAACTTGCATGGGTTTTTTTATGGAAAAAGGACTAAAACAACATGGGATCATGAGGAAAGTTTTAGTTATGAGAGGAAAACCCTTACTTTTTGCTTTTACCATTCCAATATGGATGCCTTCTCTGTTGTTTGCTATTTTGAAGAGGAAGGTTGCAGTGCTTCTGGGCAGTTATCTAAGTTTCATTCAGCTAAGATCATGGGGCAACTTCATGGCAATGTTTCTGAGCATTTTCAATCTTCATTTACATAGTTGGTTGTTTCCTTTGACTCTTTTCTACATTCTTCCATCTTCCTGGGGTTATTTTGTTTCATTTTTGAGTTGCAGAAGGCAAATAAGGGAGTTTTCTTTCATCATGTTCTTGCATATCAATGTCTTCTTCATCCATTTGAAGGCTCTTTCCCTTATTCCCATGTGTTAGGGTTTTCTTTTGTTTTTTATATGCATTTTTATTTTGAAATGCTGCTTTGTAGAGCTATATTTTATGTATTATGGAGGCAGCATTATGCAATAGAAGTTTTCAAATTCAAAACCCTTGCAATCTAGCCTTTGGGCAGTGTTTCAAATCATTATGCTTTGAAATCTATTGTTTCAAGAGTGCAAAAAAGAGACAATGGTATCATTTTAGGGATATTGGCTTGTTGCATTTCCATTAAAGCCATTCATGTGTTAGGTTCATTAAGGAGGCAGTAGTCATCAAAAATGGAAATTAATCTAACTGTGCATCAAAATAAAGATCTAGTCTCTTTGACAAGGAATGGGAATCAAGTCATTGGGAGGGTTAGTGATTTTGTAGTGGCTTTGTGATGTGAATGTCATTGTGAACTTTTAGGATATCCAAGTGACAATAATCATTCAGATTTTAAATGATCTTCACTTCACCATGTTCTTTGATACCATCAAAGTCTTCTTACCTTCAAACCCTGTCATCAAACTCACACTTTACTATTTTATGCAAAACAATGTTGACTATCCATTAAAGAATTAGACCTTGACATAATCTACTACCTTGACTATGCATAACTTTGTATTGTCCTCAATGTGCAATAGTAAGTTTCTTGAATTTATGTCACTACTCCTCAAGCTTTTAGCAATGCAACCCCAAAAAGCTAACTGCCTCTTAAAAACATAGTGCAAATGATCCTAAGACTACCCCAAACTATATGTTACAAAAGATACAAGCTTTAAATAAGATATAATGTTGTCCTTGAGCTATGATAGTCAAGACTTAAGCAAGGTTGTTGCCTCTCTTTGACAGAGGAAAAAAAGGTTGAGACAACAACGCTTACCCCATGGCAACTGAAAATATAGTTACAAACTCTTTTCTAAGGTATTCACACCTATATCCATTAGAGTAACTGTTTCATCATTCTATACTCCTCAATGATCCCTATGATGACTTCATACCAATGAGACCACAATGTTCTATATATTTCATATTACCAAAACACTGTGATTGTGTTTTCTAACAAAAAGCATGTCATTGTACTTCATTATTTGGTTTCATTTCACCATGCTTCAATAGGGAACTAAAACCACTTTCAAGTTCTATTTCCATTTTCATATCTTTGTCATTGTAACCCTACTAATCTACCAACATTATGACAGCATATTAACACTGCCTTCTAAAACACAGACTTGTAGCTATCAAAGATAGCATTATGACTGTGTTTTTCTATCCACTACTTCTTCATGAATTTAATATATGCATAAGCTTCCTAAAGTAGGACACTAGATGCAAATGTTACAAATCTTTGAAAAAGGTTTGAAGGTGTCCTCCTTAATGTTGTTTTAGGCTTGTTATCCATCACAAACCTCATGTGCATGGTCTGCTCCTTCTTGACAACAAAAGCTCGGCCCTCAAAACTTGGAAACTTAAATCTATGATTACCACTATAATCTCTATCACTATAACCTACTTGCACAGTGATTCTCTTAAGCACTTGCTTTGTCATTAGTTGATTTGTAATCTTTGATGCAATATGTATTAGGTTTCTTTTAGGTTGTTGTAACTACCCTTTACTCTATACTGCAAGCCATATTTAATTTGGAGAACACCAATTAGGAGTTGAAGAGTGAACTCAAAGATTTGTATATCAACTCTACCAAGTATGTTGTTTTTCTTTCAATAGTTGGATTCCCATATGTTATTAATGACTTGTGATGACTAAGATCTTTACTTCTCTCCAAAACTCACACGCATGGCTGGTTATTAGCATGTATTGTAGTTTTACTTAGATGATTTCACTCTTAGAATAATATTAAAGAAGAGTTTAAGAGCTTTAGAAAGGGAAATGGGAAGCTGCATGTAGTAGGTTACATCCTCTTTCTATTACTAGCTTGTCACTATGTATGTGTGAGTCAATTCCAATGTGCATCTATATTAAGGACCTTATGTGTTGTGTGTTGTCACACTTGACCCCTTGCTAGTGATGATCGCAAGTAGTATGGGATGCTTGCTTGTCCTCATAGTTGGTTGTAAATCAGGGAACTAATGGAACCCATGGTGTACCATTAGATACACCAACTTTTCTATTTCCAGTTGGTATATATTTGAGTTCTTATGGGCTAGTGAACCGGGCAAATGGGAAGATGCTTGCAGTATGGTCGTAAACATTCTTTTTTCTACTTGGTCATGATGTGAACCTACGATATGCATATGATGCCTACCCAAACTATTCACATTGTGTATATGTGAATTAGTCACATTGTGTATATGTGTTTCTTGCACGAGTTATTCACATTGTGTATATGTGATATAGGTGTGAACTAAACACCCTATGTAAATGTGTTGTATACATGAGATAGTCACTATGGGTGTATGTGATACATGCATGAGTTATTCACTCTATGTGTAACATGCAATCTCACATTACCCAAAATTAACCATAATTAACCATCTTAATTAAGGTTGAGTATACATCATGATTAATATAATCACAATAAAGCAAGAATGAATCAATATCATCATGATAATTAAACATGCTACTCTTTTCTACGTAATCCAAAACTTAGATTTACCATATCCATAGATAATTTTTTAGTGAACAACTTTCACTATATGAGTAAAAAGCTATGCTCATGGCATCATTTATAAAAATATACATAATATCTAACTATCAAGTCATAGAAAGAGTACATTGTATCTAGAATTTTGACATCTATCTTCATAAGCCTCAGCTTGTCTTCTACTTGGGAAGGAGAGCATCATCCAAGTGCTTTTCCTCCAACCACAGACCGGTGGTTACCCACACAACTTCCTACCTAGAAGAGGCCCTACCCTTCAGAGAGGGTATAGACATAAAGAACCATTAGGTTTGCCATTTGAGTATATGGTGTTGTGTCCTTCATAATGTCTCTCGGTCATACAACTATAGATCCACTCTAACTATGTACGACACTACTGGAAACATTATGCCATATGGATCACTATGGACCAACTAATGCATGCAGAGGTGCATGCATTACTTTGGCCAAAGATTTACATACATATACATTTCACAATGAATATAGTCGTATGTCGACCACCTCGACTCGACTTCTAGAAGTTGTCTCATCCTACAGTAATCATAGTTCGACACCTTTAGGTCTAGGTAAGGTAAGTTCAATTCATTCTTAGTCCAAATCTAGGACAATTGACTCATGTCTTAGTACATTTGATTATGTTACATTGCTTCTGCAATGGGGAACCTGTGACTCCATGTCATCTTATTCCCATATTTTCAAAATGACAATAGCCAAATCAAGTTTTCCAACTTATGACCTTCCTAGGTTCATAGTTTTTTGTTACCTTATCACAAGGTTTATATTCAATTTCATGCCATCAAAGACTTATATCATATTAGTCTAATAAGACGGTCTTATTAAAAAGATCCTAACTCAAGTATCCATATGAGTTTTTGATATTTTATGCCCCATTCGTGGAGTATGGTAATTCAGAAAGAGAAGGCTTCCATATATATTAAAATACAAGAGTTTCATACTAAACTTAGTATTCAATCTCATAAGGAAATAAAATTCAAGAAAGAATAATTTCACCTATAAACCCAGGATGCATTTAATGTTGTCTTGAGAACAATACTATTTATTACTTATCAAAACCTCCTTCAACAAGGAGTCAATATATTGTTTTAAATTCATAAGCTACACCATGGTTATCATAATAACCATCATTAACAATCGAGAAATATTATTGCAGTCCTCAAGACTGATTACTAAGTGCTTCATGCATAGTCAAAGGTTAAAGATTCATGATAAATGTTATCATGGCTTGAGTAAGGCTCTCGGCCTACTCCCAAGCCGGCTTTACAATACACATACACAGTCATAATGGTTCTTTATACTTTCATTATTGAGCACAATTGGCTCAAACATAACCATGAGAGCTTTAGGAAATATAAGATGTAGTTTTAAGCCCTTTTCATATTGGCACACAGGTTTCTTGCATGCAACAACAATGCATAAGCTCGGGCTCATGGCCTCGACCAGCTTAGATATCAACAATGCTTACAAGCTTCACAATATAAATACACTTACAACCTTGAAGGCCTTCAAAGATAACACCATGGTGTATGAAGTATAATAGTTAATTATAGCAAAGTATTCGGCCTTGAGGGCCTTCAAACATTATCACATCAGTCTTTTACTACATAATGTCAACACAGTCAACACCATACAAAAGTAGTAGCAATATTTACTTGTCTTGCCAAGTATTAAGAGTCTATCAAAGACTATGTTTCATATCTGATAATATTTATATATAATGGAGTTAGTGTGTCAAGGGATACTCCTAAATGCTTGTTGATGGCTCTAACCCGAGTGTTATTGCACTCCCAGCTTGCTGCTATTATAGCAGTCTCTTCACATAGAGAATCTTGATTCTCCAACTCTTCTTGCTCTACCTAGAGCATCTAAAAAAAACACACAACATAAACAAAGGTATCATGGATAATTTTTCATGCTTTGCATACAATAAGGCTCGCCACATTTTGTACTCCACGTAGTGGTAAAATAAATAACCAACTCTGCCACCCCACAGTGTTTTTGGGCTCCAACAGTCCATTATCCGCCATCATGGAGTGGACAACAAGGGTGGGGATAAAGATGGGTTCAAATCAGCCTCCACTCATTCCACTTACCATGGGTGGTGGTTGGCCTATTAACATATGACATATACATTAATAATAATAAGGTGCCCAATCACAAGGGCTAAAATATCTACATGATGTCTATAGGTAAACAAAACAATCCAAGATGTCATCAAATGACATCGTCATTGATAGGGTGGCACAACCAAAATTGACTTTGGGGTAGAATACCACTCCCCCTTCATTTCTATAAACCATAAGTAATATATAAACAAAATAATAGACTCAAAACCCTAATACATAAATAGATAAAGAAATAAGGAAGTACTCGACAACCTGATGAGATTATCTCTCAACTTATGTTGACATTCTTGGAACATTTTTTAGTTGAATCAACGTAGATGACATTGAGATAACCCAAACTGTCATGCCGACACAAAAATTAAAATGACTAACAAGGGAAGAATGTAAACTCACTCTACCTTGCAATGTTTCACAAGGACTTAATCTAATACTCAAATGGAAATCTGACCCTTTCCCACATCTAGCTCCTCCTCCCAAATGATACTCTCCTTCTATTTTTGAAGGAAGATTATTTCCCTGATCACACTGACAACCATATAACCATGATTAGTGTATCATCATTTGATTCGCAAATAATAATAATTAAATAATCATATCAACATGTAATCTCATGTCTAACTAACATTAGTCAATATTCATATGATCAATGATTCTATCGAATATTTTCCACAAACATCAAATCATCAAACTATTATTAGTCATCTTGATTACCACACAAAAGAATGATTAAGATAAATCATAAGTTGGGGATGTAACACTATGTATATGTGATTTGCAGGAGCTAGTCACATTGTGTATATGTGACATATAGATGAATCATTCACTTTACATATATGGGTTGTGCGCATGAGATAGTCACAACTCTGTGTGACCCATGTGAGTGATAGTCACATTGTGTACAAGGAATGTATGTTTGAGCCTGTCACTATGTGTGAATAAGAATGCTTATATGAGCTAGTCACTAGGTGGTTTTGTGTGTTTTCACATATTGATGTTGGTATTGAACTAACTTTTGACTAGATTGCATTTGCTATCATACTATTACATATGAATTGATTTGGAATCTTAAGATTCAATTAAAGACTATGATGTAAAGGTGAGATTAAATATCTCATATCAAAGGAGAGGATGAAGCCTCTCTATTATTAGAGTATGGACTACAGAGCCTCTGATTTCCAAGAAGGGATACATAGGCAACATCATTCTAGATGAAACCTCAAGGTTGGGTCTAGGTCTAGGGATGACCTTGACCTTGGAAGTTTACCATACTCTAGTGCGAGTATATGAGTTGTTGGCATAGAGTTGTTGCCATGACTATGGATGGTAAGTTTGTGAAGTTGGCACTTCTAAATTAAATAAAAGATGCTTGAATGTTTAAGTTAGTGCTTGATGAGTAATAAAAAAATAGTGGTAACCAGGGTGGTTATTATAGATTACACAAGAAAAGAACAAAAATTTTGGGATGAAGTGATTGCTAAATTTGTTTCATTTGATTGCTATCTCAGTGTCTCTGGATTACACAAGATAAGAATAAGAGAATTGGGATGAAAATTTTTTTGTACTAAATGAGTACAATCCCAGATCCTCAAAGAATTGAGAAAAAATAAAATATATGCTAGCCATTTAGTGAAATATTTTGAAAATATATGATCATAAATGGTTAAATAAAAAGATTTCACAAGCATGTCAACTAGATTTAAAATGAAAACTATGATGAATGAACTCACAATTACATAAAAATTGGAAGTTTTTGGTAGCTCAAAGACTAAAAAATTATTATATATCATAAACCTACTCATACAACTACACATATATAGATAGTCTTTGGAGAAACCAATAAATTGTAAAAGTTGTAATGTTGATGAAGTAGAGAAATAATCAAATTGATTTGTAGAAAAATACATAAACATGTTGAACTATTTAAAGTAGAACTAATGGAATTTATTAAGGATTCAAGAAGAGAGAAGTGTAAGGAAGGACCACAAAATGTTTTTCAAAACTTTACAGGGCTCTTTTATTGAGAACTTACTTTGTCCAGATGAAGAACTACAGTAGCAACTCTAATTGGTGTATATGTGTGGGAAACATATGCAACAAGAGCTAATAATACCACTTTTTCCACATTGTCTCTAATATCCCCTTCACTAAAAGTAGCTAAAGTAGCTTAAGTGCCCTTCTAATGCCATTACCAAACTAATTAGCTAAAATTAAGTACCCACTTATCTTGCATGCATCTTCATTAAAAAGAAAAGTATAAATATCAGGACTATGCTATACCTGAGAGAATCCTATGAAGTGCATGTTTCTATTGGTGATATTGTTTACCAAATACACCATGGTCAGAAGGCCTATTATTGTTAGTTCATCCACACTCCAGTCCCAGTATGCGTGATGATTCAATCGATTGATGTTTTTGAGTATACATATATCAAGGTGCTTGAAAGTGCTTCTAGATGTAACTGTGTAGAGATTTTTGACAATCATATCTACATAGTTACATCTAGAAGCACTTTGAAGCACTATTATAGATTGTAGAAATATCACGTCTATTATATACCAATGTATTCAAATGTTGTATTGGATTTGTTCGTACACATATATACCTTGTCATTCTCTGTCAAATACTCATGTCCATTACTAAAACTTATTGTCCTTGTAGTGCCAATCTAGACATCATAGCCTACATTAGCTAGAATGAATGTTGGGGACTCACCAAGAGGATTCAGAACCCAACTACCCCACCCTATATGAAGACCATGATATAAATTTATAACAATATCCTGTATTATAAATAAATGATCTTGGTTTCTAGTTATTATGGGTAGGCTAAGCTATTATGAATCAAGTAGCTTATACTCACTGATAAAACACCACAGTTGAGAAGAATTGGAGCCTTAAAGAAGGAAGGAATGTTGAGCCTCTGAAGCCCCATCCTAAAGCTGTCTAATGTTCCAATCTGCAACAAAAGCAATTAATAATATTGAATGTGTTTGAGGTTCAATTCACATTCATGAAACCAACATAAAGAGGTCTAGTAGCTTTGTAGTAGGAAATTCGGTGGATTTGATTACTAGTTGATCCTAGGTGTTGACATGGTATCAAGCTAGGTGAGCACAAGCAGTGTGTGGCTTGAGGGGGCAATGGATGTTGATATCACATTGGGAAATATACTTGGAGAATGTAAGTAGCTCACTGAAAGAGCACTTTAAATGTTCTAGGTTTGAGTGTTAGCTAGTTCATAATTTTAAACATGATACCAATTCTAGACTAGATGAGCTCAAACACACACAAGCTGATGTTGGAAGTTCAATTCATGCCCATTAAAACTAAAATATAAATAAGGTCTGTAACTCATAAGGTTTGAAGTCCTAACCCTAGAAAATATGTGAACATATGGAGGGTCTATAGATCAGTAGGTTTGGGTTTTAAAACCCATAAAGTATGTGAACATAAAGAGGACCAACAGCTCATTAGGTTGGTCATTGGAGTCCTAATTGTTGGAAATAGGACTGACAACTGAGAGGAGGGGGGTGAATCAATTGTCTTAAAACTTTAATACTTTATGTAGTTAATTATTTATTTTACCTCTTAACAATGAAACAATAACTTAGTCATGAAAACAACAATCATAAGTGTAAGAATAGAAGCACAATAACACACTTGACCCCAATATTTTTAGCGTGGAAACCCAGTTAAGGGAAAAACCATGGTGGGGGTTAACCCACAAAAATTAATACCCTGTTAAAAAAGTATTTTTACAAATGAGAATGCACAAGAACTCAGGCTCACTCCCCAGAGCTCACTACTCAAATAGAGACTCACTACTACAAATGATTACAAGAGAATAACAAAGATTTTGAACTGATGAGAAGCATCTACTAATGCATGAATTTAGTTCTGGTCAAGCACAAAACACTAATCTTACACATTTCATCTTCACTATGCCCTTTTTACTGCTCTGCCTTCATCTGAATCTTAGATCTCTGCTCTTTTTGCATTTACTCCATATTCAAACACACACACACACCAAATTCATTCAAATCCATTAGGTATATATATCTACATCTTGATCTTCAATCACTTTTCAGTCAGATTCAAGAACACTTAGAATTTTATTGAATACTCTACTCTGTCAGCTAGATCTATGCATAACTTGAGATGCAGACCAAAACTTGCACTCATAAATCATCAATCATGTCAGCCACTATCATTGGTCATCACTAATTACCCAATCAACAACTTCCATACATCCAGAACCAAGATCATTTGCAAGGTTGGCCTATTCTTCTTCTGTCTACTCTGTCAAACTGTTAACCCAATACTTAAAAGCTAATAACTTTTGAATCCTTTATTACCTTAGGACAAAACTCTAGATTTAAATTGTCTTGGTAGTGCTTATGACTACCTTAGATCTACAGTAAATTAAGACTTTCCACTAGAGAGATCCGGACCAAGATACTAGACCCTATCATCTACTATGTTCCTAACTACCCAGACTCAGATAAAACTTTAATCTGATTTCTGATATGAGCAAATTATGAAATGCGGATGTGTAGTAGAGACTTGGTTGCCATCAATGACAACACTTATCATGCCTAGTAGTGTCTCTTTCCAACAATCTCCCTCTTTGGCATTGATGGCAACACTTAGTGAAAAATGACTAAGTGTCTAAATAACTCCCCCTTTTCTTGTGCTCCATATTGTTGTACACACTGCTTTCTGGTGCTCCCCCTTTGCTGGATTCTTCATTTTTCACTGATCTTCACTCCCCCTTTGACATCAATGGCAAAGGGTGGAATCTACAAGCCAAAATTCTCCAAAAATTATGTGTATAGTGCCGCATATGTACAACTAATCATTAAGTTCTATTCACATGAACTTGAGAATGTCTTCAAAACTATATTTCAATTGCACAAGTTCAGAGGCCCAAGTTCTCTTCATTCCATCCAAAATTGAGATGTGTCCACTCAGCAAAAATACATATGCTTCTACCTTTCTCAGATTTGGAGGATTACTTGTCTGGAGTGTAGTCTGAGCTTCTGCTAAGGCATTAAACATGGTTTCTAGCTTGGGGACAATCAATTCCTGGAGTTCACACATTCTCTTCATAATGTTACCTTTTTTCTTTAACAAGACTCTTTATCTCATCTGTCAAGCTAATTACTTGACATTCTTGACTTATAGGCAAAACTGTTAGAGGATCAAAAATTTGAGAAAGATTTGACAATTTCTGTTCTTGCTCCTTTATCTTCTTCTCAATATCCTCACTAACTTTGGGCCATGATAGATAGAATTTGTACATATCACTTCCATCTTTTAGAGCATTCTGAATACTCCTTATATTAATGCTGAGTATCATCCTATCATTTCCTATTAGATTTTATACTTCACTCAATTTCTTATCCAAAAATTCCTTCTGAACTTTCACCTCCGTAGATTTTTCAAAAGATTCAAAATGTGTACTTACAACATTTACAAGATTCTTTAGGTGACTAGAGGGGGAATTCGATGAACTCTTTTGGAAGGTTGGCAATAACTTCTCCAAGACTCCAGTTGCAAGCTAAAAATGCACCTAACGGACCTATGTTGAAAATTGCCTTCACCGACTGACCTCATGAAACATCATTTTAGTCGGTTGAACCCAAAATCTAGGCTAAGGTTAGATAGACCCAAAATCTGGGCTAAGGTTGGACGGACCGAAAATCTACGTAAGGTCTCACGGACCCAAAATTCATGCAAGGTCGGACAACCCCAAAATCTGCGCAAGGTCGGACAACCCTAAAATCCCCGCTAAGTCAGTGACCCCCCAAATCAGTGCTTTTTGGTATTTTGGGCCAAATTTTGGGTTTTTCAAGGTGCAAATGGGATTTTCTTGATGGGTTTGAATTGCATATCTATTTGTCATATCATGATGAACATTTTATCAAGTTTGTGTGGATTTTTGGCATGTTTTATGACAATTAATGCTGCTGCACATGAAAGGTTGGACACCCCCAAAAACTTCCCTAATCATCATATTGGCCAAATGAGTACTCAAAAATGATGAAAATACAGAAAATCATGTAAAAATCACTAGATTTATGAAGTTGTCTATAAGAAGGCAACATTGACAATGGGTTGATTTTTACTGATTCATGACTGCAAATGGACATGTTTTGATCCAAATTGATGAAAAATGACTTGTTAAGATGAAATTGATGCTTTGCATTGTGAATTGTATCTCTAAGAGCACAAATGAGCCAACTGGAGCTGTCTTGGAATGATGTACACATAGATATGCAGTACTGATTCAGAGATGCAGAATCGACCTTCTATCAACCAAATTGCTACTGCACATGCAAAAGGAAGTCAGTATAATGTCTAAGATGATAAAGATGAGTCTCAAGAGCTAAAAGACATAGAAGGTCATGCCAAATCATTGTTGTTCCTACAGATCTAGTCTAATGTCCTAGTGATCTAGTCTGGGGGTGATAACTCCTAGCTATTTTATCAGAATTTAAACTTCTTGGACTCATTGGAAAGATAGACTGATTATCTAGTTTAAGCTACTCAGCTGCTTTGACTTAACACCAAGCTACTAATAGGTTTTGAGCCCCCATTCTACTCCAAAGGCCTCCGAAAATGCAATTTACTACGATGTAGAAAATACCAAAAATTATATTTTTGATATTTTCCCAAAAATACCACTCAAATGACCTTGGATCGGATCACCAAGACATGCATACAGCTATCCCAACAGTCCAGTCACCAAGAATCGGTCCAACAAGCATCCAATTGGATATATCTTCACTAATAAAGTGCCAAATACTCCTTTTTGATCTAGTCAACAATTGGAATCCCGTGGATCCACATCAGCTCAAGTTTTCAAGTGTCATGTGACTCTATTTTGGCTTTATTAGGCCTTGAAAGTTGACTTTTCATCATGTACAACCAATTGGGTATCCATTTTGTCTAGATTCAATGTATCTGGGGGCTATTTTTTATCTTTTTCATAGAGGACAAAATATGATCCAAGAATTGATGTGGGCTGTTATAATTGCCTTTATTGATGTAATCTGGACTGTTAGTGTTGAGTTAATCTCCACCATTCATTCAAAAACTAGGGTATGCTGCTTTCTATATAAAGGGCTACCATTTCCACTATTTGTAAGAGAGATTTTGATGCCAAATTGTTGACTCTATGCCATTTGAAGTAATACAAAGCAAGTTTCTGTAGTAATTCTGAGAATTTGTACCTTGTGTTAATTCATTATGGTTTTCATGGTTTGCTTCTTGCTCTCCCATAGTTAGATTAGTTGTGCTTTCATAATATTCATGGTTTGCTGAAGTATTTGATGAACATTCTAAGTCCATACTTTTAGTTGTTTGCTCATGGTAAATAGCTGTGTAAAGTTAATCTGGGCTAATTATATATGCTAAAGTTCAATTGCATTTCACAAGTTAAGTTACGCCGTCCATTGGGTATTTAACAAATGAATGTAATCTGAGAATCTGTTGACCTCCACTGAAGATAGCACCATTTTCTACAGCACTATAACATTCATTTAAGTTTGGTAACTCAGGAAGCTGGTTTAAAGTTTCTAGAATGTTTGTCAACTAAAGAAAACCTGTGCATTGTGAATGTCACTTAGGATCCCTCTCAAACCCTAACCTTTTGCACTTTCTTTTAAAATCACTATTAGTTTTTAGATTAAGAGTTTCAGCAGCATCTTATCTTGTTTATTAGCTAAAAACCATTATAGGGTTTATGTGTATTTGCTGCCCCAAACCTGAAGATTTGCAGATTGCATGTAAGACCCATTGTAGGAACAACTAGAACATACCAACTGAGAAATTTCAAGCAAGCTGAGACCTAGCTGTATTATCCTTGGAGAAGTCTTACCTAGGGTAAGATAATTTTCAAGAGACGTGTGAAACCAGCAATCACACCTACGTTGCTATGTGCTAAAACCACCATCAACAGAATTGGTGCTAGAAGGAGGGCAGAAACTAAGAATTTATGCAGTTTTTTAGTTTACTGGTTCGCTACACACACTGAAATGAAATGAATGTGTAGAAAATTCTAATCCAATGGGTACACATAAGGGTTTCAGTCATGAAATCCCTTCATTCTTCACAGGACCATCTCAACTATCATATCATGAAGAGAACTTCCAAGTAGATATATCACTTTTCAAAGAAGTGTTAGATAGGCAGATCAGAGTGAAGTATGCTCAACTAACACTGCTTGATTTTAGTTCACCTCAGGTCTGCACTGCACATCCTCGAGAACTACATGACAAAATTGGTTGTTTAACTTTTCTCCAAAGATTGGATCTGCATTTAAAGGGATTGCTTCCTATTTTTGAAGTTTATAAGCCTGAAGCAAGATAAGGATATGATAGTATATACAGAGCAAGACCTTGCAAGGAGCTGTAAAACTTCAATTCATAAATGATCGTGGTCAACAAGGCAATCTGCACGTTAGAGAAATTGAAGTCCCTCAAGTTGTCAATCAAAATATATGTCAAGATGATGAGAAAGGGCAATGCATGTGGTCTTCAGGTCACCCAACCAATGAAAATGAGGTCCCTACCTAGATAAAGCTTGGTTTTCAACCATTGGATCCAGATGATTCAATCACAGAATATGTTGTCTTAGCATGGCAAAAATCTAATTTTTAGTCACAGGACAATGAACAGAGCAATACACAAGATTAGATTTCTACTACTAAGAATATGGACAAGATAAATGATAAATCAGACTTGATGAGCAGTCTTGTTGAGGATGTAGATCAGTAATCACATGCTTCAAAAATATCAAGTTCTAAGACTAAATTTGCTGCTGCAGAGGTGGAGAACAACAGTCCATTTCAAATTGCTGATAGTTCAGAGTTAGAACAGCAGGTTGTTCAAATCAGAAACATGCAAGAACAAGAAGAAATCAGTCCTCTAGATAAAGTACAGTCATGGACAGCAACACAGGAAGTCATTCCAGTCGACATATTCGAGCCACGATCATATTATCCACAGGACAATGATCAAGTTCTTGACTATATCAGCCTGGTAAATCATCATGATCAGCCATATCAGGTTGCTATAATGGCTGCAGAAGAGTCTCAAGCTGACTCAAATGAAGAAAAGCAAGAAAATACACCACTCCAAAATAACATTGATATCATAAATACAGCTATGCAAGAAGAAAGGGACCTTGTTGCTGTTGTAGAAAATGAATGTGTAGTCCAAATAGGAAGGTTGCTGATTAATACAGAAGAAGTTTTCTCAAAACATATGACTGATTTTGATGAGGACAATTCAAGTTTATCACATGTTCTTCAAGCTGATCATGTTCATACTTGTATAAAATAAGATCTTCACATGGTGGATACTGGCCTAGTAATGATAGATGAGAGCAATAGTATGCAATCCAAGAATGAAAATCAAACTGTCCTGCAAAGTGGTGGCTTGGAATCTTTTTCATGTCAATCACTTGATCACATCATTGAGTTGGTGTCAACAATGAGCAAGGATATGTTGTTGCATGGAAATTCACCACACATGTTAGACTTTGTGGTGCAGGAGCTTCCAATTTTAGTCATTTTTTACTATGTCATGATTTGTGGTCTTATTATTTTTGATTTCCTCTAAGGCTTTGAAGGCCATTTTCATGCTATGTAATAAGGACTTAGTTCATTTTAATTCACTAGTCCATTTTAGAGTTAGTTTAGGCCTATTTTCTAGGTATTCTTCTTTGAAACTTAGTTTTTTTTAAGAAAAAGCATTTTCCAATGTTTCACTACCTTTAATGGGTAGTTGTATGGGCAGAAGGGAAGAGGAAAGGTTTCTAAAACCTTCAAAAACAAAATATTGTATAAAACATGCCGAGATGAATGAGAATAACAACTTTTTTTGGAGTGAGAACAATGATATTATACTTTTTGCTGGAGACAATCATCTGGTACATCGTGGTATGAATAGAGCAGGGTTTGAAGGTTGTGAAATTTGTTTATGCATTGAAACACCTTTCTTTTCAATCTAGTTATCCTTCTTGACTCTTTCTATGGAGGGAGAAACTATTTGATTTGTGAAAACTGGTCTAAACCCTCCAGAAGCTAGGTTTTTGGGAAAAAATGTCTAAACTCTCCTCTGTCCTCTAAATGGCACCAACATTCTTTAGTAGGATGGAAGGAGAGAACATTTATTTTAGGTTTTTGTTGTTATTTAGGTTTGTCTTTCACTCCCCAAGCCTCTTGGCATGAAACTAGCTAGTCTTCATAGTGACTAGCTGAGTTATTAATGGTGGACAGCAGTATGACTACAGAAATAGTCAATTGTTGGATTAAATGGATGTTGATTTCTATGTTTTAATGGGAAGACAGACCTGTGCAAGAGTCCAACTAGTCCAGGGCTAGAGCCCTTGATACATTTCCTTCTCCTAAGCTCAAACTAGACTATTTTCTAGAAGGAAAAATAGTTTGCTGTCAGAAAAAATAGTTTGTTGTCCTTGCTCTTTGTGATAGAGTATGGTCCTACACTTTTGTGGAAGGTTGTGAATCCATCATGGATGTTTGGATGTGTATTAAGTCTGCATGGTCATTTGAAGGTCTGAGGAGTTGATTTTGTGTGAGTCATCCTTAAGAACTACAAAGAAGTAGTCTTCCTTAAGACAGTCATATGGAGATTTGTTGCCCACTATTTTGGAAGGTGTAGAATGAGGTTTTCTTGGTCAAAAACCTTGTTCCATGCATGTCTTAAACAAGTATATGTTAATTCATGTTTATTGTCCATGTTGGTAGAGGTATTGGTAGTAGGTGATGAGTACCTGAAGGTGGGTTGTGCTTCTAGGTTGGGTTGAGTTGTGACTCCCCAAAGTGAGAGTTGAGTAGTCGTGTGGTGGACACCAGGGTGTGGTCCTAGGCTAGGTCAATCCCTGGAGTAGCCTTGTGTAGGCTTGTAATCACAAACACCTTTGTAAACCTCTTGGAGGAAGCATTGAGATCTAGGTTCATTGAGTGAACTTCATCAACTACTACCTATATGCTCTGCATCATATTGGTATGAAAGCCAATATTCTGATTGGAAGTGGTGTATGTCAAACAAGGAGATTGAAATAGAGGCTAGTACAATGCCTCCCAAGACAATGATTCAAGATGCCATCAAGAATTTGGTGGAAGAGATGGTTGAAGCAAGATTGCAAGAAGAAAAGAAGTCTAAGGGCAAGATCAAAGAAGAGGGAAGTTCTTCTGACACAAATGAAGAAGTAGAGGCAGAAGAGAGTCCTCAAGTGCAGGACATATCTATAGAATAGAAAGCTTTCTTGAATGCACTTAAGGGTGCTCATGGAGACAGTGGTGATCCCAAGATGGATGTGCCTACCTTTCATGGCAAGTTGGATGGAGATGCTCTCACTGATTGGATAGAAGCTATGTGCGACTTCTTTGATTACAAGGAGTTCAATGAAAGCAAAAAGGTTAAGTTTGCCAAGACAAGGCTAAGAGGTTCTGCACTTGTGTGGTGGAACTATATGCAGAGTGAGAGGGAGAAGATTGGGAAGAGTCCCATCACTAAATGGAGCAGAATGTTGGCTATGCTCAGAAGCAAGTTCATGCCACCTGACTATGAGATTCAAATCATAAGGAGATTTTAGAATTTGAGATAAAAAGACATGGATGTGGCTGCCTATACAGAAGAATTTCATAGACTTAGTATGAGGGCCAATCATAATGAAGATGAAAAAGGGATGGTGGCTAGGTACCTAAATGGACTGAAATACAATCTACAAGATGAGATCAGTTTAGTGTTACCAAAAATAGTGGATGAATGCTTCTTATTGGCCTCTAGAGTAGAGGAAAAGCTGAGAAGGAAGGGTGAACAAAGTGCCAGAGGTAGAGGTGGCAGAAACCAAAGAGGAAGAGGCAATTTTGGCCGTGGACAGTTCAACAAAACTAAAAATAATAGTCAGCGAGAAACATCACCTGAGACAGAGCATAGAGGAGGTTTTAGAGGTTGGAGAAGGCCTAATGGCAGGGGCAAAAATGGTGGAGGAGGTAGAGGACTAGGAGTCTTCACTGGAAGGTGTTATGGCTACAACCAAGTTGGCCATACAATGAACAAATGCCCAGAGAAAGCTAGCAGCTCTCATGACAGTGGAAAGAGAAATCAATTAGTGAAAGATGATGACTGTGAGAGTGTGAATTCACCAATGGGAAGTGCTGCACCTATTCTAGATGGAGAGAGTATGATGATCAAAAGGTCCATGTTGAAGGTACCATTGAAACAAGAGCCACCTCAGAGAAAGAACCTTTTTAGAACCCAAGGCCTAGCCTATGGTAAGCTTTGCAAAATCATAGTAGATTCAGGATCTACTGAGAATGTGGTATCCATTGAGATGGTGGAGAAGTGTAAGTTGAAGAAGCTGCCTCATATCAGTCCTCACAAGATCTCTTGGTTAAACACGAACCAAAGTTTCATGGTGGAGGAACAAACTTGGGTTGAATTTGCAATTGGTGACTACAAGGACAAAGTGCTATGTGAAATCATCCCTATGGATGCATGTCACCTGCTTCTTGGCTACCCATGGTAGTATGATGTTAAAGCTCAACATGATGGTGAGAAGAACACTTATGTCATCACTAAGAATGGAAGACCATTCAAGATTGATCCTATGTTGGAGTGCCCGGGGGGAAGAAAAATGACAGCAGTGTCATGTTGGTGAATGGCAAAGAGTTCCTAAAACTCTTGAAGGAGAATGATAACCAGGGGTATGCCTTGGTCATGAAGCCCAAGAGTGAATCAGATCAGCAAGATCAAAAGTAGAAGGAGATTCCATTAGAAGTGCAGCAACTTCTAGATAAGTATCAAGACCTTGTGGTAGAGGAAGTTCCCAACTCTTTACCACCCATGAGGAATATTAGACTTAAAACCTGGTGCTACATTGCCTAACAAGGCTGCATACAAGCTGACTCCATAGCAAAATGAAGAGGTGGCAAGGCAAATTCAAGATCTCTTGGAGAAAGGGTTGATTAGGAAGAGTCTAAGTCCTTTTGCAGTTCCAAGTGTACTTGCTCCTAAGAAGGATGGAAAGTGGAGGCTATGCATAGATTCAAGGGCCATAAACAAGATCACCATAAGGTACAAATTCCCAATGCTAAGGATTGAAGATCTCTTGGATTATCTTGGAGGATCATGCTATTACTCAAAGATTGATTTGAAATCTGGATATCATCAAATTCGGATCAGACAGGGAGATGAATGGAAGACTGCTTTCAAGACCAATGAAGGTATTTATGAATGGCTTGTTATGCCATTTGGTCTTAGCAATGCACCAAGTACATTTATGTGCCTGATGAATGAGGTATTAGTTGAATTTATTGGTAAATTTGTTATTGTTTATCTTGATGACATACTAATCTTCAGCAGGACAAGAGAAGACCATGTGAAGCATGTTGGCCAGGTGTTGGAGAAGTTACATAAGCACAAGTTGAGAAAGTATGTAGCTAGTTGTGCAATCTGTCAAAGAGCTAAAGGTGTGTCTTCAAATGCAGGTCTATACCAGCCCCTTCCCATTCCCAATAGACCTTGGGAAAGTATCAGCATGGATTTTGTGCTTGGGTTACCCAGGACAGCCAAAGGGGTGGATAGTGTGTTTGTTATTATTGATAGGTTCAGCAAGATGGCTTATTTTGTGCCATGTAAATGCACAAATGATGCATCTCATGTTGCAGGTCTATTTTTCAGAGAGGTAGTAAGGATACATGGTTTACCATTGTCCATTGTAACTGACAGAGATTCTAAGTTTGTAGGTCACTTCTGGAGGACCTTGTGGAAGAAGTTGTGCACACAGTTGTCCTTTTCATCAACCTACCATCCACAAATTGATGGTCAGAATGAGGTGGTCAATAGATCCCTCGGAAACCTTGTAACATCCAAATCCGACATGACAAGAAGTAACTAAGTTTTCACGATGGTAAATTTTTTTTTTTAACAAGGTAATCAAATACATAAAATTCATCTATAATATCTTACAACATTTTTCATTTTATCATAAACATGATTGCATTCTCATAAAGACTGAAAGAAATGATATTCATAATACACTTTGTTTTCTAACAAATGAAATTTTCTTGAAATAACAAATATTGGAAACATACCATTATCATGCATCTCGATTGTCAACCCATCACGTTCAAGACTCAGCAGTTCCTCAATATTGGGAAGAGAAAGTATCTTCAAGGAGCTTAACCTCCAACCACAGACCGTCGGTCTCCCACACTCCTTCCTAACTGGAAGTGGCCCTACCCTACTCAAGAGGATAGACTTAGGATAACCATCGGTGTTTGCCATCTGAGCTCTGGTGTTGTAACCTACATGTCTTGTTATCATGCAGATCCCTAGATACCCTCTAGTCATGCACGACCCTCCACAACAAAACGCCATCCAGTTATGGTGAACGTTCGATGTACTTGAGGTTAGCACACCACCTTGGCCAAAGGATTTGTATTTAGATAGCGTTCTACAAACGCTTGAACTTGGTTCACCCACCCTACTCGACTTGAACTGGTCAAAATCCTACAGTTTCCATTTGTATAATTTGAACTAATTGACGACCTTGATGACCTCAAGGGTTTAGGATATCCTCCTATTATAGCACATGGCACAACATTTACTCTAATCTCGAGTTCAGAGCTTCATAATCCTATTTTCCTATAAAATCATTGTTTAAAGAAAACGTCCACTCCTAAGGGTTTCATAATTGTTTACACAACATATTCAAGTGTCTAAACCATTTTTTGTTATCCCAGAATTCAAGGATTCTAGACTCATAAGGTCTACAAAATGATACTAGATTCATTACATGCCACATAATCTGGATTCAGCATGCGGGTTTTTCACTCTACAAGCTCGTTATAAAACATGACGGTTTTCGACACAATCACATTAATTCCCTACTTCACTTTCCAAGTCAAAATAATTCCGCATAAGCTACTGAGGTAAGAATCGCAAAAATAAAACAATGAAAGATTTGGACTCTTCCTTATGATCCTAGAGATGTCCAAACACGTGGTCGACCTCTAACAAAAGATAAAAGACGAAAACGTCTCAAGCTAGTTGCAACTACTACCTCAGCTATCTACACATTTAAGTTTACGTCAAACATGCTTTGAATCTGTGGTTTTAATCTCCCACACATCACGCACGCGGAGCCACATGATTTCTCGCAATGCAGCTATTGTTTTAAGTACTCTAGAGTAGTTTAATGTTGATAGCTCAGTCTTAAAGAAACTCTTAATATTCTATGTCTTTAGCGACGGTTTAAAGTTTGCAGCTCACAATTGCATCATGCAGTGATCAGTCTTTGATGAATGCACATTTGAGAGGTATGCTCTAACATCATACGTCGTCAACCATGAGAGTTAATGATCCATTTTCTAAGTTATTGAGTTCTAACAGACAACTGCAATACTATTTCAAAGGTTTCTATTGCCATAATACAACAATGATACTTTCATGATGATAAACTTCTCACAGAAACACAAAAAAAAATGTTTTCATCATACTATATTTGTTGTAAGCGTTTTACCTTATTCAGCAAAGAAGAACACAACGAACGCCGAAGCCTCCCTTTAATCCTCACTGCCGACCACCACTGATAGTCTCCTTCCGTTATCTCGTAGTTGATTTCTATGACAACCCCGACAGACTCCTCTCACTGCCGTTTATATCCTCCTTTTGAAGCCACCACCTCCTCCACGATGAAGGTTTCAAGTGCCTTTTCAATATACTCTGCCGTATCACTCTTTCTCCAGCTCACGTCAGTCCTTACAAACTCTCCCTTACCTCCTCAGAAGTCCATCCACCACAGATAAAATGATAACTGCTTAGAAGAACGAACCTCTCCTTCAACACATAGCCCCTGATCTCTCTCCCTGCCTTCGCTAATATCTCCACTCACATTTTCTCCTACCAACCACAACAGCCACTCCCTAAAACTCCTCCTCCTCTACGCGGTTTTTCCTTCCTCTTCTCAACCGCTTGCCACTACTCCCTTCTCCACTCACGTCATGAAGGAATCTCCATTTAAGTCTCTAACTCAAATGTAACTACCACTTCGCATACCTCCCATGCCGCATAGGTGCAACTCTCTAAAATACTGCGGTTAGTTAAAGATTCTACCCAATCATCCCCGACGCCTTTGCACTCACCTAGTGATAGGGATTCAAACATAAATGTACGGTTTCTGGCCACTCTAGCACCCATCCCCCTCTCTCTCGCGCTAAAGAGAGAGTGGTTTTTAAAACATAAAAAGACCTTCGAAACAAGCCTAAGCCCATGGTGGTTGACATAACTAATATAACCGACTTCAAGACTTAATACGACCATAAGAAAGATTTAATTCCTTCGGTAATGAGGCTTGCCAAGGACATAAAAACCCGTCCTTACTAGGACAAAAGGCATCAACCTTCCTAAAACCAACTTAATATTGAATTGAGGAGTTTACACTTGTCACGGCGACGGTTACGAAATGATTTGAGCTTCGTTGGGGTCGAGAAGGAAGGAGAGGCAAAGACCATTTTACTAAGAAACTCAAAGTCAGATTGATAATAACTCGTAGTCAAAGTTGGAAGAAGAGACTTACTTTTAGATGACGACTAAAATAAATGATTTCACGCTATGGCTACAAATCAACATTCGTCGATCTACCAAAATAGAACAAATTCACGAGTTCGACCGTTTTACGTCAATCGCAACGGATTGATCGTAACGCAAACAAGTTCCTACAACATTAAACGCACTAAGCCGACTTCTCGCGATTTTCGACTTCGAGACAAGATTTGCAATTTCGCCACAAGATGACTCAATAAATACTTATAGACATGAATATTAAACATCTAAAATACGTCGACTTACTATTATGGTCTTACGACGCCATCGACGTCTCCAAAATTCTACAAGATGACTTCCGACTAGGATGTTATACTTTATCCTTTGACGTCGACATCAAATAAACTACCCAAACTGACAAACAAGACTTACTTGTTGGTTTCCAGGCTTATCTATCTGTTTGGCGATCTCAGTGGCAAACACCTCTGGTTAGTTTCCAGAGTCTATACTCTCTCTCGAAGATACTTTCTCTTCCGTCGAACACTGTCCACCTGTTCCTGCATCGACAGACTCGCATGCAATTTTGTGGTCAAAGCATCTATGTTCAAATCAAAACATAATATATCCAAAACATCATTGCATTTATTATAGCGACTTTTAGTCTACAATATCACCTTGATCGTAATCATTAGATTCCACAATTCAATACAACAACCTTGTAAGATAAATCATCAATTTCCGTGTTGTTCACAACACATTAAATTACTAAAATTTGCAAGAAAGTAAATAGTATAATTGTTTTCAAAAAGAGGGATGTGACATATCCTTCCCCTTTAAAAATCATCGTCCCCGATGATTAAGTTTATCAAGCAAAAATTTAAACTTAAAACAAACTTTCTATAATGCAACACTAATGTCTTTAAAAAGTTTTGGAAATCTTTGATAAATGTCTTTGTAGTTTTCCCAAGTGGCGCTATCCTTGCCATATTGGTCCCACCGTATTTTGCATTGCAAAACTTCTCGATTACGTAAACAAAGTTTACGCATTTCGAGCACCTTGAGTGGCTCGATCACAACCACCCCGGGTTCTTGCATCTGTAAGGCATTCCAGTTAAGGATGTGGTTATTACCTACAAAATATTTCTTTAAATACGAAACATGAAAAACATTATGCATCTTAGACAAGGCTGGAGGTAGAGCAACTTTGTAGGCAACCGGATTGATAATCTCAAGAACTTCGAAAGGTCCGACATAACGAGGAGCCAATTTCAAAGATTTACCAAACTTAATAGAACTCTTTTGGGGTTTCACCCGCAACAGCACCTTCTCGCCAACAGAGAAGTGTCTAGGCACTCGTTTGCGATCTGCATAACTCTTTTGCCTGTCATTGGCTTCTGCCAACCTCTTCCTAATCACTTTAACTTTTTCTTCCATATCAGCAAGCATTTCAGGTCCAATGCTTATCCTATCTTCCAGCTTATCCCAGCTTATAGGAGTTATGCATTTCCTTCCATATAATGCTTCAAATGGCGCCATCTTAATGGCAGAATGATAGGAGTTGTTATAAGCAAATTCGACAAGAGGTAAGTATTCCTCCCATCTGTATTGCTGATCCATGCAATACATTCTCAAAAGGTCTTCCAATACCTGATTCACTCTTTCTGTCTGCCCATCAGTTTCGGGATGATAAGCAGTACTTACATTCAGTTTAGTCCCTAATGCAGAAAATAAGGTTTGCCAAAACCGTGAAGTTATCCGAGCATCTCTATCAGATATTATCTTTTCAGGTACCCCATGCAATCTGAAAATCTCTTGCACAAATTTTTGAGCCAAAAGATGTGCTCCATCTGTCAAGTTTCCCGGTATGAAATGTGCAACCATGGTTAGTTTATCCACAACAACCAATATTGCATCATGCCTATTCTTAGACATTGGCAACCCCTGGACAAAATCCATACTAATAACTTGCCATTTCCATTCTGGAATCTCATGTGGGTACAACAACCCAGCAGGATGTTGGTGTTCTGCCTTCACTCTCTGACACTCCAAACAACTAGCTACAAACTTTGCAGCATCACTTTTCATTCCTTTCCAGAAATGTAACTGCTTGACATCAGCTAACAGTTTTGTTACACCAGGGTGCCCAGAGTAAGGAGCACAGTGAACTTCCTTCCACACAAGGTTTCTAAGTTCCTCTGAATCAGGGACATAAATTCTTCCCTTGAATCTCAGCAATCCATCGGATTCAAAACTGAATCCGTCATATCTTGGGTCCTTAGGGTTTAGGTGCAGAGCCTGTTTCACTTGTTCACAATACTCATCCCCAGATAAGTTTTGCAATACTAAATCTTTAAAGTTAGCATGTGTGGAGATTATAGAGGCTATGTGCCTTCTTCTACTTAAGGCATCTGCTACTCGGTTTTCCTTGCCCTTGATATAAGAAATTTCAAAGTCATAATCTAATATGAGTTCCAGCCATCTCCTTTGCCTTGCATTGAGATTTGGTTGTGTGAATATGTAGCGAAGGCTTTGGTGATTAGATTTTAAAATAAAAGTCCTTCCCAACAAGTAATGTCGCCACATCTGAAGGGTGTGAACCACTGCTGCCATCTCTAGGTCATGAGGAGCGTAGTTCTGCTCATAATTTTTCAGCTTCCTTGACTCATAGGCTACTACTCTGCCATCTTGCATAAGCACACCTCCCAATCCTTCCCCCGAGGCATCCGTGATAACTTCAAACTCTCCCTCAGGATCAGGAACTTTCAGAATTGGAGCAGTTGTTAATTTTTCTTTTAACAAGTCAAAGGCCTTTTGACATTCATCCGTCCAAACAAACCTTTTTCCTTTTCTCTGTAAAGAGGTAATGGGACTAGCAATGCTTGAGAAATTCAACACAAATTTCTTGTAATACCCTGCCAAACCCATGAAACTTCGTACCTCTGACACATTGGTAGGTTCAGGCCATTCCATAATAGCTTTTATTTTGGCCGGATCAACTGATATCCCATCGGCTGATATTATGTGCCCTAAATACTGTACCTCTTTCTGAAAGAAAGTGCACTTGGAGAGTTTCGCATACAGCTTATGCTCCCTTAATCGCTGCAAGACTATTTGAAGATGTCGTGCATGCTCCTCTTCATCCTTGGAATAGATCAGAATATCATCAATGAAGACTAGTACAAACTTATCGAGACAATCTCTGAATACGCTATTCATGAGATTCATGAAAGCAGCAGGTGCGTTGGTCAATCCAAAAGGTAACACCTTGAACTCATAATGACCATACCTCATTCTAAAAGATGTTTTGGGAATGTCTTCGTCTTTTAACCTTAACTGATGGTATCCAGATCTCAGATCTATCTTGGAAAAGACCGATGCGCCACGCATTTGGTCAAATAGATCATCAATTCGTGGCAAGGGATACTTGTTCTTTATAGTTGCCTTGTTAAGCATCCTATAATCTATACACAGCCTGAGAGTTCCATCTTTCTTTTTGACGAAGATAACCGGGGCTCCCCACGGTGATACACTTGGCCTAATCAAATTCTTAGACAAAAGCTCCTGCAACTGAGCTTTTAATTCCATAAGTTCAGTGGTAGTCATACGATACGGAGCTTTAGAGATTGGGTCTGATCCTGGTTTAATATCTATACCAAAGTCAAATGTTCTCTTCTGAGGCAAGCCAGGTAACTCCTCGAGAAATACATCTCTGAAGTTACACAGAAATGGATATTTTTCCTCAAAAGATTGCTTCTCTGAGGTTTCCTCTACTAGGTCCATCTTAACTGCAAAAAGTTGACACCCCTTTCGCCTAGCCCACTTCAATTGTTTTGAAGATATGGATCTAACCTTTATTTCCCTTTGAATTCCTTGGAGATTTACAGTTTTGCCCATCTCATCTAGACACTCAATGGTTTTATGAAAAGAATCTACTTCGGCTCGATGTTTCCACAACCAGCTCATTCCTAGGATGACATCGTAGGACCCTAAAGGTGCTACGTATAAGTTTGCCTCAGTGGTGAAGTTAGAAACCTCAATCCTAGCTTCAAACAAACATTGCTCTACCTGAGCCTTTGAATTATTTGCATACTCTACTGTCCAAGGTTTTGACATAAAGCCATCTTTTCTAGAAAATTTACTTAGAACTCTAGGTGACACAAAATTTTCTGTTGCACCAGTATCAAATAGAATAGAAACAGGAACTCCAAATAAGGTACCTGTCATCTCAATAGGAGTGATCTGATACTCTGCTTGCCGATTGTCAAGAGCGGCATGAATCCTTTGCTGAAAGGCTTCCTGTTGTGAAGGAAGCTCCGTGTTCCTGGGTCTCCCATTCGGCTTCTTGTTGGGGCAACGGTTGGCATAATGATCCCCTCCACAAGAGAAACATCCTCCTATAGGTCCTCGCTTCTCAGATGGCCTACTTGCAGAATCACCATTCTTCTTAAAATTTGTATTTCTCTTAAAATCTTCACCCCTGCGCTCATTACCAAATCCTCCTTGATTCTTTCGATTTCCCCTATCAAATCTCCTGTTTCCATATCCCTTGTCATTTTTCCTTTTAAAAGACTGATCATTGTAGTTCTTGTCAAACTTCTTGCGTTTCTTATCACGGTAAGCAGAGATAGACTTAATCTTCTGCTCCTGTTTTATTGCCTTTTCATAAACTTGATCCATTGTGCTTGGACCATGCACCTCCACTTCACCACCGATCTGAGGGTTGAGTCCCATGATGAACTTTCTGATTCGGAAACTTTCGTCCTTTTGGTATTGGGGAACATACTTCAGTAACCTAGTGAATTTTTCTGCATACTCAATCACAGATAGTTCACCTTGCTTGAGGTTTTGGAAGTTCGTTAACTTCTGATCAAAATACAACTGTGGTAACCACCGTTTACGGAATAGTTCCACGAACTCGTCCCATGTCACCTTCAAGGGACTTAGTTCCAACTCCATTTTCTTATTCATCCACCAAGTGGATGCTTCCCCCGACAGCTGATAGGCTCCCCACACGGCTTTAGTAACCTCAGAGTAGTTTCTGATCTCAAAATATTTCTCCATCTCCGTCAACCATGCTTCAGCTGCATCTCCAGTTTTTGTTCCATCGAACTTTGGAGGATTAACCTTCTTCATATCCTTAGATAACTCTAAGGCAAGTTTATCCTTGGTTCTTCTTTGGGCTTCACTATCATCATGATGTTCACTTGACGTGCCATTTTCCCAATGCTTACTCTTGCTTGTGAAGTGTGAGTTCTCGTTTCCATCCTCTGTGTTACCAGTTTCATCTATTTTCCTCTCTAGTTTGTTCAATCTTTCCTTGGTTTCAGTGAGCATGTTGAGGATCCTATCCAACTTGTCAGTGGAATTTTCCTGAGAGTTATGACCTTCCCGATCCTCCCCCTCGTTAAACCCTGATTGGTCCATGCTAGTTTAGTTTCACACCTGTTTAAACATATACTAATCAGTTTTACGCTTATTAAATTAAACACCATCAAAAGAACACAACATTTGATCATATTCATAATTGTTCTCAAACCAAAATTTTGTCTTTATTTATTTTGCAAAATTGTTTCAACATCATTAGAGATAGACAAATCTCATGTTTCTACATAATGTTATCTAGTGGAGTGTAACCTTCGGATTCATTGTCCGACACATAATCACGAGGTGTATACCCCTCAGACTCACTATCAGAAGATATCTCAATAATCTCAGCTCTAGGCACTACACGAGGATCTCTAGTGATCATGGGTATAGTGCTAGGTACAATCTCAGATACACTAACAGGTACTCTATCAGTTACAATCCAGGAGCAACGGTTGATCATGGTTCGAAACGCCATCTCTGCTCCCTCTAGAAGTTCTCTCCTCACTCTCTTAAGTCGTGACATTGCATTGGCTAATGTTTCCACATCATCAAGCCAAATGTCATTCTCGTCATTGGTTTTCTCTATGGTCTTGACCATCGCAAGTCATTTCTGCTTAGCTTGCAGATAACGCTTCTTACCCGCGAAGGATTTTCTTGCGGTTCTCTTGGTGTATGCCATCCTGGCACAATAAACCAAATCATTAGCTACCCGCATAATGATGATTTCCTAATCAGGTTAGTGGACTCATCAGCCCTAGTGCTGAACCTGGTTAGCTTTGATACCATATGTAACATCCAAATCCGACATGACAAGAAGTAACTAAGTTTTCACGATGGTAAAATTTTTTTTTTAACAAGGTAATCAAATACATAAAACTCATCTATAATGTCTTACAACATTTTTCATTTTATCATAAACATGATTGCATTCTCATAAAGACTGAAAGAAATGATATTCATAATACACTTTGTTTTCTAACAAATGAAATTTTCTTGAAATAACAAATATTGGAAACATACCATTATCATGCATCTCGATTGTCAACCCATCACGTTCAAGACTCGGCAGTTCCTCAATATTGGGAAGAGAAAGTATCTTCAAGGAGCTTAACCTCCAACCATAGACCGTCGGTCTCCCGCACTCCTTCCTAACCGGAAGTGGCCCTACCCTACTCAAGAGGATAGACTTAGGATAACCATCGGTGTTTGCCATCTGAGCTCTGGTGTTGTAACCTACGTGTCTTGTTATCGTGCAGATCCCTAGATATCCTCTAGTCATGCACGACCCTCCACAAGAAAACACCATCCAGTTACGGTGAACGTTCGATGTACTTGAGGATAGCACACCACCTTGGCCAAAGGATTTGTATTTAGATAGCGTTCTACAAACACTTGAACTTGGTTCACCCACCCTACTCGACTTGAACTGGTCAAAATCCTATAGTTTCCATTTGTATAATTTGAACTAATTGACAACCTTGATGACCTCAAGGGTTTAGGTATCCTCCTATTATAGCGCATGGCACAACATTTACTCTAATCTCGAGTTCAGAGCTTCATAATCCTATTTTCCTATAAAATCATTGTTTAAAGAAAACGTCCACTCCTAAGGGTTTCATAATTGTTTACACAACATATTCAAGTGTCTAAACCATTTTCCGTTATCCCAGAATTCAAGGATTCTAGACTCATAAGGTCTACAAAACGATACTAGATTCGTTGCATGCCACATAATCTGGATTCAGCATGCGGGTTTTTCACTCTACAGGCTCGTTATAAAACATGACGGTTTTCGACACAATCACATTAATTCCCTACTTCACTTTCCAAGTCAAAATAATTCCGCATAAGCTACTGAGGTAAGAATCGCAAAAATAAAACAATGAAAGATTTGGACTCTTCCTTATGATCCTAGAGATGTCCAAACATGTGGTCGACCTCTAACAAAAGATAAAAGACGAAAACGTCTCAAGCTAGTTGCAACTACTACCTCGGCTATCTACACATTTAAGTTTACGCCAAACATGCTTTGAATCTGTGGTTTTAATCTCCCACACATCACGCATGCAGAGCAACATGATTTCTCGCAATGCAGCTATTGTTTTAAGTACTCTAGAGTAGTTTAACGTTGATAGCTCAGTCTTAAAGAAACTCTTAATATTCTACGTCTTTACCGACGGTTTAAAGTTTGCAGCTCACAATTGCATCATGCAGTGATCAGTCTTTGATGAATGCACATTTGAGAGGTATGCTCTAACATCATACGTCGTCAACCATGAGAGTTAATGATCCATTTTCTAAGTTATTGAGTTCTAACAGACAACTGCAATACTATTTCAAAGGTTTCTATTGCCATAATACAGCAATGATACTTTCATGATGATAAACTTCTCACAGAAACACAAAAAAAAAAACATTTTCATCATACTATATTTGTTGTAAGCGTTTTACCTTATTCAGCAAAGAAGAACACAACGAACGCCGAAGCCTCCCTTTAATCCTCACTGCCGACCACCACTGATAGTCTCCTTCCATTATCTCGTAGTTGATTTCTATGACAACCCCGACAGACTCCTCTCACTGCCGTTTATATCCTCCTTTTGAAGCCACCACCTCCTCCACGATGAAGGTTTCAAGTGCCTTTTCAATATACTCTGCCATATCACTCTTTCTCCAGCTCACGTCAGTCCTTACAAACTCTCCCTTACCTCCTCAGAAGTCCATCCACCACAGATAAAACGATAACTACTTAGAAGAATGAACCTCTCCTTCAACACACAGCCCCTGATCTCTCTCCCTGCCTTCGCTAATATCTCCACTCACGTTTTCTCCTACTAACCACAACAGCCACTCCCTAAAACTCCTCCTCCTCTATGTGGTTTTTCCTTCCTCTTCTCAACCGCTTGCCACTACTCCCTTCTCCACTCACGTCATGAAGGAATCTCCATTTAAGTCTCTAACTCAAATGTAACTACCACTTCGCATACCTCCCATGCCGTGTAGGTGCAACTCTCTAAAATACTGCGGTTAGTTAAAGATTCTACCCAATCATCCTCGACGCCTTTGCACTCACCTAGTGACGGGGATTCAAACATAAATGTACGGTTTCAGGCCACTCTAGCACCCATCCCCCTCTCTCTCGCGCTAAAGAGAGAGTGGTTTTTAAAACATAAAAAGACCTCTGAAACAAGCCTAAGCCCATGGTGGTTGATATAACTAATATAACCGACTTCAAGACTTAATACGACCATAAGAAAGATTTAATTCCTTCGGTAATGAGGCTTGCCAAGGACATAACAACCCGTCCTTACTAGGACAAAAGGCATCAACCTTCCTAAAACCAACTTAGTATTGAATTAAGGAGTTTACGCATGTCACGGCGACGGTTACGAAATGATTTGAGCTTCGTTGGGGTCGAGAAGGAAGGAGAGGCAAAGACCATTTTACTAAGAAACTCAAAGTCAGATTGATAATAACTCGTAGTCAAAGTTGGAAGAAGAGACTTACTTTTAGACGACGACTAAAATAAATGATTTCACGCTATGGCTACAAATCAACATTCGTCGATCTACCAAAATAGAACAAATTCATGAGTTCGACGCATTTTACGTCAATCGCAACGGATTGATTGTAACGCAAACAAGTTCCTACAACGTTAAACGCACTAAGACGACTTCTCACAATTTTTGACTTCGAGACAAGATTTGCAATTTCGCCACAAGATGACTCAATAAATACTTATAGACGTGAATATTAAACATCTAAAATACGTCGACTTACTATTATGGTCTTACGACGCCATCGACGTCTCCAAAATTCTACAAGATGACTTCCGACTAGGATGTTATACTTTATCCTTTGACGTCGGCATCAAATAAACTACCCAAACTGACAAACAAGACTTACTTGTTGGTTTCCAGGCTTATCTATATGTTTGGCAATCTCAGTGGCAAACACCTCTGGTTAGTTTCCAGAGTCTATACTCTCTCTCGAAGATACTTTCTCTTCCGTCGAATACTGTCCACCTGTTCCTGCATCGACAGACTTGCATGCAATTTTGTGGTCAAAGCATCTATGTTCAAATCAAAACATAATATATCCAAAACATCATTGCATTTATTATAGCGACTTTTAGTCTACAATATCACCTTGATCGTAATCATTAGATTCCACAATTCAATACAACAACCTTGTAAGATAAATCATCAATTTTCGTGTCGTTCACAACACATTAAATTACTAAAATTTGCAAGAAAGTAAATAGTATAATTGTTTTCAAAAAGAGGGATGTGACAAACCTTCTAAGATGCCTTACAAAGTAGCATGGTTTGGCATGGGACTTGGTTATCAGTCAGGCTGAATATGCCTACAATGATTCAAGGAACAGGAGCATTGGTAAAAGTCTTTTTGAGATAGTTTATGGCTTTTATCCAAGAGGGCCACTTGAGTTGAAGGATCTCCAAGGATGCGATAGAAGGAGTGCACTTGGTGAAGAGTTTGCTACCTCCATGAAAATAGTCCATGATCAAGTCAAGTTGCAACTAGAAAAATCAGTCACAAGGTACAAGGAAAAGACAGATTTGAAGAAAAGAGAAGTGCAATTCAAAGTTGGAGACTTAGTTATGGCATATCTGAGGAAAGAAAGGTTGCCAAAGGGTTAGCCAACTAAACTCCTGATGAAGAAGATTGGGCCATGCAAAATAGTGCACAAATTCGGTCCAAATGCATATGAGATTGAGTTACCATCTGGCCTTGGTATCTCTCCAATTTTTAATGTTTGTGATCTTTTTCCTTTTAGACCTCCATTGCCTGGTGAAAGCGGATTAGATGTGGTGGCTAAAGATGCTGATTGGATCAAGGATTTGCCTCCAAGCAAACCTTTATAGTTGGAATGCATTCTGGATTCCAAAGTTGTCAAGAAGACTCGGAGAGGTGTCTATAAAGACTACTTGGTGAAATGGAAGGATCTTCCTAATTTAGAGGCCACCTGGATGACTGAAGCAAATATCTTGAAGCATGGCATGACACTTCAACAATTGGCAACTCAAGGGACTTGAGTTTTTCCCACAGGGGGAATATAGTGCAGGAGCTTCCAATTTTAGTCATTTTTGACTATGTCATGATTTGTGGTCTTGTTATTTTTGATTTCCTCTAAGGCTTTGAAAGCCATTCTCATGATATGTAATAAGGACTTAGTTCATTTTAATTGACTAGTCCATTTTAGAGTTAGTTTAGGCCTATTTTCTAGGTATTCTCCTTTGAAACTTAGTTTTTTAAAAAAAAAAGCATTTTCCAATGTTTCACTGCCTTTCATGGGTAGTTGTATAGGTAGAAGGGAAGAGGAAAGGTTTCTAAAACCTTCAAAAACAAAATATTGTATAAAACATGCCGAGATGAATGAGAATAACAACTTTTTTTGGAGTGAAAACAGTGATTTTTTTCTTTTTGCTAGAGACAGTCATCTGGTATGGCGTGGTACGGATAGAGCAGGGTTTGAAGGTTGTGAAATTTGTTTATGCATTGAAACACCTTTCTTTTCAATCTAGTTAGCCTTCTTGACTCTTTCTGTGGAGGGAGAAAGTATTCGATTTGTGAAAACTGGTCTAAACCCTCCAAAAGCTAGGTTTTTGGGAAAAAATGTCTAAACTCTCCTCTGTCCTCTGAATGGCACCAACATTCTTCAGTAGGATGGAAGGAGAGAACATTTATTTTAGGTTTTTGTTGTTATTTAGGTTTTTCTTTCACTCCCCAAGCCTCTTGGCATGAAACTAGCTAGTCTTCATAGTGACTAGTTAGCTGAGTTATTAATGGTGGACAGCAGTATGATTGCAGATATAGTCAATTATTGGATTAAATGGATGTTGATTTCTATGTTTTATTGGGAAGAAAGACCTGTGCGAGAGTCCAACTGGTCCAAGGCTAGAGCCCTTGATACATTTCCTTCTCCTAACCTCAAACTAGACTATTTTCTAGAAGGAAAAATAGTTTGCTGTCAGAAAAAATAATCTGCTATCCTTGCTCGATGTGACAGAGTACGGTCCTACACTTTTGTGGAAGTTTGTGAATCCATCATGGATGTTTGGATGTGTATTAAGTCTGCATGGTCATTTGAAGGTCTGAGGAGTTGATTTTGTGTGAGTCATCCTTAAGAACTACAAAGAAGTAGTCTTCCTCTTTGGCACTGTCATAAGACAGTCATATGGAGATTTGTTGCTCACTATTTTAGAAGGTGTAGAATGAGGTTTTCTTGGTCAGAGACCTTGTTCCATGCATGTCTTAAATAAGTATATGTTAATTGTTGTCTATTGTCCATGTTCATAGAGGTATTGGTAGTAGGTGATGAGTTCCTGAAGGTGGGTTGTGCTTCTAGGTTGGGTTGAGCTGTGACTCCCCAAAGTGTGAGTTGATAGCCTATGTGGTGGACACCAGGGTGTGGTCCTAGGCTAGGTCAATCCTCGGAGTAGCCTTGTGTAGGCTTGTAATCACAAACACCTTTGTAAACCTCTTGGAGGAAGCATTGAGATCTAGGTTCATTGAGTGAACTTCATCAACTACTACCTATATGCTCTGCATCACTTTGCTTCGACTAATTCATGCAGATTTCATCCAAATGATCCACATTCTAAAGGAGGTTGTCCAGACTTCCTATTTTCTTCTGAGATTACTGTAGCATTTAGTGATCCGGAGGTACCTAATGCACAAGACATGATCCACCATGAGTTGAGTCCCCCCGAATACAAAAGGGTATTGGGTGCAATCCAAGAAGGTGTTGAACTCACATCTCCAATCATCAGTACTGCAAATTAGGTTGTATCTTCCCTTTCTCCACTCAGTTCCAATTATCAATTTGATTATGGTGATTTAGGTAAGACAACTTGCATTTGGATTTATCATGGCCCTAATGAATTACCCCAATTGCTGATCTTATGCGACTAGCACCTTGAAGATGAGCCTAGCTTGCCCATACCCTACTATTCAAAGTACAAAGATGAATTTGCCAGACTTAGGACACTGACCCACACCCTGTTACTCCTACATGTCCTGATAAATAAGTAAAAAGGGAGTGTAAATACCCACTGTCCGAGATCTTTGTACCTAGTCTTGCTTGTTTCTAGTTAGGTTTTAGTTAGTTTCTTGTTGTTTAAGTTTAGTTTCTGCTTTCTGCTTTTATTTAGTTGTTAGTCATTAGTTATTGCTTTCTACATGTTTTTCTTTGGTTAGAGTAGTTTGCTTTTCTTTTCGCTTCTGTGCTTGCTTTACTTGGGTTATCTATTTATCGAATGTGATGGTAGTTGTGCAAACCTGTAAGTGCTTCTTTGTTGGGTAAGTAATTTGGATTATTTCTTTGAGAAGCCAAGGTTTCTTCTTAGGTCTTCCTATGGGTTCCACTTTTATACCAAGGAGAAAGATGTATGTTCATTGGAAAGGAGTCATTAGTCAGTGCACCTAAAGTATTTTCTAACCATATATCTCTCACAACTTTAAATAATCCTAAAGTAGCTAGGCAAGTCTGAGTGATCTTGTGTCAAGTAAAAGGGTTGACTTCTTCTACCACATGCACTATCAATCAAGAAAGAAGGCAGGTGACACTAAGTGTTTCTAGCTTGTATTGGGTGAAAATAAAAGGTGTTTTTCGACACCAAACCCATTACAGTGCAAATAACAGAGACTACCAATTAAAAATTCTTACAAAAGGTACTATCCAGAAATACTTACCATCAAATGCCATCGTGCCAGAAAACATTATCTGTCATTTGTTCTTCTAAAAGCTCATCACATTCCAAAATTTGAGCATTTCTTGGTGGTAGAATGATCTCATCTTCCTAACTTGTCACAAAGGATCTTGGGTGAACTTAGTTGCCAAGGGGTGGGAATGAATGCAATTGCACACACTCAAGTTTTCGGGGTATGGAAGGATGCACTGGTTAGTGGTCTTTGATTCTTTGATAAAGTATCATTCTTTCTCATCTAATGTGTGGGAAACACAGAGATTCTAGGTTTGAACTAATGTTTATCTTAGAAATGCTCTAGAACATTTCCCAGCAGAGTTGCCATTTGTTGTGCCTTGCACACACGCCCCATTTTTGCAAATGGAGACCCCCTCTTTTGCTTTGGCTTGGAGTCTAGACCTCTCTTGCTTATGATGATGAGAAGGTGAATTTGTGCTTAGAATGCATGACTTCTTACAGATTTGGGTATTTCACATGTGTGGAGTCAGTTGATGTTTTTCATGATTGATTTGGAAATGTCTTGAGTGGTCTTGTGCTTAAAAAATAGCCAATTGTTGCCTTCTGCATTGGGATTGGGTGTTACTGCACTTTGCTCTAAAAACCTATGTCATGGGATGTTGCCCTTGAAATTGCTTCTACAGGATGTTTCATATTGAAATTCATAGTTTTCAAATCTTACAGTTGCAAAATCATGTCAAATTTCATTAGATTTCACTAAGGGGTCCATAAGCTTTCACCCTGATACATGTTCCTGAAGCCCTGATTTGGCTAAGTCTGAAATCCTGAAAATCTTAAAAAATGGCTAAGTCTGAAATCTCGTGGAACCACAAAATTCTAGAATCTACATATGAAATCCTATGGATCTGGAATCTATCTCAAACATCCTAAAAGTATATTTAAAAATATTTAAAGTATAAGAAATTTCTTATACTTAAATATATTTTTAAATATACTTTCACCCTGACCAATTCAAAATCTAGTGCTAAAAGCACCTCCTACTACAAAAAGTGCTAAAATAGCCTCCAATCGATTTTTGCGCTAAATTTTCCTCCGACCGACCTCCCTCCAAGCCACTGCTAAGTCAGTCAGACCAAAAATCCCCGCTGAGACAATTTTGAAGAAAAGCACTAAAAATGCACTTGACGGACCTGCGCTAAAAACTGCCTTCACTGACTGACCTCATGAAACATCATTTTAGTTTGTCGGACACAAAATCTACGCTAAGGTCAGATGGACCCAAAATCCACGCTAAGGTCGGACGGACCCAAAATCTACGCAAGGTCGTATGAACCCAAAATGCACACAAGGTCGGACAACCCCAAAATCCGCGCAAGGTCGGACAACCCTAAAATCCCCGCTAAGTCAGTGACCCCCCAAATCAATGCTTTTTCATATTTTGGGCCAAAATTTGGGTTTTTCAAGGTGCAAATGGGATTTTCTTGATGGGTTTGAATTGCATATCTATTTGTCATATCATGATGAACTTTTTATCAAGTTTGTGTGGATTTTTGGCACATTTTACGATAATTAATGCTACTACACATGAGAGGTTGGACACCCCTAAAAACTTCCCTAATCATCATATTGGCCAAATGGATACTCAAAAATGATGAAAAATGCAAAAAATCATGTAAAAAGCACTAGATTTATGAAGTTGTCTATAAGAAGGCAACATTGACAATGGGTTGTTTTTTACTGATTCATAATTGCAAATAGACATTTTTCGATCCAAATTGATGAAAAATGACTTGTTAAGATGAAATTGATGCTTCACATTTTGAATTGTAGGTCTAAAAGCACAAAGGAGCCAACTGGAGTCGTCTTGGAAGGATGTACACGTAGATATGTAGTACTAATCCAGAGATGCAGGATCGACATTCTATCAATCAAATTGCTACTTCACATGCAAAAGGAAGTCAATATAATGTCCAAGCTGATAAAGATGTTAGACTTAGGGCACACAACTAAGAGGGGGTGGTGAATCAGTTGTGCAAAACTTTCTCTAATTTACACACTTAAATCTTCTTGGTGATTAGCAGTATATTAAACATGAAACATAATGCATTCAAATCAAAAGTAGAGACTCATCAATACATAAGACACCAAGATTTTGATGTGAAAAACCCAGTTAAGGGAAAAACCACAGGGTGATTAACCCAAGAATGTATTCTCTGTTAGAAGAATAGAAAGAAAAAATAGCACATGCCAAATAGGGTTCACTACCCGAGCACACTGCTCACAAGAGGCTCACTGCCTACAAGAGACACACTATCTACAAGGAGATAAGTATCACATATATGAACTGGAGAATAGCATCTTCACCATGCTTGAATTAGTTCCATTAAGCTCAATACTCCTACTCTGCCTTTTGCTCTGCTCTTCGCTACCACACTATCATTTCACCAGGCACACTTTGAAATGACTTCACATTCCCTTATTTATACATGACATCGACTAGGAACAATCATCTAAGTCAGGAAACACCTACAAGGACATCTGCAAGACATGTAATACATCCGGTCGGCTAGTCTTAGGAAGAACACCAACATCCAGTGGTTATTCTTCAAATACAAACTTTAACTTCAATGCGGACCACCAACATGAACTGGAAATGATCCACAGATCACCACAACCTTTC
This sequence comes from Cunninghamia lanceolata, assembly GCA_027924645.1. Classification (NCBI taxonomy): domain Eukaryota; kingdom Viridiplantae; phylum Streptophyta; class Pinopsida; order Cupressales; family Cupressaceae; genus Cunninghamia; species Cunninghamia lanceolata. The sequence continues at coordinate 34,713,569 of BSBN01001583.1, read as the reverse complement.
TTGAATCACCAAGAACATCCGCACTTCATCTGCTTACTGGAATCCTTCTCTCCTTCATCTAGAACCTCAAGAACACAGTCTGTCATCACTGTCACAAAAGAATAGGTTCTTCCGGACCTTCAAACCTCAAGGCAATCGACTTGACACTTCATAAAGACATTCTCAACACTACCTCAAATCCACAAAATGGGATAGTGCATTTCCAGATCTCACCGGACCTATCTGTGTCACTCTATCACCTCTAAACACTTGCTGGAACTGGTTCTACTTGAGCGACCATAACTTCTTCCGATCTTCATACGAACCTCTAAAACTTTTCCTGGAGCATCTCAAGACTTATATCTACAAACCCTTTAAACTGCATCCTCTGATCCTCAACCTATCTTAGACTTTTACCTTGTTATCATCACAGTTCTTCACTATTCCTAATTGAGAGTAATTTTCTCAATATCCTCAGTACACAGCTCATCCAATCCTTCTCATTAATGTAACATGAGTATGTTGACATCAATGGAAACACCGGTTGGACCCATACTTGCAACAATCTCCCACTTTGTCATTGATGGCAATATATGATGTGAAAAACCATCAAGACAAGAACTTCTCCTTACTGTCACAACTCCCCCTATCAACAATGACTATTCACATGTCTTATCTTCCTTTACTGCTCCCCCTTTGATCATCAACCACTTGTTTTTCACGTCTTCTCTCCCCCTTTGACATCAATGGCAAAGGGCTCATACTTGCAACTCCAATACTTCAAAATCATACCTACTACTCCCCCTGAGTAGCAGCTCCCCATCATCAATCTAGATCACAAGATATGACTGTGATATCCACCGGATTGATGCACATTAGTGCATCCTAGTTCATCACCGGAGGGGCAATAACCCCTAACTTCTCCCTGAGATACTCAAAAGAGTCCTTGGGAAGAGGTTTAGTAAAGATATCTACAATCTGATCCTTGGGGGGCACAAACTCCAGTCTGACTTCATCCTTGTTCACTTGCTCTCTCAAAAAGTGAAAATTGATGGATATATGCTTAGTCTTAGAATGCATCACCAGATTTTTAGATATATTTATAGCACTTGAATTATCATAGAAGATTGTGATAGGCTCCTCATACTCTACTTTAATATCTCTTAGCATCTGCTTCATCCACAAAACTTGAGTGCAACTACCTGCTGCTACAATGTATTCTACTTCAATTGTAGACAGAGATATTGCCTCTTATGTTTTTCTTAGCCAAGAAACCAATCTCTTTCCCAAAAAGAATGCTCCACCACTGGTACTCCTCCAGTCATCCACATCTCCTGCCCAATCTGCATCTGTATATGCATGAAGAGAGAAATCATGATCTGGGTCAGTGCAAGAAGTTGGGTCCACTTTTTGGCCAAAAAGTGGAAGTGTTTTCCCTGATTTTCAGAATTTGTCACATTTGACCTTAAAATTTGAAGCACTTAGATATGGAATCTTTTAAAAAGTCACTAAATATAAAATGTAGTACTCGGAGTCTAGTTTCCAAATATGTAATTTTTTCAATACCCAGATGATACAAATTAATTTTCAATAGGCATTTCTAAACACCATTATTTAAAAGTCACTTCGTCTTAACCATACCATGCACATGTACGACCAACATAATTTGACCTAAATAAAATTATTTTTTAAAATCTTTTTGAAAAAAGATGTGTAGTATAGTTAAGTTTGATGAGGATATTTTTTTATAATTCTTTTGTAACTAAATTTTTTTGATTAATTTTTTATTAGGCCTAATGGCTACTTTTGAAAACCCCTCATGTACGACCAACATAATTTGAGAAAAAAAATCATAAAATTATTTTTTTTTTTCGTTGTGTAAAGAATGATGTGTAGATTGATGAAATATAATTTAAAAAAAAATTTAAAAATTAAAAGTTATTAAAAAAATACAAACACCTGTCATTTCAAGTTTTTGGACCAGTTTCTTCATAAATTAAATAATAAATAGAAAAACAAGTCCAATCCAAAAAAAATTACATATTTGAAAACTAGACACTATGATCTGTAATGGGTTTTAATTTCATAAAAAAATTTAGAAAAAAATGTCATCAGCCATATAGGTGAAGTCAGTCTTTCCTCTAGTTTTGTACTTAGAGAAATACTTGCAGGTCCAAGGCTCAAGGTCGGCTACCCATGCCTTTCCCAAGCCTAAAATGAAACCAAAAGCGTGGGTGTGAAATTCAAAATTTTAGAAACAGGTACCCATTTTAAAACAGGTACCCATTCTAGAAAAAAAATGGGTACCCATTCTAAAAAACAATAAAAAATAAAATGGATACCTGTTTGTAAAAATAGTAAAAAATAAAATGAGTACCCGTTTTAAAATGGGTACCTATTCTAGGCTCGGGTGCCCATTCCTATCGAGATTTTTTTTTTGCACGACACTTCCCCTAAATGTGGACCCAACTTCTTGCATGTACCCATCTCTAGGATACCACAAACCATACTCAACTATTCCTTTTAGATACCTAAAAATCTTTTTGATTGCCATGACATGAGATTCTCTAGGATCAGCCTGGAATCTCGCAACAAGACCAACAGCTTGCATAATATCTGGTCTAGGTTGAGTGAGATACAACAATCCTCTAATCATTGATCTGTACTTTGTCTGGTCTACCTTAGGAGAGTCATCATCTTTGCTCAACTTACATCCAATTGCCATGGGAGTATTCATTGGCTTTGAATCTTCCATCCCAAATTTTCTCAACAATTCTTTTACATATTTGGTCTGAGAAATAAAGATTCATTTCTTTGTTTTAGTAATTTGCAGACCCAAGAATAAATTTATTTCACCAAGCATAGACATCTCAAACTCACTTTTCATTTGATTTGCAAAAGCTTTACACATACTATCTCTTCCTCCAAAGATGATATCATCAACAAATACTTCAACAATCAACATGTTTCCATGATCAATTTTGAAATATAGGTTACTGTCAGCAGTACCTTTATTGAAACCAATCTTCAAAGGATGCTTGTCCAATCTTTCACACCAGGCTCTTGGGGCTTGCTTTAATCCATACAGTGTCTTCTTCAACTTGCAGACCATATCACCATGATTAGACAATTGAAATCCATCTGGTTGCTCTATATACACTTCTTCCAAGTCACCGTTTAAAAAGCTAGACTTGACATCCATCTGATATACCTTGAAATCCTTGAAGGCAGCAAAGGCAAGGAATAATCTAATTGCTTCAATTCTTGCCACCAGAGCAAAAGTTTCTTCAAAATCAATTCCTTCTATTTGAAAGTAGCCCTTGCAGACCAATCTGGTTTTATTTCTGATTACTTCACCAACTTCATTTAGTTTGTTCCGGAAGACCCATTTGGTTCCAATCACATTGTTGTTTCTAGGTCTAGGAACAAGATCCCAAGTGTGATTTTTCTCAATTTGCATCAACTCTTCCTCCATTGCTTTGGTCCAGTTTTCATCATTGCAGGCTTCATTTATTGTCTTAGGTTCAATCTTTGAAATCAGACAATATTCATCTAAATTTTGAGCAATTTTCCTTCTAGTTTGCACACCTTTGCTTTTGTCACCTATGATCTGATCTTCAGAGTGGTTCAGTCTTACATACCTTGGAACTTTGGGAGCTTCTTGCACTTCTGCTTCTTGATCAGGCTCATTCAGACTTATCTCTTCTTCCTGATTTACCAGATCAGTTTGAATCTAACTTTCAAAAGAGGATTGAATTCCTTGAACCAGAACATCATTCTGATCATCTTCATCATATTCATAAAACCTTGAGGGTTTCTCTATTTCCTCATCAACCTTCACATTTGTACTTTCTATCATCTTTTTTAGTCTCTTGTTATAACACCGGTATGCTTTTCTTTGAGTAGAGTAACCCAAGAATATTCCTTCATCACTTCTAGCATCAAACTTGCCTAGATCTTCATCTCTTTTGATGTAACATTTGCTACCAAAGACTCTGAAATATATTATAGTAGGAGTAATGCCAAACCAAAGTACATAAGGGGTCTTACCGGTATTGCTTTTGATTTGAACTCGATTGAGAGTATAGACTGCAGTGCTGACAACTTCTCTCCAATAGATCTGAGGAACATTTGCTTCCATTATCATGGTCCTAGATGCTTCCTAGATGGTCTGATTCTTTCTTTCCACTACTCCATTCTACTGTGGAGTCCTAAGAGCAGACAACTGTCTCTTAATTCCATGTTTCTCACAGAACTCTATGAACTCACTGGATGTGAATTCTCCACCTCTATCAGACCTCAAACATTTTAACTTTAATCCTGTTTCATTCTCTACCATAGCCTTGAATATTTTAAATTTCTCAAGAGTTTTTGATTTCTCCTTTAGAAAGGTTACCCACATCATTTGGGAATAGTCATCAATTAGCAGCATGAAGTATCTATCACCTTAAATACTCCTAGTTCTTGTTGGACCACAAAGATCAGTGCGAACTAAGTCCAATAATCTGGTAGAGGACAGTTCCTTGCTTTTGAATGAGACTCTGCTCAGCTTACCCAACTGACATTCCTTGCACAAGCTATTAGTAGGTTTCACCAATTTTGGAAGATCTCTTACAGCCTGAGTATTGCTTATCTTGATGATATTATCAAAATTCACATGACACATCCTTCTATGCCATAACCAACTCTGATCAATTTGAACAAATAAGCAACTTTTACCAGTACCAACCAAATGGAAGATATTACCTTTAGTTTGAGTACCAGATGCAATCTCTATTCTGAATCTTTCAAAGATTTTGCATTTTCCATCCTTGAATCAGAGATCATAGCCTTTGTCCACCAACTGTCCAACACTAAGAAGATTGTGCTTCAAACCTTCAACATACAGTACATTACTAGTTTTGTTTCTTCCATCAAAAGAAATAGTTCCTCTTCCTCTAATTCTACCAACAAAATTATCACCAAACTTTACCACTCCTCCTTCATACCTTTCCAAATATAAAAACTTATTTTTGTCACCTATCATATGGTGAGAGCATCCACTGTCAATAACCCAATCATCCTTCTCTTCAATTTGGGCAGCCAGAGCTCTTTCCATAGTCTTAAGATTGACAGATACAGAGAACATTGGATATTCTTCCTTGATGGCAATGAACACCCATTCATTTCTAGATTTGTTTCCTATCTCTGATTCATCATCTGTTACTCCTTCATTATCATCATCTTCATGTACATAGTAATAGTTCTTTTGGAACCTTGGCTTGTTAGGATTTTGCCTTGAAAATCTTTCTAGACACCTTGAGGCAAAATGACCAATCTTATTGCAGTTAAAACACTTAAAAGGTAATTTTCCTTCATACTTACTGAATCCTCTTGATAGCCTCTTTGCAATAAGGGCTTCAAGTTGAGCAGTTTCTACTTCTTCTTCTTCTAAATCTTTTCTTGCTTTTTCATACCATGACAATTTCCTTGAAGAATTCTCTCCCGGATCAAGCCTTTGTTTACCTTTAACAGAGGCACTGGCTTTGAATGTAGATTTAGTCTTGGGGGGTCATCTCCAAACTCTGTCATTTCAAATGCAGCCAATTTCCCAGCCAATTGATCTCTTCTGACAGTTGTATGGACTATGAATTCTTCAATGGCAGTAGCCTTGATTTTGTAAGAGGTGGGAGGGATCTGAGAATTTTATCAACAATCTCATTTTCATCCAAGATACCACCAGCATTTCTAATTCCACAAACCAGCTCATTCGCTCTTGGCATAAAAGAGGTAATATTTTCATCATCTCTCATCTTCAGTTTTTCAAATTTCCCTTTTAAACTCTGTAACCTTGCACATTTAACATACTGGTCTCCTTCATGCAAAAATTCTAGTTTATTCCAAATCTCAAAGATAGTTGGTAGGTCAATAACATTTGAGAGCTCTGAGTCAGATAATGCACTTAGAAGAGCCTCTTTGGTCCGCAGATTATTTTTAGCATCTGTGATTTCATTTAGGGTTGTCAGACCACCCTGTGGAGGTACATACGCTTTTGTAACCATGGACCAGTATGCCATTCCCATACACTACAAGTGGCATTTCATGTGACCTTTCCAAAGAGCAAAGTTGGTTCCATCAAACTTCAGACTATCCTTCTTGTAAGATGACATCCTAGATCTCCTCAAGCGGTTAGGCTCCTTTTAGAGGAACTTGGCTCTGATACCAATTGTTAGACTTAGGGCACACAACTGAGAGGGGGGGATGAATCAGTTCTGCAAAAATTTCTGTAATTTACACACTTAAACCTTCTTGGTGATTAGCAATATATTAAACATGAAACATAATGTATTCAAATCAAAAGCAGAGACTCATCAATACATAAGACACCAAGATTTTGACGTGGAAAACCCAGTTAAGGGAAAAACCATGGGGTGATTAACCCAAGAATGTATTCTCTGTTAGAAGAATACAAAGAAAAAATGGCACATGCCAATTAGGGTTCACTACCCCAACACACTGCTCACAAGAGGCACACTACCTACAAGAGACACATTGTCTACAAGGAGAAAAGTATCACATACATGAACTGGAGAATAGCATCTTCACCATGCTTGAATCAATTCCATTAAGCTCAATACTCTTGCTCTACCTTTCTCTCTGCTCTTTGCTATAACACTCTCATTTGCACTAGGCATACTTTGAAATGACTTCACAATCCCTCATTTATACAAGACATCGACTTAGGAACAATCATTTAAGTCGGCAAACACCTACAAGAACATCCACAAGACATGTAATACATCCAATGGTTATTCTTCAAATACGAACTTTAACTTCAATGCGGACCACCAACATGAACTACAAACAATCCACAGATCACCACAAGCTTTCCTGAATCACCAAGAACATCCGCACTTCATCTGCTTACTGGAATCCTTCTCTCCTTCATCCGGAACCTCAAGAACATAGTCTATCATCACTATCACAAAAGAATAGGTTCTTCCAAACCTTCAAACCATGAGCCAATCGACTTGACACTTCATAAGGACGTTCTCAACACTACCTCAAATCTGTAAAATGGGATAGTGCATTTGTGGATCTCACGGGACCTATCTATGTCACTCTGTCACCTCTGAACACCTACCGGAACTGGTTCTACTTGAGCACCATAACTTCTTCCAATCTTCATGCAAACCTCTAAAAATTTTCCTAGAGCATCTCAAGACTTATATCTACAAACCCTTTAAACTGTATCCTCTGATCCTCAACCTATATTAGACTTTTACCTTGTTGTCATCACTATTCTTCACTATTCCTAATTGAGAGTAATTTTCTCAATATCCTCAGTATACAGCTCATCAAATCCTTCTCATTAATGCAACATGAGTATGTTGACATCAATGACAACACTGGTTGGACCCATACTTACAACAAAAGATGAGTCTTAGGAGCTAAAAGACATAGAAGAGCATGCCAAATCACTGTTGTTCCTGCAGATCCAATCCAATGTCCTAGTGATCCAGTCCAGGGGTCATAACTCCTTGCTATTTTATCAGAATTTAAACTTCTTGGACTCATTGGAATGATAAACTAATTATCTAGTTTGAGCTACTCAGTTGCTTAGGCTTAACACCAAGCTACTGACAGGTTTCGAGCCCCCATTCCGCTCCGAAGACCTCCGAAAATACAATTTACTACAATGTAGAAAATACCAAATCACCAATCCAAGGTCATTTGAGTGGTATTTTTGAGAAAATACCAAAAATTATATTTTTGATATTTTCTCAAAAATACCACTCAAATGACCTTGGATCGGATCACCAAGACATGCATACCGCTATCCCACCAGTCCAGTCATCAAGAATTAGTCCAACAAGCATCCAATTAGATATATCTTCACTCATAAAGCACCAAATACTCCTTGATCCAGTCAGCACTTGGAATCTGGTGGATCCACATCAACTCAAGTTTTCAAGTGTCATGTGACTCTATTTTGGCTTTATTAGGCCTTGAAAGTTGACTTTTCGTCATGTACAACCAATTGGGTATCTATTTTGTCTAAATTCAATGTATCTAGGGGCTATTTTTCATCTTTTTCATAGAGGACAAAATCTAATCCGAGAATTGATGTGGGCTGTTATAATTGCCTTTATTGATGTAATCAGGACCGTTGGTGTTGAGCTAATCTCCACCGTTCATTCAAAAACTAGGGTATGCTGCTTTCTATATAAAGGGCTGCCATTTCCACTATTTGTAAGAGAGATTTTGATGCCAAATTGTTGACTCTATGCCATTTGAAGTAATACAAAGCAAGTTTCTGTAGTAATTCTAAGAATTTGTACCTTATGTTAATTCATTGTGGTTTTCATGCTTTGCTTCTTGCTCTCCCATAGTTAGATTAGTTGTGCTTTCATAATATTCATGGTTTGCTGAAGTATTTGATGAACATTCTAAGTCCATACTTTTAGTTGTTTGCTCATGGTAAATAGCTGTGTAAAGTTAATCTGGGATGATTATCTGTGCTAAAGTTCAATTGCATTTCACAAGTTAAGTTGCACCATCCATTGGGTATTTAACAAATGAATGTAATCTAAGAATCTGTTGACCTCCATTGAAGATAGCACCATTTTCTGTAGCATTGTAACATTCATTTAAGTTTGGTAACTCAGGAAGCTGGTTTAAAGTTTCTAGAAAGGTTGTCTACTAAAGAAAACTTGTGCATTGTGAATGTCACTTAGGATCCCTCTCAAACCCTAACCTTTTGCACTTTCTTTTAAAATCAATGTTAGTTATTAGATTAAGAGCTTCAGCAGCATCTTATCTTGTTTATCAGCTAAAAACCATTATAGGGTTTATGTGTATTTGCTGCCCCAAACCTAAAGATTTGCAGATTGCATGTAAGACCCCTTGTAGGAACTGCTAGAACATACCAACTAAGAAATTCCAAGCAAGCTAAGACCTAGCTGTATTATCCTTGGAGTAGTCTTACCTAGGGTAAGATACTTTCCAAGAGAGGTGTGAAACTAGCAATCTCACCTGCGTTGCTGTGTGCTAAAACTGCCATCAACAGAATTGGCGCTAGGATGGCAGAAACTAAGAATTTATGTAGGTTTTTAGTTTACTAGTTCGCTGCACATACTGAAATGAAATGAATGTGTAGAAAATTTTGATACAATCAGTACACATAAGGTTTTCAGTCATGAAATCCCTTCATTCTTCAGAGGACCATCTTAGCTATCATATCATGAAGAGAAATTCCAAGTAGATATCCCACTTTTCAAAGAAGTGTTAGATAGGCAGATCAGAGTGAAGTATCCTCCACTAACACTGCTCGATTTTAGTTCACCTCAGGTCTACATTGTACATCCTGGAGAACTACATGACAAAATTGACTATTTGACTTTTCTCCAAAGATTGGATCTGCATTTAAAGGGATTGCTTCCTATTTTTGAAGTTTATAAGCCTGAAGCAAGATATACAAGGCAATCTGTATGTTGGAGAAATTGAAGTCCCTCAAGTTGTTAATCAAAATATATGTTGAGATGATGAGAATGGGAAATGCATGTGGTCTGCAGGTCACCCAACCAATGAAGATGAGGTCCCTGCCTGGATAAAGCTTGGTTTTCAACCACTAGATCTAGATGATTCAGTCACAGAATATGTTGTCTCAACATTGCAAAAATCTAATTTTCAGTCATAGGACAATGAACAGAGCAATACAAAAGATCAAATTTCTACTACTAAGAATATGGACAAGATAAATGATAAATCAGACTTGATGAGCAGTCATTTTGAGGATGCAAATCAGCAATCACATGCTTCAAAAATATCAAGTTCTAAGACTAAATTTGCTGCTGCAGAGGTGGAGAACAGCAGTCCATTTCAGACTGCTGATAGTTTAAAGTTAGAATAGCAGGTTGTTCAAATCAGAAACATGCAAGAACAAAAATAAATCGGTCCTCTAGATTAAGCACAGTCATGGACAACAACGTAGAAAGTCATTCCAGTCGACATATTTGAGCCACAATCATATTATCCACAGAACAATGATCAAGTTCTTGACTATATCAGCCTAGTAAATCATCATGATCAGCCATATCAGGTTGCTATAATGGCTACAGAAGGGTCTCAAGCTGATTCAAAGGAAGAAAAGCAAGAAAATACACCACTCCAAGCACAGTCATGGACAACAACACAGAAAGTCATTCCAGTCGACATATTTGAGCCACAATCATATTATCCATAGAACAATGATCAAGTTCTTGACTGTATCGGCCCAGTAAATCACCATGATCAGCCATATCAGGTTGCTATAATGGCTACAGAAGGGTCTCAAGCTGATTCAAAGGAAGAAAAGCAAGAAAATACACCACTCCAAGATAACATTGACATCATAAATCTAGCTATGCAAGAAGAAAGGGACCTTGTTGTTGTAGCGGAAAATGGATGTGTAGTCCAAATAGGAAGGTTGTTGATTAATATAGAAGAAGTTTTCTTAGAACATATGACTGATTTTGATGAGGACAATTCAAGTTTATCACATGTTCATCAAGCTAATCATGTTCATACTTGTATAAAAGAAGATCTTCACATGGTTGATGCTGGCCTAGTAATGATAGATGAGAGAAATAGTATGCAATCCAAGAATGAAAATCAAACTGTCCTGCAAAGTGGTGGCTTGGAAGCTTTTTCATGTCAATCACTTGATCACATCATTGAGTTGGTGTCAAAAATGAGCAAGGATATGTTGTTTCATGGAAATTCACCACACATGTTAGACTTTGCTTCAACCAATTCATGCAGATTTCATCTAGAGGATCCACATTCTGAAGGACATTGTCCAGACATCCTATTTCTTGGGAGATAGTTGTAGAATTCAGTGATTCGGAGGTACCTAATGCACAAGACATGATCCACCACGAGTTGAGTCCCCCTGAAGACAAAAGGGTATTGGGTGCAATGCAAGAAGGTGTTGAACTCACATCTCTGATCATCAGTACTACAAATCAGGTTGTATCTTCCCTTTCTCCACTCAGTTCCAATTATCAATTTGATTATAGTGATTTAGGTAAGACAACTTGCATTTGGATTGATCATGGCCCTAATGAATTACCCCAATTGCTGATCTTATGCGACTGGCACCTTGAAGATGAGCCTAGCTTGCCCATACCCTACTATTTAGAGTACAAAGATGAATTTGCCAGACTTAGGACACTGACCCGCACCCTATTACTCCTGCATGTCTTGAGAAATAAGTCATGAGGGAGTGTAAATACCCGTTGTCTGAGATCTCTGTACGTAGTCTTGCTTGTTTCTAGTTAGGTTTTAGTTAGTTTCTTGTTGTTTAAGTTTAGTTTCCGCTTTTTTCTTTTCCTTAGTTGTTAGTTGTTAGTTTTTTCTTTCTGCATGTTTTTCTTTGGTTAGAGTAGTTTGCTTTGCTTTTCGCTTCTGTGCTTTCTTTGCTAGGGTTCTCTATTTATCAAATGTGATGGTCGTTGTGCAAACTTGCAAGTTCTTCTTTGTTGGGTAAGTAATTTGGAATATTTCTTTGAGAAGCCAAGGTTTCCGCTTAGGTCTTCCTGTGGGTTCCACTGTTATACCAAGGAGTATGATATTTGTTCATTGGAAAGGAGTCTTTAGTTGGTGCACCTAAAGTATTTTCTAACCATATATCTCTCACAACTTTAAATGATCCTAAAGTAGCTAGGTGAGTCTGAGTGATCTTGTGTCAAGTAAAAGGGTTGACTTCTTCTTCTACCACATGCACTATCAATCAAGAAAGAAGGCAGGTGACACTAATTGTTGCTAGCCTGTATTGGGTGAAAATAAAAGGTGTTTTTCGACACCAGACCCATTACAGTGCAAATAATAGCTACCAATTGAAAATTCTCACAAAAGGTACTATCTAGAAATAATTACCATCAAATGCCATCGTGCTACAAAACATTATCTGTCATTTGTTCTTCTAAAAGCTCATCACATTCCAAAATTTGAGAATTTCTTGGTGGTAGAATGATCTCATCTTCCTAACTTGTCACAAAGGATCTTGGGTGAACTTAGTTGCTAAGGGGTGGGAATGAATGCAATTGCACACACTCAAGTTTTCAGGGTATGGAAGGATGCACTGGTTAGTGGTCTTTGATTTTTTGATAAAGTATCATGCTTTCTCATCTAATGTGTGGGAAACACAAAGATTCTAGGTTTGAACTAACGTTTATCTTAGAATTGCTCTAGAGCATTTCCCAGCAGAGTTGCCATTTGTTGTGCCTTGCACACACGCCCTATTTTTCCAAATGGAGACCCCCTCTTTTGCTTTGGCTAGGAGTCTAGACCTCTCTTGCTTATGATGATGAGAAGGTGAATTTGTGCTTAGAATGCATGACTTCTTACAGATTTGGGTATTTCACATGTGTGGAGTCAGTTGATGTTTTTCATGATTGATTTGGAAGTGTCTTGAGTGGTCTTGTGCTTAAAAAATAGCCATCTGTTGCCTTCTGCATTGGGATTGGGTGTTACTGCGCTTTGCTCTAAAAACCTATGTCATAAGATGTTGCCCTTGAAATTGCTTCTACAGGATGTTTCATGTTGAAATTCATAGTTTCTAGATCTTACAGTTGCAAAATCATGTCAAATTCTATTAGATTTCACTAAGGGGTCCATAAGCTTTCACCATGATACATGTTCCTAAAGCCCTGATTTGGCTAAGTCTAAAATCCTGAAAATCCTAAAAAATGGCTAAGTCTGAAATCTCCTGGAACCACAAAATTCTAGAATCTACATATGATCCTATGGATCTGGAACCTATCTCAAACATCCTAAAAGTATATTTAAAAATATTTAAAGTATAAGAAATTTCTTATACTTAAATATATTTTTAAATATACTTTCACCCTGACCAATTCAAAATCTGGCGCTAAAAGCACCTCCTACTACAAAAAGTGCTAAAACAACCTCCAACCAACTTTTGCACTAAATTTTCCTCCAACTAACCTCCCTCCAAGCCATCACTAGTTTAGTTAGACCAAAAATCCTCATTGAGACAATTTTGAAGAAAAGCGCTAAAAATGCACCTGACGGACCTATGCTGAAAACTACGTTCACCGACTGACCTCATGAAACATAATTTTAGTTGGTCGGAGCCAAAATCCATGCTAAGCTCAGACATACCCAAAATCCATGCAAGGTCACACGGACCCAAAATCCATGCAAGGTCGGACAACCCCAAAATTCGTACAAGGTCGGACAACCCTAAAATCCCCGCTAAGTCAGTGACCCCCCAAATCAGTACTTTTTGGTATTTTGGGCCAAAATTTTAGTTTTTCAAGGTGCAAATGGGATTTTCTTGATGGGTTTGAATTGCATATCTATTTGCCATATCATGATGAACATTTTATCAAGTTTGTGTGGATTTTTGGCACGTTTTAGGACAATTAATACTATTGCACATGAAAGGTCGGACACCCTCAAAAACTTCCCTAATCATCATATTGGCCAAATAGGTACTCAAAAATGATGAAAAATGTAGAAAATCATGTAAAAATCACTAGATTGATAAAGTTGTCTATAAGAAGGCAACATTGACAATGGGTTGGTTTTGACTGATTCATGACTGCAAATGGACATGTTTCAATCCAAATTGATGAAAAATGACTTATTAAGATGAAATTGATGCTTTGCATTATGAATTATAGGTCTAAGAGCACAAAGGAGCCAACTGGAGCTGTCTTGGAAGGATCTACTCGTTGATATGTAGTACTAATCTAGAGATGTAGAATTGACATTCTATCAACCAAATTGCTACTGCACATGCAAAAGGAAGTCAGTATAATGTCCAAGATGATAAAGATGAGTCTCAGGAGCTAAAAGACATAGAAGATCATGCCAAATCACTGTTGTTCCTGTAGATCCAGTCCAATGTCCTAGTGATCTAGTCCGACGGTCATAACTCCTAGCTATTTTATTAAAATTTAAACTTCTTGGACTCGTTGGAAAGATAAACTAATTATCTAGTTTGAGTTACCGAGTTGCTTAGGCTTAATGCCAAGCTACTAACAGGTTTCAAGCCCCCATTCCACTCTGAAGGCCTCCAAAAATACAATTTACTATGATGTAGAAAATACCAAAAATTATATTTTTGATATTTTCTCAAAAATACCAAAAATTATATTTTTGATATTTTTCCAAAAATACCACTCAAATGACCTTGGATCAAATCACTAAGACATGCATATAGCTATCCCACCAGTCCAGTCATCAAGGATCAGTCCAACAAGCATCCAATTGGATATATCTTCACTAATAAAGTGCCAAATACTCCTTTTTGATCCAATCAACACTTGGAATCCCATGGATCCACATCAACTCAAGTTTTCAAGTGTAATGTGACTCTATTTTGGCTTTATTAGGCCTTAATTTTGACTTTTCGTCATGTGCAACCAATTGGGTATCCATTTTGTCTAGATTCAATGTATCTTGGGGCTATTTTTCATCTTTTTCATAGAGGACAAAATCTGATCCAAGAATTGATGTGGGCTATTATAATTGCCTTTATTGATGTAATCTAGACCATTGGTGTTGAGCTAATCTCCACCATTCATTCAAAAACAAGGGTATGCTACTTTCTATATAAAGGGCTGCCATTTCCACTATTTGTAAGAGAGATTTTGATGCCAAATTGTTGACTCTATGCCATTTGAAGTAATACAAAGCAAGTTTCTGCAGTAATTCTGAGAATTTGTACCTTGTGTTAATTCATTGTGGTTTTCATGGTTTGCTTCTTTCTCTCCCATAGTTAGCTTAGTTGTGCTTTCATAATATTCATAGTTTGTTGAAGTATTTGATGAACATTTTAAGTCCATACTTTTAGTTGTTTGCTCATGGTAAATAGCTGTGTAAAGTTAATCTAGGCTGATTATCTGTGCTAAAGTTTAATTGCATTTCACAAGTTAAGTTGCGACATCCATTGGGTATTTATCAAATGAATATAATCTGAAAATCTGTTGACCTCCATTGAAGATAGCACCATTTTCTGCAGCACTGTAACATTCATTTAAGTTTGGTAACTCAAGAAGCTAGTTTAAAGTTTCTAGAATGTTTATCTACTAAAGAAAACCTATGCATTGTGAATGTCACTTAGGATCCCTCTCAAACCCTAACCTTTTGCACTTTCTTTTAAAATCACTATTAGTTATTAGATTAAGAGCTTCAATAGAATCTTATCTTGTTTATCAGTTGAAAACCATTATAGGGTTTATGTGTATTTACTGCCCCAAACCTGAAGATTTGCAAATTCCATGTAAGACCCCTTGTAGGAACAGCTAGAACATACCAACTAAGAAATTCCAAGCAAGCTAAGACCTAGTTGTATTATCGTTGGATTAGTCTTACCTAGGGTAAGATACTTTTCAAGAGAGGTGTGAAATGAGCAATCACACTTGCATTGTTGTGTGTTAAAACCACCATCAACAGAATTGGCACTAGAAAGAGGGCAGAAACTAAGAATTTATGCAGGTTTTTAGTTTACTGGTTTGCTGCACATGCCGAAATGAAATGAATGTGTAGAATATTCTGAACCAATGGGTACACATAAGGGTTTCAGTTATGAAATCCATTCATTCTTCAGAGGACCATCTCAGCTATCATATCATGAAGAGAACTTCCAAGTACATATCCCACTTTTCAAAGAAGTGTTAGATAGGCAGATCAGAGTGAAGTATCCTCCACTAACATTGCTCGATTGTAGTTCACCTCAGGTCTGCACTACACATCCTAGAAAACTACATGACAAAATTGATTGTTTGACTTTTCTCCAAAGATTGGATCTACATTTAAAGAGATTGCTTCCTATTTTTGAAGTTTATAAGCCTGAAGCAGGATATGGATATGACAGACATATACAGAGCAAGACCTTGCAAGGAGCTGCAAAACTTCCATTCATAAATGATCGTGGTCAACAAGCCAATTTGTACGTTGGAGAAATTGAAGTCCCTCAAGTTGTTAATCAAAATATATGTCGAGCAGATGAGAACAGGCAATGCATGTGGTCTGTAGGTCACCCAACCAATGAAGATGAGGTCCCTACCTAGATAAAGCTTGGTTTTCAACCATTGGATCCAGATGATTCAGTCACAGAATATGCTGTCTCAGCATTGTTACCTTTTGAGTCGCCCTTGTTTATTTATGTATTGGTAATATTTCTTGAACAAAAGCCGGTTTATCGTGCTATATTCCCGATCATCCTTTTTTTGTAAATCGGCTCTCAATCCTTTAATTTTTACCCGTGCGTCGCCTTTGTAAACAAAGTCACTTAAGGTTTGAACCTTTGAACCCTAACCATTCTCAAAGTCTAAAGTTCAATGGTTCAATGTGTCTGAAGTGTCGTATAAAGCAAGTTGTTTTGTCTTTGCCTCAAGCGTCTTGGAAGTTTCGGGTTGAACTTGAACTTCCCGCTTGAACTCTTCCGCGGGGTTCAATGGTTCAAGGTTCAAGGTTCAATATTCATAGCCTTTTTCATCCATCAGGTTGCACAGTTGCCTTATGTCATGTGTCGTTGAACTTGAACTTCCCGCTTGAACTCTTCCGCGGGGTTCAAGGTTCAAGGTTCAAGGTTCAAGGTTCAAATAGTTCAAAGTTCAAAGAGTGCGCTATTTCATAATTTGGGACCTTATACTAGAAGCCGCGTAACCTTCTGTTGGTCTATATAGCCCATGTGTCGTTGAACCTTCATATTGAACCATCGCGTTGAACCATGTTTCAAAGGTTCAATGGTGCGAAGATTTGGTAAGTTTGGTCCCATCTGCTCCCGCGGTTTTCCAAGCCAAATTTAGCGGGAAAGTTGGAGGAGATTTTGTCAGGAACTCATCATAAAAGCAAGAGCTCTAATTTAACGGAAGCTACGGATAATTATTATACCTCATGATGGCGCAACAACATTACTTGCTATTAATGGAAAAATCAGAGTTCACGTCCCTTCAAATACTTTTGGCACGTATTGATCTGAGCGATAGACATTCATTCTGGTAAGTGCCATTGTTAGCCAAAAACAACCCAATTTTAGCAAGTATTCACATTGTGCGACGCGGAGGAGAATAGCGCTGAAAGTGTAAGGCTCTCGTTTCTCAAGCTTTCGCAGTGCTTTCAAATTTCCTGAAGGTGAGTCCTATTTCCCCCTGTACTATTCCGAGTTCTTTTACTGGAGAGAAGAACCCCTAGAATTTCTGTTATTTTCGAGATTCGAATTGCTATATCATAGTCTTCCCAATATGTCTTTGAAGTCTACATGTTTGGGGGATGAACACGGCCCCAGTCTTATTTATTCCCACTCCGAGTTTGGAGACACCGCATTAGTTCAGTATGACTTGGAGGAATTCATAGAAAGAACAAAGAACCCTGTCCAAACCCCCACAATGAAGAAGATTGTAGACAGTGGTTTAGTGGAAGCTGCAGCCTTTCCTCAGGCCATTCTATGCCCTGAATTGGTTCAAGAATGTATAAACAGATATGACCCCCAGAACAGATGTGTCAAAAACGCCAACGGGGATGTGCTGTTTTCTGTCAACAGACAAACCCTTATGTCTGTGATGAAGATACCGCATAAGGGGGCATATTCCAACCTCGACATTACCTCCTCCAATGGATATTTCTCAGAAAAGAAACCAACTTACAAGAGTGTGATAGCACGGAATTGGCTGCTAAAGTTTCAGAAAGGTGGTTCAAGGCTGCCCAGACCCCTCACTAGAGACCATTTAATACAGGAAGTAAGGGATATTGTGGTGTTATTGAACAGATTGAGAGGCAATCAACATGCCTATTACTGGGAAGACTGGATGTACTTTTTTATACAAGTCGTCCTCCAGGGTGAACAATACTTGGATTGGGCCGAGATAATAGCTGACTGTCTGCATCAGAGCTTAAATAATCGGCTGGGCAACAGGGATTTCTTTATGTCTTCTTATCTATTTTACTGTTTAGCCTCCACAAGAGATTGGTTTGACCTGCCTCATGAGCCTTTAGATGAAAGCAGCAAAGTTTATCAATATTACTCACAGTTGCAAAGAAAAAATTGTTATGAAAATTACAAGAGGATCAATGATGTCTTCACTGGGAAGATGACTTATGAATTGACAGGTAACCCAGGTAAGAGAATGACCAGTGAAGCAATGCAGCTAATCAGTATCTATGGTAGCTTTTTCATTCAATTCTCTGAGTTCACCTATATCAGAGTTGGGGGATTTGATGGCGAACCAATGAAGTTGCCCAGATATGTATTTGATCGTTTTGTACTAATAGAGGTATGTCGGCAATTGGCACATGTTCATAAAAAATTTCCATCAAAAAGGGGTTGTGGTATTTCTTTTCCTGTTGAACTCGGGCATTATTCATGCCTGTCAACTTCTGATGCTTTAAATCTGGGGGTGAACCTCAAGAGGTTCAATTTTCAATCCTTCACTGCTAGAGCCAAATTCGACAGTAAAAGTTTTGTTAAAGATAACTTAAATTCTGGAACAGGGCACTCGCACCTTCCTAAGCTGGAGGATTATTGGATGGATTGTCCAGATGAATTTGAAGTTAGGAGAAGGTTATGGTGCAGGTTTTCTTTAAGACAAATAATTACCTTTAACTTAGACATGGACATTTCTGGAGTTCTTGTTGATGATGAAGAAGTGGTTGATCCACAATTTGAGAAAGTGGAGCACTTACCCATTCCAGAGGTGGACTGGAGCAAGGAGGAGGAGGACAGGATTGAAATTAAGACCCTCCCAGTGATAAGGAGGACTGAAAAATGGTTGAGAGAAAAGAAGCAACAGGGGTCTCAAGATAAAAATGTTCAACAATTATCTTCAGCAGTTGCATCACCACTTCCCCTGGATCCTTCTAATCAACCTCTTGCTATCTGTGGTGCAGGTGCTTCTGAGCCATCACCTGAAAAAAGCCTTGTCACCAAGAAATCCAGAAGGGTCCTCACAGACATTCTGCCTTCTCGTGTCACCAGGCTGAGAACCAAAGGTAAAAGGAAGAAGCCAGTTTCTGAGACAATAATTGTCGACTTAAATTCAGAAGAAGAAGCAGAGGACCCCATGGGGGACAGAGAAGCAAGCCCAACCAGAACAGAAGCAGTTGATACTGGTTCACAGTCAGAGGATGTTTTGGGTACTCCAGAAATGTTGATGATTTCAGATAAACCTTCTGATGGAGAAAAACTCAGGGAGACAATCCCGGCACCAAAGTGGCTAGAGAGCTCTATATCTGATAAAAAGAAGGTGGTTCCTTTCGTTCTCCCTCTGGAAGATATGGTAAGTAAATGTCTGGGGAAGACCCCCAAGTCCAAAAGACTTAAAACAGTATCCAGGATAGATATTGACCCAAGCACTGGTAACTGGAGCGCAGAAATAGCCAAACCAGTGACCGAGGAAGAGGTTCAAGATCCTACAGTGCATGATTTCACTGTGGAAAAGATAGACCTCGGTACTGCCTCCAGAGCTGCGGATGTACACCATCTCGAAGCTTCAACTAAAAGAATGGTCAATCGAACGATGAAAGATGAAAGGGACAAAAGAGAATTAAAACAAACTCTGCGTGCAATGGCAGAGTATATTGAAGCCATCAACAATCCTAACCCGCAGCCAATCTCACAAGTTCCCTTGTCTTTTGACCCAAAGTCACCCGTCAATCAGAAAATGTTAGATCAAGTTCATAGGAGCAAAATGGTCTCAAAAACATTTGATGGCTGGTTAGACAGCATTGAGCAAAGGGGAACTGAGTATATCCATGAACTCAAAGGCATATATGACCTGACTGCTACTACCATTGAAGATCTTAAAGCACAGGTTGCTGTCTGGGCTAAGGACGAAGGCAAGTGGACCAGTGTGACGAACCAAATAGAGGAAGTTCGGAAATATGGGCTGGAAAAGTTTTTGGCAGAGATGAAACTGACTGGTGTGGATGAGGATTTATTGTATGTGAACAAAAAGAATATCGAATGGAGGAACTCCATATCCCGACAAGCACGCTTTGAAGTCTCAAAGCTCATTAAGGAGATAACGGACTTCACTCAGTCATTGCAACGTGATTTACAGTGTATCGACGTAAAATACATGAAGGATGATGGAAAGCCTGAAGAAGATGTTGAAGCAGTAGCCCAATCCTTTAGGGATAAGATCCGTTTTGTTAAAGAGAATGATAATATTCTTATTGAGGATTTCTCCAGAATTTCTAAAGTCGAATCCCTGCTCTACCTCTGTATCGACGCACTCCCTGAACACAAGGAAAAATTTGGGAAAATGCGAAGGGAAAAGGAGGTCTGGAAATTGAGGATGAAGCATATAGGCATACCAAACTTTCCTAAAATTTAGGAGTTCATGGCTGCCTTTCAGGAGTGGAGAACCCAGCATGCTTCCCAGGCTCTCGACAGCAAATCAGGGGATGCTGATTCATCGCCCCAGTCATAACCGCATCAGCTCTTTCTTTTTCAAGTCTTTAATTTATGTTATTTCTGGCAACTTTAATTTTTTACGATCAGTTGTTAAAACTAAATCCCGTATGGGTCAGAGTGATGTTAACTCTGAGTTTAATTTGCTCAAGGACATGGTTAAGACTTGGATATATATTTGTTTTTTTTTAGAATTTAAGGAGGAGAGAAAGTGAGGGAAAGAAAAGAGGAAAGGAGAATTTCAGAAAAACTGTGTTTTATTTTTATATATGATGATTGTTTGAAAAATTTTCATCTGTGAATGAAAAGAGGAACGATTGCTGCTTATTTGGATCTGTGCGTCTAAATGTGTGAAATTTGATTTTCTGTGAGAAATCTTCTTTTACCTGGTAATTGCTCTTTGTTTGAACAACCCATCATATGTATTATCTTTCCTTTCGAGTTCAGCAAGTTTGTATAAACATATTCATGTATTCGAATGTACTAAAGTAGAATCTGTGCATTCTATCCTGCTGCTGTATAAATTAATCGCATTCATGACATGGCTATATATGGATGTTAGTCAGCCTTAGGCGTTTTCTGGTTAAAAATGCAATTTAGTTAGTTGAATAGACTAAAATTCATTGAAAATCATAAAGGGAGCTGTACCTGAATTCAGAGGGGAACTAATTCAAAAGGTTCACCCATTTGTTGATTAACTCATTTGTTCTTGGAAAAAGGGTATAGGGTCAGAGCAAGTAATTTTCAGAATAAGAGCAAATCTGTTAACCAACAGTTTTTGGCGACTCCGCTGGGGAAAATTAGACAAAATCATTAATTATTAATCGCCTGAATATGAAGCAACAATGGTGCTTCCACACGAAAACATAATTCCTGTTTTGCAACCCAATCTTGGATTTCAGGACGAACAGGAAGATATCATCGGTCAGTTGAATACTCTTGCTTGGCGTACTCGTCGAAATAGTGAAGATTACAGAAGAGCGAGCAGAGTGTTGGAACAAGAAGAAGAGTTGGCCGATAACCTGAGATTACTGTTACTCAGGCAAAGAAGAAGGCAGGCAAGAAACGCTGCAAGAAACCAAGCCCTTGAGGTACAAAGAAATCAAGAACAACAAAGAAATCAATAACTGCCTACCTAGTTCCAATATTATTTTAAGCTGGATTCTAGGCCCTACACCAGGTCTTCGAGAAGAGAGGGAGTTGAAGACCCTACCTTTCAAATATTGCAAAACCTTAATTTTCCTTATATCCCTACCCGTGCAAGAAAAGCAAGAAGTAGACCCCCTAGTCCTTCTAGGCCTGCTACTTCCCCTCTCTGCCAAGCTTTAACCCTTTCAGGCACTGCTATCCCCTTAGCTATAAATTTTCTACCCATGGCTCAACCTTGGGGAGCTGCCATAGGGCCTCTGAACCTAGGGGCCAACCTTAATCCATTACCTAAAAATGCAAGAGAGAATTTGCCCAGGTTCAATGGAGACGGTAAAACATCACCAGAAGAACATTTATGTGCCTTTGCAGCAGCATGCAGTGTACTGGGTGTTCAACACCAGGACATTGCCATAAGACTCTTTGTACAGACTTTGACCGACACTGCTGCACAATGGTTCTACCACCTGACTGATGCCTCAATTACGAATTGGAATGAAATGAAAACTGCCTTTGAAAATAGGTTCAAGAGTGCAGAGGACGAACATTACCTCCTTGCACAGCTGACTCAACTTAAAAAGGAGATTCATGAACCTATGAGGGAGTTCGTGGCCAAATTTAATAGAATTGTGAATAAAATCTCTGCTACAAAAAGACCGTCTGGTGAAAATTAGAAATGTTTCTTTATTAATGCTATGCCTCCCGATATTAGCTTCCATCTCAGGAGAGGTGCAATTGCCGATTTGACAGCTGCACAAAACCTAGCAGTTGGACTGGAAGATGATCTCATCATGGCCGGCAAATGGAAGAGAGAGGTTCAGGTGCCAAATGCCCAATCCTCATCTTCTACGGACCCTATAGTACAGAGGTTGGTTAATGATATGATTGCCTTAAAGAGGCAATTACCTAAGGCTGGCGCCCCTTTCCAGCAACCGTACCAAGATATGAGCAGAAGAAATTTGAATCAGCAAGCAAATACTGGTAGAACTTTACCCTTAACGGCAGCACAACCAAGACTGGCTATTGAACCTGCCCCTGGAAGAGGAAACATGTGCATTTTTCACTTGACTACTGACCATGATGGGAATTCTTGCCCAGAAATGCTCAGGTACACTCAGATGACTGCTACTCAAGATATGCTAGGGGAAGCCACAGAAGATGAAAGGAACTACGAGGAACCTGGCGGCTCTGAGATACACTTCCTTGAATATGAGTCTGATTCAGAAAGGGGAGGTGAAATATTGGTAACCCTTGAAGACCCTTCATGCGCGGTGCTGACTAGGGGTCAGAGGAATATGAAATCTTCTAATACACAAGAAATACCTGGCAAAGGTAAGGAGCCCTTAACTAGAACTCATGATGCTAATTTGAAAGCTCAAGAAAATAAATTGCTACATAGAAATGAGCTTGATGCTTCCTTTGATATTGTAGATTTTTGTAAATCTGCAAAAATTCAAATTTCTCCTATTGAATATCTCAAGTTGAAACCTACCGAACTTGACAAATTAGTTAAACATGTTAAAGGTAGTCCTGCACAAACCGAATTTGTGAATCAACTGGAAGTCGATGCTGAATCCCCTATTGCTAGATTATTTACTTCCTCATCTGAGTCACCTTTGTCTGCCCCTAGTACAACTCCCAATGCATCCAATAATATTCCCTATAATGATTTGAAACCTAATCCTTTTTATGTGTCCCTGTATATCAATGGTCATAAACTTAGCAACTGCATTATAGATTCAGGAGCCTCTGATAATATTATGCCCTCCTCTGTAGCTAAAGCCCTAGGATTATCACTTGCGAAAACATTTGGAAGATGTTATTCTATGGACGGAAAACAGGTTTCCTTGCTTGGGCAAATTAAAGATGCACGAGTCGCACTTACAGCTTACCCTGATAAGAGGGTGAAATTGACTATTCTGGTAGCAGATATCCCTGCCAGTTATGGAATGCTTTTGAGCATGACATTTTGCAAGGATCTAGGTGGACAAATCAAGCTGGATTGGTCAGAGGCCACAATCCTAGTAGGAAAGCAGAGAGTGAAGTTGGAACCTGAGCCCAAGTGCAAGTTCACTGTCTATCCCTCTGATGATCCCAAGGCACAGATTTTGTTTGAGGAATGTGAATTCGGTAATTATTTCTTCTCTTCTGAACAAAGTTTCGAGGCAGAACCCAAGGAAGGATTAGTGCAAAAACCTGTACATTCTGATGATCTATGGGTTATGGAATTTGATGGCAGCTGTGCTACCACTGGTTCAGGGGCTGGAGTCGTGTTAATCTCACCTGAAGGCGAATTGTTCTCTTACTCTTTTAAGTTAGAGTTCAAAAACACCAACAATACTGCAGAGTATGAAGCCCTACTGCTCGGATTGTTTGAAGCCAAAGAGAAAGGTGTGAAGGTACTTAAGGTAAAGGGTGATGCTGAACTAATTGTAAAGCAGGTAAGGGGAATCTTTTCTGTAAAGAATGAAAGACTAAGGCATTATAGAAATAGGGTATGGGATGAAATCGAATATTTTGATGCTTTCTCTATATAAACAATTCCCAGGGATCTGAATTCCCGAGCAGATTCTCTGGCAGTGTCAGCTTCTCTCCTTTTACCACATCCAGATTTCAAGAAAGATTCTTATAGGGTAGAAATGATATATCGCCCAAATGTCCCTGACAATGCCGAGAACTGGCAGGTTTTTGAAAGTGATAATCAAATTAGAAAATTCTTAGAAAATGCTGAAATGTTCCTGGGGACCTATTTTGAAGGTTCCGAAGCAGAGTGCAAAGAATTCAGTCCTGACCCTGGGATTAATTCAAGAGATGATATGATTCAATTAAAGGGAAACAAAATCCCTAAAGGACTGGTCTCTTTGGAACATCTATTTTCTAGAAGAGATGAATATGTTAAAGGCAAGCTTTCCTCTATTCCTGATAAAGCAGAGGATTATGAGAAAATAAATATTGGAGATAAAGCCGATCCTAAGTGGATATCCATTGGTAAATGCTGCTCTTCGGAGGAAAAAAACAAATTGATTAAATTGCTAATCAGATATAAGGATGTTTTCGCCTGGTGCTATGATGATCTCAAAAATTTTAGACATGGACAGTTTCACCACCATATCCCTCTGAAAGCAAACGCAGCTCCATTCAGACAGAAGCTGAGGAATTACAACCCAAAAGTTGCTGAAGCCATCTTTAAAGAGATAGATAAGATGTTGAAGGCCAGAATCATCTATCCAATCCATCACTCCACCTGGGTGGCAAATATTGTTCCAGTCTGAAAGAAAAATGGAGAAATAAGGATCTGTGTTGACTTCAGAAACTTAAATCAAGCCAGCCTGAAAGATAACTATCCTCTGCCTGTGATGGACCACATCTTGCAGACAGTTGCTGGGTCTGAAATGATGTCTATGCTGGATGGTTTTTCAGGTTACAATCAGATAGGTGTGGCTGCAGAGGATCAACATAAAACAGCTTTCACCACACCTCGGGGAACCTTTGCCTATAATCGAATGCCCTTTGGCTTGATCAATGCAGGAGCAACTTTTCAGCGAGCAATGGATTCGTCTTTCAGGGACCTGAAGAACAGAATCATCGTTATCTACCTTGATGATTTAACTGTCTTTTCCAAGAATAGAGAAGATCATTTGAGAGATCTGGAGTCTGTCTTGCAAAGGTGTCGGAGCCACAGCATCTCACTCAACCCCAAGAAGTCAGTTTTCTGTGTGACTGAGGGAAAATTGTTGGGACACCTAGTTTCAAAAGACGGAATCAAGATCGACCCAGAGAGAGTCAGGGCAATTCAACAGCTTAGTCTCCCCTCAAACAGGACTGGAGTCAAGTCCTTCTTCGGTCAAATCAATTTCCTCAGAAGGTTCATCCCTGACTTTGCTGAGATTACAAAATACATTGTCGGGATGATGAGTGAGAAACAACCTTTCAAATGGAACGAAGCTGCTAGGAAGGCGTTCGAGGATATCAAGGAGGCTATTGCGAACACTCCCACTTTGGTAAATCCTAATTTTCAGAAGGATTTTATTATTTATTGTTATGCTTCGGAACACACCATGTCGGGAATTTTGTTGCAGAAAAATGAATTAGATCAAGAGGCTCCCATAGCCTTTATGAGTGTTCCCCTAAAAAAGCATGAGCTAAAATATTCTCTAGTCGAAAAGCAAGCCTTTGCTGTGGTCAAGGCTGTCAAGCAATTCAGATATTATATACTACATTCCCATTCAGCTGTATTTGTTCCAAATTCAGCTGTGAAAAGTATTTTGACTCAGCAGGAAGTGGGATTAAATAATAGAGCAACGTGGGTTGCTAAAATACAGGAGTATGCTCTGGAAATTAGACCTACTAAGCTGATCAGGGGTCAAGGTTTATGTAGGCTGATTGCTGAGAATAAAGAACAAGAAGGGGAGGGGCTCCCCACAGTCTTATTGGTAAGTTTACAGGATCCATGGTTTCTGGATGTAGCACATTATCTTACATATGGTGACTGTCCTAATCACCTGACTCCTAAAGAGAAAAGAAACTTGAAGCTGAAAGCTGCAAAATATGTTATTTGGGGAGATGTTCTTTACAAGAAAGGGTTAGATGGGACCTTTCTGAGATGTGTGGATAAAGAACAGCAGGATAAACTCTTGGAAACTTTCCATAATGAAGCTTGTGGCGGACATTTTTCTTCTTCAGTTACAGCTTTCAAGATCCTCAGAAATTGTTATTACTGGCCAGGGATGTTCAAAGATGCGTATAGGTTCGTGGCTAATTGTGAGAAGTGTAAAATGTTCTCGGGAAGGCCACAACTTGCAGCTCTACCTTTAAGGCCTGTTGTTGTTGAAGAACCCTTCAAACAGTGGGGATTGGATTTTATTGGACCTATCTCACCCCCCTCAAGTGCAGGGCATACCCATATCTTAACAGCAACAGATTATTTCACGAAATGGGTTGAGGCAGCCCCTGTAAAAAGAACAACTTCCGAGGTGGTTTGTGATTTTCTCAAGGAGAATATCTTAGTTCGATTCGGTGTGCCCCAGAAGATTGTAGCTGATAATGCTACCAGTTTCTCCTCAGGTGAGATGACCTCCTTCTGCTATGAACATAGTATTTCTCTTTCTCATTCATCGGATTACTATCCCCAAGGGAATGGACAAGCTGAGTCCAGTAACAAAAACCTGATTGCTATCATGAAGAAATTGGTTAATGACAGCCCCAGGGATTGGCATAAGAAGTTATATGAAGCTCTCTGGGCTGACAGAGTAACCCCAAAGAGAGCGATTGGGATGGCACCATTTGAATTAGTTTATGGGATAGGAGCCCAATTATCATTGCCACTGGAGCTATCTACAGCCAAACTGCAAAACGTAATTGAGGATCAATATTTCCAAGATTCCCTGGAGAAGAGGATCATGTATTTAACCAAAATTGAGGAAGAGAGAAATGAACTGGTTGACCGAATCACTGTACATCAGGCTAAAGTTAAGGAAATTTTTGATAGAAAAGCAACACCCAGGAAGTTCATGGAAGGTGATGAAATACTACTGTGGGACAAAAGGAGAGAACCGAAGGGTGCGCACAGCAAATTTGATTCCCTCTGGAAAGGGCCTTTTAAGATTCACCAGGCGTTGGGTCCAAATTCTTTCAAACTGGAATATCCTGATGGAACTGTTTTACCCCTGTCCTATAATGGACAGGATCTCAAGCTGTATCGTCTGTAAACAGGTTCCCCAGTTTTGTACATAGTCTTCCCTTTGTTTCTTTCTGTGTTTCTTTTCCCGTTTTTGTTCGGTCCCGTCCTGTTTCTTTCTTTCTTTCTTTTGTTTTCCTTTTCTGCGAAACCAGAGCTTCTGAGTTCTCTGCAATTTGCCATGAAATGCAGTCCCCAGTCAGAGCCAGTGTTACCTTTTGAGTCGCCCTTGTTTATTTATGTATTGGTAATATTTCTTGAACAAAAGCCGGTTTATCGTGCTATATTCCCGATCATCCTTTTTTTGTAAATCGGCTCTCAATCCTTTAATTTTTACCCGTGCGTCGCCTTTGTAAACAAAGTCACTTAAGGTTTGAACCTTTGAACCCTAACCATTCTCAAAGTCTAAAGTTCAATGGTTCAATGTGTCTGAAGTGTCGTATAAAGCAAGTTGTTTTGTCTTTGCCTCAAGCGTCTTGGAAGTTTCGGGTTGAACTTGAACTTCCCGCTTGAACTCTTCCGCGGGGTTCAATGGTTCAAGGTTCAAGGTTCAATATTCATAGCCTTTTTCATCCATCAGGTTGCGCAGTTGCCTTATGTCATGTGTCGTTGAACTTGAACTTCCCGCTTGAACTCTTCCGCGGGGTTCAAGGTTCAAGGTTCAAGGTTCAAGGTTCAAATAGTTCAAAGTTCAAAGAGTTCGCTATTTCATAATTTGGGACCTTATACTAGAAGCCGCGTAACCTTCTGTTGGTCTATATAGCCCATGTGTCGTTGAACCTTCATATTGAACCATCGCGTTGAACCATGTTTCAAAGGTTCAATGGTGCGAAGATTTGGTAAGTTTGGTCCCATCTGCTCCCGCGGTTTTCCAAGCCAAATTTAGCGGGAAAGTTGGAGGAGATTTTGTCAGGAACTCATCATAAAAGCAAGAGCTCTAATTTAACGGAAGCTACGGATAATTATTATACCTCATGATGGCGCGACAACATTACTTGCTATTAATGGAAAAATCAGAGTTCACGTCCCTTCAAATACTTTTGGCACGTATTGATCTGAGCGATAGACATTCATTCTGGTAAGTGCCATTGTTAGCCAAAAACAACCCAATTTTAGCAAGTATTCACATTGTGCGACGCGGAGGAGAATAGCGCTGAAAGTGTAAGGCTCTCGTTTCTCAAGCTTTCGCAGTGCTTTCAAATTTCCTGAAGGTGAGTCCTATTTCCCCCTGTACTATTCCGAGTTCTTTTACTGGAGAGAAGAACCCCTAGAATTTCTGTTATTTTCGAGATTCGAATTGCTATATCATAGTCTTCCCAATATGTCTTTGAAGTCTACATGTTTGGGGGATGAACACGGCCCCAGTCTTATTTATTCCCACTCCGAGTTTGGAGACACCGCATTAGTTCAGTATGACTTGGAGGAATTCATAGAAAGAACAAAGAACCCTGTCCAAACCCCCACAATGAAGAAGATTGTAGACAGTGGTTTAGTGGAAGCTGCAGCCTTTCCTCAGGCCATTCTATGCCCTGAATTGGTTCAAGAATGTATAAACAGATATGACCCCCAGAACAGATGTGTCAAAAACGCCAACGGGGATGTGCTGTTTTCTGTCAACAGACAAACCCTTATGTCTGTGATGAAGATACCGCATAAGGGGGCATATTCCAACCTCGACATTACCTCCTCCAATGGATATTTCTCAGAAAAGAAACCAACTTACAAGAGTGTGATAGCACGGAATTGGCTGCTAAAGTTTCAGAAAGGTGGTTCAAGGCTGCCCAGACCCCTCACTAGAGACCATTTAATACAGGAAGTAAGGGATATTGTGGTGTTATTGAACAGATTGAGAGGCAATCAACATGCCTATTACTGGGAAGACTGGATGTACTTTTTTATACAAGTCGTCCTCCAGGGTGAACAATACTTGGATTGGGCCGAGATAATAGCTGACTGTCTGCATCAGAGCTTAAATAATCGGCTGGGCAACAGGGATTTCTTTATGTCTTCTTATCTATTTTACTGTTTAGCCTCCACAAGAGATTGGTTTGACCTGCCTCATGAGCCTTTAGATGAAAGCAGCAAAGTTTATCAATATTACTCACAGTTGCAAAGAAAAAATTGTTATGAAAATTACAAGAGGATCAATGATGTCTTCACTGGGAAGATGACTTATGAATTGATAGGTAACCCAGGTAAGAGAATGACCAGTGAAGCAATGCAGCTAATCAGTATCTACGGTAGCTTTTTCATTCAATTCTCTGAGTTCACCTATATCAGAGTTGGGGGATTTGATGGCGAACCAATGAAGTTGCCCAGATATGTATTTGATCGTTTTGTACTAATAGAGGTATGTCGGCAATTGGCACATGTTCATAAAAAATTTCCATCAAAAAGGGGTTGTGGTATTTCTTTTCCTGTTGAACTCGGGCATTATTCATGCCTGTCAACTTCTGATGCTTTAAATCTGGGGGTGAACCTCAAGAGGTTCAATTTTCAATCCTTCACTGCTAGAGCCAAATTCGACAGTAAAAGTTTTGTTAAAGATAACTTAAATTCTGGAACAGGGCACTCGCACCTTCCTAAGCTGGAGGATTATTGGATGGATTGTCCAGATGAATTTGAAGTTAGGAGAAGGTTATGGTGCAGGTTTTCTTTAAGACAAATAATTACCTTTAACTTAGACATGGACATTTCTGGAGTTCTTGTTGATGATGAAGAAGTGGTTGATCCACAATTTGAGAAAGTGGAGCACTTACCCATTCCAGAGGTGGACTGGAGCAAGAAGGAGGAGGACAGGATTGAAATTAAGACCCTCCCAGTGATAAGGAGGACTGAAAAATGGTTGAGAGAAAAGAAGCAACAGGGGTCTCAAGATAAAAATGTTCAACAATTATCTTCAGCGGTTGCATCACCACTTCCCCTGGATCCTTCTAATCAACCTCTTGCTATCTGTGGTGCAGGTGCTTCTGAGCCATCACCTGAAAAAAGCCTTGTCACCAAGAAATCCAGAAGGGTCCTCACAGACATTCTGCCTTCTCGTGTCACCAGGCTGAGAACCAAAGGTAAAAGGAAGAAGCCAGTTTCTGAGACAATAATTGTCGACTTAAATTCAGAAGAAGAAGCAGAGGACCCCATGGGGGACAGAGAAGCAAGCCCAACCAGAACAGAAGCAGTTGATACTGGTTCACAGTCAGAGGATGTTTTGGGTACTCCGAAAATGTTGATGATTTCAGATAAACCTTCTGATGGAGAAAAACTCAGGGAGACAATCCCGGCACCAAAGTGGCTAGAGAGCTCTATATCTGATAAAAAGAAGGTGGTTCCTTTCATTCTCCCTCTGGAAGATATGGTAAGTAAATGTCTGGGGAAGACCCCCAAGTCCAAAAGACTTAAAACAGTATCCAGGATAGATATTGACCCAAGCACTGGTAACTGGAGCGCAGAAATAGCCAAACCAGTGACCGAGGAAGAGGTTCAAGATCCTACAGTGCATGATTTCACTGTGGAAAAGATAGACCTCGGTACTGCCTCCAGAGCTGCGGATGTACACCATCTCGAAGCTTCAACTAAAAGAATGGTCAATCGAACGATGAAAGATGAAAGGGACAAAAGAGAATTAAAACAAACTCTGCGTGCAATGGCAGAGTATATTGAAGCCATCAACAATCCTAACCCGCAGCCAATCTCACAAGTTCCCTTGTCTTTTGACCCAAAGTCACCCGTCAATCAGAAAATGTTAGATCAAGTTCATAGGAGCAAAATGGTCTCAAAAACATTTGATGGCTGGTTAGACAGCATTGAGCAAAGGGGAACTGAGTATATCCATGAACTCAAAGGCATATATGACCTGACTGCTACTACCATTGAAGATCTTAAAGCACAGGTTGCTGTCTGGGCTAAGGACGAAGGCAAGTGGACCAGTGTGACGAACCAAATAGAGGAAGTTCAGAAATATGGGCTGGAAAAGTTTTTGGCAGAGATGAAACTGACTGGTGTGGATGAGGATTTATTGTATGTGAACAAAAAGAATATCGAATGGAGGAACTCCATATCCCGACAAGCACGCTTTGAAGTCTCAAAGCTCATTAAGGAGATAACGGACTTCACTCAGTCATTGCAACGTGATTTACAGTGTATCGACGTAAAATACATGAAGGATGATGGAAAGCCTGAAGAAGATGTTGAAGCAGTAGCCCAATCCTTTAGGGATAAGATCCGTTTTGTTAAAGAGAATGATAATATTCTTATTGAGGATTTCTCCAGAATTTCTAAAGTCGAATCCCTGCTCTACCTCTGTATCGACGCACTCCCTGAACACAAGGAAAAATTTGGGAAAATGTGAAGGGAAAAGGAGGTCTGGAAATTGAGGATGAAGCATATAGGCATACCAAACTTTCCTAAAATTCAGGAGTTCGTGGCTGCCTTTCAGGAGTGGAGAACCCAGCATGCTTCCCAGGCTCTCGACAGCAAATCAGGGGATGCTGATTCATCGCCCCAGTCATAACCGCATCAGCTCTTTCTTTTTCAAGTCTTTAATTTATGTTATTTCTGGCAACTTTAATTTTTTACGATCAGTTGTTAAAACTAAATCCCGTATGGGTCAGAGTGATGTTAACTCTGAGTTTAATTTGCTCAAGGACATGGTTAAGACTTGGATATATATTTGTTTTTTTTTAGAATTTAAGGAGGAGAGAAAGTGAGGGAAAGAAAAGAGGAAAGGAAAATTTCAGAAAAACTGTGTTTTATTTTTATATATGATGATTGTTTGAAAAATTTTCATCTGTGAATGAAAAGAGGAACGATTGCTGCTTATTTGGATCTGTGCGTCTAAATGTGTGAAATTTGATTTTCTGTGAGAAATCTTCTTTTACCTGGTAATTGCTCTTTGTTTGAACAACCCATCATATGTATTATCTTTCCTTTCGAGTTCAGCAAGTTTGTATAAACATATTCATGTATTCGAATGTACTAAAGTAGAATCTGTGCATTCTATCCTGCTGCTGTATAAATTAATCGCATTCATGACATGGCTATATATGGATGTTAGTCAGCCTTAGGCGTTTTCTGGTTAAAAATGCAATTTAGTTAGTTGAATAGACTAAAATTCATTGAAAATCATAAAGGGAGCTGTACCTGAATTCAGAGGGGAACTAATTCAAAAGGTTCACCCATTTGTTGATTAACTCATTTGTTCTTGGAAAAAGGGTATAGGGTCAGAGCAAGTAATTTTCAGAATAAGAGCAAATCTGTTAACCAACAAGCATGGTAAAAATCTAATTTTCAGTCACAGGATAATGAACAGAGCAATACACAAGATTATATTTCTACTACTAAGAATATGGACAAGATAAATGATAAATTAGACTTGATGAGCATTCATGTTGAGGATGCAGATCAGCAATCACATGCTTAAAAAATATCAAGTTCTAAGACTAAATTTGCTGCTGCAGAGGTGGAGAACAATAGTCCATTTCAGACTGCTGATAGTTCAGAGTTAGAACAGCAGGTTGTTCAAATCAGAAACATGCAAGAACAAGAAGAAATCAGTCTTCTAGATAAAGCACAGTCACGAACAACAATGCAGGAAGTCATTCCAGTCGACATATTTGAACCATGATCATATTATCCATAGAACAATGATCAAGTTCTTAACTGTATCAACTCGGTAAATCATCATGATCAGCCATATCAGGTTGCTATAATGGCTGCAGAAGGGTCTCAAGCTAATTCAAATGAAGAAAAGCAAGAAAATACACCACTTCAAGATAACATTGACATCATAAATCCAGCTATGCAAGAAGAAAGGGACCTTGTTCTGTTGCAGAAAATGAATGTGTAGTCCAAATAGGAAGGTTACTGATTAATACAGAAGAATTTTTCTCAGAAATTATGACTAGTTTTGATGAGGACAATTCAAGTTTATCACATGTTCATCAAGCTGATCATGTTCATACTTGTATAAAAGAAGATCTTCACATGGTTGATGTTGGCCTAGTAATGATAGATGAGAGCAATAGTATGCAATCCAAGAATGAAAATCAAACTATCCTGCAAAGTGGTGGCTTGGAAGCTTTTTCACTTGATCACATCATTGAGTTGGTGTCAACAATGAGCAAGGATATGCTGTTGCATGGAAATTCACCACACATGTTAGACTTTGCTTCAACTAATTCATGCAGATTTCATCCAGATTATCCACATTCTAAAGGAGGTTGTCCAGACTTCCTATTTTTTTGGGATATTGTTGTAGCATTGAATGATCCGGAGGTACCTAATGCACAAGACATGATCCACCATGAGTTGATTCCCCCTAAAGATGAAAGGGTATTGGGTGCAATGCAAGAAGGTGTTGAACTCACATCTCCTATCATTACTACTGCAAATCAGGTTGTATCTTCCCTTTCTCCACTTAGTTCCAATTATCAATTGGATTATGGTGATTTAGGTAAGACAACTTGCATTTGGATTGATCATGGCCCTAATGAATTACCCCAATTGCTGATCTTATGCGACTGGCACCTTGAAGATGAGCCTAGCTTGCCCATACCCTACTATTTTAGAGTACAAAGATGAATTTTCCAGACTTAGGACACTAACCTGCACCCTGTTACTCCTGCATGTCCTGAAAAATAAGTCACAAGGGAGTGTAAATATCCATTCTCTGAGATCTTTGTACCTAGTCTTGCTTGTTTCTAGTTAGGTTTTGGTTAGTTTCTTGTTGTTTAAGTTTAGTTTCCGCTTTCTGCTTTTCCTTAGTTGTTACTTGTTAGTTATTGCTTTCTGCATGTTTTTCTTTGGTTAGAGTAGTTTGCTTTTCTTTTCACTTCTGCGCTTGCTTTGCTTGGGTTCTCTATTTATCTAATGTGATGGTAGTTGTGCAAACCTGCAAGTGCTTCTTTGTTGGGTAAGTAATTTGGAATATTTCTTCAAGAAGCCAAGGTTTCCGCTTAGGTCTTCCCGTGGGTTGCACTGTTATACCAAGGATTATGATGTCTGTTCATTGGAAAGGAGTCATTGGTTGGTGCACCTAAAGTATTTTCTAACCATATATCTCTCACAACTTTAAATGATCCTAAAGTAGCTAGGCGAGTCTGAGTGATCTTGTGTCAAGTAAAAGGGTTGACTTCTTCTTCTACCACATGCACTATCAATCAAGAAAGAAGGCAGGTGACACTAAGTGTTGCTAGCCTATATTGGGTGAAAATAAAAGGTGTTTTTCGACACCAGACCCATTACAGTGCAAATAACAGAGACTACCAATTGAAAATTCTCACAAAAGGTACTATCCAGAAATAATTACCATCAAATGCCATCATGCTAGAAAACATTATCTGTCATTTGTTCTTCTAAAAGCTCATCACATTCCAAAATTTGAACATTTCTTGGTGGTAGAATGATCTCATCTTCCTAACTTGTCACAAAGGATCTTGGGTGAACTTAGTTGCCAAGGAGTAGGAATGAATGCAATTGCACACACTCAGGTTTTCGGGGTATGGCAGGATGCATTGGTTAGTGGTCTTTGATTCTTTGATAAAGTATCATGCTTTCTCATCTAATGTGTGGGAAACATAGAGATTCTAGGTTTGAACTAACGTTTATCTTAGAAATGCTCTGGAGCATTTCTCAGCAAAGTCACCATTTGTTGTGCCTTGCACACATGCCCCATTTTTCCAAATGGAGATCCCCTCTTTTGCTTTGGCTTGGAGTCTAGACCTATCTTACTTATGATGATGAGATGGTGAATTTATGCTTAGAATGCATGACTTATGATAGATTTAGGTATTTCACATGTGTGGAGTTAGTTGATGTTTTTCATGATTGATTTGGAAGTGTCTTGAGTGGTCTTGTGCTTAAAAAATAGCCATTTGTTGCCTTCTGCATTGGGATTGGGTGTTACTGCACTTTGCTCTAAAAACTTGTCATAGGATGTTGCCCTTGAAATTGCTTCTACAGAATGTTTCATGTTGAAATTCATAGTATCTAGATCTTATAGTTGCAAAATCATGTCAAATTCTAGTAGATTTCACTAAGGGGTCCATAAGCTTTCACCCTGATACATGTTCCTAAAGCCCTGATTTGGCTAAGTCTGAAATCCTAAAAAATCCTGAAAAATGGCTAAGTCTGAAATCTCGTGGAACAACAAAATTTTAGAATCTACATATGAAGTCCTATGGATCTGGAACCTATCTCAAACATCCTGAAAGTATATTTAAAAATATTTAAAGTATAAGAAATTTCTTATACTTAAATATATTTTTAAATATACTTTCACCCTGACCAATTCAAAATCTGGCACTAAAAGCACCTCCTACTGCAAAAAGTGCTAAAATAGTGTCCAACTGACTTTTGCACTAAATTTGCCTCCGACCGACCTCCCTCCAAGCCACCGCTAAGTCAGTCGGACCAAAAATCCCTGCCGAGACAATTTTAAAGAAAAGCGCAAAAAATGCACCTTACGGACCTACGCTGAAAACTGCCTTCACTGACTGACCTCATGAAACATCATTTTAGTCGGTCTGACCCAAAATCTACGCTAAGGTCAGATGGACCCAAAATCCATGCTAAGGTCGCATGGACCCAAAATCCATGCAAGTTTGCACGGACCCAAAATCCACACAAGGTCGGACAACCCTAAAATCCTTGCTAACTCAATGAACCCCCAAATTAGCGTTTTTTGGTATTCTGGGCCAAAATTTGGGTTTTTCAAGGTGCAAATGGAATTCTCTTGATGGGTTTGAATTGCATATCTATTTGTCATATCATGATGAATATTTTATCAAGTTTGTGTGTATTTTTGGCACGTTTTACTACAATTAATGCTACTGCACATGAAAGGTTGGACACTCCTAAAAACTTCCCTAATCATCATATTGGCCAAATGGGTACTCAAAAACGATGAAAAATGCAAAAAATCATGTAAAAATCACTAGATTTATGAAGTTGTCTATAAGAAGGCAACACTGCCAATGGGTTATTTTTGACTAGTTCATGACTGCAAATGGACATGTTTCAATCCAAATTGATAAAAAATGACTTGTTAAGATGAAATTGATGCTTTGCATTGTGAATTATAGGTCTAAGAGCACAAAGGAGCCAACTGGAGCCATCTTGGAAGGATGTACACACAGATATGCAATACTGATCCAGAGATGTAGAATCAACATTCTATCAACCAAATTGCTGCTACACATGCAAAAGGAAGTCAGTATAATGTCCAAGATGATAAAGATGAGTCTCAGGAGCTAAAAGACATAGAAGATCATGCCAAATCACTGTTGTTCCTACAGATCCAGTCCAATGTCCTAGTGATCCAGTCCGAGGGTCATAACTCCTAGCTATTTTATTAGAATTTAAACCTCTTGGACTCATTGGAAATATAAACTGATTATCTAGTTTGAGCTACCCGATTTCTTAGGCTTAACACCAAGCTACCAATAGGTTTTGAGCCCCTATTCCACTCCAAAGGCCTCCAAAAATGTAATTTACTACAATGTAGAAAATACCAAAAATTATATTTTTGATATTTTCCCAAAAATACCACTCAAATGACCTTGTATCGGATCACCAAGACATGCATACAGCTATCCTAGCAATTCAGTCATCAAGAATCAGTCCAACAAGCATCCAATTGGATATATCTTCACTAATAAAGTGCCAAATACTCCTTTTTGATCTAGTCAGCACTTGGAATCCCATGGATCCACATCAACTCAAGTTTTCTAGTGTCATGTGACTCTATTTTGGCTTTATTAGGCCTTGAAAGTTGACTTTTCGTCATGTACAACCAATTGGGTATCCATTTTGTCTAGATTCAATGTATCTGGGGGCTATTTTTCATCTTTTTCATAGAAGACAAAATCTGATCTGAGAATTGATGTGGGCTGTTATAATTGCCTTTATTGATGTAATC
Source organism: Cunninghamia lanceolata (assembly GCA_027924645.1). Classification (NCBI taxonomy): domain Eukaryota; kingdom Viridiplantae; phylum Streptophyta; class Pinopsida; order Cupressales; family Cupressaceae; genus Cunninghamia; species Cunninghamia lanceolata. Next base: position 34,676,447 of record BSBN01001583.1, on the reverse strand, counting down.
TAGACCGTTGGTGTTGAGCTAATCTCCACTGTTCATTCAAAAACTAGGGTATGCTTCTTTCTATATAAAGGGCTGCCATTTCCACTATTTGTAAGAGAGATTTTGATGCCAAATTATTGACTCTATGCCATTTGAAGTAACACAAAGCAAGTTTCTGCAGTAATTCTGAGAATTTGTACCTTGTGTTAATTCATTGTGGTTTTCATGGTTTTCTTCTTTCTCTCCCATAGTTAGATTAGTTGTGCTTTCATAATATTCATGGTTTGCTGAAGTATTTGATGAACATTCTAAGTCTATACTTTTAGTGTTTGCTCATGGTAAATAGCTATGTAAAGTTAATCTAGGATGATTATCTATGCTAAAGTTCAATTACATTTCACAAGTTAAGTTGTGCCGTCCATTGGGTATTTAACAAATGAATGTAATCTGAGAATCTGTTGACCTTCATTGAAGATAGCAACATTTTCTGCAGGATTGTAACATTCATTTAAGTTTGGTAACTCAGGAAGCTGGTTTAAAGTTTCTAGAATGTTTGTCAACTAAAGAAAACCTATGCATTGTGAATGTCAATTAGGATCCCTCTCAAACCCTAACCTTCTGCACTTTCTTTTAAAATCACTATTAGTTATTAGATTAAGAGCTTCAGCAGCATCTTATCTTGTTTATCAGTTGAAAACCATTATAGGTTTTATGTGTATTTGCCACCCCAAACCTAAAGATTTGCAGATTGCATGTAAGACCCCTTGTAGGAACAGCTAGAACATACCAACTGAGAAATTCCAAGCAAGCTAAGACCTAGTTGTATTATACTTGGAGTAGTCTTTGTTGCAAGTATGAGGTTAACTAGTGTTGTCATTGATGTCAACATACTCATATTGCATTGGTAAGAAGGATTGGATGAGTTGTGTGCTGTTGTTATTGAGGAAATCAATCTCGATCCGAAACAGTGAAGAACAGTGATGAGAAGAAGGCAAACGTACTGTATAGGTTGAGGATCAGAAGATGCGAATTAAAGGGTTTGTAGATATGAGTCTTGAGATGTTCCAGTTAAGATTTTAGAGGTCCGCATTAAGAACTGAAGAAGTTATGGATGTTTGTGTGAAACCAGTTCTGGCAGGTGCTCAGAGGTGACAGAGGGTCACAAAAAGGTCCGGTGTTATCCGGAATTGTATTCTCCTATTCTGCAGATTGAAAGTAGTGTTTGGGATGTCTTTGTGATGTATCATCTTGATTTGTGAATGGTTTGGAGGTCCATAAGTACCTTTTGCATTATGACAGTGGCGACAGACTGTGTTCTTGAAGTTTTAGATGATGAAGAGAAGAATTTCGGTAAGCTGATGAAGTGCGGATGTTCCTGTTGATTCAGGGAAGGTAATGATGATCATTGGATCATTTCCAATTCATGTTGGCAGTTCGCATTGAAGTTAGAGTTTGGATTTGATGTAATGACCACCTGTTGTTGGTGTTCTTCCAGAGATAAGCTGACCGGATGTTCTAGATGCCTTGCGAATGTTATTATGGATGTTTGCCGACTTAGATGATTGTTCCTAAGTCAATGTCTTGTATAAATAAGGGTTTGTGAATTCATTTTGAAGAGTGAATTGTGTGGATGAGTGTGGAATAGCAAAGAGAGGTGCGAAAGGTAGAGCAAGGGTTTTTTGGGCTTAAATGGAACTGATCCGGACATAGTAATGATGTCATTCTCCAGTTCAAGATTGTGATTCTTATCACTCTATAGATAGTATGTCTCTTTGTAGGCAATGTGCCTCTTGTGAGCAGTGTGCTCGGGCTGTGAGCCCTAATTGGCAGGTGCCATCTTTTTCTTATTCTTCTAATAGAGAATAATCCTTGGGTTAATCACCCCGTGGTTTTCCCCTTAACCGGGTTTTCCACGTCAAAATCTTGGTGTTCAATGTGTTGATATCTACTCTGATGTTTATGCTTTATGCTTTCATGGATGATTAATTGATATGCTAATGAATAACTAAGTGGATCTGAATGTTTGAATTGAAAGAAAGTTTAGGATAACTGATTCACCCCCCCTCTCAGTTATTAACAATTGGTATCAGAGCCAAGTTCCTTTGAAGAGAGCTTAACCGCTTGAGGAGATCTAGGATGTCATCATATAAGAAGGATAGTCCAAAGTTTGATGGAACCAACTTCACTCTCTCGAAAGGCCGCATGAAATGTCACTTGGAGTGTATGGGAAAGGCGTACTTATCCATGGTCACAAAACCCTATGTACCTCCGCAGGGTGGTCTGACAACTCTAAATGAAATCATAGATGCTGAAAATAATCTACGGACCAGAGAAGCTCTTCTAAGTGCTTTGACTAACTCAGAACTCTCAAATGTTATTGACCTACCAACTGCATATGAGATCTGGGTTAAACTGGAACTTCTGCATGAAGGAGATGAGTTTGTTAAGAGTGCAAGATTGCAAAGTCTCAAAGGGAAATTTGAAAGATTAAAAATGAGAGATGATGAAAATATCACTACCTTTATGCCAAGAGTAAATGAGCTGGTGTGTGGAATCAGGAATGCTGGTGGAACTTTGGATGAAAATGAGATTGTTTGCAAAATCGTAAGATCTCTTCCTGCTGCCTACAAAATTAAGGTTGCTGCCATTGATGAATTCAAAACCCATACAGCTATCACAAGAGAGAAACTAGCTGGCAAACTAGCTACATTTGAAATGACTGAGTTTGGAGATGATCACCCTAAGACTGAATCTGCATTCAAAGCCAGTGCCTATGTGAAAGGCAAACAGAGATTTGATCTAGGAGAGAACTCTTCAAGGAAGCTGTCATGGTATGAACAAGCAAGGAAAGATATGGAAGAGGAAGAAGTAGAAATAGCTCAACTTGAAGCCCTCATTGCAAAAAGACTGCTAAGAGGATCCAGTAAGTATGAAGGAAAATTACCTTTTAAATGCTTCAACTACAATAAGATTGGTCACTTTGCCTCAAGATGTCCGGAAAGATCTACAAGGTCAGATTCTAACAGACAAAGGTTTCAAAAGAATTGTTATTATGTTCATGAAGAAGCTGATAATGAAGGAGTAACAGATGATGAATCAGAGATAGGAGACAAATCTGAAAATGAATGGGTGCTTATTGCTATCAAGGAAGAAGATCCAATATCTATCAATCATAAGGTTGAAGAAAGAGCTTTGGCTGCCCAAGTTCAAGAAAAGGATGATTGGGTTATTGACAGTGGATGCTCTCACCATATGACAGGTGACAAGAACAAGTTCTTAGAGTTGGAAAGATATGAAGGAGGAGTGGTAAAGTTTGGTGATAATTCAGCTGGTAGAATCAAAGGAAGAGGAACTATATCTTTTAATGGAAGAAACAAAACTTGTAATGTGTTGTATGTTGAAGGTCTGAAGCACAATCTTCTCAATGTTGGATAGTTGGTGGACAAAGGTTATGATCTTCGACTCAAAGATGGAAAATGCAGAATCTTAGAAAGATCCGGAACAGAGATTGCATCCGGTACTCAAACTAAAGGTAATATCTTTCACTTGGTTGGTACTGATAAAAGTTGTTTGTTTGTTCAAGTTGATCAGAGCTGGTTATGGCATAGAAGGATGCGTCATGTTAATTTTGATAACATCATTAGGATAAGCAATACTCAAGCTATTATAGATCTTCCAAAATTGGTAAAACCTACAAATGGTTTATGCAAAGAATGTCAACTAGGTAAACAGAGCAGAGTTTCATTCAAAAGCAAAGATCAGTCCTCTACCAGATTATTGGAATTAGTTCATACTGATCTATGTGGTCTGACAAGAGTCAAGAGTATGCAAGGTGATAGATACTTCATGTTACTAATTGAAGATTATTCCCAGATAATGTGGGTCACCTTTCTGAAAGAGAAGTCAGAAGCCTTTGAAAAGTTCAAAATCTTCAAAGCTATGGTAGAGAGTCAAACTGGATTAAAACTGAAGTGTCTGAGGTCTGATAGAGGTGGTGAATTCACATCCGGTGAGTTCATAGACTTCTGTGAAAAGCATGGTATAAAGAGACAGTTGTCTGCTCCTAGGACTCCACAGCAGAATGGAGTAGTTGAGAGAAAGAACCGGACCATCCAGGAAGCTGCCAGGATAATGATGTTGGAAGCAAATGTTCCTCAGATGTTTTGGAGAGAAGCTATCAGCACTGTAGTCTACACCCTCAATCGAGTTCAAATCAAAAACAATACCGGTAAGACCCCCTATGAACTCTGGTTTGGCATCACTCCTACTATGAGATATTTCAGAGTATTTGGTAGCAAATGTTATATTAAAAGAGATGAAGATTTAGGGAAGTTTGATGCTAGAAGTGATGAAGGAATTTTCTTGGGTTACTCCACTCAAAGCAAAGCATACCGGTGTTACAATAAGAGACTGAGAAAGATGATAGAAAGTACTAATGTGCAAGTTGATGAAGGAATTGAGAAGCCCTCAAGATTTTATGAATTTGATGAAGATGATCAAGATGGTGTTCAGGTTCAAGGAGCTCAATCCTCTCCGGTAAGTCAGAGTCAAACTGATCCGGTAAATCAGGAAAAGAGATAGGCATGAATGAACCTAATCAAGAAGCAACAGTGCAAGAGACTCCCAAAATTCCAAGGTATGTAAGACTGAACCATTCTGAAGATCAGATCATAGGTGACAGAAGCAAAGGTGTGCAAACTAGAAGGAATGTTCCTCAAAATCTGGATGAATGTTGTCTGATTTCAAAGATTGAACCTAAGACAATAAATGAGGCTTGCAATGATGAAAATTGGACCAAAGCTATGGAAGAAGAGTTGATGCAAATTGAGAAAAATCACACTTGGGATCTTGTTTCTAGACCTAGTAACAAGAATGTGATTGGAACCAAATGGGTCTTCCGGAACAAACTAAATGAAGATGGTGATGTAATAAAAAATAAAGCTAGATTAGTCTGCAAAAGCTGCTCTCAAATAGAAGGGATTGATTTTGATGAAACTTTTTCTCCAGTGGCAAGAATTGAAGCAGTCAGACTATTTCTTGCATTTGATGCCTTCAAAGATTTTAAAGTGTATCAGATGGATGTAAAATCTACTTTTTTGAATGGCGATCTAGAAGAAGAGGTGTACATTGAACAACCGGATGGATTTTAGTTATCTGAGCAGGGTGATATGGTCTGCAAATTGAAGAAGGCACTATATGGTCTAAAGCAAGCTCCAAGAGCATGGTATGAAAGGCTGGACAAACATCTTTTGAAGATTGGTTTCAATAAAGGTACTGCTAATAGTAATCTATATTTCAAAATTGATCATGAAAATATCTTGATTGTTGAAGTATTTGTAGATGATATCATTTTTGGAGGAAGAGATAGTATCTGTAAAACTTTTGAAAACTAAATGAAAAGTGAGTTTGAAATGTCAATGCTCGGTGAAATGAATTTCTTCTTGGGCCTGCAAATTACTTAGACAAAGAAAGGAATATTTATCTCTCAAACCAAGTATGTGAAAGAACTATTGAAGAAATTTGGAATGGAAGATTCAAAGCCAATGAACACTCCTATGGCTACCAGATGTAAGTTGAGTAAAGATGATGACTCTCCTAAGACAGATCAGACAAAGTACAGATCAATGATTGGTGGATTATTGTATCTCACTCAGACTAGACCAAATATAATGTAGGCAGTTGGTCTTGTGTCAAGATTCCAGGCTGATCCCAGAGAATCTCATGTTATGGCAATCAAAAGAACTTTTTGGTACTTGAAAGGAATAGTTGAGTATGGTCTATGGTATCCCAGAGATCATGACTTTTCCCTTCATACATACACAGATGCAGATTGGGCAGGAGATGTGGATGATAGGAAGAGTACAAGTGGAGGAGCCTTCTTTTTGGGAAAAAGGTTGGTTTCTTGGCTAAGAAAGAAACAAGATGCAATATATCTGTCTACAACAGAAGCAGAATACATTGCAGCAGCAAGTAGTTGCACTCAACTTTTGTGGATGAAACAAATGCTAAGAGATATTCAAGTAGAATATGAGGAGCCTATCACAATTTTCTGTGATAATTCAATTGCAATAAATATTTCTAAGAATCTGGTATTACATTCTAAGACCAAGCATATATCTATCAAATTTTATTTTCTGAGAGAACAAGTGAACAAAGGTGAAGTCAGGTTCGAATATGTGCCCTTCAAGGATCAGCTTGCAGATATTCTTACTAAGCCTCTTCCCAAGGACTCTTTTGAGTTTCTCAGGGAGAAGTTAGGGGTCATGGCCCCTCTGGTGATGCATTAGGATGCACTATTGTGCATCAGTCTGGTGGATATCACAGACATATCTTGTGATCCGGATTGATGTTGTGGAGCTGCTACTAAGGGGGAGTAGCTAGTATGATTCTGATGTGTTGGAATTGCAAGTATGAGCCCTTTGCCATTGATGTCAAAGGGGGAGAGAAGACATGTGAAAAACAAGTGGTTGATGATCAAAGGGGGAGCAGTAAAGGAAGAGAAGACATGTTGCTGATAGGGGGAGCTGTGACAGAAAGGAGAAGTTCTTGTCTTGATGGTTTTTCACATCATATGTTGCCATCAATGACAAAGGGGGAGATTGTTGCAAGTATGAGGTTAACCAGTGTTGTCATTGATGTCAACATACTCATATTGCATTGGTAAGAAGGATTGGATGAGTTGTGTTCTGTTGTTATTGAGGAAATCAGTCTCCATCTGGAACAGTGAAGAACAATGATGAGAAGAAGGCAAATGTACTGTATAGGTTGAGGATCAGAAGATGTAGATTAAAGGGTTTGTACATATGAGTCTTGAGATGTTCCAGTTAAGATTTCAGAGGTTTGCATAAAGAACTGAAGAAGTTATGGCTATTTGTGTGAAACCAGTTCCGGTAGGTGCTCAGAGGTGACAGAGGGTCACAAAAAGGTCCGATGTGATCTGAAATTGTATTCTCCAATTCTATAGATTGAAAGTAGTGTTTGGGATGTCTTTGTGATGTATCATCTCGATTTGTGAATGGTTTGAAGGTCTGAAAGTACCTTTTGCATTATGACAGTGGCAACAGACTATGTTCTTGAAGTTTCGGATGATGAAGAGAAGAATTCCAGTAAGATGATGAAGTGCGGATGTTCCTATTGATTCAGGGAAGGTTATGATGATTGTTGGATCATGTCCAAGTTGTGTTGGTGGTCCGCATTGAAGTTAGAGTTTGGATTTGATGTAATGACCACCTGTTGTTGGTGTTCTTCTAGAGACATGCCAACTAGATGTTCTACACGCCTTGCACTTTAGGCTCTCTAGTAAATAATGATGAAGTGCAGTAAAATGTGAAGTAAATGAAAAATTATTATCTACTTCTATAGAGAAAATGACTTGTAATGTTTAAATGAAATTAAAAATTAACTAATAAATAAATGCAATTAAATTTTTAGACTAGTGCCTCATTGGGTAATGGAGTCAAGAGAGATTCAAAAAATAGACAACTTATGCTTGGTAATAATTTGAATTGTTTGGCATAGAGAAATGGTTTACAACTTGTGTAACCATGCAAGGAAACAATCATTAATCCATTCTTAATTATCCAAAGGACCGAATCAAATTTATTGCAAAATATTCAAAGGGAGTTTAATCCTTTCTTGAAGGAACCGATTAAAATTATGTAGAAAAATTAGATTGCATCAACTTTGGAGACAGAGTAACAATTCTAGTTAAATGATTCTACATATTAATCCAAATAACACTTTAAGATTACTGTGATTAATCAATAGGATTTAATTCTTTTCACAGAAACCAATTAATTTCATCACACAGATACAACAAATGTGTTCAGACAAAATGAACATATTGCTTGATATATCAAATTGAATAATCAAAAAATACTAAAATGGAGACAATCAGATAACTGCAATAAATCAACAAACAACTGATACTGTCATGAATTATTTGAATATGAAATCCTCCTCTAATTGCTTTAGGATATTGCATGCAACATAGTTGAGATGAAAAATAGATACTTTATTCCCTTGTATATGATATTCTGACTCAAATCCCTAAAAAAGTTCTCAAACCTAAAGTTATCTCCCAGTCTATCTTATGTCTAATCTCTTTCTTTGAGTCTTGGTCATCTCTTATAAAGAGGCAAACAAGCTTCAGACCCATTAAAAAATTTGTGACAGTTGATAACTAATTGAACCTAACCATGATATTATTCATTACATAAGTTAAATGATTTGATTTGCAATATTCACAATCATCTGAGGCTGGAATAAAATATTAATCTTCCCGGTTGAGATCGTTTAACCACTGGTTGAGAATTACTTCAATATAACCAAAATCTTGCAAAGAAAACAAGCCATTCATTAGATATACTATAAACATATAATTTGCATTGATGTGAACCTTAGGACCTGTGTTGTGAGGTATCATTTCCTTGTTTCCGTTGTATATTTTTGCACTGACTTATATTTAGGGTTTTTATCACCGTGATAATATTTCATTTTATCTTAATTGATTTGTTACTTTGTATACCCAAATATTTAATGATAAATCTCTTTGATATCCCTTTTTAGGGCTCCAATAATTTCAAAAAGGACTTTGGAATGACTATTCAATTTCTAGGCAAAATAAAATATTTAATTGGTTGCTTTTTCTAGATTAAATATTTAAATTAATCTTTGTTAATAATAAAATATTTTAATCCTATGCTTTATTAGTCTTCACTTCATTTCCTTATATTTACCCACATATTTTTTCACTTACATTGGACAAAATTATTCATTTGGGTAAAAAACAATTTCTCCTTCTTCAGTAAAAATATTCTACCAGCCTTTATATGTTCTTCCAAAAATATCTTATAGGTAAAATAATTACCTATTGAATTAATTTTTCAATATCTTACTTCAGAATGAAAATATCAAAAATCTTTTGTAGGATCTGGTTAAAAACTTTGAAAAACAATTCACCTAATGTGAAATCTGCCTTACAATCAACTTAATGTGGTTTGCCACTTGTGTAATTTATTTCCTTTTATCAAGATCTTGGCTCATATTTGAATTCTCATTGAAAACTCACCTTAAGTATTCGATCACATAGATATGAATTAATTCAAACTAACAATAGAAATCTTTAAAACCTAGATTCATCTTCAAATATACCATCTTTCATTCAAATTAAAATATGATCATGACCCTCCACACAAGATAAATAAATATCAAATTAATTTAGACAATTTACCCTAGTTTTTGTCAAATCTTGATTCAGATTTTCAACATTTGCAATCATGCATTTATATCTTGAATTCCATGGTAAACTCGTGTTTTGACCCTGGTAGACATGAAAAAAAATTATGAAATGTAGTTTTCCTTGATCAACATCGAAGGAATTATCAACAAGATATCAAACTACATCACTCATATCCGTCTGTAAATGATCTGAGACCAGAGAATGTGAAAATCTTATTTAGGCATCTAAAACTTGAGGTATGGAATGCAAATGATATGGCTAAACATATTGTTGCTTGAATAGAGAACCACAAAACTTTGCCGAGGTGATTCTTATAGACATTTCCTGCTATTTGATTCAGATATCCTCAAATAGAAAAAAGACTCAACCTTTCATGTCAGAGATTTTGTATGGACGGTTTACATCCACTGAAAACTCCCTGGAATGCAGTCCAAGCTCACTGAAATGAGTCTGTAACTTAAACTATTGGAAATTGGAGCTCATCTGATAAAGAGTGTTTGCATTTAGTCATTCAAAATCATTTTAAGGTTATAAACAAAAAAATTTGATGAGAACGGTGTACACAAGCTTGCAGCACAATATTATGGAGAAGAATTCAGTTGATACCAAACAACTTCCAGTGTAAGAACACTCATTACAACAAGAACCTGAATACCTATAGTTGGAACAGAGATGACAAAGGAGTCAATGAAATCAACTACCTCTACTTTTGCATATGCATTACTTCTTGCTAATCAATTTTGCTGCAACAGGAACAACTGCTTTATTGTCAGGTGAAAGATCTAACCATTAATAACTTGCACCCATAAGAGGTTCAAAGGATACGTTCATAGGAAAAACTGATGAGTTTAGAAATATCTTTGGGCATGAATTGTATTTACAATGTGAAAACAATTTTTCTGACACTATAATGCTCAGAACCACCTGATATAAGCGACCAATGAGTGTAGACAACTTCTCTAGCGCAAATGTCAAGGAATATGCTGACAAGAACAATGAACGAGTTTTAAAATTATTTATGGAATGAATTGTTTTTTATTGCATAGAGCAAATTATCCAATAGAAACAATGACCGAGCTTAGAAAATTTTCCAATGCAAATTTTAGGGCGTGAGACAATGTGCTGATAAAAACAATGGACAATATTAGAAAATCTTCAAGTTGCACCCTTAACAGGTTTGTGGAATATGCCAGTCTTAAGCATTGTGCAATTCTGTACAATTCTCATTGTAGACGACAATAACAATATGTAAATTTTATGAAAAATCTGTCCGTGCATTATTACCAGGTGGTGCCTGTTGTATATGAACTTTGCAACTTTACCTTGGGAATCTTTAGGGATGGAAAAACACTTAAATCAAACCTTGTTGTCCAGGCAAGAATGCTAATCTGCCTTCATTTCCTTCAAAGTAACCCAATCATGTGTTCGTTTTGGACCTAAGATACAAGGTTTGACAGATGAGAGAGCCAACTCAAGGTTGGAAGAATAAATTCTCTCTACTTGTGGCTCATTATAGTCCACAAACATTCTATTTGCACGAAGATAAGTCTCAATCATATTTATCATCTCATCACTATGTCCAGTCGATTTCAAATACTCCAGAGTTATCCACAGGGAAGAATCCTATGGCTGCAAAATATTTAAAATGATAAGTGCACAAAGCTGCCACTATGAAACCTCATGTGGTCAAAGATTTATCATAACATGTAAGTCAGTTAAATGGGCTTATAACATATAAGTCAGTTAAATGGGCTCATAACATATAAGTCAGTTAAATGGGCTCAACTTTCAATAGGGAATGTAGCTCCAACCATTAACTTCTAAGTACCAATATATGGCCTTGTGGCCCTTCAAAAACTCTTGCCACTGCCTAAATCACCAAGCAAGCTCAATCTCCCACTTATCAGTGGTCACTCCCAAATTTTGTTACTTTGGTAGTACCTTTCGGAATAAGAGGGCGCGGGATAGAAACTTGTGGCCACTGAGATTTTGCACCGTTTTTATGTTGTTTGAAATTTTTATGTTGTTTGAAATCTTTTTCCTTTGCTTTCAGTCTTTTCTTTTCTCTTTCTTGGCTTGTTAGTTGGAAAGAGCACATGCAATGATTTTGTGAAGTCCCACCGCATCACCTGTTGTTTTTCAATGAATAATAAAAATGGAGTGTGTTTACTTAATGAGGACCACTTACACTTCTAAGAGTTACTAAGATACACTAGGCATCGAACCCCATGTTTATGTGGAGGGAAAATGGAATCGCGTGTGTAAAGCTTTAAAAAATTTGAAATGGTAGAAAATGATGAAAAGATTTGGAACGTGTGTGATATCACCAAGTCTGAAATATAGAACAAGAAGATCGGACCACATAAAATTGTTGATACAATCTTTACTGAAACTACCATAACCTTTGGTGGTTACCTCACAAAATCATTTGCAGTCATGTTCATTCCACTTATAGGTTGATGAAAAGACTAGCCACATGAAAAGTCACTAATATTTCAACTCCTTCAACCTGCTCATTTGTATGATTATCCAAATATATTCCAATGCCCCTAATCTTTGAAAAGACATTTCTCTAGAACATATGGAACAATAATGTCTACTACAATTCACATAATTTGTTCAGTTTGCGCCATCCATTTTGGTCTGCAAATATTGTTCTTTAACACTTCATTTCCATTTTAAAAACTGCATCAATACTCTCACTCAACAATAATATACAGTAACAAATATTTTAAGAAGATCAATGCATCTTACCATACATCTTCAAGTCTTTGTATTATGTCAACAATATTTGTTCTTTTTTTTACAACTGCAGTCTGCTGCATAATCCAATGATAAAAATGTTCACAAATTCACATTCAGATTCAAATGCATAGGTACACTAAGAAAGTCACACTCAAATCATATTTTATTAGCAGATTTGCATCAATGGCCTTGTAGAAATGTTCTGCCAACATACAAAGTCTACAAACTATCTGCAAGTGGTTTCTTAACATGTTCAGATCCTCTTCAACAATCAAACAGTGTTAGAAAAACATTCTTCAACCTTCATCAGAAAAAAGGGGTAACAATGGAAAAACAACTTAGAAAACAATTTTAGCTTCCAAAGTCACAGTAAAGAAAGGTATACTCAATTTGCTAAGCAGCTTCATAGTCAGTTTGTATAATCTTCAAATAATTTTGGGAATCAACAAGTAACATCTTAACATATTCATCATCTTGAATATCAATCTAAGTAAGACACTTCACCAAAAATTCACAGTATTCCATGGAAGTGTACCATACACTCAATGAGAATACACAGGCTCAATGAGCCTAGTTTGTTAACAAACTAATAGATGGTCAGAAAACAACTTTAGCAACTCTAAAATCCAAAATAGTATTGAACAAACAAACAATGTAACTCATTAGCACAACTCAAACAACAATTCTATCTTAGCAAAATTCAAAACAAGCTGGGATAAACATCTCATACAACAATTCTAACTCATAATAATGCAAAACAAGCTGGAATAAATATCTTGAAAAACTTCAGAACAATACAAGACCAGTTGAAGTATAAGTGTCTCTTTGGATCACTCTCTTGGTATTTCACTGTAGCTTCAAAATATGTAATGTCCCATTCAATTAGTAATCAATATTATGCCATTGGCTTGTAAAACCGAATCGTATCTTTTACAGGTTGCTTGCTATGCTGCTAGGAATGATCACTGAAATGGGTAGTCTTCAATGATCACAAGGAAATAGTTGATCGCTAGCAACCAAAGTGGTGTAGGAGCACCCCTACAAAACAAGACATAAGTCTATTTTTAGCATGTCAGGACATAAGTCTATTTTTAGTATGTTTGACTTCATGATGCAATAAGGTCCATTGGACCAATGCGTATGTATTAGATCAACCTAGGAGAATGTGCAGATAGTTAGGAGTTTGTTAGGCCAGCTGTCTTAGCTATCTCCTCCCAGCCGCTTGGAAGCTCCCAGCCGCTGGGAATCAAGTTGGTAGTACTTGCGAAGGATTACTATTTATGCCCTAGATCAGTTTGTTTTAGAGAGAGTAGATACAAAGTAGACTAGACAGTGGAGAATTGATAGTTTGGTGAGGTTTTAGCATTGCAGAATTAGAGACATTTGTGATATAGTGAGACTATGGAACTTGTATGCATCTCTATTATTGAAAATAAGAGGATCCCATTGATTTCATTGGTCTGGTTCACAAGATATCTGTATATTGATTCTTTTTGGTTACAGGTGAATGGATTCATTCAACCCTTCCACTAGTTGATTCTTTGAATCGGTGGAAAGGACATGTACATTAGTTTAGTTTGCATCTTTATTTTTCTGTTTATGCATTTCATGTTTGTGGGATCAGTTTGTAGCATGCTATGAGTTATCCTAGCATCCTCATGTGCTAGGGTTAGGAGGATAAATTTCTAAGTGTGAATTGCTTAGATGATGATCCGACCCGATCGTCATGTTTTCTTTGTGAAGTTGTGAAGCTCTGGGAATTTTATGCATTTGACGGATAAACAGCATCTGCATGCGACACTACAGACTGTGTAAATCACACCTGCATCTGTGCACATATCATTATCCAGATCAGGTCTTAAAACTTAGGGAAAATGCATGTTTTGAGTGCATCAGGATAATATAGGTTGGATGTATATTTCCTGTGTATATCATCGTCAGGATCATCATTTGTGTGTATCCATCATCCCCATATCACTGTTGTATGCTGGAGCATGCATGCAGGCATAGGTACAAGTAAATGGGTCAACAGTGAGTCAAAGTCACCTTTGCTAAAGAAAGGAGGAGGATCATCTTTTGTTTGAGTATCGGGTAGCTAAGGATCACATAGATCATCATCAGGCTATTAGGATATAACCCGACAATTCATATCATGCTGCGGAGTATGTAAGTGAGTCTTACATCTGGGTGACATCGACATCGGATGCATGTGACATCATCATCATTAGAACATTTGCAAATATCACCCAATAAAGGGTTTATCCTACCGATGACAAGTATTTGGCATAGGCGTGGGATATCGGGTTGATCGGTGCGAAGTGTTCGCCGACAGAAGGAATATTCGGTGGAATATTCGTCGTGTGCATAAAGTGGAGTATCGTCATCAGGATGTGTCAATATAACCCGATAAGTTACATCCTGATGCTATTTGTTTAAGTTGGTCGAATATCGGGGTGACGTAAGCATTGGAAGAGAGGTGCATGAGGTTGTCATCATCAGGATATTTGGAGGAACCTGATATTTTATATCCTACTGATGTCAAACATCATGATAGAGTTTGGCAGTAAAGTGAATAGTGATCGTTAGGAGGATAATTGTGTTCGCCGAATATGATGATGCTACTGACAGGCGAAAGATTGAAGGTTTGTCTATAGGAGGATATCAGTCGGTAGAGAAAATATGATGATGCTGACAGGTTTTTAGACATACATGCTGTATGTCAGGATTTTAGCTGTTTAGTGGGTTTAATGGGTTTTTCATCCTATTTATAAGCTTTTGTTGTGTGGCTCTGCATCATAGTGGTATCAAAGCAAAGGAAGGATCTTCTGGAAAAAATAAGAAGATAGCAAGATGTCAGATGAAGAAGGAACATCAGAGATTCCAGCAAGGATGACCAATGCTGAGTTGGCAGTTCTGGTAAAGAAGCAGATTGCTGAGAGCAAGGCCGTGAAGGCTTAGAATCAGGAATTGAAGGATGAATTAGAGAAGTTGAGGGACAGAGTAGGTTCTGGTAGAGAAGAAGATAGGGAAGAAGAAGAGATCCCTAGGTGGAATGAGGAGGTTGTTCCTACAGACCAGAGGCCACTGTTGAATGCCCTCAAAGCCATGGAGAGGAGAACCATGGATGTGAAACTAGATTTGCCAGTGTTTACAGGAAAGATGGAACCTGATTCAGTGATGGAATGGATAGACTCCTTGAACAATTTCTTTGAAACAGAGGAGATACCAGAATAGCAGAGAGTGAAGATAGCCCAATCAAAGATTAAAGAAGCCGCACTGACATGGTGGAATTTTGTCCAAGATGACAGAGTACAGGAAGGAAAGCGTAGAGTCACTACATGGAAGAAGATGATGGCATTAGTAAAGGAAGCCTATGTTCCATTGGATTACAGTATCCAATTACACAAGAGGAAGCAAAACCTGAAGCAGAAGGAGCTAGATGTCAGCTCATATACAGAGGAATTCATGAAACTTTGTGTGAAGACAAAGGTAAAAGAAAGTGAGGAAGAAAAGGTAGCCAGATACCTTAATGGATTGAGGTTCAACATTCAGGAAGATTTGAATCTGCATAATCCAGATACAGTTCATAAATGTTTTTAGTTGGCATTGAAAGTGGAAGAGAAGTTAAAGAGAAGACAAGAACAGCATAATAGAGGAAGAGGAAAACAACAAAGAGGTGGAAGAGGTCCTTTCAGAGGCAAAGGACATGGACATGGATATCAGGGAGAATCCAGTCATGACAATAGCAAGGGAAATAATAGTTAGAACTAGAGGGAAAGTTACAGTTAGCAAGGAAACTTCAGAGGCAGAAGACCTTTCAGAGGAAGATCCCAGGGTAGAGGATCCATCAGATGTTATAACTATAACAAAGAAGGCCATGTAGCCAGCAGATGTCCAGAAAAGGCCACAAGCTCAACAGGAGAAAGGAGAACAAATCTAATCCAAGAACCTGATAGTCAAAGTACAACAAGCTCCAATGCTTTTCAAAATGTGAATGCTCCTAACAATTATGGATATCCAGAGAGTGGAGAATCTCTAATGATGAGAAGAACAATGACTACCATGAAGGTACCTAACAAAGAACCCCCACAAAGAAAATCACTTTTTAGAACCATTTGCAAAGCAGGAGGTAAGGCATGTAAAATTTTAATTGATTCTGGTTCTACTGAAAATTTTGTATCTGATGAAATGGTGACAAAGCTTAAGCTTAGGAGATTGCCTCACCCATCCCCATATAAGGTCTTGTGGCTTACCCAAGGTCAACAAATAGTTGTAGAAGAACATGCTTGGATAGAATTTCAGATTGGAGCATATAAAGACAGGTTGTTGTTTGACATTACCAAGATGGATGCTTGTAATCTTTTGCTTGGTAGACCATGGCAGTATGACTTGAAGGCACGCCATGATGGTGTTAGAAACACCTATACAATCACCAAGGATGGTAAGGTGATAGAGTTACTACCATTAACAGAGAAGGAGGAGAAATGCAAAGGAAAAGAGGTGAAGGTAATGTTGATGGAAGGGAAATAGTTCATGAAAGAAGTAGCAGTAGAAGGTGCAGTTGCATATGCCCTAATTCCATGTATGACAGTGAATAAAGAACAACAGCAAGAATTCAAGAAAGAGAAGAAGCCGAGGTTCATAGACCCAGCTATCCAAGAGCTATTGGATAAATATAAAGGTATCATCTCTGATGGAATGCCAAGATCCCTACCACCTGTAAGGGATATCAGCCATTGCATAGATCTAATTCCAGGATCGACACTTCCAAACAAGGTAGCATATAAGCTAACTCCAAAATAGAGTGCAGAAGTAGCCAGACAAATTAAGGAATTGTTGGACACAGGTCTGATTGGTAAAAGTTTAAGTCCATGTGCAGTACCAGTTGTACTAGCACCAAAGAAAGAAGGCAATTGGAGGCTTTGCACAGATTCCAGAGCTATTAATAAGATCACAATCAGGTATAGGTTTCTAATCCCTAGGATAGAGGATTTACTTGACTTTTTAGGAGGTGCTAAGTATTTTACAAAAATAGATTTGAAGAGTGGGTATCATCAGATCAGGATTAGGCCAGGAGATGAATGGAAAATGGCATTCAAAACCAATGAAGGGTTGTATGAGTGGAAAGTTATGCCTTTTGGTTTGTCTAATGCACCTAGCACTTTTATGAGGTTGATGAATGAGGTTTTGAGAGAATTCATGGGTAAGTTTGTCATAGTATATCTAGATGACATTCTGATTTTCAGCAACACAAAAGAAGAACATCTTAGACATATAGATTTGGTTCTCAAGAGGTTACATGAAGAGCAGCTGATGATAAATTTAGACAAGTATTTGTTCATGCAAGAGGAGATCACATATTTGGGTTTTGTCATTTCACAAGGAAAGTTGCAAATGGATAAGGAGAAGGTAAGTGCCATATTGTCTTGGCAAACTCCAAGGACTATGAATGATGTCAGAAGTTTCCATGGGTTAGCAACCTTCTACAGAAAGTTTATAAGAGGGTTTAGTCATATATGTGCACCCATGCTTGATACTATAAAAGGAGGACAGAAGTGCAGATTTGTTTGGACTAAGAAAGCAGATGATTCTTTTGAAACATTGAAGAAGAAGGTGGCACAACAGCCAATCCTTTCACTTCCAGACTTTAACAAAATCTTTCAGGTGGAATGTGATGCCAGTCACATGGCCATTGGAGCAGTACTCAGCCAAGAAGGTAGACCAATTGCATTTTTCAATGAGAAGCTCAATGGTGCTAAAAAGAGGTATTCATCATATGATTTGGAAATGTATGCTTTAGTCCAGTCACTCAAGAAATGGAGGCACTACTTGATGCCAAAAGAATTCATAATATTCACAGATAACCAAGCTCTGAGTTTCATAAACAACCAGGAAAAGCTAAACCACATACACATGAAATGGGTAGAAACCTTACAAGCTTTTTCTTTTACATTGAAGCATAAGAAAGGAGTCAAGAATAAGGTAGCAGATGCCTTGAGCAGGAGAGCTCTAACAGTCAACCAGATTAAGTTGGAGAGTGTTGGCATTGATTCATTGAAGACCATGTATGATGTTGATGAAGATTTTGGAGAGATATATCAGGTATGTACTTCTTTTGGAGATAAATATTATTCTGAATTCTCTGAATTTCTAATCCAGGATGGATTGTTGTTCAAAGGTGGACAGTTGTGTATTCGAAGGTGTTCTATGAGGTTGAACATCATTGAAGAGAAATATTGTGGAGCTATGGCAGGTCATTTTGGTTTGGATAAGACTCTTGATCTTGTTAGAAGACATTATTTTTGGCCTAAGTTACAATCAGATGTTAAAAAGTTTGTAGAGACATGTGTGATATGTCAGAAAGCAAAAAGCAGATCAACTAATGCAGGTTTATATCAGCCTTTACCCATTCCTTCCAGACCATGGGAAAGCATAAGTATGGATTTTGTCTTGGGTTTACCAAGGACAAGGAAAGGGTTTGACAATGTTTTTGTTGTAGTGGACAGATTCAGCAAAATGGCACATTTCTTGCCATGCAAAACCACTGTTGATGCTTCATACATTGCAGATTTGTTTTTCAAGGAAATTGTCAGAATACATGGATTGCCATTGAGAATAGTGTCAGATAGGGATGTGAAGTTTATTGGTCACTTCTGGAGAACTCTTTGGAAGAAATTTGGAACAAATTTATCTTTTTCATCTACATATCATCCTCAAACAGATGGACAGACTGAAGTAGTTAATCGTTCCTTAGGGAATTTGCTCATATGTTTGACAAAACAACATGGAGAAAAGTGGGATAATATTCTATCTTAGGCTGAATTTTCCTATAATGATACTGTCAATAGGAGTACAAGAAAATCACCTTTTCAGATAGTGTATGGTATGCATCCAAGAGGAATTTTGGAATTGAGAGATCTCCCTACAGAAGACCCTATTAGTGCAGAAGGAGAAGCTTTTGCAGAAGCTATAAAAGAGGTTCATGATCAAGTAAAGACCCAACTACAGCAAACCACCTTGAAGTATAAAGAATATGCTGATAAAAAGAAGAAGGATGTACAGTTTGATGTTGGAGATTTGGTATGGGTTCATTTGAAGAAGGAAAGACTTCCTAAGGGTAAATATACTAAACTCATGCAGAGGAAGATTGAACCATGTCAGATTTTGAGCAAGCATGGACATAATGCTTATGAGATACAACTCCCTCCAGATCTTGGTTTATCACCTATATTCAATGTATGTGATTTAACTCCCTACAAGCATAATCCAGATGACGAACAGAAACTCCTACAGGATGCAGCAGCTGATGACATTCCAAAGCATGATCCACCACAGTTGTAGAAGGTTTTGGACACACGAGTGATCAAGAAGACCCAGAACAAACAATATTTGGAATATTTAGTGTCTTGGCAGGGAAAACCTAATTCAGAAGTAGTGTGGATGACTGAAGAACAGATCTAGAAACATAGTGCAGATCTACATACTCTCATCTCAAGTGGACTTGAGATTTCTTCTTCTGGGGAGTATGGTGCAAGAGCACCCCTACAAAATAGGACATAAGTCTATTTTTAGTATGTTTGAATTCATGATGCAATAAGGTCCATTGGACCAATGCATATGTATTAGATCAACCTAGGAGAATGTGCAGGTAGTTAGGAGTTTGTTAGGCTAGTTGTCTTAGCTGTCTCCCCCCAGCCGCTTGGAAGCTCCCAGCCACTAGGAATCAAGTTGGTAGTACTTGTGAAGGATTACTATTTATGCCCTAGATCAATTTGTTTTAGAGAGAGTAGATACAGAGTAGACTAGACAGTGGAGAATTGATAGTTTGGTGAGGTTTTAGCATTGCAGAATCAGAGACATTTGTGGTACAGTGAAACTGTGGAACTTGTATGCATCTCTATTATTGAAAATAAGAGGATCCCATTGATTTCATTGGTCTGGTTCACAAGATATCTGTATATTGATTCTTTTTGGTTACAGGTGAATGGATTCATTCAACCCTTCCACTGGTTGATTCTCTGAATTGGTGGAAAGGACATGTACATTAGTTTAGTTTGCATCTTTATTTTCCTGTTTATGCATTTCATGTTTGTGGGATCAGTTTGTAGCATGCTGTGAGTTATCCTAGCATCCTCATGTGCTAGGGTTAGGAGGATAAATTTCTAAGTGTGAATCGCTCAGATGATGATCCGACCCGATCGTCATGTTTTCTTTGTGAAGTTGTGAAGCTCTGGGAATTTTATGCATTTGATAGATATACAACATCTACATACGACACTACAAATTGTGTAAATCGCACCTGCATCTATGCACATATCGTTATCCAGATCGGGTCTTGAAACTTAGGAAAAATGCATGTTTTGAGTGCATCAGGATGATATAGGTTAGATGTATATTTCCTGTGTATATTGTCATCAGGATCATCATTTGTGTGTATCCATCATCTACATATCATTGTTGTATGCTGGAGCATGCATGCAGGCATAGGTACAAGTAAACGGGTCAACGGTGAGTCAAAGTCACCTTTGCTAAAGAAAGGAGGAGGATCATCTTTTGTTTGAGTATCGGGTAGCCGAGGATCACATAGATCATCATTAGGCTATTAGGATATAACTCAACAATTCATATCATGCTGCAGAGTATGTAAGTGAGTCTTACATCTGAGTGACATCGACATCGGGTGCATGTGATGTCATCATCATCAGGACATTTGCAAATATCACCCAATAAAGGGTTTATCCTACCGACGACAAGTATTTGGCATAGGCGCAGGATATCGGGTTGATTGGTGCGAAGTGTTCGCCAACGGAAGGAATATTTGGTGGAATATTCATCGTGTGCATAAAGTGGAGTATCATCATCAAGATGTGTCAATATAACCTGATAAGTTACATCTTGATGCTGTTTGTTTAAGTTGGTCGAATATTGGGGTGACGTAAGCACCAAAAGAGAGGTGCATGAGGTTGTCGTCATCAGGATATTTGGAGGAACCCGATATTTTATATCCTGCTGATGCCGAACATCATGATAGAGTTTGGCGGTAAAGTGAATAGTGATCGTCAGGAGGATAATTGTGTTCGCTGAATATGATGATACTGCTAATAGGTGAAAGATCGAAGGTTTGTCTGTAGGAGGATATCAGTCGGCAGAGAAAATATGATGATGCTGACAGGTTTTTAGACATACATGTTGTATGTTAGGATTTTAGCTATTTAGTGGGTTTAATGGGTTTTTCATCCTATTTATAAGCTTTTGTTGTGTGGCTCTGCATCACAAAGACTTATGATGCTTACACAAAATAACGCCTGCTTGCCTAAAACTAATAATGAATTGGTTGTGCTTCGATGATGAGATTCTTGATGATCATTGATTCACTAATTGCTTTTAATGAACAATGTAAATTCTTTCCATTCCATCATGTCTAGGTACTTTGCAAGAGAACTAGTGCAATAAGGATGAATGCTTGATATGTAATACCAATCCATGGAGCTACCCCGTTGATATCCTCAAGTTTGAAGGCCTCACACATTACTCATATATTCATTCTTATAACAATAATGCTCCTTTTAATTATTCAAATAATGTATTATATATTCTATTTATAGAATCCTTCTTTTCTTTTTTTATCGAAGAGACAACAAAATCATCACTCCGATATAGAAGACTCTTGCAGATTTTAGGGTTTGCTACTATCTTTCCATATTCTCTCCATTGGCATATACATAGCCTTATATAGGAAAATCCATATGGAGATAAAAATCTCAATAGCTAGTAGGATTAAAGCCAATAATGTTTCCAATGTATGTAATGCAATCATAAACCAATGATAACTGTTCCTTGAAAACATTATTTTCAATTATCTCGAGAGCTGCAGAGAGTCACTGTATAACTAGATAATAGGCATAATACTTCAATTTTATATATTTCGTGAGTCGTATGACACACATCAACTGAGATCCAAAAATTAATAGTAGGAAAGCATATACCAAAGATGATTTTTCATGTACATCGCTTGACAATATTTACCCCTACATTGGAATTGAACCAGCAATCTTACACATGCATTCCTAACTATTCTAGAAATTTTGTATTTAATTGGGTGAACTAATCTTGAAGTGCATATAAGGTAAGCATTTTTGGAAAAATTGACTGGAGATGTCTAGCTCCAACATAGGCTCCGTCTGGGGATGTATAGCCCTTGCGGGTATAGCAAGACCCCAGATCTTTGGGAAGTAGGCTGGTACCTTATTCATTGGAAGAGGTATGAACTATGATGGATAGAGGTAGTGATGCTATATTATGTATGGAACTACTATGTATGGAAAGGAGCATTTTTTAGAGTCTTGACCAGAATTGTCCATGCACTAGCAATTCTTTTATCTCTAGTTTTCTTTTAAGAGAAAAAATGTTTCAAAAACTGCCCATGTACTGGCAGTTCTTGTTCCTCACCTGACATGTTTTGTAAATGATAGGAATCCTCCCCTCCTTTGCCACTAAAAACAAAGGGTCTGATCCACAAAGCCTCAAACTTCCCATGTTTTCCCTTTTCTTGATTTCTAGCATTCCACATAAGCACTATGTCACCCACCTCAAATTTTCTAACTTTAGCCTTTTTATCATATAGGTACTTCATCTGGATTTGCATTTTCTTACTCTGTTGCATTGCCTGTTCCCTTATTTCATCCAATTCCATTAGTTGTTCTAGCCTCTCCTCCATTGGTTCTGGGACATCCCAATCCTCTCGCAGGATAAACTTACATACTGGCAAAAGGTTGTGTATTGGGATTCTAGCATGAGTTCCATATACTAGCTCAAATGGTGATATGCCAGTTGCTTTCTTTATCATGATCCTATCAGCCCATAGTTCTAATCTCAACTTAGAATCCTAGGCTTTCTTGTTATTATCCAACATTCTTTTTATAATCTTCAGGATACTTTTAGTGTTGGACTCAGCTTGCCCATTACCCTGAGGGTGGTATGGAGAAGAATATGAGACCATAATGCCATAAGATTTACAAAAAAAATTAAACTCATCAGATCTAAAACACATTCCTTTGTCAGTTATGAGCCTCGATGGTACCCAAAATCTAGTTATAATATTTTCCAATAGAAAACTAATCACAACCTTGCTGGTTGCTTGTTTAGAGGGTACTGCTTCCACCCATTTCATAAAATAGACGGTGGCTACTAATATCCATTTGTGGCCACCACTTGATTTCTCCATAATTTCTCCTATAAAGTCAATTCCCCATTGGTGAAATGGGGCATCAACTCGCATAGGTCTCAAGGGTAATGCCCCTTGATATTTTAACTTCCCTGAGAATCTTTGACAGGCCTCACACTTCCTGGTAAAGCTATAGGCATCATTGAAGACCTTACGCCAATAGTAGCCAGCCCTTAATATCTTGTGTGCTGTGGTTTTAGCTAAGAAATGGCCACCACACACTCCTTGATGCATCTCTCTTAAGGTAGATTTTGCTTATTCTTCATCTAAACAAAACAATAAGACACCATCCTTGTTTTTCCAATAAAGATCTCCCTCTATAAGCACATATTTTGAAGCATGTAATTTTAGAGTTCTTTTCTTATTATCATCAAATCCTTCAGGGCATTTCATATGTTTGAGGTAGTACACTATGTCAGTATACCAAGGCGTTTTCTCAATACTTGTTACCATGTCCTCTTCGTTTTCAATATTACATACTTGGGTAGCCTCAAGGTTTGTTTCATTCATTAATTTTGCTAGCCCTTGTCCCCTTACCAAATTTGTGATTTGAATTTCTATATCAAATTCTTCGAGTCGGTTTATCCACCTACATCTCTTCCCAGTTACTTCATTCTATGTAAACACATCTTTGACTACTGCATTTGGGACATAAGCTATTACCTTAGCCCCAACTAGGTAAGGTCTATGTTGGCACGAGACATAGTGTAGCTTCATGAGTGTTGTCATTGATGGCAACAAAGTCCATCCCACACATCTGCAAGACATGGCGTATCTTTACCGGAAGTCAAATTGAAGAAATGTTGTGGTCTGGTAAGCAAGGACAGAATATGCAGCAAGGTCTGATAGTTAGGTCTAAATCTCTCAGAGGAAGTATCTCAATAAAGTGTGGGTTTGGGGAAGTCAAGAGGAGTACCTTGACTGATATATTCCAAGGATTGAACCTCCGGTGAAGAAAGAGTGAAGAGATATGAGCACCTAAGCATTGGGTCCCTGTTTGGCAGAGTAGACAAAGGAAGAACTGATCGGCAGAGAATCAGACTCTAATCCAGATGAGATATTGATGATGATCAAGTTTCTTGATGTATCATTCATGATTGGCTGACATGATTGATGACTTCTATAAGCATCTCCTTGATACACATCACTTGGTAAGCAAGGATTCAGCCGACAGATCAGAGTTTAGGTAAATATTGACTATTCCGGATGCTGACTAGAAAGGTGTTGAAATCATTGGTGCAGATATATATACCAGATGGATTTGGATGTGAAGGTGTGTGTTGTGTGTTTAAAAGTGTAAAGAAAAGTAGAAGAGCAGTGTGAAGGCAGTAGGACAGGTCTGGTATGTGACAGGACAGCAACACCAAAGAAGAGGAAGAATGAAGTGCAGTAGATCAGTGTATTGAGCCTAACCAGAACTGAACCTCAACATATGTGGATGCTTCACATCATTTCAAGTATCTTATTACCTCATACCTTGTAGATAGTGAGTCTCTTGTAGGCAGTGAGCCTCTTGTGAGCAGTGTGCTCAGGCAGTAAGCCCTAATTAGCAAGTGTCATTTTGTACTATCTTATTCTTTTAACAGAGAATACAATCTTGGGTTAATCACCTCGTGGTTTTTCCCTTAATAGGGTTTTCCACATCAAAATCATTTTGTCATGTGTATTGATGTTATTTCTACTTCATGGTTATGTTTGCTTATATGATTTAATGTTGCATTTTAATTGTTAAAGAGAATCAGAAAGTAGAAATAATTAAGATAACTAATTCAACCCCCCCTTTCAGTTATCAATAGTCTAAATGCTTAACTACTTTCACTAATGCATAGGCTTGTCTTTCAGTGATATCATAGTTAAGTTCTGCATGTTGGAGTTATTTACTGAAAAAGAAAATAGGCTGCTCATAACCCTCACTATTCTTTTGTAGCATTACTACTGCTACTGTATGAAAAGATGCAAAGGAGAAGATCTGAAAAGTTTTACTAAAATTGGAAGACTTTAGCACTGGAGCTTCTTTAATTGCTCTTTTTATGGATGCAAAATCTTCTATACATTCATCTGTCCAATTAACCTTTGCATTTTTCATCAACATTCTAGATATAGGGTTAATTATTTCTACAAAGTTTGGTATGAACCTTCTCACAAAGTTTATTTGTCCAAAGAATGATTGTATGGCCTTGACTGTCTTTGGGATAGGAACTTTATCTATTGCATCTACTCTTTCGGGATCAATCCTAACTCCATCTTTGGATACTATGTGCCCAAGAAATTTCCCCTCTGTGACTGCAAATTTACATTTCTTAGGGTTCAAGGAAACACCATACTCTAGTGCTCTTTTAAATATTTTCTCAAGATGATTCACATGATCCTCTACCCTTTTTGAGTATGCACTGAGGTCATCCTGATATATAGCCATGATCTCATTTATTAAACCTGCAAAGGCAATGTCCATTGCCCTCTGGAATGTAGCTCCAACATTTGTAAGGCCAAATGGCATCCTTACATATACATATGTTCCCCACGGGGTTGTAAAGGTTGTTTTCTATTGTTCAGACTCTTTAACTTTAACCTAGTTATAACCAAAGAAACCATCCATCATGGATAACAATTCACAGCCAGTAACCCTCTATAACAAGATTTCCATATTAGGCAAGGGATAATTATCTTTAAGGGAGGACATTTTTAAGTTTCTAAAATCTACAGAAAGTCTAATATCCCCATTCTTCAACCTAACAGGCACTAAATTTGAAACCCAGGATGAATGCCTAATTGGTTTTATGATGCCAGCCTCCCTGAGTTTCATGAGTTCTTCATACATCTTTGGTTCTAACACAGGGTTGATAGGTCTCTGCTTTTGTCTATAAGGCTTAGCATCTAGCTTCAAAGGGATTTTGTGCTGGAACAAATCTTCCCTATAAGCTTTAAGATCATCATAGGACCAGGCGAATACATGTTTATATTTTCTCAATAATATAATTAACATGCTTCTAATTGTAGGGGTTATCTTCTTTCCAATGTAGACTTTTTTAGGTGACAATTCATTTCCTAAATTTATTTCCACATCATCCTCTTTTACTGTTACTTTTTTGGTAATGGATCGATCATTCGCATCAAAAACTCTCTCTAATGCCACTAAGCCCTTTGGGATTTTATTGATTTTAAGTTGGACAATTTCTTTCCCAAATAAAGTCTCTTTGCCATCAATCTCCTCAACAAAAGCATTAAGATCAATCTCTTGATTCTCATACTAATCTATACAATGCAAAAATTTGAGTAAATCGGCATCACTATCAAAACCCTACTAGCTATATATGTTGTCTAGGATAGTTGGTCTAGTTTTGAACTCAACTTCCGAAATACCTGTCAAGGTAATATCATCCCTTTTCAAAGCTATGCTTCCAAGGAAGTTAGCCATTATATTTTTTGACCTATTTATCCAACTTATTGAAAAGGCATCAAACAATTCTATATCATCCAAAACTGCATTCTTGTATTGTTTTAATCTTTTGTTTTTTGAGGAATATTTGCCCTTGATTTGTGAAACTATCAACTTAGAGTCTCCATCTACAGCTAACAGTTTGATCTTGTGTTTTCTAGCAATGCTCAACCCAATCAAGAGTGCTTCATATTCGGCTATATTATTTGTACATTCAAAGGCCAAGAAAAATGAGTATTTGAATGTCTTTCCTGTTGGTGATATAAAATGTATCCCAGCTCCATTCCCTACCTTGTTTTATGCACCATCAAAATACATGGTCCATAGACCATTTTCATCAAGTTGGGCTTCATGGTGAATTGGGTCAGTGTTGTTAAGTTCAAGATTATTTTCTTCTATCTTGAATGTGCCAAGATCTATGTCACAGAAGTAGGTCATTTGGTTTAGATAAATCTTTTCTATAATATTTTCAAACCTTGGATCCCTATAAAGTTTAACTACATGTGTTCCTACTAGGATAGTGGCATAAGATAAATCTAATTGCACATTTCCCTCTAACATAGCAGTCCATTGTCTTGACAACAACATTCCATAATAGGGTGGAATATCTACCACAGTGATATCAATTTTATAAGTAGCTTCAGGGTGAGATGCCAATTTTATTTCAACATCCTTCATGACTCCTAAAACTGGCACGGATCTATTATCCATCGCATAACATTTGCCAAATGTAGTATCTACCCACATTCCAATCTCTCTCATGACAGCCATAGGCATTATGTTCATTACTACTCTTGAATCAAGCATGCAATTCCTAACCAATTTGTTTCTTATTAACAAAGTGATATAGAACGGATCTATTTGAGATGGATTCTTCATTAATGTATCACCTAGGTAAACCTCAAGGGTTTTGATAGGTTCTTGTTGCACATTATTTATTTTATGGCTGGGTTGTTCTGGTTTTTTATCTGATACATCTAAGATCATTTTTACCACTGTATTCTTATACTTTTCTACCTTCATCATTTCTAGAAGTGGCACAGATATTTTCACTTGAGAAATAGCTTGAACAATATCAAATGGGGGATTTACATTTGGTTCTGACCTTTCAACTTTTGTTTGCATTTTTTCCTCAGTTTGTATGCTATCCTTTGTTTTGTTTTGTGTATTAACAGGAGCTGTTTTATGAGGTGCTTTCTAAATTTTACTTTCATCATTTTTACTGGAGACTTGATTTTTGATAAACACACTTCTAGGAGTACCTTGTTCAACATTGATTGTTTTATTTCTCAGGTTGTAACTACTCTTGGCTTGTGCTACCATAGCCATTGTTAAAGTTTTTCTCTCTTCTTCAGAAGGTTTTTGCAAATGACAATTATGTGTTGTATCAAGACCATATCCATAGTTCCCTAAATCATCTTCCTGGTTAGAAAATATTTCTTGTTTTCCCATGTTCACATTATACTTTTGAGTTCCCACATCATATTCATATCCTGCCTCCTCATTGGATGAATAGTCTTCTTCAAAAGTGTGAGGTTTAGTACCCAGCATGTTTATAGTATGATTGTCCTTTTCAGAGTTATAAGATACCTCATCCTTTTGTATTGATTGTGCTACCACACAATAATAAGGAGAGTGTGGCAAATTACATGGCATACACCATGGGTTGTCCTCTATCATACAGGTTCCCTTTTTCTTTAAAGGGTCAGGGGTATCTCTTCCATAGTTATGTCTCCTATTATTATCTACGGGCTTTCCATCTTTCCAGTTTGTATGATATGGCATATCATGAAGTTTGGGCCTTTCATTTCTATGTGAGTAATCTTGTTTATTTGAAGGAGGATTAGGGTTTTGAGGGACTCTTATATTTTCTCTTTTTCTGATTATCCCAATAGCCTTTTTATTGTTTTCAATAGTGAGAACTATTTTTTGTGCTTTTGCCAAAGTTCTAAGACTTCTATTCCTAAGTTCATAACTTGTCTTTGGGTCAAATGCTTTCAAGTATATGTTAAGGGCTGCTTGGTCGTTCAATTTGGATTCTTGTGGGATCTTGTTATATAACTTAGTGAATCTCAAATTAAAATCATACACCTTTTCATTTTGATACTTTTGAATAGTTATTAGTTCATGAAGAGCAAATTCCGGGGTGCATTGATTTCCATATTGTTCAAGAAATTGATTGTGGAAGTCTATCAGGGAGTATATTGAAGCATCTGGTAAACTATTTACCCAATCTCTTGCTTCATCAATAAGAGATATCATAAATAATGTCATTTTTATATCCTCATATTCAATGCTAATGTCTTGTATAAAAGCATTGAATCATCTGATATGTTCTTTTGCTGTCAATTCACTATTTCCTGCAAACTTAGATATAGTGTTCCTCCAACTATTATCTATGGGGTAAGGATATAGTTGATATCCAGTCAAGTCAAATTGTCTAGTCATACTCATAGGATTTGGAGGTGGCATGTTAGGGTGTGGTGGATAATACTGGTATCCAAAAGGAGGTCGTGGATACATATTGGGTTGGACATGATGCTAATGATAACATTTTGTTGTGGGGGTAGTTGTGGTTGTTGATTGTTTAGTCTATGCCCTAGTGGTGGATGCTATTGGTGAACATTCCTAGTATTTACAGGTGGAGGTCTATGTACTTGCCTATTTTGCTAAGGAAGATTATTGCATGTATTATGGAGTACCCTAATGTTTCCAACAATGGTAGTATTCTGAGGCATTCCATGCGGATTGATATTGTTATTGTTTCTATGTGGGGACACATACTTAGTTGAATTTCGTGCCTGAAGATCTAAAAGGGTCATTTGTCTATTTATTTATTCATCTCTTTGTATCATTTGTTGTCTATTTCTGAGTCTTTATTCTTGATATTCTAAATGTATAGCAAGTTCCTGATCAGTCATACAGTCATAGTCTATGATAGATTGATCACTTGTATGTTCATGATTTTCCTCACCCTAATATTCTATCTCATATGTCCTTTGTGGCTATGCTTCCTAATTGAAAATATCATTATGATTATCTGTTGGTGTCATAGGATTCCCAACTTCAGCGTGGAATGGGGAGGTATATATTGTATAATTTTGGCCAGGAGTACTTGTACTCTCATGTGGTTGTTTAAGTGTCTCCCTATCTTTATCAGTATTGCCTTTAGTTTGAGGGGACCCATTTTTGGTTGTCCATTTCTGCAGAGACCTCCTTCCGTTCATGTTTGTAAAAATAATATTTGTTTAGAATTTGTGACTAGAATGGAGTCACCACCTACTTCTTTCATGTAGGAAAATTAAAATTCTTTCCTTCCCAATAGAGTCTTTTAATTAAAAATTGGGATTGACTCTATGACAAATAGATTTAGGTTTTCAAGAAAACTCTCCCCAGTAGAGTCGCCAATTTGTTAGGTCTCAAAAATGTGGGTTGTAGATTCTAAGAGGATGCCAGGTTCTGTGATCAAATCTATAATGTTTTTGAACCAACTAACAGATTTTGATTACTCCCTATGCTTCAGGCTCTATTAAACCTAGGCAGGTGAACCTTTAATTAATAAAACAGATCAATTGAATATGCAACTTTGACAAATATTAACTTATCTACTTACAGTGGCATAAAATGTGAAGTAAATGAAAAATTATTAACTACTTCTACAGAGCAAATGACTTGTAATGTTTAAATAAAATTAAAAATTAACTAATATGTAAATGCAATTAAATTTTTAGACTAGTGCCTCATTGGGTAACGGAGTCAACAGAGATTCAAAAAATAGACAACTTATGCTCGACAATAATTTGAATTGTTTGGCATAGAGAAATGGTTTACAGCTTGTGTAACTGTGCAAGGAAACAATCATTAATCCATTCTTAATTATCCAAAGGACCGAATCAAATTTATTGCAAAATATTCAAAGGTAGTTTAATCCTTTCTTGAAGGAACCGATTAAAATTATGCAGAAAAATTAGATTGCATCAACTTTGGAGACAGAGTAACAATTCTAGTTAAATGATTCTACTTATAAATCCAAATAGCACTTTAAGATTACTGTGAGTAATCAATAGGATTTAATTCTTTTCACAGAAACCAATTAATTTCATCACACAGATATAGCAAATGTATTCTGATAAAATGAATATATTGCTTGATATATCAAATTGAATAATCAAAAAATACTAAAATGGAGACAATCAGATAACTGAAATAAATCAACAAACAACTGATACTGTCATGAATTATTTGAATATGAAATCCTCCTCTGACTACTTCAAGATATTGCGTGCGACATAGTCGAGATGAAAAATAGATACTTTATTCCTTTGTATATGATATTCTAACTCAAATCCCTAAAAAACTTCTCAAACCTACAGTTATCTCCTAGCCTATCTTCCATCTAATCTCTTTCTTTGGGTCTTGGTCATCTCTTATAAAGAGAGGCAAACAAGCTTCAGACCCATTACAAAATTTGTGACGGTTGATAACTGATTGAACCTAACCATGATATTTTTCATTACATAAGTTAAATGATTTGATTTGCAATATTCACAATCATCTGAGGTTGGAATAAAATATTAATCTTCCCGGTTGAGATCGTTTAACCACCGGTTGAGAACTACTTCAATATAACCAAAATCCTGCAAAGAAAACAAGCCATTCATCAGATATACTATAAACATATAATTTGCATTGATGTGAACCTTAGGACCTGTGTCGTGAGGTATCATTTCCTTGTTTCTATTGTATATTTTTGCACTGACTTATATTTAGAGTTTTTATCACCGTGATAATATTTCATTTTATCTTAATTAATTTGTTACTTTATATACCCAAATATTTAATAATAAATCTCTTTGATATCCCTTTTTAGGGCTCTAATAATTTCAAAAAGGACTTTGGAATGACTATTCAATTTCCAGGCAAAATAAAATATTTAATTGGTTGCTTTTTCCAGATTAAATATTTAAATTACTCTTTGTCAATAATAAAATATTTTAATCCCATGGCTTATTAGTCTTCACTTCATTTCCTTATATTTACCCACATATTTTTTCACTTATGTTGGACAAAATTATTCATTTGGGTAAAAACCGATTTCTCCTTCTTCAGCAAAAATATTTTACCAGCCTTTATATGTTCTTCCAAAAATATCTTATAGGTAAAGTAATTACCTATTGAATTAATTTTTCAATATCTTTCTTCAGAATGAAAATATCAAAAATCTTTTGTAGGATCTGGTTAAATCTTCTAAAAAAAAATTCCCCTGATATGAAATCTGTCTTACAATCAACTAAATGTGGTTTGCAACTTGTGTAATTTATTTCCTTTTATCAAGATCTTGGCTCATATATTTGAATTCTCATTGAAAACTCACCTTAAGTATTAGATCACATAAATATGAATTAATTCAAACTAACAATAGAAATCTTTAAAACCTGAATTCATCCTCAAATATACCTTATTTCTTTGAAATTAGAATATGATCATGACCCTCCACACAAGATAAGTAAATATCGAATTAATTCAGACAATTTACCCTAGTTTTTGTCAAATCTTGATTCAAATTTTCAACATTTGCAATCATGCATTTATATCTTGAATGCCATGGTAAACTCATGTTTTGACGCTAGTAGACATGAAAAAAAATTATGAAATGTAGTTTTCCTTAATTAGCACCGAAGGCATTAACAAAAAGATATCAAACTACATCACTCATATCCGCCTATACATGATCTGAGACCAGAGAATGTGTAAATCTTATTTAGGCATCCGAAACTTGTGGTATGGAATGCAAATGATATGGCTAAACATATTGTTGCTTGAATAGAGAACCACAAAACTTTGCCAAGGTGATTCTTATAGACATTTCCTACTATTTGATTCAGATATCCTCAAATAGAAAAAAGACTCAAAATTTTGTGTTAGAGATTTTGTACGGACGGTTTACATCCACTCCAAACTCTTTGGAGTGAGTCTACAACTTAAACTATTGGAAATTGGAGCTAAGCTGATAAAGAGTGTTTGCATTCAGTCATTCAAAATCAATTTAAGGTTATCAACAAAAAAATTTCAATGAGAACGGTGTACACAAGCTTGCAGTACAATATTATGGAGAAGAATTCAGTCAGTACCAAACAACTTCTAGTGCAAGAACACTCATTGCAACAAGATCCTAAATAGATATAGTTGGAACAGAGATGACAAAGGAGTCAATGAAATCAACTGCCTCTACTTTTGCATCTACATTACTTCTTGCCAATCAATTTTGCTGCAATAGGAACAACTACTTTATTGTCAGGTGAAAGATCTAACCATTAATAACTTGCACCCATAAGAGGTTCAAAGGATACATTCATAGGAACAACTCACGAGTTTAGTAACATCTTTGGGCATGAATTGTATTTACGATGTGAAAACAATTTTTCTGACACTATAATGCTCAAAACCACCTGATATAAGCAACCAACGAGTGTAGACTACTTCTCCAGTGCAAATATCAAGGAATATGCTGACAAGAACAACGAATGAGTTTTAAAATTGTTTCTAGAATGAATTGTTTTTATTGCATAGAGCAAATTATCCAATAGAAATAATGGACAAGCTTAGAAAATTTTTCAATATAAATTTTAGGGCGTGAGACAATGTGCTGATAAAAACAATGGACAATATTAGAAAATCTTCAAGTTGCACCCCTAACAGGTTTGTGGAATACACAAGTCTTAAGCATTGTGCAATTCTATACAATTCTCATTGTAGGCAACAATAACAATATGTAAATTTTTTGAAAATCTATCCGTGCATTATTACCAGGTGGTGCCTATTTTATATGAACTTTGCAACTTTACCTTGGGAATATTTAGGGATGGCAAAACGCTTAAATCCAACCTTTTTGTCCAAGAAAGCATGCCAATTTGCCGTCATTTCCTTCAAAGTAACCCGATCATGTGTTTGTTTTGGACCTGAGATATAAGGTTTGACAGATGAGAGAGCCAACTCAAGGTAGGAAGAATAAATTCTATCTACCTGTGGCTTATTATAGTCCACAAACATTATATTTGCATGAAGATAAGTCTCAATCATATTTATCGTCTCATCACTATGACCAGTCAATTTCAAATACTCTAGAGTTCTTCACAAGGAAGAATTCCATGGTTGCTCCATATTTAAAATGATAAGTGCACAAAGTTGCCACTATGAAAGCTCATGTGGTCAAAGATTTATCATAACATATAAGTCAGCTAAATGGGCTCATAACATATAAGTCAGTTAAATGGGCTCAACTTTCAATAGGGAATGTAGCTTCAACCATTAACTTCTAACTACCAATATATGGCCTTGCGGCCCTTCAAAAAGTCTTACCACTGCCTAAATCACCAAGCAAGCTCAGTCTCCTACTTATTAGTGGTCACTCCTAAATTTTGTTACTTTGGTAGTACCTTTCGGAATGAGAGGGTACGAGATCGAAACTCGTGGCCGTTGAGATTTTGCACCATTTTTATGTTGTTTGAAATGTTTTTCCTTTGCTTTCAGTCTTTTCTTTTCTCTTTCTTGGCTTGTTAGTTGGAAAGAGCACATGCAATGATTTTGTGAAGTCCCACCGTATCGCCTGTTGTTTTTCAATGAATAATAAAAATGGAGTGTCTTTACTTAATGAGGACCACTTCCACTTATGAGAGTTACTGAGATACACTGGGCATCAGACCCCATGTTGATGTGGAGGGAAAATGGAATCGCGCATGTAAAGTTTTAAAAATTGTCATGCCCACATTTCCCATGCGGTCACAACACACATTTACGCGTGTCATGTCCACATGCGTCATGTAGTCATGATATGAAATACCAAAAAAAATTTCCACGCTTCCCTAGAAATCCCCTCGCATGCATAGGTGTGCTTGGCGGCTTACGCTTAAAGCTAAAATAATACAGTTGTCGGTGGCGTACCAAATACATGTGCGCACACCCTATGCAAGGAAACACATGGTTTCCTGACTTAGGTTAATCTCATGAATTATATTTAAACAATAGCTATTTTAGGTGATAGATCATTTTTCAGCAAAGCATGATCATCTGATTCTTCTTTCCATTTTTTGGAATTTAATATTAATTTCTCCTCCTTCAGACTTAGCATTTTCAACCAAGCCCGTTCATTTGCCCTCTCTTCCTTTTCTTGGAATTTACTTTTGATTGTATTTCTATCATGTTCATTTTACCGTTTCCCTGAAATTTAATTTTGATTATATTTCTATCTCATTTCCCTTCCCGTTGTGCAAGATCTTCTTATGTTATCCTATTTTTTTCTTCATGTTCTTTATCAAACAACAATATCACTACATCCTTTACATTATTCCTAATTTCTTGGTAAACCAGATCACTTACACAGGGTTGGTTAACTTCACTTGACTTAGTGCCCCTAGGGTTCCGTTCTAGGTTTTAGTTCAACGTTTGAATTAATTTTAATAATCAACCTATTCCTAAATAGGATTAACGGTAGGTTAAACTTACTTAGTTCTCTTAGCCCTGGTTGAAAATGTCACGCATTTTCTCCTCTTTGTTTTCCAAGGTTAGATGTTCTTTCTCTATCTCTCTGTTTTTCAATTGGATGTTTATTCTCTAAATCTACAGTTGAGTTTAAAATGGCCACTCATGGAATGCCTATGATGGCTTGTTTGTGTTTATTTTTAGTGTCCTTTGTAAATGAAGAGATCATACTTTCCTCTTCATTTTCCTGTCATTTAATTTGGGATAATTGTTAAAACTTCCGAGAAACTCTTCCTTAAAATTAAAATACAATTACCTATACTCTTTTTAAATTATAATTGTATAAACAATGTATTTCTTAATTGCAACTCTAAGTTTAAACATCTATTCAATTCGTATTATACATTATGCATAAATAAATCCCACTTTCCTCGATTAAAATTTCTATTTCAAGTTAAATGTTTTAAACTACATATAGTATGCCTTCAAATGAATAGTGAAAAATGAATAGTAAAAGTAAATAGTGAATAGTAAAAATGAATAGTGATTAGTGGAAAGTGAATAGTAAATAGAGAAAAGTGAATAGTAAAGTGAATAGCACAAATAGTGAATAGTGAAATGGTCCCCATCCTAGGAAGAGACCCTCAAGGTGGCGGTAATTTCAAAAGTAATACTGCAACCCAAATTTCATTTCTTTCATGGTAACAAAATTACAACTTGACTTATAACAAAATTTAAAACTAATATTTCTACTAAGCTTGCACAGAAATAATACTTTTACAAATTTAATTAAGACATCAACTAACTCTCAACATAGCAAGTAGGAGAAGAAGGAACTAGACAATTTTAATATCTTATTAAAAACAAAAAAAAATTTCCTCTTCTCATTTCTAAATGGTAAAACTTAATGAACTATAAAATTACAACTAACAACACATTAAGGGAGGATTTTCTCACAACTCCAAAATACCAAATTATACAATGAAAGAGAGAGAATGTTCCCCTCTTGTAAAATCAACAAAGATGAAGCTATTAAAAGACCATGCTCCCTTAAGAGTAAAGGAAAATAAAATATTTCCCAAAATAGGAAAACTCTTCAACTCCACTTTAAGCTCCATGAAAACCTACATGACACACAAGGGAAAGAAACACCATACAAGCTACTCTCCTCCCTACCATAGACCCACAAGAGGGTCACCCCTGAACTAGGGAGATCATCCACACACCCAGGGTAGGATAGACCAAAAACACTTCACAACAATAGAAACAAACAACACACAAGACCCATGGTTTTACTCACAACACAAAGACTCAGCTGAGGTGAGTTCAAATAGGGTAGACCTAATTCCCTTGACCTCATACAACATTACAACATTACAATATTTCACCATACATGGAGTTGATCTTAGTTCCTCGTGGAACTAGATCGGCTTCACAAGGGATACAACATAGGGTGTGGAATGATCTCCTGTATTTGTGGTTTTGTTAGAAATACCTGCACACTCAATTTCAAAGTTAATTTCACATATAAATATCTTAGCTGAAGCAAATTTAATACATGCATTTCTAAAGCATACCACAGTTCTTATAGACATAATGAAATCACATGACAATTTTCTATCTAACATCACCCAATTAGTTTTCCTTTAACATAATAAGATTTTAATAGTTTGAAAATCCAAGAACAACAACCCCATAAATATAAAAATACCAACAATAGTAAGCTAAATAGTCACATGTACGGAAATGAAAAAGTGTAGGCCTCACATACTCCCCCCTAAGACTGTACTTCCTCCTAGAAGTCATCAAAGAGGTGAGGATAAAAGGAACTCATAAGATTTTAAAGTATGATACTAAATGTTATAAAGGCATAATCTTATTCACAAAGCTCACTGTATTGATTGAAATCAACATAAGGAATTTCATGTTCATCAATCATTATCACAAATGCATAAGGAATTCACACATTGTACAACCTATTTATATAGAACATCAACTCATATATAGATACATCAATTACAGATTTGACATCTAAACACATATTTTCATTCATCCACATTACAGGGATTAACTTCACAAGGCTCACATAAAGGTTTAGGGGGATGTCATAGTCTCATCATAGAACCAAGTAACCAATAACTAGTGCCAAGTAACCAAAGATCTAAGAACCAGGTAGAATGATGGTCTCAGGGCCACGCGCCTGGGGGCCTCGCCATACATTCCCACAATGGCCTACCTCTTAATTGTATAAGGGGTTTAGCCTCCAACAGATAGCCAACATAAGAAACAAGATCACTAGGAAGGTAAGTGGATAATGACCAGCCCATACTAGTCCACACTTACCCCCATCCTCATAACTTTCCCACGTCTGCTTCCTTATATACACTCCACCAGAAGTCGCTCCATCAACATGGCAAGAAGAACAACACAACACAAGACCAGCACTAGAAAAACAAAAAGAACCTAGCTTAGCCAACACAAATATTTAGAAAAGCCAAGAGGAGAAGTCTCCAAAACCCAAATTAGAATAAATAAATAAATGAATAAATGCGCGCAATTTCAACATTAAAACAACATAACCATAGGAGTCACGCGAAAAAGGAAAAATCAAAAGTTGTGGCTAAGCTAATTTTAGACAAGATAAAATAACAAGTCTGGTCCACACAACCAAGATACAAAAAGGTCACCAAACAACCGAAAGAAATAATCGCAATCCAAGAAAGTGCACATTACATCACTACACTCCACAAGATTCACAAGGGCGAGGAAGAGTCCAACACAACCCTCACCACCTAGACCAACTGACTCAAGAGGACAATCGACCAAGAGGATCACAACCACCACAAAACACAAGTGGAAGACTTTGATACTCATGTGACAAGGCCATCATGATGACAAAACAAGAGGATGGATATTCCTCCAAGGTGAAGGTTAGTCGACAAACCACAACCTCACTCTCTCGCAGCTACATGTAGTAGGACAAGGGTCAACCATGCTCAACCCACTCCATGTCAGCCCAAACAACATGCAAACCCCAGAGCTCCCAATGTTGAAACATGGGCTCTGATACCAAATATCATGCCCACATTTCCTATGCGGTCACAACATGCATTTACGCGTGTCATGTCCACATGCGTCATGTGTTAATGATACGAAATACCAAAAAAAATTTCCATGCTTCCCTAGAAATCCCCTCGCA
This sequence comes from Cunninghamia lanceolata, assembly GCA_027924645.1. Taxonomy (NCBI): domain Eukaryota; kingdom Viridiplantae; phylum Streptophyta; class Pinopsida; order Cupressales; family Cupressaceae; genus Cunninghamia; species Cunninghamia lanceolata. Next base: position 34,638,145 of record BSBN01001583.1, on the reverse strand, counting down.
TGCGTAGGCGTGCTCAGTAGAGTACGCTTAAGGCTAAAATAATATAGTTATCGGTGGCGTACCAAATACATGTGTACACACCCTATGCAAGGAAATGCGTGGTTTCCTGACTTAGGTTAATCTCACAAATTATATTTGAACAACAACTGTTTTAAGTGAGATCATTTTTCAGCAAAGCACGATCATTTGATTCTTCTTTCTATTTTCTGGAATTAAATATTAATTTCTCCTCCTTCAGACTTAGCATTTTCAACCAAGCCCGTTCATTTGCCCTCTCTTCCTTTTCTTGGAATTTAGTTTTGATTGTATTTCTATCACATTCATTTTACCGTTTCTCTAAAATTTAATTTTGATTGTATTTCTATCTCATTTCCCTTCCCGTTGTGCAAGATCTTCTTATGTTATCCTATTTTTTTCTTCACGTTCTTTATCGAACAGCAATATCACTACATCTTTTACATTATTCCTAATTTCTTGGTAAACCAAATCACTTACACAGGGGTGGTTAACTTCACTTGACTCAGTGCCCCTAGGGTTCCGTTCTAGGTTTTAGTTCAACATTTGAATTAATTTTAATAATCAACATGTTCCTAAACAGGATTAACGGTAGGTTAAACTTACATAGTTCTTAGCCCTGTTTGGAAATGCCGCGCATTTTCTCCTCTTTGTTTTCCAAGGTTAGTTGTTCTTTCTCTGTCTCTTTTTTTTTTTCAATTGGATGTTTATTCTCTAAATCTACAGTTGAGTTTAAAATGGCCACTCATGGAATGCCTATGATGGCTTGTTTGCATTTATTTTCAGTGTCCTTTGTAAATGAAGAGATCATACTTTTCTCTTCATTTTCTTGTCATTTAATTTGGGATAATTGTTAAAACTTCTGAGAAACTCTTCCTTAAAATTAAAATATAATTACCTATGCTCTTTTTAAATTATAATTGTATAAACAATGTATTTCTGAATTGCAACTCTGAGTTTAAACATCTATTCAATTCGTATTATACATTATGCATAAATAAATCCCACTTTTCTCAATTAAAATTTCTATTTCAAGTTAAATGTTTTAAACTACATATAGTATGCCTTCAAATGAATAGTGAAAAATGAATAGTAAAAGTAAATAGTGAATAGTAAAAATGAATAGTGATTAGTGGAAAGTGAATAGTAAATAGTGAAAAGTGAATAGTAAAAGTGAATAGTGAGTAGTGAATAGTGAAATGGTCCCCATCCTAGGAAGAGACCCTCAAGGTGGCGGTAATTTCAAAAGCAATACTACAACCCAAATTTTATTTCTTTCATGATAACAAAATTACAACTTGACTTATAACAAAATTTAAAACTAATATTTCTACTAAACTTGCACAGAAATAATACTTTTACAAATTTAATTAAGACATCAACTAACTCTCAACTTAGCAAGTAGGAGAAGAAGGAACTAGACAATTTTAATATCCTATTAAAAACAAAAAAAAAATTCTTCTTCTCATTTCTAAATGGTAAAACTTAATGAACTATAAAATCACAACTAACAACACATTAAGGGAGGATTTTCTCACAACTCCAAAATACCAAATTATACAACGAAAGAGAGAGAATGTTCCCCTCTTGTAAAATCAACAAGGATGAAGCTATTAAAAGACCAAGCTCCCTTAAGAGTAAAGGAAAATAAAATATTTTTTAATACAGAAAAACTCTTCAACTCCAATTTAAGTTCCATGAAAACTTACATGACACACAAGGGAAAGAAACACCACACAAGTTGCTCTCCTCCCTACCATAGACCCACAAGAGGGTCACCCCCGAGCTAGGGAGATCATCCACACACCCAAGGTAGAATAGACCAAAAACACTTCACAATAATAGAAACAAACAACACATAAGACCCATGGTTTTACTCACAACACAAAGACTCAGCTAAGGTGAGTTCAAAGAGGGTAGACCTAATTCCCTTGACCTCATGCAACATTACAACATTACAACATTTCACCATACACAGAGTTGATCTTAGTTCCTCATGGAACTAGATCGACTTCACAAGGGATATAATATAGGGTGTGGAATGATCTCCTGTATTTGTGGTTTTGTTAGAAATACCTGCACACTCAATTTCAAAGTTAATTCCACATAAATATCATAGCCAAAGCAAATTTAATACATGCATTTCTAAAGCATACCACAATTCTTATAAACATAATGAAATCACATGACAATTTTCTATCTAACATCACCCAATTAGTTTTCCTTTAACATAATAAGATTTTAATAGTTTGAAAATCTGGAAACAACAGTCCCATAAATATAAAAATACCAACAACAGTAAGCTAAATAGTCACATGTACAGAAATGAAAAAGTGTAGGCCTCACAAAAATTCTGAAATGGTAGAAAAGGATGAAAAGACTTGGAACGTGTGTGATATCACCAAGTCTGAAATATAGAACAAGAAGATGGGACTACCTAAAATTATTGATACAATCTTTACTGAAACTACCATAATCTTTGGTGGTTACCTCTCAAAATCATTTGCAGTCATGTTCATTCCACTTATAGGTTGATGAAAAGACTAGCGACGTGAAAAGTCACTAATATTTCAACTCCATCAACCTGATCATTTGTATGATTATCCAAACATATATCAATGCCCCTAATCTTTGAAAATACATTTCTCTAGAACATATGGAACAATAATGTCTACTACAATTCACATAATTTGTTTAGTCTGTGCCATCCATTTTGGTCTACAAAAATTGTTCTTTAACACTTCATTTCCATTTCAAAAACTACATCAATACTCTCACTCAACAATAACATATAGTAACAAATATTTTAAGAAGATCAATGCATCTTGCCATACATCTTCAAGTCTTTGTATTCTGTCAACAATATTTGTTTATTTTTTTACAACTGTAGTCTGCTACATAGTCCAATGATAAAAATGTTCACAAATTCACATTCAGATTCAAATGCATAGGTACACTAAGAAAGTCACACTGAAAACATATTTTATTAGCAGTTTTGCATCAATGGCCTTGTAGAAATTTTCTGCCAACATACAAAGTCTACAAATTATCTGCAAGTGGTTTCTTAACATGTTTAGATCCTCTTCAACAATCAAATAGTGTTAGAAAAACATTCTTCAACCTTCATTAGAAAAAAGGGGTAACAATGGAAAAACAACTTAGAAAACAATTTCAGCTTCCAAAGTCACAGCAAAGAAAGGTCTACTCAATTTGCTAAGCAGCTTCATAGTCAGTCTGTACAATCTTCAAATAATTTTGGGAATCAACAAGTAACATCTTAACATATTCATCATCTTGAATATCAATCTAAGTAAGACACTTCACCAAAAATTCCTAGTATTCCATGGAAGTGTACCATACACTCAATAAGCATCCACAAGCTCAATGAGCCCAGTTTGTTAACAAACTAATAGATGGTCAGAAAACAACTTTAGCAACTCTAAACTCCACAATAGTATTAAACAAACAAGTAATGTAACTCATTAACACAACTTAAACAACAATTCTATCTTAGCAAAATTCAAAACGAGCTAGGATAAACATCTCATACCACAATTCTAACTCATAATAATGCAAAACAAGCTGGAATAAATATCTTGAAAATCTTCAGAGCAATACAAGACTAGTTGAATTATAAGTGTCTCTTTGGATCACTCTCTTGGTATTTGATTGTAGCTTCAAAATATTTAATTTCTCATTCAATTAGTAATCAATATTATGCCATTGGCTTGTAAAACTGAATCGTATCTTTTATAGGCTGCTTGCTATGCTGCTAGGAATGATCACTACAATGGGTAGTCTTCAATGATCACAAGGAAATAGTTGATCACTGGCAACCAAAGACTTATGATGCTCACACAAAATAATGCCTGCTTGCCTGAAACTAATAATGAATTGGTTGTGTTTCGATGATGAGATTCTTGATGATCATTGATTCACTAATTGCTTTTAATGAACAATGTGAATTATTTCCATTCCATCACATCTAGGTACTGTGCAAGAGAACCAGTGCAAGAAGGATGAATGCTTGATATGTAATACCAATCCATGGAGCTGCCCCATTCATATCCTCAAGTTCGAAGGCCTCACACATTACTCATATATTCATTCTTATAACAATAATACTCCTTTTAATGATACAAATAATGTATTATATATTCTATTTATCAAATCCTTCTTTTTTTTATAGAAGAGACAACAAAACTGTCACTCTGATTTAGAAGACTCCTGCAGATTTTAGAGTTTGTTGCTATCTTTCCATATTCTCTCCATTGGCATATACATAGCCTTATATAGGAAAACCCATATGGAGATAAAAATCTTGATAGCTAGTAGGATGAAAGCCAATAATGTTTCCAACATATGTAATGCAATCATAAACCAATGATAACTGTTCCTTGAAGACATTATTTTAAATTATCTCGAGAGCTACAGAGAGTTGCTGTATAACTAGCTAATAGGCATAATACTTCAATTTTATATATTTCGTGGGTCCTATGACACACATCGACTGAGATCCAAAAATTAATAGCAGGAAAGCATATACCAAAGATGATTTTTCATGTACATCACTTGACAATATTTACCCCTACATTGGAATTGAACCAGCAATCTTACACATGCATTCCTAACTATTCCAGAAATTTTGCATTTAGTTGGGTGAACTAATCTTTAAGTGCATATAAGTTAAGCATTTTTGGAAAAATTGACTAGAGATGTCTAGTTCCAACATAGGCTCCGTCTGGGGATGTATAGCCCTTGCGGGTATAGAAAGACCCCAGATCTTTGGGAAGCAGGCTGGTGCCTTATTCATTGGAAGAGGTATGAACTATGATGGATAGAGGTAGTGATGCTATATTATTTATGGAACTACTGTGCATGGAAAGGAGCATTTTTTAGAGTCTTGACCAAAATTGTCCATTCACTGGCAATTCTTTTCTCTTTGGTTTTCTTTTAAGAGAAAAAATGTTTTGAAAACTACCCATGTACTGGTAGTTCTTGTTCCTCACCTGACATGTTCTATAAATAATAGGAATCCTCCCCTCCTTTGTCACTGATAACAAAGGGTATGATCCACAAAAGCATTCCACATAAGCACTATGTCACCCTCCTCAAATTTTCTAACTTTAGCCTTTTTATCATATATGTACTTCATCTGGATTTGCATTTTCTTATTCTATTGCATTGCCTGTTCCCTTATCTCATCCAATTCCATTAGTTGTTCTAGCCTCTCCTCCATCGGTTCTGGGAGATCCCAATCCTCTTGCAGGATAAACTTACATACTGGCAACAAGTTGTGTATTGGGAGTCTAGCATGATTTCCATATACTAGCTCAAATGGTGATCTACCAATTGCTTTCTTTACTATGATCCTATTAGCCCATAGTGCTAATCTCAACTTGGAATCCCAGGCTTTCTTGCTATTATCCAACATTCTTTTTATAATCTTCAGGATACTTTTATTGCTAGACTTAGCTTGCCCATTGCCCTGAGGGTAGTATGGAGAAGAATATGAGACCATAATGCCATAAGATTTATGAAAAATTTTAAACTCATCAGATCTAAAACACATTCCATTATCAGTTATGAGCCTTGATGGTACCCCAAATCTAGTTATAATATTTTCTAATAGAAAACTCATCACAACCTTGCTGGTTGCTTGTTTAATGGGTACTGCTTCCACCCATTTCATAAAATAGTCGGTGGCTACTAATATCCATTTGTGGCCGCCACTTGATTTCTCCATAATTTCTCCTATAAAGTCAATTCCCCATTGGTGAAATGGGGCATCAACTTGCATAGGTCTCAAGGGTAATGCCCCTTAATATTTTAACTTCCCTGAGAATCTCTAACAAGCCTCACACTTCCTGGTAAAGCTATAGGTGTCATTGAAGACCTTAGGCCAATAGTAGCCAGTCCTTAATACCTTGTGTGCTATGGTTTTACCTGAGAAATAGCCACCACACACTCCTTGATGCATCTCTCTTAAGGCAGATTTTGCTTGTTCTTCATCTAAACAAAACAATAAGACACCATCCTTGTTTTTCCAATAAAGATCTCCCTCTATAAGCACATATTTTGAAGCATGAAATTTTAGAGTTCTTTTCTTATTATCATCAAATCCTTCAGGGCATTTCATATGTTTGAAGTAGTACACTATGTCAGTATACCAAGGAGTTTTCTCGATACTTGTTACCTTGTCCTCTTCATTTTCAATATTACATACTTGGGCAGCCTCAAGGTTTGTTTCAGTCATTAATTTTGCTAGCCCTTGTCCCCTTACTAGTTTTGTGATTTGAATTTCTATATCAAATTCTTGGAGTCGGTTTATCCACCTACATCTCTTCCTAGTTACTTCATTCTGCATAAACACATCTTTGACTGATGCATTTGGGACATAAGCTATTACCTTAGCCCCAACTAGGTAAGGTCTATGTTGGCAAGAGACATAGTGTAGCTTCATGAGTGTTGTCATTGATGGAAACAAAGTCCATCCCACACATCTGCAGGACATGGTGTATCTTTACCGGAAGTTAGATTGAAGAAATGTTGTGGTTCGGTAAGCAAGAACAGAGTATGCAACAAGGTCCAATAGTCAGGTCCGGATCTCTCAGAGGAAGTATCTTAGTAAAGTGTAGATTTGGGTAATTCAATAGGAGTACCTTGACTAATATATTCCAAGGATTGAACCTCCGGTGAAGAAAGAGTGAAGAGATATGAGCACCTAAGCATTGGGTCCCTGTTTGGCAAAGTAGAAAAAGGAGGAACTGACCGGCAGAGCATCAGACTCTAATCCAGATGAGATATTGATGATGATCAAGTTTCTTGAGGTATCATTCATGATTGGCCAACATGATTGATGACTTCTATAAACATCTCCTTGGTACGCATCACTTGGTAAGCAAGGATTCAGCCGACAGATCAGAGTTTAAGAAAATATTGACTATTCTGGATGCCGACTAGAAAGGTGTTGAAATCATTGGTACGGATATATATACCAGATGGATTTGGATGTGAAGGTATGTGTTGTGTGTTGAAAAATGTGAAGAAAAGTAGAAGAGCAGTGTGAAGGCAGTAAGATAGGTCTGGTATGTGACAGGATAACATCACCAAAGAAGAGGAAGAATGAAGTGCAGTAGATCAGTGTATTAAGCCTAACCAGAACTGAACCTTAGCATATGTGGATGCTTCACATTAGTTCAAGTATCTTATTACCTCATACCTTGTAGACAGTGAGTCTCTGGTAGGTAGTGAGCCTCTTGTGAGCAGTGTGCTCGGGCAGTAAGCCCTAATTGGCAAGTGTCATTTTGTACTATCTTATTCTTTTAACAGAGAATACAATCTTGGGTTAATCACCCCGTAGTTTTTCCCTTAATAGGGTTTTCCACGTCAAAATCATTGTCATGTGTATCGATGTTATTTCTACTTCATGGTTATGTTTTCTTATATGATTTGATGCTGCATTAATTGTTAAAGAGAATCAAAAAGTAGAAATAATTAAGATAACTCTTTCACCCCCCCTCTCAGTTATCAACAATTGGTATCAAAGCCAAGTTCCTCCAAACAGAGCCTAACAGCTTGAGGAAGATCTAGGAATCTCAATAGATATGTATGGTATGAGGGAACAACTTTTGTCTACCCTAGATGATCTTGAGCAATCTAACTCCGAAGTCAATGAATTAAAGGAAAGACTCAAACAGGCTGATGATTTCATAAATGAACTAAAAGAGAAACTAAGTATCTCTATGAAAAAGAGAAAGGATCTACTTCAGCAATTGGCAAGTCAAAGTGAATCCAATGATACAAATGAAGACCTGAAGGAGAAAACCAAGCTATGTGAAAAATTGTCAAAAGAGGTCATTATGGTAAGACATGAAATGGAATCGAGAGTTATGAAATTCACCCAAGAAATTGAAGAAAAAAGAAAAACTGAAGATAATTTAAGACAATCTCTCAAGGAGAAATCAGAAGACTACCATAAAATGGATAGAATAATCAGACATCTGGAATTTGCCCTTGAAGAAGCAAGAGATAATGAAGATCAACTTGAGAATTAGATTGACACTCTTAAAAGGGATCTTCAAATAGCAAATGAATACAAAGAGAAATTCAAGATAAGCTCTGCTCAACTTGAAGTTCTTCAAAGCCAGAAGAGGGTAGATGACAAACAAGGCTTGGGGTATGAGAAAGGTGAAAGCTCTTGATCTAGTCAGAAGAACTCTGGATTAGGAAATCCAAGGAATAGACCTAGAAGACCTTTGGTAAGGCAACCAAATGCTCAAAGATCCATCCTTCAATGGATATTGCCACTATTGCAATAACTTTGGTCATAAAGCAAATTAGTGCAGAAGAAGAATGAATCAGACTAATTCATCCTTCTCCGAACAATGTTTCAATTGCGAAAGGTATGGTCACAAATCTCATGAGTGTAGAAATATGCAAATGATCAATTCATTCAATGGTAGATGTTTTGCATGAAATAGAATGGGAAATATGGCTAATCAGTGTAGATCAAGAGGATATCAGTCAAATATGCAAAGAAATGTTGTTTGCTACAATTGCAATAGATCCAATCATATTGCCAAATTCTGCAGAAGTAAGAATCAGAACAATAAGGGTCTGGTACATCACAATCAAAACCAAGACAAAGGAAAAAGAAAAATGAATGCAGATGAAATTCAACGGGAGATGAACAAGATTTGGGTAAAGAGGAGTATAGATAATGTTGAATATGGATCCGCACTAGAATCTGGTGTTGATATTCCTTCCGAAAACTAAATAGATGAGCTCTGTTTTAGGGGGAGTCATAAAAGAAAAACATTTTCCCCCAGCCAGTTAATAGGTGCCTGAAATTGGCACATGAAAGGTTGCAGATTAAAGGGTTCTCAAAAAAGCATCTAAATAAACCTTGGGAAAGATATGAAAGATCTGCAAGGAATTTGAAGAGGTTAATCATCTAAGATCAATCCGGTTTAAACAGTCATCCAGTATGAATAGGATTTTCACAATTAGATTCGATATGATTCAAACTAAGGAATCTTGATCTACAGATAGATGAAATGTTTGGAGAAAGAAAGATAGATTGTCAATCATCACCAAGAACAACTCTAAATGTTTCTTAGTAATCTAGAAAAGATTTTTCTCAAAACAAGGAGAACAAGGCAAACCAGAATGACTTAAGTTACGCATTTATTGCAATATGAAATTAGGGTTTGCAGAGAAATATAAGGGTTCAATTATTGAACATTTGCTCATTTTACATTCGAGAAAAAGAGAAAAGGAGCTCTGGAACAAATTACCTCAAGCCCATCAAAGATCAACTGCAGAAGTCAATTCATCCACTGATCCGATCCGGTTCATATCGTGAACCCTAGAAGCATAAAAGGTATTTTCTGCACTTTAAAATCTCTCTGTGAAATTTTGTAAGATGGATACTCTGAATGTGGTGAAGATCACTAATAGGCCATGCCCTAAATTCATAAAACATCCCTATAAATCCCTAGAAGTTGATCCCCTAGGTGCATTTTCTAGCATTCCACATGGAATTCTGCATGTAGAAGACATTAGGGTTTACATTCACACAAACATTGAAGAATTTGGTGAATCCAAGCTGATGGATATCTACCACAAGGAACTGATAGATGAATCATTTGAACTAAAACCTCAGTATAAGGCCATCTCGGATAAACAGTTTGGATAGTACATTCATTTCCCTTGTTTTGCTGAGGATGATTGGGTCCGGTATGTTTTGAGCAGAATGCATGACAACTTTATGTGGTTGATGAGGCCTTTTAAGATAACCAAGGAAGCAATTAGGGCAATAACCAGATTGCACTCATCGGGTGGGTTACCTACTCTAAAATCAGTCAAAAACCAAACTGTGAGTGAGGTTACCAGATCTAAATTTGATAAAAGAGTAATGATAGTTGAGGATATCACAGATCCAGACATCAAGTTGCCTCCATGATTATTGGCTACAAAATATATCACTCCAGCAGATAAAATTTGATATCTGGAATAGCAATCTACACTGCTTATGAAATGTTGAGAAAGAATGCAGATTATGATCTTTGTGAACTCCTTCTGAGCCAACTGATGGAAAACCTACAAAAGATCAAGAAGGACAAGAAGAACTCTTTCAAGTATGGTGGGCTGATACTGTGCTTGTTCTTCTACTTTATGAATGAGCTGCCCAAATCCAGTGGTTGGGTATGGCAGAATGACAGACCTGTTACAATTCAAATTAGAGATTACTTGCATGGGCTTGGTGATGCTAAGGTACAAAACATAGCACTGTGGGGTTACTTCAAAAACTTCCAAAGCATGATGTAGGCTAGAGAAAGAATTCCCCAATCCTTGGTTGAAAAATACAAGGATACAATGTGCTTTATGGTAGACACTAATCAATGTCTGATGGAGGCAGTGGAACCAAGAATAGTATGGATCATGCCAATGGGGTATGAGGTTGATGAGAAGATCCTAGAATTGCATATCCAACATCTACTGAGCCAGCCCAAAGATCCTAAGGGAGAAAGGTTTGGAACTTACCAAGAACTAAGTGTAAAAGTTTAGGTTGAACTGAGATAGCCTGAGATCAAGAGAAAGGTAAGGAGGGAAGTAGAAGATTTTGCCAAGAGGTATGGAATTTCAAAGGAGGCACTTGATGCAAATAGAGAGAAGATAGAAAGGGTGGAGAAAGAAAAAGAAAAAGCAGAGAAAGAAGGTGCTCCGGTGGAAGTCCCCTCCCGGACCAGATCCTCTAAGACCTCTGCACCTACCACTGCTAAGAACTCAAAGGCATCAAAACTGGAAGCAAAATCATCCGGTAAAGGACAGAAGAGAACTAAGACAAAGGCCACAAGATCTTATGCCAGTCAAAAGGATGATGAAGAGACTGAATCTGATGAAGAGGTCAAAAAAATGAAGAAGAAGAAGAAAATATCCGATGAACCCTCTATCGGTCAAGATAAGGAAGAGAAGGCAGAGGAATTTGTTGAAAAGCCCACTCTTGGCATTAATGATATCATCAAATCAATTACTGTGGATGGGAACCTAAAACCAATGACTGAGTTCTATGATGAGTACAATGAAGCTAACCAAAAGATCCTACAAGAAGCTACAGTCAGGTATCTGAATACCTACAATAAGGATTATATTGAAATCATATCTCTCATTCCCAAAAGCCTAGAGAAGGAATTAGAAATAAGGAAGAATAATGCTAAGGCAAAGGGTTTTGAGATCCAAGAACAGATAGCTATTCAACTATATCCTTCAATCACTCTGAAGCAAATGAATATGATCTTCAAAGATTGCAAGGATGAATTCCAGAGCAAATCTAGAATGAATCAGCTTATGCTTGGAGAAACTGACAAAGTAGCAAAAGAGACAGAAGAGATCCTCTGGAATGCATACAAAAGATTCAACATTCCCATTATAGAGGATGTAAGTGATGAACCTTCTAATGTTGAAAGGAAAAGTGCATCAAAGAAAGATCCTACTAAAAAGATTGCAGAAGAAACAAAGGAGATAGCTGAGGAGAAGTCCAAGGACCATGATTCCTCTATTCTAGAAGAAGTCCAAGAAGAAGAAAATATCTCTCATCCAGATTCCCCAACAGTCTCTAGTCCAAAGAAGAAGAAAGATTAGAGGAAAAAGAAGTGAAATAAAGAGTAGAAGAGAAGATCAGTCAAGAAGCATAGGAGAAGGAAAAAGAAGATGACAGTAGTAAGGCTACAGAAGGAGAGAAAACTCCAATAGAGAAGGCCACAAATGATAGTGGTAAGGCTGTAGAAGGGGACAAAATTATGTCTCTGGCAAGAGACACAGCAAAAGCAGTAAAAGATTTCTTAACCAAAGAAATAATGGAATTTGATGAACCGGAACTTCTTCAAGGACCATTCAATTTTGACTCCCTCTCCCCGGTTCAAACCATGAAGCTAGAATTCTTTACTTCAGCAAAGGCAAAAGAAAAACTTTTGAAATCTCACATAGAAGATTGTGAGCTATTTGAGATTGCATCTAGTGCATTAGAGAAAAGCATGCCATCCTTTCAAAAGGATTCTTCAGCCTCCACATCTGGTAACTTAAAATCTCTTGTCAATTCAATTAGCACACATTTTGATTCTTTGGAGAAGTCAGCTAAAGAAAAGGTCTAGAAGGAGTTTTTGGGAAAAAGATTCTCTGAAGTGTAGGGTCTAAAAAAAATGATAGGAGAGTTATGGATATTGAAATAAAGAGCTTAGAAAATGCTCTAAAAGATGGTGGAGATATCTATAAATTTTGTTTATCCTGGCCTAAAGTGACCAAGGATATTGAGATGAAAGTAAAAGAGCAAGAGGATAAACTGCTAAGTTTGTCTCAAAGTTTTGATCCTCTCTCCTCTTCCATAGTAAATCAAGAGTGTCAGACTATTGCAATCACAAATGCAATAAAGAAACTTGAGAAGGAAATGAAGAACATAATAAGCCGGATGGGTGAACTTAGAGGGATCATTATCCCCAAGTTAGAGGCTATGCATGAAGCTCTAACTAATGCTCAAGCCATAGCCCGGACCAGTGATCCGAATGATCTTAAGAAGGCAGAAGCTTTTGCATTCCTATTGAGTGGTCAGATCTCAATTTTGGATAGGATGAAGCAAAGTTGGGCGATAGAAGTTGTACAGTTGAAAAATACCTTTGTAGATATACTTAAGTATATGTAAGTACAACTTGTATATATACTTATGCAGAAATAGATTGATTTTTGAAAATTTTGGTGTGTGGATTCTACTCTTTACCATTGATGTCAAAGGGGGAGTGAGGAATAGTGAAAAATGAGGAATCTAGCTAAGGGGGAGCTCTGGTAAAATGTACATTAGAACAAAGCATCAGCCAAGGGGGAGTGTAGTGTGACAGTCATTTTTCACTAAGTGTTGCCATCAATGTCAAAGGGGGAGATTGTTGGCAAGAGACACAGTGTAGCTTCATGAGTGTTGCCATTGATGGCAACAAAGTCCATCCCACACATCCATAGGACATGATGTATCTTTACCAAAAGTCAGATTGAAGAAATGTTGTGGTCTGGTAAGCAAGAATAGAGTATGCAGCAAGGTCCGATAGTCAGGTCTGGATCTCTCAGAGGAAGTATCTCTGTAAAGTGTAGATTTGGGGAAGTCAAGAGGAGTACCTTGATTGATATATTCCAAGGATTGAACCTTCGGTGAAGAAAGAGTGAAGAGATATGAGCACCTAAGCATTAAGTCCCTGTTTGGTAGAGTAGACAAAGGAAGAACTGACCGACAAAGCATCAGACTCTAATCCAGATGAGATATTGATGATGAACAAGTTTCTTGAGGTATCATTCATGATTGGATGACATGATTTATGACTTCTATAAGCATCTCCTTGATACACATCAATTGGTAAGAAAGGATTCAGCTAACAGATCAAAGTTTAGGAAAATATTGACTATTCCAGATGCTGACTAAAAAGGTGTTGAAATCATTGGTGCGAAAATATATACCAGATGGATTTGGATGTGAAGGTGTGTTTTGTGTGTTGAAAAGTGCGAAAAAAAGTACAAGATTAGTGTGAAGGCAGTAAGACAAGTCCGGTATGTGATAGGATAACAACACCAAAGAAGAGGAAGAATGAAGTGCAGTAGATCAGTGTATTGAGCCTAACCGAAACTAAACCTCAGCATATGTGGATGCTTCACATCAGTTCAAGTATCTTATTACCTCATACCTTGTAGACAGTGAGTTTCTTGTAGGCAGTGAGCCTCTTGTGAGCAGTGTGCTCGAACAGTAAGCCCTAATTGGCAAGTTCCATTTTGTACTATCTTATTATTTTAATAGAGAATACAATCTTGGGTTAATCACCTCGAGGTTTTTCCCTTAACAAGGTTTTCCATGTCAAAATCATTTGTGTCATGTGTATTGATGTTATTTCTACTTCATGGTTATGTTTGCTTATATGATTTGATGCTACATTAATTGTTAAAGAGAATCAGAAAGTAGAAATAATTAAGATAACTGATTCACCCCCCCTCTCAGTTATCAACAGTCTAAATGCCTTAACTGCTTTCACTAATGCATAGGCTTGTTTTTCAGTGATATCATAGTTAAGTTCTGCATGTTGGAGTGATTTACTAAAAAAGGAAATAGGCTGCTCATAACCCTCACTATTTTTTTGTAGCATTACTGTTGCTACTGTATGAAAACACGCAAAGGAGAGGATCTGAAAAGGTTTACTGAAATTGGGAGTCTTTATGATGAAGGGGGTAAATCACAAAACACACAATAACATATATTAAACATAGCAAATAGAACTTTCTTTTATTGAACTGGGCAACTCATTACATTACAGAAGCTCAATTACAATCAGAGGATGAATCCTCTATTGGCTGCAACACATTACAACTTTCCCAACCTCAAGATTCTTGAATCTTCATCCTTCTGTAACCCTAAAATCAGCTAGGGTTTCTATTTTCCCACCTATTCTTGACTCTACACTGGCCCCCTTCACTCTACCACCGCTCAGGGTTCCTAAAATAGTCATAAATAACACTTTTTGGTGGCCTCCAGCTAAATTTCAAAATTTGCAACTCCCTCCAAAAGTAGGTCAACTTCCGGGAAGCATAACTTTTGATCTGGGTGTCTGATTGACGAACCATTTTAAGTGCCGAAAAGATCACGATGTGAACTATCACGTTGGAAATTCATAAATGGATTTCTATCAACTTTTTGGGACATTATGGGAGGTTTTAGTGCCTCATATCTCATTCCAAAAATTTTCAGGGGCTTTTCAGAAAATAAAAACTTTAATATCTTTCAGCTCACAAATGATCTCTGCCTGATTCCTTCGCCAAAGGCCTTATATTTCCATTATGTAACTTTCTGAAAGTTTTTACTTCATTACGTGCCCAAATGCAAACTTTCTAAAAATAGTAGGTACACTTTCCTAATTAGGCAGGTCACTATTTTTAGCAGTTTTGGAAAAACTGAAAGTCCTACATTATTATTCTAGATATTATGGAACCAAAAATACTAATTATGGAAAGAAATGAAAACAACTACAATGATTTTGAATTAACTTATTTTTGGGTGATGCAAGATTGCCCTTACACCATGGGATGCTCCTACATCAGACACCCAGGGTAATTTGAGAAGTGACCCTGTTACGTCTCATATGTTTGTGTGAGGAAAACCCAAACGGTCAACCTCTGCCTTAGACAACCAAGAAGAATCTTCAACAGGCCTTCCTTTCCATTTTACCAGATATTCTTCATATTGCTTGTTCCGAGTACTTCTTCCCACACGGCTATCCAAGATCTCTTTTATCTCCTCCATTGAAGTAGATGCTAGAATACTCCACTGTACTTCTGTTGGTCCATCCTCTATTCCACCTTCATGATATTCTGATAAATCAGCAATGTTGAAAATAGGAGAAATATTGATCCCACTTGGTAGCTCTACCTCATATGCATTTCCTGAATCATGCTTCTTCAGGATTCTGCATGGTCTAAATTTCTTCATTTTCAACTTATTGTATGTTCCAATTAGGAACCTTTCTTTTCTCAAGTGAACCATGACTTCATCTCCTACCTGGAATTCCTTATATCTCCTCTTCTAATCTGCCTTAGCCTTGTACTAAATATTCATTTTATTAATGTGCTTTCTCACCTCTTCATTCAAATTCTTCAGGTGTTCTGCAAAGTCTTCAGCTTTAGCACTTGTCTTTTCTCCATTGTCCAGCTTCCTTAACTTACAAGCATTTCTTGGGCTATTGCTATATACAATCTAGAATGATGATTTACCAGTACTCCTATTGTTGTAAGCAAATTCTACCTGTGGTAAAATCAAATCCCATCCCTTGGGCTTATCTCCTACTAAGCATCGTAGCAAGTTACCCAAACTCCTATTCACCACTTCAGTTTGTCCATCAGTCTGTGGATGGTGTGCAGAACTAAACTTCAAATCTGTCTTCAACTTCTTCCACAATGTTCTCTAGAAATAACCAACAAACTTGGTATCTCGATCTGAAACTATGCTCTTTGGTAGACCATGTAGTCTCACCACTTCCCTAAAAAATAACTCTACAATATGAACAGCATCATTAGTCTTCTTACAAGGAATAAAATGTGTCATCTTTGAGAATCTGTCCACTACCACAAAAATAGAATCATGCCCTCTCTGTGTCCTTGGTAAACCAAGAACAAAATCCATACTAATATCATCCCATGGCTTCTCTGGTACAGGTAATGGTTGATACAATCCTGTATTTTGACTTGTTCCTTTTGCCATCTGACATACTCTGCCACTCTGCACAAACTTCCTCACATCCTGCTGCAGCTGTGGCCAATAATAATTTTCACCAACAATAGAAATGGTCTTATCTCGACCAAAGTGTCCAGCCAGTCCTCCACTATGCTTCTCTTTAATCAGGTTCTCTCTCATGGAACTCCTCGGAATGCACAACTGGCTTCCTCTAAACAACATGCCGTCTTGGATTATGAAATCCAACCATTTTGTCCTATCCAAAGTAACAGGCTCCAAACAAGCTTTCCAAGCCTCTATAAAATTTAGATCTTCAGGATACAAACTTTTGAGCTCATCGAACCCAACAACCTCTATCTTCATTTCTGTCAACAAATTTTGCCTTCTGCTCAAGGCATATGCAACTCTGTTGGACTTCCCACTCTTGTGCTTCAAAACAAAGGTATAACTTTGCAAAAACTCAACCCATTTTAAGTGCCTTTGGTTCAACTTCCCTTGACTATTAATATACTGCAAACCCTGATGATCAATATATAAAACAAACTCTTTTGGCAACAAATAATGTCTCCATTTCTTCAAAGCCTGAACTATTGCATAAAATTCCTGATCATAAATAGAATACTTTTTCTTGGCATCATTAAGCTTCTCACTAAAATAGGCAATGGGCTTACCTTCTTGGCTCAAAATAGCTCCTATACCACTACCACTAGCATCACAATCTACCTGAAATACCTTATTGAAATCTGGAAGTGCCAAAACAGGTTGTTCTACAACTTTCTGCTTCAATGTATCAAAGCTCTTGTCTGCTCCTTTAGTCCATCTAAAATCTTTTCTATCCCCTCTCATTGTCTCAGTTAGAGATGCACAAATGCTACTGAAATTCCTGATAAACTTTTTGTAAAAACTTGCCAAACCATGAAAAGATCTTACCTCAGTTGCACTCCTTGGTGTAGGCCACTCAATGATAGACCTTACTTTTTCTGGGTCCATCTTAAGACCTTCCTCTGAGACAACAAATCCTAGGTATACCAACTCTTTCTTTGCAAAACTACATTTCTTCACATTAATCAGCAACTTCTCCTCCCTCAGCTTCTCTAGAACTCTTCTGATATGCATCAAATGCTCATCCCAAGTCTTACTAAAAATTAAAATATCATCCAAATAAACAATAACAAAACTTCCCAAAAATTCTTTTAGTACCTTGTTCATGAGCCGCATGAATGTGCTCGGTGCATTGGTTAACCCAAATGGCATGACTAACCACTCATACAAACCCTCCTTTGTCTTGAAGGTTGTCTTCCATTCATCTCCTTCTCTGATTCGAATCTGGTGATACCCACTCTTCAGATCAATCTTTGTGAAGTACTTGGCTCCACTCAAACAATCCATTATGTCATCCATTCTTGGCAATGGAAATCTATACTTGATCATTATCTTATTGATGGCTCGAGAGTCTGTACACATCCTCCATTCTCCATCTTTCTTTGGTGCTAGTACTGCAGGTACTGCACATGGACTTAGGCTCTCCCTTATCAATCCCTTCCTCAACAACTCCTGAACTTGTCTATTCAGCTCTTCATTGTCTACAGGGGTCATTTTGTGGGCTGTCTTGTTTGGCAAACTGGCTCCTGGTATCAAATCCATTTGATGACTTATCTTCCTTACTGGTGGTAAACCTTCTGGTACATTATCAGAGATAATGTCTTGGAACTCTTCCAACATATCTGAAACTTCTGTTGGTACATCTTCACAATTCTCTTGACTAATCTTGGGAATCAATGCAAAGCAATGATGCTCATGCTTCATTCCCTCCAAAAACTTTCTACCATCTACCAAGCAAATTCTGGCAGTGCTACATACCTTTTCTTCCACCTCCTTCAAGGGCTTCAACTTATGACGAACTCCATCCTTTGTTAGGGAATATGTGTTTGCACGGCCATCATGGACAGCGCTCCTATCATACTGCCACAGCCTCCCCAATAACATATGACATGCATCCATCGGTATGATGTCTTACAACACCTCATCATGGTAGTCACCAATCTTAAACTTCACTAAACACTATTCATTGACCAAAGCTCTATGGTCCTTCTGCAACCATGCAATCTGGTATGGATGTGGATGCTTTCTTCTTGTCAACTTCAACTTGTCAACCATCTCCTATGAAACAATATTATCAGTGCTTCCACTGTCAATAATAATATCACAACACTTACCTTCACATTTGCACCTTGTGCAGAATAAACTCTTCCTCTGATTGGGTTCTTTCTCCTCATTCAACAAAGTTCTTCTGACAACTAGGGTTTCTCCCCTTTCTGCATCTTCAGAGTGCTCAGACTGTGCATCTTCATCCACATGTGCAACTCGTGCATTACCTTCAGGTCTTCTATTCATCCTTCCTTGATGTTGTAGACACTCGTATGCTCGATGCCCTTCTTCTCCACATTGGAAATAGGTTCCTCTGAAACCTCCTCTTCCAAGTCCTTGCCCAGGTCTGCTTCTTCCTCTTCCTCTTTTCTCACCATTGTTTTGGTCACGAGGGCGGTAGGTATTATCACCTCTCTAATTTTGACTGGTACCAGCTTCTTCACTTTTCTTTGCATCTTCATTTCGGCCCCCATAGGGTCTTCCACCAGTCCTTCTGCCTTGATCTCTTCTCCTTTGCTTGCTGTCAAATCTTGTATTCAGCTTCTCTTCCACCTTCAGGGAAAACTGGTATGCATCTTCTATGGTGGTCATTCTTACTAGGCTCAACTCCTCTTGAATACTTAGCCTCAACCCATTAATGTAATGGGCTACCTTCTCCTTGTTGGGCTCTGCATAGCCTATCTTGATAGTAATTTTATAAAACTCTTCTGTATACTCCTTAACAAACTTGTTACCTTGCTTTAGTCCTTGCAGCTTCTTCAGCAACTCCATCTCATAGTCCACAGGAATGAACTGATTCTTCAGTTTCTCCACCATCCGATCCCATCTGGTGATCTTTCCTTTTCCTCTTCTATTCCTCTCTAATTAGACCTCCTTCCACCAAATATTGGCATGGCCCTTCAACTTTGCTTTTGCAAACTTAACCTGATCTGGGTCCTCCACATCTTCATACTCAAAATACTCATCCATGTCATTGATCCAATCAATAAGCTGTTCTGGATTCAAATCTCCAGAATATGTAGAAACTTCGATCCTGGGCCTCTTTCCGATCTTTGAAATGGCCCTCAACAACCTAAATTCTGTAGCATCTCTGGTGGCTTCTTGTTCTTCCTCAGATAGCTCTTCTTCAGCTTCATCTTCACTTTCTTCTCTTACCCTCGGCTCAAACCATCTTCATAGCTCCTCTTGCAATGCATCGATTTGTCTTTGTAGGGATCTAAAACCCTTTTTTGTCAAAGCATTCCTCCCAACATGATTTCTTCGTGGAGGC
Source organism: Cunninghamia lanceolata (assembly GCA_027924645.1). Lineage (NCBI taxonomy): Eukaryota > Viridiplantae > Streptophyta > Pinopsida > Cupressales > Cupressaceae > Cunninghamia > Cunninghamia lanceolata. The sequence goes on along the minus strand of BSBN01001583.1, from coordinate 34,618,457 downwards.
ATCTTGGTCTCCACAACAAATCCACAACCTTAGGTCCTGGTGCAAACTGCCTCACGGTCGGTGATCTATCTACACACTCAGGAACCCTTGCTCTGATACCACTTGATGAAGGGGGTAAATCACAAAACACACAATAACATATATTAAACACAGAAAATAGAACTTTCTTTTATTGAACTAGGCAACTCATTACATTATAGAAGCTTAATTACAATCAGAGGATGAATCCTCTACTAGCTGTAACACATTACAGCTTTCCCAACCTCAAGACTCTTGAATCTTCAACCTTCTGTAACCCCAAAATCAGCTAGGGTTTCTATTTTCCCACCTAATCTTGACTCTACACTGGCCCCCTTCACTCTACCACCGCTCAGGGTTCCTAAAATAGTCATAAATAACACTTTTGGTGGCCTCCAGCTAAATTTTGAAATTTGCAACTCCCTCTAAAAGTAGGTCAACTTTCAGGAAGCATAACTTTTGATCCGGGTGTCCGATTGACGAATCGTTTTAAGTGTTGGAAAGCTCGCGATGTGAAATATCACACTAAAAATTTGTAAATGGATTTCTATCAACTTTTTGGGACATTATGGGAAGTTTTAGTGCCTCATATCTCGTTCCAAAAATTTTTAGGGGCTTTTCGAAAAACAAAAACTTTAATATCTTTCAGCTCACAAATGATCTCTGCCTAATTCCTTCTCCAAAGGTCTTATATTTCCATTATGTAACTTTTTGGAAGTTTTTACTTCATTACGTGCCCAAATGCAAACTTTCTAAAAATAGCAGGTACACTTTCCTAATTAGGCAGGTCGCTATTTTTAGCAGTTTTGGAAAAACTAAAAATCCTACATTATTATTCTATATATTATGGAACCAAAAATACTAATTATGGAAAGAAATGAAAACAACTACAATGATTTTGAATTAACTTCTTTTTGGGTGATGCAAGATTGCCCTTACACCATTAGATGCTCCTGCATCACTTTAGCACTGGAGCTTCTTTAATTGCTCTTTTTATGGGTGCAAAAGCTTCTATACATTTATCTGTCCAATTAACCATTGCATTTTTCTTCAACATTCTAGATATAGGGTTAATTATTTCTGCAAAGTTTGGTATGAACCTTCTCACAAAGTTTATTTGTCCAAAGAATGATTGTATGGCCTTGACTATCTTTGGGATAGGAACTTTATCTATTACATCTATTCTTTTGGGATGAATCCTAACTCCATTTTTGGATACTATGTGCCCAAGCAATTTCCCCTCTGTGACTGTAAATTTACATTTCTTAGGGTTCAAGGAAACACCATACTCTAGTGCTCTTATAAATATTTTCTCAAGATAATTCACATGATCCTCTACCCTTTTTGAGTATGCAGTGAGGTCATCCTGATATACAACCATGATCTCATTTACTAAACCTACAAAGGCAATGTCCATTGCTCTCTGAAATGTAGCTCTAGCATTTGTAAGGCTGAATGGCATCCTTACATATATATATGTTCCCCACGGGGTTGTAAAGGCTATTTTGTACTATTCAGACTCTTTAACTTTAACCTGGTTATAACCAGAGAAACCATCCATCATGGATAAGAATTCACAGCCAGTAACCCTCTGTAACAAGATTTCCATATTAGGCAAGGGATAATTATCTTTAAGGGAGGACACGTTTAAGTTTCTAAAATCTACACAAAGTCTAATATCTTCATTCTTCTTCCTAACAAGCACTAAATTTGAAACCCAGGATGAATGCCTAATTGGTTTTATGATGCCAGCCTCCCTGAGTTTCATGAATTATTCATACATCTTTGGTTCTAACATAGGGTTGATAGGTCTCTTCTTTTGTCTATAAGGCTTAGCATCTGGCTTCAGAGGGATTTCGTGCTGGAACAAATCTTCCCTATAAGCTTTAAGATCATCATAGGACCAGGCAAATACATTTTTTATTTTCTCAATAATGTAATTAACATGCTTCTAATTGTAGGGGTTATTTTCTTTCTAATGTAGACTTTTTTAGGTGGCAATTCAGTTCCTAAATTTATTTCTTCCACATCATCCTCTTTTACTGTTACTTTTTTGGTAATGGATCGATCATTCGCATCAAAAACTCTCTCTAATGCCACTAAGCCCTTTGGGATTTTATTGGTTTTAAGTTGGACATTTTCTTTCCCAAATAAAGTCTCTTTGCCATCAATCTCCTCAACAAAAGCATTAAGATCAATCTCTTGATTCTTATATTGATCTATACAATGCAAAAATTTGAGTAAATCAGCATCACTATTAAAAACCTGCCAGCTATATATGTTGTCTGGGATAGTTGGTCTAATTTTGAATTCAACTTCCGAAATACCTGTCAATGTAATATCATCCCTTTTCAAAGCTATGCTTGCAAGGAAGTCAGCCACTATATTATTTGACCTATCTATCCAACTTATTGAAAAGGCATCAAACAATTCTATATCATCCAGAACTGCATTCTTGTATTGTTTTAATCTTTTGTTTTTTGAGGAATATTTGTCCTTGATTTGTGAAATTATCAAATCAGAGTCTCCATATGCAGCTAACAGATTGATCTTGTCTTTTCTAGCAATGCTCAACCCAATCAAGAGTGCTTCATATTCGGCTATATTATTTGTACATTCAAAGGCCAAGAAAAATGAGTATTTGAATGTCTTTCATGTTGGTGATATAAAAAGTATCCCAACTCCATTCCCTACCTTGTTCCATGCACCATAAAAATACATGGTCCATACACCATTTTCATCAGGGTGGGCTTCATGGTGAATTGGGTCAGTGTTGTTTAGTTCAAGATTGTTTTCTTCTTCCTGAATGTGCCAAGATCTATGTCACAGAAGTAGGTCATTTGGTTTGGATCAATATTTTCTATAATATTTTCAAACTGTGGCTCCCTATAAAGTTTAACTACCTGTGTTCCTACTGGGATAGTGGCATAAGATAAATCTGATTGCACATTTCCCCCTACCATAGCAGTCCATTGTCTTGACAACAACATTACATAACAGGGTGGAATATCTACCACAGTGATATCAATTTTATAAGCAGCTTCAAGGTGAGATGCCAATTTTATTTCAACATCCTTCATGACTCCTACAACTGGCATGGATCTATTATCCATCGCATAACATTTGCCAAATGTAGTATCTACCCACATTCCAAGCTCTCTCATGATAGCCATAGGCATTATGTTCATTGCTGCTCCCGAATCAAGCATGCAATTCCTAACCAATTTGCTTCTTATTAACAAAGTGATATAGAACGGATCTATTTGAGACAGATTCTTCATTAATGTATCACCTAGGTAAACCTCAGGGGTTTTGACAGGTTCTTGTTGCACATTATTTATTTTATGGCTGGGTTGTTCTGGATTTTTGTCTGATACATCTGAGATCATTTTTACCACTGTATTCTTATACTTTTCTACCTTCATCATTTCTAGAAGTGGCATAGATATTTTCACTTGAGAAATAGCTTGAGCAATATCAAATGGGGGATTTACATTTGGTTCTGACCTTTCAACCTTTGTTTACCTTTTTTCCTTAGTTTGTGTGCTATCCATTGTTTTGTTTTGTGTATTAACAGGAGGTCTTTTATGAGGTGCTTTCTCAATTTTACTTTCATCATTTTTACCGGAGACTTGATTTTTGATAAACACACTTCTGGGAGTACCTTGTTCAACATAAATTGTTTTGTTTCTCAGGTTGTCACTACTCTTGGCTTGTGCTATCACAGCCATTGTTAAAGCTTTTCTCTCTTCTTCAGAAGGTTTTTGCCAATGACAATTATGTGTTGTATCAAGACCATATCCATAGTTCCCTAAATCATCTTCCTGGTCAGAAAATATTTCTTGTTTTCCCATGTTCACATTATACTTTTGAGTTCCCACATCATATTCATATCCCGCCTCCTCATTGAATGAATAGTCTTCTTCAAAAGTGTGAGGTTTAGTACCCAACATGTTTATAGTATGATTGTCCCTTTCAAAGTTATAAGATACCTCATCCTTTTGTACTGATTGTGCTACCACACAATAATCAGGAGAGTGTGGCAAATTACATGGTATACACCATGGGTTGTCCTCTATCATATGGGTTCCATTTTTCTTTAAAGGGTCAGGGGTATCTCTTCCATAGTTATGTCTCTTGTTATTATCTACGGGTTGTCCATCTTTCCAGTTTGTATGATATGGCATATCATGAAGTCTAGGCCTTTCATTTCTATGTGAGTAATCTTGTTTATTTGAAGGAGGATTAGGGTTTTGAGGGACTCTTATATTTTCTCTTTTTCTAATTATCCCAGCAGCCTTTTATTGTTTTCAATAGTGAGAGCTATTTTTTGTGCTTCTACCAATGTTCTAGGACTTGTGTTCCTAAGTTCATAACCTATCTTTGAGTCAAATGCTTTCAAGTATATGCTGAGGGCTGCTTGGTTGTTCAATTTGGATTCTTGTGGGATCTTGTTATATAACTTAGTGAATCTCAAATTAAAATCATACACTTGTTCATTTTGATACTTTTGAATAGTTATTAGTTCATGAAGAGCAAATTATGGGGCACATTAATTTCCATATTGTTCAAGAAATTGATTGTGGAATTCTGTCAGGGAGTATATTGAAGCATCTGGTAAACTATTTACCCAATCTCTTGCTTCATCAATAAGATATATCATAAATAATTTCATTTTTATATCCTCATATTCAATGCCAATGTCTTGTATAAAAGCATTGAATCATCTGATATGTTCTTCTGTTGTCAATTCACTATGTCCTACAAACTTAGGTACAGTGTTCCTCCAACTATTATCCATGGGGTAAGGATATAGTTGATATCCAATCAAGTCAATTTGTCTAGCCATACTCATAGGATTTGGAGGTGGCATGTTAGGGTATGGTGGATAATACTGGTATCCAAATGGAGGTTGTGGATACATATTATGTTGGACATGATGATGATGATGATACACATTTTATTATGGGGGAGGTCGTGGTTGTTGATTATTAAGTCTATGCCCTGGTGGTGGATGTTGTTGGTGAACATTCCCAGTATTTACAGGTGGAGGTCTATGTACTTGCCTATTTTGCGGAGGAAGATTATTGCATGTATTATGGAGTACCCTAATGTTTCTAACAACGGTAGTATTCTGAGGCATTCCATGCGGATTGATATTGTTATTGTTTCTGTGTGGGGGCACATACTTAGTTGAATTTCATCCCTAAAGATCTAAAAGTGCCATTTGTCTATTTATTTCTTCATCTCTTTGTATCATTTGTTGTCTATTTTTGAGTCTTTGTTCTTGATATTCTAAATGTATAGCAAGTTCCTGATCAGTCATACAGTCATAGTCCTTTATGGCTGTGCTTCCTGATTGAAAATATCATTATGATTATCTGTTGGTGTCATAGGATTCTCTACTTCAGCGTGGAATGGGGAGGTATATATTGTATAATTTTGTCTAGGAGTACTTGTACTCTCATGTGGCTATTTAAGTGTTTCCCTATCTTTATCAGTATTGCCTTTAGTTTGAGGGGACCCATTTTTGATTGTCCATTTCTTTAGAGACCTCCTTTCGTTCATGTTTGTAAAAATAATATTCATTTAGAATTTGTGACTAGAATGGAGTCACCACCTACTTCTTTCAAGTAGGAAAATTAAAATTCTTTCCTTCCTAGCAGAGTCTTTTAATTAAAACTTGGGATTGACTCTATGACAAATGGCTTTAGGTGTTCAGGCAAACTTTCCCCAGCAGAGTCACCAATTTGTTGGGTCTCAAAAATGCAGGTTGTAGATTCTAAGAAGATGCTAGGTTCTATGATCAAATCTACAATGTTTTTGAACCAACTAACAGAGTTTGATTACTCCCTGCGCTTCAAGCTCTGTTAAACCTAGGCGTGTGAACCATTAATTAATAAAATAGATCAATTAAATATGCATCTTTGACAAATATTAACTTATCTACTTACAGTGGCATAAAATGTGAAGTAAATGAAAAATTATTAACTACTTCTACAGAGCAAATGACTTGTAATATTTAAATGAAATTAAAAATTAACTAATAAATAAATGCAATTAAATTTTTAGACTAGTGCCTCATTGGGTAATGGAGTTAAGAGAGATTCAAAAAAAAGATAACTTATGCTCGGCAATAATTTGAATTATTTGGCATAGAGAAATGGTTTACACCTTGTGTAACCGTGCAAGGAAACAATCATTAATCCATTCTTAATTATCCAAAGGACCGAATCAAATTTATTGCAAAATATTCAAAGGGAGTTTAATCCTTTCTTGAAGGAACCGATTAAAATTATGTACAAAAATTAGATTGCATCAACTTTGGAGACAGAGTAACAGTTCTAGTTAAATGATTCTACTTAGAAATCCAAATAGCACTTTAAGATTATTATGATTAATCAATAGGATTTAATTCTTTTCACAGAAACCAATTAATTTCATTACACAGCTACAGCAAATGTGTTATGACAAAATGAATATATTGCTTGATATATCAAATTGAATAATCAAAAAATACTAAAATGGAGACAATCAGATAACTGAAATAAATCAACAAACAACTGATACCATCATGAATTATTTGAATCTGAAATCCTTTTCTGACTACTTCAGAATATTGCGTGCAACATAGTCAAGATGAAAAATAGATACTTTATTCACTTGTATATTATATTCTAACTCAAATCCCTAAAAAAGTTCTCAAACCTAAAGTTATCTCCTAGTCTATCTTCCATCTAATCTCTTTCTTCGGGTCTTGGTCATCTCTTATAAAGAGAGGCAAACAAGCTTCAAACTTGTTACAAAATTTTTGATGGTTGATAACTGATTGAAACTAACCATGACATTATTCATTCAATAAGTTAAATGATTTGATTTGCAATATTTGCAATCATCTGAGGCTGGAATAAAATATTAATCTTCCCCATTGAGATCGTTTAAATGCTGGTTGAGAATTACTTCAATATAACCAAAATCCTACAAAGAAAACAAGCCATTCATCAGATATACTATAAACATATAATTTGCATTGATCTGAACCTTAGGACCTGTGTCGTGAGGTATCATTTCCTTGTTTCCGTTGTATATTTTCGTACTAACTTATATTTAGGGTTTTTATCACCGTGATAATATTTCATTTTATCTTAATTAATTTGTTACTTTGTATATCCAAATATTTAAGAATAAATCTCTTTGATATCCCTTTTTAGGGCTCCAATAATTTCAAAAAGGACTTTGGAATGACTATTCAATTTCTAGGTAAAATAAAATATTTAATTAGTTGCTTTTGTCAGCTTAAATATTTAAATTAATGTTTGTCAATAATAAAATATTTTAATCCCATGCCTTATTAGTCTTCACTTCATTTCCTTATATTTACCTGCCTATTTTTTCACTTATGTTGGACAAAATTATTCATTTGGGTAAAAAATGATTTCTCCTTCTTCAGCAAAAATATTTTACCAGCTTTTACATGTTCTTCCAAAAATATCTTATAGGTAAAATAATTACCTATTGAATTAATTTTTCAATATCTTACTTCAGAATGAAAATATCAAAAATCTTTTGTAGGATCTGGTTAAATCTTCTGAAAAATAATTCCCCTGATGTGAAATCTGCCTTACAATCAACTAAATGTGGTCTGCAACTTGTGTAATTTATTTCCTTTTATCAAGATCTTGGCTCATATATTTGAATTCTCATTGAAAACTCACCTTAAGTATTAGATCACATAAATATGAATTAATTCAAACTAACAATAGAAATATTTAAAACCCGGATTTGTCCTCAAATATACCTTCTTTCCTTCAAATTAAAATATGATCATGACCCTACACACAAGATAAATAAATATCAAATTAATTCAGACAATTTACCCTAGTTTTTGTCAAATCTTGATTCAGATTTTCAACATTTGCAATCATGCATTTATATCTTGAATGCCATGGTAAACTCGTGTTTTGACCTTGGTAGACATGAAAAAAAATTATGAAATGTAGTTTTCCTTGATCAGCACTGAAGGTATTATCAACAAGTTATCAAACTACATCACTCATATCCGCCTGTACATGATCTAAGACCAGAGAATGTGAAAATCTTATTTAGGCATCTGAAACTTGCGGTATGGAATGCAAATGATATGGCTAAACATATTGTTGCTTGAATAGAGAACCACAAAACTTCACCGAGGTGATTCTTACAGACATTTCCTGCTATTTCATTTAGGTATCCTCAAATAGAAAAAAGACTCAAACTTTCATCTTAGAGATTTTGTACGAACGGTTTACATCCACTCCAAACTCCCTGGAATGAATCTGCAACTTAAACTATTAGAAATTGGAGCTCAGCTGATAAAGAGTGTTTGCATTCAGTCATTCAAAATCATTTTAAGGTTATCAACAAAAAAATTTTGATGAGAACGGTGTACACTAGCTTGCAGTACAATATTATGGAGAAGAATTCAGTCGGTACCAAACAACTTCCAGTGCAAGAACACTCATTACAACAAGATCCTAAATAGCTATAGTTGGAACAGAGATGACAAAGGAGTCAATGAAATCAACTACCTCTACTTTTGCATTTGCATTACTTCTTTCCAATCAATTTTGTGGCAATAGGAACAACTTTATTGTTAGGCGAAAGATCTAACCATTAATAACATGCACCCATAAGAGGTTCAAAGGATACATTCATAGGAACAACCGATGAGTTTAGAAACATCTTTAGGCATGAATTGTATTTACGATGTGAAAATAATTTTTTTGACACTATAATGCTCAAAACCACCTGATATAAGCGACCAACGAGTGTAGACTACTTCTCCAACGCAAATGTCAAGGAATACACTGACAAGATCAACGAACATGTTTTAAAATTGTTTCTGGAATGAATTATTTTTTATTGTGTAGTGAAAATTATCCAATAGAAACAATGGACGAGCTTAGAAAAATTTCCAATGTAAATTTTAGGGCATGAGACAATGTGTCAAAAAAACAATGGACAATATTAGAAAATCTTCAAGTTGCACCCCTAACAGGTTTCTGGAATATGTCTGTCTTAAGCATTGTACAATTCTATACAATTCTCATTGTAGACGACAATAACAATATTTAAATTTTCGTAAAATCTGTCTGTACATTATTACCATGTGGTGCCCGTTGTATATGAACTTTGCATCTTTACCTTGGGCACCTTTAGGGACGGAAAAACCCTTAAATCCAGCCTTGTTGTCCAAGCAAGCATGCCAATCTACCTTCATTTCCTTCAAAGTAACCCAATCATGTGTTCATTTTGGACCTAAGATACAGGTTTGACATATGAGAGAGCCAACTCAAGGTAGGAAGAATAAATTATCTCTACCTATGGCTCATTATAGTCCACAAACATTCTATTTGCATGAAGATAAGTCTCATTCATATTTATTGTCTCATCACTGTGACCAGTCGATTTCAAATACTACAGAGTTATCCACAAGGAAGAATCCCATGGTTGCTCCATTTTTGAAATGATAAGTGCACAAAGCTGCCAATATGAAACCTCATGTGGTCAAAGATTTATCATAACATATAAGTCAATTAAATGGGCTCATAACATATAAGTCAATTAAATGGGCTTAACTTTCAATAGGGAATGTAGCTCCAACCATTAACTTCTAAGTGCCAATATATGGCCTTGCGGCCCTTCAAAAAGTCTTACCACTACCTAAATCACCAAGAAAGCTCAATCTCCTGCTTATCAATGGTAACTCCCAAATTTTGTTACTTTGGTAGTACCTTTTGGAATGAGAGGGCGCGAGATCGAAACTCGTGGCCGCTGAGATTTTGCACCATTTTTATGTTGTTTGAAATTTTTTTCCTTTGCTTTCAGTCTTTTCTTTTCTCTTTCTTGGCTTGTTAGTTGGAAAGAGCACATGCAATGATTTTGTGAAGTCCCACTGCATCGCCTATTATTTTTCAATGAATAATAAAAATGGAGCGTGTTTACTTAATGAGGACCACTTCCACTTCCAAGAGTTATTGAGATACACTGGGCATCAAACCCCATGTTGATGTGGAGGGAAAATGGAATCGCGCGTGTAAAGCTTTAAAAATTCTGAAATGGTAGAAAAGGATGAAAAGACTTGGAACGTGTGTGATATCACCAAGTCTGAAATATAGAACAAGAAGATGGGACTACATAAAATTATTGATACAATCTTTACTCAAACTACCATAACCTTTGGTGGTTACCTCACAAAATCATTTGCAGTCATGTTCATTCCACTTATAGGTTGATGAAAAGACTAGCCACGTGAAAAGTCACTAATATTTCAACTCCATCAACGTGATCATTTGTATGATTATCCAAATATATTCCAATGCCCCTAATCTTTGAAAACACATTTCTCTAGAACATATGGAACAATAATGTCTGCTACAATTCACATAATTTGTTTAGTCTACGCCATCCATTTTGGTCTGCAAATATTGTTCTTTAACACTTCATTTCCATTTTAAAAATTGCATCAATACTCTCACTCAACAATAACATACAGTAACAAATATTTTAAGAAGATCAATGCATCTTGCCATACATCTTCAAGTCTTCGTATTTTGTCAACAATATTTGTTAAATTTTTTACAACTGCAGTATGTTGCATACTCCAATGATAAAAATGTTCACAAATTCACATTCAGATTCAAATGCATAGGTACACTAAGAAAGTCACACTCAAATCATATTTTATTAGCAGATTTGAATCAATGGCCTTGTAGAAATTTTCTACCAACATACAAAGTCTACAAACTATCTGCAAGTGGTTTCTTAACATGTTCAGATCCTCTTCAACAATCAAACGTGTTAGAAAAACATTCTTCAACCTTCATCAGAAAAAAGGGGCAACAATGTAAAAACAACTTAGAAAACAATTTCAGCTTCCAAAGTCACAGCAAAGAAAGGTATACTCAATTTGCTAAGCAACTTCATAGTCAGTCTGTACAATCTTCAAATAATTTTGGGAATCAACAAGTAACATCTTAATATATTCATCATCTTGAATATCAATCTAAGTAAGACACTTTACCAAAAATTCCCAGTATTCCATGGAAGTGTACCATACACTCAATGAGCATCCACAAGCTCAATGAGCCCAATTTATTAACAAACTAATAGATGGTCAAAAAACAACTTTAGTAACTCTAAACTCCACAATAGTATTGAACAAATAAGAAATGTAACTCATTAGCACAACTCAAACAACAATTCTATCTTAACAAAATTTGAAACAAGCTGGGATAAACATCTCATACCACAATTCTAACTCATAATAATGCAAAACAAGTTGGAATAAATATCTTGAAAAGCTTTAGAACAATACAAGACCAGTTGAAGTATAAGTGTCTCTTTGGATCACTCTCTTGGTATTTGACTATAGCTTCAAAATATGTAATGTCCCATTTAATTAGTAATCAATATTATGCCATTGGCTTGTAAAACTAAATCATATATTTTACAAGCTACTTGCTATGCTGCTAGGAATGATCACTGCAATGGGTAGTCTTCAATGATCACAAGGAAATAGTTGATGGCTGGCAACCAAAGACTTATGATGCTCACACAAAATAATGCTTGCTTTCCTGAAACTAATAATGAATTGGTTGTGTTTCGATGATGAGATTCTTGATTATCACTGATTCACTAATTGCTTTTAATGAACAATGTGAATTCTTTCCATTCCATCATGTCTAGGTACTGTGCAAGAGAACAAGTGCAAGAAGGACGAATACTTGATATGTAATACCAATCCGTGGAGCTCCCCCGTTTATATCCTCAAGTTCGAAGGCTTCACACATTACTCATATATTCATTCTTATAACGATAATACTCCTTTTAATGATTCAAATAATGTATTATATATTTTATTTATCGAATCCTTCTTTTTTATCGAAGAGACAACAAAACCGTCACTCTGATATAGAAGACTCCTACAGATTTTAGGGTTTGCTACTATCTTTCCATATTCTCTCCATTCGCATATATATAGCCTTCTATAGGAAAATCCATATGGAGATAAAAATCTTGATAGCTAGTTGGATTAAAGCCAATAATGTTTCCAGTGCATGTAATGTAATCATAAACCAATGATAATTGTTCCTTAAAGACATTATTTTCAATTATCTCGGGAGCTGCACAGAGTTGCTGTATAACTAGCTAATAGGCATAATACTTCAATTTTATATATTTTGTGAGTCGTATGGTACACATCAACTGAGATCCAAAAATTTATAGTAGGAAAGCATATACCAAAGATGATTTTTCATGTACATTGCTTGACAATATTTACCCCTACATTGGAATTGAACCAGCAATCTTACACATGCATTCCTAACTATTCTAGAAATTTTGCATTTAGTTGGGTGAACTAATCTTGAAGTGCATATAAAGTAAGCATTTTTGGAAAAATTGACTAGAGATGTCTGGTTCCAACATAGGCTCCGTTTGGGAATGTATAGACCTTGCGGGTATAGCAAGACCCCAGATCTTTGGGAAGCAGGCTAGTGCCTTATTCATTGGAAGAGGTATGAACTACGATGGATAGAGGTAGTAATGCTATATTATTTATGGAACTACTGTGCATGGAAAGGAGCATTTTTGAGAGTCTTGACCAGAATTGTCCATGCACTAGCAATTCTTTTGTCTCTGGTTTTCTTTTAAGAGAAAAATTGTTTTAAAAACTGCTCATGTACTGGGAGTTCTTGTTCCTCACCTAACATGTTCTGTAAACGATAGGAATCCTCCCCTCCTTTGTCACTGGTAACAAAGGGTCCGATCCACAAAGCCTCAAACTTCCCATGTTTGCCCTTTTCTTGATTTCTAGCATTCCACATAAGCACTATGTCACCCACCTCAAATTTTCTAACTTTAGCCTTTTTATCATATAGGTACTTCATCTGGATTTGCATTTTCTTATTCTAATGCATTGCTTGTTCCCTTATTTCATCCAATTCCATTAGTTGTTCTAGCCTCTCCTCCATTGGTTCTAGGACATCCCAATCCTCTTGCAGGATAAACTTACATACTGGCAACAAGTTGTGTATTAGGAGTCTAGCATGAGTTCCATATACTAGCTCAAATGGTGATTTGCCAATTGCTTTCTTTACTATGATCCTATCAGCCCATAGTGTTAATCTCAACTTGGAATCCCAGGCTTTCTTGTTATTATCCAACATTCTTTTTATAATATTCAGGATACTTTTATTGCTAGACTCAGCTTGCCCATTATGCTGAGGGTGGTATGGAGAAGAATATGAGACCATAATGCCATAAGATTTACAAAAAAATTTAAACTCATCAGATCTAAAACACATTCCATTGTCAGTTATGAGCCTCGATGGTACCCCAAATCTAGTTATAATATTTTCCAATAGAAAACTCATCACAACCTTACTGGTTGCTTGTTTAGTGGGTACTGCTTCCACCCATTTCGTAAAATAGTCAATGGCTACTAATATCCATTTGTGGTCGCCACTTGGTTTCTCCATAATTTCTCCTATAAAGTTGATTCCCCATTGGTGAAATGGGGCATCAACTTGCATAGTGACAAGGTGTCGTTGTACCTCATCATTTAATGTATTTTTCAGATGTCAATAATCCAGGGGCTGTGTCCATGACTGTTTGCAACTAGGGATTCTATAGTTATCAGTTTTCCTAACTAATCTGAATTGCTTCTATTAACTTGAAAAGATTAATCTATCTACTTACTAAATAAATTTAGGGAATGCTGAAAACATGATAAAACAAGAAATTTACTCAAAGCAATCTTAAAATAGTAACATGCATCTACCTATCAAAATCTGTAAATACTTTGCATAATAGAAAGCCAAATTAATAAAACAATGGTACTAGCCTCCTGCCTTAGTGGTGAGAGTGGGCCCTTGCTCCACACCCTTGGGTCTAAAGGCTACAGTAAGAAATTAGCACAGAAGAAGATCACAACTAGATTCAATCTATTTCATTCACTCTGCATTCATGAAAATATTGTTAACATAGAACTGAGATTTTTTTGAGAATTAGAATAATTCAATCATTGTATATTTCTTCTATTGTTTCTACAAGTATATATCCAAAGAGTGATGACACATCACTTAACCTATCTATCTGTTCTTCTATGAGATGACATCCATCTCTTTGTTTTAATTATGAAAGAAAATCATGCAAATAAAGGTAGACTTGAGTGGAATAGAAGTCCACTCAAAATCTAAGTCTGAGTCTTATTACATTTGGGCATCAAGGCCCTGAAAATAAGGGTATTGAATCAGTTCCATTGTAACTCATGCAAAAACTTTGAAAAGATAAAACTCCAGCAGTTTTAACTAAAGATGACCCCTCACCACTCAGGTGATGATTTGAGTGAAATGAGGGGTATTATGTTCACTGCTGAGAGTGTCTGTTCAGAAACTATGCTGGAAATATGCCCTACTCTTAGGAGGCACCGGAGACAACTGTTCCTATCTGCATCTTCGAAGATATGTCTGTAGCTCCGGAGATATGTTCAGCTCTGGAGATGCTCCAGACTCCCGCAGAGCTCCGAAGAGTCCTTCCTCATTCTTCAAAACTTTAGGTGGCATGGTCCTCTAGTATTACCTTCGGAGATCATTGAAAACTATCTCCGGAGATGCACAAAATTGTTGTTCCTAGCATCTACACTGGTGATTCAAAAAGAGAAATTTCAGCATTTTCCATCAATTCCATGCACATTAGTCACTCCAGAAATTGTAATCTTTAGTAATCTATCTCAATTAATTATTAAATAGAACAATCTTGCTAGCTTATTTGGGTGCAGACATTAGAAAAGATGGACTCAGGAAGGAGAAAAAGAGAAGCAAAAAGATGTATTTCATGAGTGCAACCTGGCACTCATCATCCCCCCCATACCTAAGGTGTGGCAGGTCCTCCTGCTTCTCACATTCTAGATTTATTCTGGTGAAGTAGCTTGTCTAACAGGCTATAATCCTAGGTATAGGTGGTCCAAGTTGTTTGGTTGATATTACCATTGCCTCTGTACTCATCAACCTGCTTCATCCAATCCTGTAATTTTTCATCTTCCATCTGTTCTGCCCAAACAAGGAGTGGTTCAATTATTAGAGGGGGCCTGTACCGTCCACCTATCCATTCCTACTTATGGTTATCCATTAGTTTGGATATCAACTTTGCCTTTCTCATGAATAATCTTAAGTTTGCAGGGGTGACCACCTCTCTCAGTTTCTGCTCTGGGGTCAAAATATTCCATCTTTTCTTTGCTGCAACAAGTACTGGATTTGCTGAATTGATCATAAAAATACCAAAATCGATGGAGCATTCCTACAAACTTTTCAGGTATAATGGCAAAATTCCATTTTTACTATCAGGATGATAGATAAGGGACCTAAATTTGATCCTAAAAGCACCAGGATTGGGACATTCCTTCCTGATGAAAAGATCTATTTTTAAATCCTTCTTGAGATGATCTTCCATCCTTTCATTCCAAATCTGGTGATTCCTCATTAGGGACATAAATGCCTTAAGTTGACATTCCCCCACAAAATGATTAAGAATAAAAGTTATATCATTAACACAGAACCCATGCAAGTATAATTCACATAGGAAATTCTTGTCCTCATCATTGCTCCTAGTATATGTTGTCATGAATCCTTCTGCTATTTTTGTATCCTCAACCAGGTCAGATAGGACCAAAGAGAATTTCCTTTGCAGTACCCTTTCCTGTAAGAACATGGAGTAGAGGGCACTTGGAGGTCTGTAGGATAGAATTTCTGAAGCAAGGGAGGCCATTTTAATGATTTTGCCTTTCAAAGTTGCTATTCTTTCTATTTTGGCAGTGACTGCCCTTTGTATTTGCAACATAGGCATGGAAGCCTCATATTCTCTACACCTCTTCTCCCAATGGAATAGGGCTTTGGGAATGTCAATGGGGATTGGACCCACATAGGCATCTATTTGTATTTCCTACTCATTGGTTGCCCTTTAGCCAGCCAATTCTCGAATATATTCTTCCTAGTCATCCAGTCTGTTATTGGCCCAAGTTAATTGTCTATACTGGCTTTATACTTTCTCAATCAGTTCTACCATTATTGTGAGGCTATTGTCTCTAGCCATGGTGAGCTTAGAAATACTTTGTGCTACTTCTTTCTCTTTTTCTTCCACCAATTTGGCTGCCTCAATTTTTTGTGCCTCCAACTCTGCCTCTGTCTCAATTCTCTGGGCCTAACTCTGCCTCTTTCTCCTAGATGATCTTATCCTTGCTTTGGAGTTTTGTTTGGAGATTTGCAATGGTTTGTTTTTGTTCCATTTCCACCTCTACTCTGACCTTCTTGAGGTCAGTAATAATCAAATTCTTTTCCCAGAGCAATCTCTTTAAATTTTCAATTTCTTCCATCAATTGTTGTTCTTTTGGAATTTCTACATCCTCTTGATCAGAGAGATGAGAGAAGGTTTCTACTTCTTGCTTCTGTGGCTGCTGGTTGATCATCAGGGTTTCCCATGGCCATCTACCCTACTCTGCCCACTGTATCCATTTGCTCTGTTTCTTCTTCAGACTGCATGTCCTGAGGATCCTCTTGGGGTTCCTCTACTTCTGCTGGCACCGATGAAGGCCTAACCTTATCCTCACATGTTCTCAATTCCAGGAGTGCCTCAGCGAGCAGGGTAGTATCTTTTTTAGCTTATGAGAATTGTCTCTTCCTTTTGCTTCTCTGGAGCAAAGGTGGGGTAGGTGCCTCCAGAGCAGGTCTCTTTTCCTCAGAATCTGAGGAAATAGTATAAGTTTGTATGTTTTCTATCTCCGAAGCACATGGTGGTTCTGAAATTGGGCTTGACTCCAGATGAATAGATGGTGCTGGAGAAATTTCCCTTTATTTCCTCTTCCTGACCAAAGGGATCTCATCTGAATCATGAGATGGTTCTTCATCCCACCAGGTTCCCTCAGTTCTCTGTCCTGACCTTCCCTTTGTTAATTCCTTAGGGCAAGAGTCCTCAGTTAGAGTCATCTTTCTCCTAACTGATCGAGTCATATAGAGGGTTTGTTTAGGAGTAGGTTCTACAATTTCTTTGCCTTTCCTCTTTTTGTTAGGAATAGGGGTTGTAGATGAAGTGGCCTCCTGTGAGGGCTTCTGTCCTCTGTGAACAGCTATGGAGGAGGCTGAAGGCTCAGTTTCCTCATCTTGGTGAGTAGGAGAACTCTCACCTCCTAGTTGTGCCATCTCTAGTTCTCTAACCTAGGGACTCTGCTCAAGAAAGTGTTGCCATAATTCCTCCCCATCGGCCTGAGACAGGAAGTTGTGAGACCATGGTGTTTCATGGGTTCCTTATTCTGCTGATATTTCTCTACAGTTGCCCTGATGGCAGAATACAAGAAATTGGGAATATTTACGCTATATTCAGGGTGTCTATTCCCATGTCTTAGTAAAATCAGCATTTTCATGATTGGCCCTAAAACTAGAGAAAATTGACCATCACAAGTAAAGTATTTCATTAACCAGGTGGCAACAAATGTCTAAGGGTTTGGGAGTGTGGACCTCAGAATTCCTTTGACTTCATTTTTATTTAAATGTAATTGAATAGCAGGTTCACCACGAATAGAGAAATTTTTAATCAAATTAGTGTATAAGGTTTTCAAGTGGTAAAACCTCTCACCTTATTTGGGAAGCCCAGATATGTGGCTGATAGTGGCTGAGGAGAAATTGATTTGTACTCCTCTGACAGTTGTCTGGTTGTCCCTTAAATTTCTAAGGAATTCATCCACAACATCTTCCTGAAACCCTTCAATTTTTTCCAAGAACTCTAACCATCCTGCAGCTCTTAGAATGTTTGCTACAGTTGCATCCCGCAAAAGACCCGCAGTACTTTCTAGCTCAAACTTCTTACTTCTTCTTGACTCCCATTGGTAAATTGATTCCTCCTTCTGTGCTTATTTCTTCACCTCCTCAATCTATAGTCTAACCTTTCCTCTTATCTCTGTAAGCTTCGGAGGATTGTTCAAATTGCTCTGTAGGCTCCAGAGGACTGTTCAATTGCTCTGTTCTTCAGGGTACTTCAGAGGTTTGAATGAGGAATGTTTTGTTTTTCAGCTTAGGCTTATGCAGGTTAGTTAGAGTACCAAAGTAATCATAAATACGACAGAAGGACAGGATGCTCCGGAGGCAAGGTGGCAGTACAACACAGTTGGTGGCATGTGTGAATTTAGGAAAGAAGATGATGGCAGGAAGACATGGCATAGTGGTGGCACCCAAAATAGAAAGACAAGACAGTTTCTAATAATGATTAATTAAAGATAGAGTTACCTGGATTAGTTTTAATGATGAGGTGATGTACATGGCAGATATGCTGTGCCATTATTGGAGACTACACACATCGTGGCACATGAACAGCTTGTGGTGGCTGAAGATGATGTCCACTACTCCATTGGCATGTGACCTAAAATCATTGCATTGAGTGATTCAAGAATCCACGTTCCTTGGTGATGTCAGCGCCAGCTTTGTGAATACCCCTTCAAATGATAATCATGCCAATTGAATTTATTCTTTTGTGATAAAGTAGAGGATGAGTCATGATGACCTCATCATGTGATGTGTCTACTTTACTGCTTGGAGAGGTGGGTCCCCTCCCTTATTATTTGAAACTGACTTCTTTAGTGACAGAGCATAGGAGGTGCTCCTAGTTGGGGAGCGCCGGAGGTGCTCCTGGTTTAAGAAGTGCCGGAGGTGCATTTGACTAGCTCTTAGCATCAGATCATCTCTGGAGCTCAATTATTTCAACTATCTCGAAGAAGGGAACTGCCATTTATTAGTTTTCAACTCCCTTGGTTGAGAAAGATAGCCATTTGTTGGTTTTCCATCTTTTTCTATTTTTTTTTCTTTTTTTTTAGAAGGTCGTCATTTGCTGGTTTTCAACCTTCCTTCTTTTTTTTTTTTAGAAGGCAGCCATTTGTTGGTTTTCAACCTTCCCTTTTTTTTTTCAAGCTCAATCCAACATTGTGACAAAGGAGGTATCCTCTATATCAAAACACAAATCATTTAGAAACTCCTCTTTAGAGGATGGTCTTTTGTAGAGCCTGATTTGGTGACCATTTACTAGAAATGTGTCTATGCTCCCATCAATAGGTTGCAATGATACAGTTCCATTCTCAAATACTTCCTTTATTTGATAAGGACCCAGCCAGTGTGTTTGTAATTTCCCTTTAAACTCCTTGAATTTAGAATCATAAAGAAGAACCCAATCTCCTTGTTGAAATATCCTCCTCTTGATGTGTTGGTCATGTCATTGCTTCCTCTGGTATTGAACCAGTTCTGTTTGCTTAATGGCTTCTGTCTGAATTTCATCCAACTCATTGAGCTAAAGAATTTTGTTCTGCTAAGTTATAGACAATGGCAGACCAACATCCAATACAGTTTTAAGTGTCTGGAGTTCAAATTCTATGGACAATATAGGCTTTTTCCCATAAACCAATTCATATGGTGAGAACTTTGTTGTGGACTTCCAAATGGTATTGTAAGCCCAAACTACTTTAGGTAATCTACTAGCCCAATCTTTTATGTTCATTGCTACTGTCCTTGTCGGAATATTTTCAAGTTCCCTATTAGTTACTTCTACCTATCCATTTGCTTGAGGATGGTAAGGTGAAGATTTCCTGTGCTTGACTTGATATAAATCTGTGAATGCCTTGATTACCTATGATGTAAACTGAGGTCCTCTGTCTAAAACTATTGATCTTGGAGCTCCAAATCTTAAGAAAATCTTATTGTAAAGGAAATCTACAACTTTCTCTTCTCTTGCAAACTATAATGCTTGAACCTCAGCCCACTTAGTAAAGATAGTCTGTGCACACTCAAATGTACTCCTTGCCTAATGATGGTGGTGAAATTGGTCCCACAAAGTCTAGACCCCACTACTCAAATGGTTCCATCATGACTTGAGGATGTAGTGACATCTCCTGGGTAAAGGTTGGTTGTCCCATCCTTTGGCACTGGTCACAGTGCTGCACATACTTCTTTGTATCTTTATGAAGAGAGGGCCAGTAGTAACCAGCTCCGAGGATCTTGTGAACTGTCTTGTGGAAGGAGTAAAAGCCACCAGATGGTTGATCATGACATGATCTCAACACATCAAAAATCTCATCAGCTTTTAAACACCTGCGTAGAATGAAATCAGGACCACATTTAAATAGTAAACCATTCAACCATTTGTAAGATAAACTTTCTTTAACCAAATGTTTTCTTTGTTTTGAAGTAAAATGGGATGGATACAAGCCTTTAGCTAAAAGATTAGCTATGTCAGTAAACCAAAGTGCAGTAGAGGATATAGCAAAAAGATGTTCATCTGGGAACTTGTCCTCCACTGGTTGGTTATCTCCTCCTATATGCAATCTTGACAGAAAGTTAGCAACCAAATTAAACTTTCCTAGATTATCAACTATGATAATATCAAATTCCTGCAATAGCAATAACCACCTGATGATCCTTGCACCCACTACTGGTTTAGTCATTAGGTACTTGATGGTTGCATGATTAGTGTGTACAAATATCTTATATCTAGTGATGTAATACCTAAATTTTTTTATAGCATAGATGACTGCCAAGAATTCTTTTTTAGTTGTTGTATAGTTTCTTTCTGTAGAGGTAAGTTTTTTCTGATGTATAAATGGCATGCATACTTTCTCCTTCCTCCTTTTGTCCTAAAACTGCCCCAATGGACTCATTTGAAGCATCAGTTTGTATGTGAAATGGCAAGGTCCAATTTGGTCCTCTTAAAATTGGTGTGACAGTAAGATTCTCTTTCAAAGTTCCAAATGTTGATTGACATTCTTCTGTCCACAGAAATTATGTTTCTTTGTTAAGTAGGGTAAATAGGGGGCAGCTATTCTGCTGAAATTTTCTATGAACCTCCTATAGTAGCTTGCATGACCCAAAAAACTTCTAACATTTGTCTAATTTTTGGGTGAAGGCAACTATGTGATTACCTCTATCTTGTTTTGATCCACTTTGATCCCTTTCTCTGAAATATGGTGTCCCAAAACAATTCCTTCCTCCACCATCATGAAGTACTTTTCATGGCTAAGGGATAATTGATTTTTCTCACAACATTTCAGTACTTTTTCAAGGTTTGTGAGAGCTTCCTCAAAATTATCCCCATACACAGTAAAGTCATCCATATAGACCTCCATGCATTCATTAGCTAGTTCAGCAAAAATAGCTAAAACAAGTCTCTGAAATGTAGCTAGGGCATTGCATAGCCCGAAGGGAAGAACTTTGTAAGCAAAGGTTCCCCAAGAGCATATGAAGGTGGTTTTGTCCTGGTCCTTAGATGATACTTGAATTTGATTATACCCACTAAATCCATCGAGAAAAGAAAAATACTTTCTCCCAGTAAGATTGTCCAGAACTTGGTCAATGAATGGTAAGGGAAAGTAGTCCTTTTTTGTCGCCTTGTTGAGTTCTCTATAATCAATACACACCCTCCATTTCCCATTCTTTTTAGGCACTATGACAAGGGGTAAGACCCATTGACTATCTGAGATTGGATATATGAACCCTACTTGAAGTAATTTTTCTATTTCAGTTTTGACAATGTCCTTTAAAGTAGGATTCAATCTTCTCTGGGGTTGTCTGACAGGTTTTATATCCTCAGTGTATATATGATGGGTACAGATCTCAGGAGGTATACCTTTCATATCTTGGTATTCCCAAGAAAAAGATGTTGAATGGGAAATCAGAAGTTGGATGAGTTTTTCTTCCTGATTGGCTATTAACTGAGTATTGATATTAAGTGTTTTCCCTGGTAAAATCATGACTTGTTTGTGATTTGATCCATAGATGTAGTTAACCTACACATAGGAGTCATGGTATTGAGAGGGCAAGAATGTGGAAGCAACATATGGAAAGTGGCTAAGTCTCTGTGAAATGTTTCCCCACAAGGAATGATGTTGGCAAGAGTACAATGAGAAGAAGTAAGAAGTTCTCTCTTAGGATCTTGGGTGAGTTCCATCACATCCTTATTAATTAGGATGTGAGTGAAGTCTTCTGTTGTATCATAGTATACCTTTTCTTCTAATTCTCCCAGATGTTCCTTGATGGTTACCATAGCTACTGAGGCACTATTGTTATTATTCTCTGGCTCATCCACCCATACTCTTCTTGTATAATGTATTGATGGTTTAACTAGAGGATATAGAGATATTTTCTTTAAATCTATCCCATTAGAAATGACCATATCCCTAATTTGACAATCAATAGATGCTGCTGATGTAGCCAGCCATGGTCTTCCTAAGATCAGTGGATAAGCATTTATCTAGTTTCTAGATTCTAGTATCAAGAAGTCCACTAAAAATTCCCATGAATCTATCACAACTGGTACATTAGTAATTACTCCTTTTAGAACAGCTACTAACTGGTCAGCAAGTTGAAGAATTGTAGTTGTGGATTGGATACCTAATAAAGCTAATTTGTCCATTGTGTGGACTATCATCACATTAATTACTGCTCCTAAATCAACCAGAACATTTGAAATTTCTACTCCTGAGATGAAAACAGTTATGACAGGGTTTCCAGGGTCTCCATATTTTGGGAGGAGAATTTCTCCCATCAATAGATCTACTACTTTTCCTTCCACCTGTATTGTGGAGGGAAAGTTTTTCTTCCTACCCTGCGTTTTGATACAATATTGTTTAATTAACTAATTTAGTTCTAGAACATCTCTGATTGCCTGGAGGAGAGGGATTTCAATGTTTAGTTGCTTGATTTCTAGTAAAAGTTCTGATTCCAGGTTGGTTTGGATTTGTTTTTGCAAGATCTTTTTCTGGGGAACATTCTGTTTAAGCCATTCTAGGTATGGTGCTAGTTTTTCCATCTCTGGAGCATCTCTGGAGCTATTGTCAAAATTATGTTCAAGAATGTTCTCCAGAGTCAGTCTTTTAGGAGCAACTCTAGAGTTATCCAAGGATGATCATTTTAGCACTTTTTTGTTAGTAATCTCCTCCGGGGGTTGAGTGGATGAATCTTCAGGTTCCTCATCATTGGTTACTTCAACTATAGTTGGAGGAGATGGTCTTGGGAATGCTTTCCCAGAACGCAGTTGGAGATTATTTGAATATATAGCATTAATTCCAGCCAGATTTTCTTGCTCTGTCATGTAAACAGCTACTCCCTGTTTATTCTATGGGTTTGGTATAGGCTGAGCTGGTAAAGGTGGTTGACTAACTGGTTCATTTTTTGCTTGACCTTGTGTGTTGGAGGGTCTAGTTAGTAAAGCTTGTTGTTGGGGTGTCTACTTGATATATCTTCCTTTCAGATCTCTAGCTCTAACCATATAGATCTATCCTAAAAACTATTTTAACTTAGTTTCCCTAATTAACACTGTACCTCATCATTTAATCTATTTTTTAGATGTCAATAATCCAGGGGCTGTGTCCATAGCTGTTTGCAACTAGGGATTCTATAGTTATCAATTTTCCTAACTAATCTGAACTGTTTCTATTAACTTGAAAAGATTAATCTATCTACTTACTAAATAAATTTAAGGAATGCTGAAAATAGGATAAAATAGGAAATTTACTCAAAGCAATCTTAAAACAGTAACATGCAGCTACCTATCAAAATCAGTAAATACTTTGCATAATAGAAAGTTGAATTAATAAAACAATGGTACTAGCCTCCTACATTAGTGGTGAGAGTGGGCCCTTGCTCCACACCCTTGGGGCTAAAGGCTATAGTACGAAATCAGCACAGAAGAAGATCACAACTATATTCAATCCAATTCATTCACTCTGCATTCATGAAAATATTGCTAACACAGAACTGAGATTTTTTTGAGAATTAGAATAATTCAATCGTTGTATATTTCTTCTATTGTTTCTACAAGTATATATCCAAAGAGTGACGACACATCCATCTCTTTATTTTAATTATGAAAGAAAATCATGCAAATAAAAGTAGACTTGAGTGGAACAGAAGTCTAGTCAAAATCTGAGTCTTAATACATTTAGGCATCGAGGCCCTAAAAATAAGGGTATTGAATCAGTTCCATCGTAACTCATGCAAAAACTTTGAAAAGATAAAACTCCAGTAGTTTTAACTAAAGATGACCCCTCACCACTCAGGTGATGATTTGAGTGAAATGATGGGTATTATGATCACTGCTGAGAGTGTCTGGTCGGTAGCTATGCTGGAAATATGCCCTGCTCTCAGGAGGCACCGGAGACAACTATTCCTGTCTGCAGCTCCAGAGATATGTCTGTAGCTCCAGAGATGTGTTTAGCTCTGGAGATGCTCCAGACTCTCGCAGAGCTCCGGAGAGTCCTTCCTCATTCTTCAAAACTTCAGGTGGCATGGTCCTCTGGTATTGCCTCCAGAGATAATTGAAAACTATCTCCGGAGATATACAAAATTGTTGTTCCTGGCATCTACACCTGTTGATTCAAAAAGAGAGAAGTTTCTACATTTTCCATCAATTCCATGCACATTAGTCACTCCATCAGAAATTGTAATCTTAAGTAATGTATCTCAATTAATTATTAAATAGAACAATCTTGCTAGCTTATTTGGGTGCAGACATTAGAAAAGATGGACTCAGGAAGGAGAAAAAGAGAGGCAAAAAGATGTATTTCATGAGTACAACCTAGCACTCATCACATAGGTCTCAAGGGTAATGCCCCTTGATATTTTAACTTCCCTGAAAATCTCTGACATACCTCACACTTCCTGGTAAAGCTATAAGCGTCATTGAAGACCTTAGGCCAATAGTAGCCAGCCCTTAATATCTTGTGTGCTGTGGTTTTAGCTGAGAAATGGCCACCACACACTCCTTGATGCATCTCTCTTAAGGAAGATTTTGCTTGTTCTTCATCTAAACAAAACAATAAGACACCATCCTTGTTTTTCCAATAAAGATCTCCCTCTATACGCACATATTTTGAAGCATGCAATTTTAGAGTTCTTTTCTTATTATCATCAAATCCTTCAGGGCATTTCATATATTTGAGGTAGTACACTATGTCAGTATACCAAGGAGTTTTC
Organism: Cunninghamia lanceolata; assembly: GCA_027924645.1. Lineage (NCBI taxonomy): Eukaryota > Viridiplantae > Streptophyta > Pinopsida > Cupressales > Cupressaceae > Cunninghamia > Cunninghamia lanceolata. The sequence continues at coordinate 34,593,399 of BSBN01001583.1, read as the reverse complement.
TCGATACTTGTTACCATGTCCTCTTCATTTTCAATATTACATACTTGGGCAGCCTCAAGGTTTGTTTCAATCATTAATTTTGCTAGCCCTTGTCCCCTTACCAGTTTTGTGATTTGAATTTCTATATCAAATTCTTGGAGTCGGTTTATCCACCTACCTCTCTTCCCAGTTACTTCATTCTACATAAACACATCTTTGACTGTTGCATTTGGGACATAAGCTATTTCCTTAGCCCAACTAGGTAAGGTCTAAATGCCTTAACTACTTTCACTAATGCATAGGCTTGTTTTTCAGTGATATCATAGTTAAGTTCTACATGTTGGAGTGATTTATTGAAAAAGGAAATAGGTTGTTCATAACCCTCACTATTCTTTTGTAGCATAACTACTTCTCCTATATGAAAAGACGCAAAGGAGAACATCTGAAAAGGTTTACTAAAATTGTGAGAATTTAGCACTGGAGATTCTTTAATTGCTCTTTTTATGGATGTAAAAGCTTCTATACATTCATCTGTCCAATTAACCTTTGCATTTTTCTTTAACATTCTAGATATAGGGTTAATTATTTCTGCAAAGTTTGGTATGAACCTTCTCAAAAAGTTTATTTGTCCAAAGAATGATTGTATGGCCTTGACTGTCTTTGGGATAGGAACTTTATCTATTGTATCTACTCTTTCGGGATCAATCCTAACTCGATCCTTGGATACTATGTGCCCAAGCAATTTCTCCTCTGTGACTGCAAATTTACATTTCTCAGGGTTCAAGGAAACACCATACTCTAGTGCTCTTATAAATATTTTCTCAAGATGATTCACATGATCCTCTACCCTTTTTGAGTATGCAGTGAGGTCATCCTGATATAAAGCAATGATCTCATTTATTAAACCTGCAAAGGCAACGTCCATTGCCCTCTGGAATGTAGCTCCAACATTTGTAAGGCCGAATGGCATCCTTACATATACATATGTTCCCCACGGGCTTGTAAAGGTTCTTTTGTACTATTCAGACTCTTTAACTTTAACCTGGTTATAACTAGAGAAACCATCCATCATGGATAACAATTCACAGCCAGTAACCCTCTGTAACAAGATTTCCATATTAGGCAAGGGATAATTATCTTTAAGGGAGGACATGTTTAATTTTCTAAAATCTACATAAAGTTGAATATCCCTGTTCTTCTTCCTAACAGGCACTAAATTTGAAACCCAAGATGAATGCCTAATTAGTTTTATGATGCCAATTGTTGTTATATGAAGCCTAATCAGACTCGGAGGTTATATTTACCCCACTTTTATCAGCGCAGTTTCCCCCCAAATTCCTACGGGGTCAAGGCGCAGCGCCCCTTGCGGGGGTTTGGGGGTAGCGCCCCCAAGACAGGGTCAAGGGGCAGTGCCCCTTGTGGGGTCCAGGGGCAGCGCCCCTGGCGCGTTCCCTATCGTGATACAGGGAGGGGTCGAGGGGCAGCGCCCCCGAAACCTCACATGGTTTTTTATTATTTTATAATGCACCGGGAGTTAATTTTTTCATTGACCGACATAAGAAAACCCTATTTTGTAACCGACAAAAAGTTTGATAAAAAGCGGCTAAGGGTTAGGGTTTTGATATTGTATTGTAGCATTTTGTAGCGGTATTGAGTTGCAGGGATTGCTGATTGTAATCAGTTTGATTTACTGGATAATAATATTAGACTCTCTGTTTGGTGGATGTAGCCCGAGTTTGGGTGAACCACGTTAAAACTTGTCTCTCGCTATTATTATTTCTGTGTATTTCCATTTCTTTGTTTAATCTTTATTTGCATTTAATTGATATCTTCTGCCGGCTAACCCTAACAAGTGGTATCAGAACAGGTTGTGTTTGATTATCGTCTGCAGGAAAGTCTCACGGTTGAGTGGGAGCAATGGCGGACGAGGGTAAAACTAAGGTTGATAAATTTAATGGGCAGAACTATCAGTTATGGAAGATGCAGATAGAGGATTACCTCTATCAAAAGGATTTATGGAGGTCGTTGGAAGGAGTACCCAGGAAACTGGCAACAATGTCTGATGAGGATTGGAATCTTCTTGACAGAAAGGCACTAGGAACCATTCGGTTGTGCCTGGGACCGTCGGTGGCATTCAATATAATAGAAGCGAAGACAACAGATGGTCTGATGAAAGCTTTGGCAAAATTGTATGAAAAACCCTCAGCCTCAAATAAGGTATTTCTCATGAAGCAGTTGTTTAATTTGAAAATGGTTGAAGGTGGATCTATGACAGGTCATTTAAATGAATTTAATATGATTGTCAGTCAATTGACTTCTGTAAATGTAAAATTTGATGAAGAAGTTAGAGCTCTCTTGATATTATGTTCATTGCCTGAAAGCTGGGATAGTTTGGTAATGGCAGTTAGTAACTCTGTTTCTGGTTCAAATACCCTAAAATTTGATGATGTTGTTGGTGTTATTCTGAGTGAGGAAATTCGTAAGAAAAGCTCAGGTGGATCCAAATCAGGCAGTGTTTTGAGTGCAGAAAGTAGGGGCAGATCAAAGGAGAGAGGAAAAGGTTCTGGAGGTCATGGGAAGTCACGAGGAAAATCAAAGGACAAAAGATCCCAAACCAGAGGACAGAAGGATTGCTGGTACTATGGAAAACCAGGTCATCTGAAGAAAGATTGCTGGTCTCGGAAGAATAAAGAAGGAGACAAACAAGAAGGCAATAAGGAAGCAAATGTGGTAAGAAATAAGTCTGAAGATGATGCTTTGATTCTTTCCCTAGATAATGCTGATGATTCATGGGTTTTAGATTCAGGGGCCTCATTTCATGCTATGCCCCATAGAAGTTATTTCCTTGATTATGTCCAAGGGGATTTTGGGCTAGTTTATTTGGGAGATAACGAACCCTGTCAGATTGTTGGAAAGGGAAGAATCAAAATTAAGTTGCAGAATGGGAATCATTGGCTACTACAAGAGGTAAGGCATGTTCCAAGGCTCAGTAGGAATTTAATTTCAGCGGGGCAGCTAACTGAACAAGGTTGCACTGTTACATTTACTGATAAAAATTGGAAGGTTTCAAAAGGTGCCTTAGTAGTAGCAAAAGGTGTGAAAGTAGGCACTTTATATCTTTGTACAGGTCATACTGTTCCTTCTACTTTAGCTGTTACAGAGAAAAAACAAACAGGTTTAGGAACAGTTTCTACAGGTTTGCAGGAAGAGACTGGAAAAGTTGTTGCAGGTTCTGAGACAACACTGTGGCATAACAGACTTGGACATATGAGTGAAAAAGGTATGAAGGTACTTCATTCTAAGAAAGTTTTACCAGGTCTAAAATGTATTAATATGGATTTCTGTGAAAGTTGTGTGTATGGAAAACAAAAGAGAGTCAGTTTTCTCAAGGATGGGAAGCAAAAGAAAAATGAAAAATTGGAGCTTGTGCATACAGATGTATGGGGACCAGCTCAGGTATCTTCTCTCGGTGGCTCTCGGTATTATGTTACATTCATAGATGATGCAACTAGGAAGGTCTAGATTTATTTTCTTAGACAGAAATCTGATGTATTTGAAACATTTAAGAAATGGAGAAGCTTGGTTGAGAATGAGATGGGTAAAAGATTAAAATGTCTCAGATTTGATAATGGCGGTGAGTATTGCAGCAAAGAATTTGAATATTATTGTTCCTTTAATGGAATTCGTAGGCAGAAAACGGTTCCAGGGACTCCACAGGAAAATGGAGTGGCTGAACGCATGAATAGGACAATAATGGAGCGTGCAAGGACCATGAGATTGCATGCTGGGCTACCTTTAAACATGTGGGTAGAGGCTGTCAACACTGCTGTATATTTAATTAACAGAGGTCCTTCAGTTCCTTTAGGCTGTGGTATTCCAGAGGAAGCATGGACAGGCAAGAAGGTGAGTTATTCTTTTCTGAAAACCTTTGGCTGTGAAGCATTTGCACATATAGATTCTGAAAATAGAACCAAGCTGGATGCGAAATCAAAAAAATGTACCTTCGTTGGATATGGCATTGATGAATTTGGTAATAGGCTTTGGGATTTTAAAAATCAGAAAATTGTGAGAAGTAGGGATGTTATATTCAATGAGAAGGTGTTGTACAAAGATTAGTTGCAGCAGCATGAGAAGAAAGAAAAGGATTATGTGGTGCTGGACGATACTCCAAATAGTGATGTTCCAGTGGTTCCTCATGCTCCGCAACAGCAACCAGAAATACCACAAACTCCAGTGAATGTTAGACGGTCAACAAGGATCAGCAGATCTCCTGAAAGGTTTTCTCCCTCTTTGTATTCTATTTTGTTAACAGATGCTGGTGAACCCGAGGGGTATGATGAAGCTATGCAGGTGGATACACAGGTTCAGTGGGAGCTTGCAATGAAAGGAGAAATGGACTCCTTGCTGAAAAATCAGACTTGGGAATTATGTACGTTACCTATAGGTAAAAAGGCTTTACCAAATAAATGGGTTTACAGGCTAAAAGAGGAAGATGGAGGTAAGAATAGATTTAAGGCCAGGTTAGTTGTAAAAGGATTTGCCCAGAAAAAGGGCATTGATTTTGATGAGATATTTTCTCCGGTTGTCAAGATGACTTCTATTCGTACTGTTTTAAGTATTGTGGCTGCTGAAGATTTACATTTGGAACAGCTAGATGTTAAAACTGCCTTTCTCCATGGTGATTTGGAGGAGGAGATCTATATGGAACATCCCGAAGGATTTGAGGTCGAAGGTAAGGAGAAACTAGTGTGCAGATTGAAGAAGAGTTTGTATGGCCTGAAACAAGCACCTCGGCAATGGTATTTGAAATTTGACAGTTTTATCATTGAGCAAGGCTACAGCAGGTGTAATTCTGACCATTGTGTTTATTTTAAGAGGTTAGATAATGACAGCTACATTATTTTATGTTTATATGTTGATGACATGCTTGTAGCTGGGTCTAACATGGATCACATAAGAGAGTTAAAACAGCAGTTGGCACAATCATTTGATATGAAGGATTTGGGGGCAGCAAAACAAATCCTTGGTATGAAAATTTGCAGAGATAGGCTGAACAGAAAATTGACTCTATCTTAGGCTGCTTATGTTGAAAAGGTGTTGCAGAGATTCCACATGGAGAATGCAAAAGCTGTCAGCACACCTTTGCCTAGTCATTTGAAATTGACTAAGGACATGTGTCCTAAGACACCAGAGGAGGAAGAGAAAATGTCCAAGGTACCATATGCTTCAGCTGTAGGCAGTTTAATGTATGCCATGGTATGCACGAGACCGGATATTGCACATGCTGTAGGAGTCGTTAGCAGGTATATGAGTCATCCCGAATTAGAGCATTGGAATGTGGTAAAATGGATTCTCAGGTATTTGAGAGGTACATCCAATAAACACTTATGTTTTGGGGGCTCTAATACTAATTTAGCAGGTTATGTAGACTCAGATTTAGCTGGAGATATTGATACGAGGCGGAGTACTACAGGTTATGTCTTTACTGTAGGTGGAACAGCGGTAAGTTGGATTTCCAGGTTGCAAAAGGTGGTTGCTTTATCCACCACAGAGGCAGAATATGTAGCTGCAACAGAGGCAAGCAAGGAGATGATATGGCTGCAATCTTTCATGAATGAATTGGGCACACAACAGGTTAACAGTTATTTGTTTACAGACAGCCAGAGTGCCATATATCTTGCAAAGAATTCTGCCTTGCATTCAAAGACCAAACATATACAGTTGAGGTATCACTTCATTCGGTCGGTGTTGGATGATGGACAGTTATAGCTGGCAAAGATACATACAGATAACAATCCAGCAGATATGTTTACAAAGGTAGTGACAAGGGAGAAGCTGAGCTCCTCTTCAGCTTCGGTTGGTCTTCTAGACTGAACACAACAAAAATAGAATAGCAGAGTCCAGGGTGCTTATTTCCAGTGGGAGCTACAGGGTCAGTGGTGTTATGATCAGTCTCCAAGTGGGAGATGATATGGTGTGGAGTCTGATTAGTCTCCAAGTGGGAGATTGTTGTTATATGGAGCCTAATCAGACTCGGAGGTTATATTTACCCCACTTTTATCGGCGCGGTTTCCCCCCAAATTCCTACGGGGTCAAGGGGCAGCGCCCCTTGCGGGGGTTTGGGGGCAGCGCCCCCAAGATGGGGTCAAGGGGCAGCACCCCTTGCGGGGTCCAAGGGCAGCGCCCCTGGCGCGTTCCCTATCGCGATACAAGGCGGGGTCGAGGGGCAGCGCCCCCGAAACCTCACACGATTTTTTATTATTTTATAATGCACCAGGAGTTAATTTTTTCATTGACCGACATAAGAATACCCTATTTTGTAACCGACAAAAAGCTTGATAAAAAGTGACTAAGGGTTAGGGTTTTGATATTGTAATCGGTTTGATTTACTGGATAATAATATTGGACTCTCTGTTTGGTGGATGTAGCCTGAGTTTGGGTGAACCACGTTAAAATTTGTCTCTTGCTATTATTATTTCTGTGTATTTCCATTTCTCTGTTTAATCTTTATTTGCATTTAATTGATATCTTCTGCCGGCTAACCCTAACACCAGCCTCCCTGAGTTTCATGAGTTCTTCATACATCTTTGGTTCTAACACAAGGTTGATAGGTCTCTACTTTTGTCTATAAGGCTTAGCATTTGGCTTCAGAGGGATTTCATGCTAGAAAAAATCTTCCCTATAAGCTTTAAGATCATCATAGGACCAGGCAAATACATCTTTATATTTTCTCAATAATGTAATTAACATGCTTCTAATTGCAAGGGTTATCTTCTTTCCAATGTAGACATTTTTAGGTGACAATTCAGTTCCTAAATTTATTTCTTCCACATCATCCTCTTTTACTGTTACTTTTTTGGTAATGGATTGATCATTCACATCAAAAACTCTCTCTAATGCCACTAAGCCCTTTGGGATTTTATTGGTTTTAAGTTGGACAATTTCTTTCCCAAATAAAGTCTCTTTGCCATCAATCTGCTCAACAAAAGCATTAAGATCAATCTCTTAATTCTCATACTGATCTATACAATGCAAAAATTTGAGTAAATCGGCATCACTATCAAAAACCTGCCACCTAAATATGTTATCTGGGATAGTTGGTCTAGTTTTGAATTCAACTTCCAAAATACCTATCAAGGTAATATCATCCCTTTTCAAAACTATGCTTGCAAGGAAGTCAGCCATTATATTTTTTGACCTATCTATCCAACTTATTGAAAAGGCATCAAACAATTCTATATCATCCAGAATTGCATTCTTGTATTGTTTTAATCTTTTGTTTTTTGAGGAATATTTGCCCTTGATTTGTGAAATTATCAACTCAAAGTCTCCATATACAGCTAACAGTTTGATCTTGTGTTTTCTAGCAATGCTCAACCCAATCAAGAGTGCTTCATATTTAGCTATATTATTTGTACATTCAAAGGCCAAGAAAAATGAGTATTTGAATGTCTTTCCTATGGTGATATAAAAAGTATCCCAGCTCAATTCCCTACCTTGTTGCATGCACCATCAAAATACATGGTCCATACACCATTATCATCAAGTTGGGCTTCATGGTGAATTGGGTCAGTGTTGTTCAGTTCAAGATTGTTTTCTTCTATCCTGAATGTGCCAAGATCTATGTCACGGAAGCAAGTCATTTGGTTTGGATAAATCTTTAATATAATATTTTCAAACCGTGGCTCCCTATAAAGTTTAACTACCTGTGTTCCTACTGCGATAGTGGCATAAGATAAATCTAATTGCACATTTCCCCCTACCATAGCAATCCATTGTCTTGACAACAACATTCCATAATAGGGTGGAATATCTACCATAGTGATATCAATTTTATAAGCAGCTTCAGGGTGAGATGCCAATTTTATTTCAACATCCTTCATGACTCCTACAACTAGCACAGATCTATTATCCATCGCATAACATTTGTGAAATGTACTATCTACCTACATTCCAAGCTCTCTCATGACAGCCATAGGCATTATGTTCATTGCTGCTCCCGAATCAAGCATGCAATTCCTAACCAATTTGTTTCTTATTAACAAAGTGATATAGAACGGATCTATTTGAGACAGATTCTTCATTAATGTATCACCTAGGTAAACCTCAGGGGTTTTGAAAGGTTCTTGTTGCACATTATTTATTTTATGGCTGGGTTGTTCTAGTATTTTGTCTAATACATCTGAGATCATTTTTACCATTGTATTCTTATACTTTTCTACCCTTATCATTTCTAGAAGTGGCACAGATATTTTCACTTGAGAAACAGCTTGAGAAATATCAAATGGGGGATTTACATTAGGTTCTAACCTTTCAACCTTTGTTTGCCTTTTTTCCTTAGTTTGTGTGCTATCCTTTGTTTTGTTTTGTGTATTAACAGGAGGTCTTTTATGAGGTGCTTTCTCAATTTTACTTTCATCATTGTTACCGGAGACTTGATTTTTGATAAACACACTTCTGGGAGTACCTTGTTCAGCATTGATTGTTTTGTTTCTCAGCTTGTAACTACTCTTGGCTTGTGCTATCATAGCCATTGTTAAAGCTTTTCTCTCTTCTTCAAAAGGTTTTCACCAATGACAATTATGTGTTGTATCAAGACCATATCCATAGTTCCCTAAATCATCTTCCTGGTCAAAAAATATTTCTTGTTTTCCCATGTTCACATTATACTTTTGAGTTCCCACATCATATTCATATCTCGCCTTCTCATTGGATGAATAGTCTTCTTCAAAAGTGTGAGGTTTAGTACCCAACATGTTTATAGTATGATTGTCCCTTTCAGAGTTATAAGCTACCTCATCGTTTTGTATTGATTGTGCTACCACACAATAATTAGGAGAATGTGGCAAATTACATAGCATACACCATGGGTTGTCCTCTATCATATGGGTTCCATTTTTCTTTAAAGGGTCAGGGGTATCTCTTCCATAGTTATGTCTCCTGTTATTATCTACAGGCTTTCCATCTTTCCAGTTTGTATGATATGGCATATCATGAAGTCTGGGCTTTTCATTTCTATGTGAGTAATCTTGTTTATTTGAAGGAGGATTAGGGTTTTGAGGGACTCTTATATTTTCTCTTTTCCTGATTATCCTAGCAGCCTTTTTATTGTTTTCAATAGTGAGAGATATTTTTTGTGCTTCTGCCAAAGTTCTAGGACTTTTGTTCCTAAGTTCATAACCTATCTTTGAGTCAAATGCTTTCAAGTATATGCTGAGGGCTACTTGGTTGTTCAATTTGGATTCTTGTGGGATCTTGTTATATAACTTAGTGAATCTCAAATTAAAATCATACACTTGTTCATTTTGATACTTTTAAATAGTTATTAGTTCATGAAGAGCAAATTCTGGGGTGCATTGATTTCTATATTGCTCAAGAAATTGATTGTGGAAGTCTATCAGGGAGTATATTGAAGCATCTGGTAAACTATTTACCCAATCTCTTGCTTCATCAATAAGAGATATCATAAATAATTTCATTTTTATATCCTCATATTCAATGCCAATGTCTTGTATAAAAGAATTGAATCATCTGATATGTTCTTCTGCTATCAATTCACTATTTCCTACAAACTTAGGTATAGTGTTCCTCCAACTATTATCCATGGGGTAAGGATATAGTTGATATCCAGTCAAGTCAAATTGTCTAGCCATACTCGTAGGATTTGGAGGTGGCATGTTAGGGTATGGTGGATAATACTGGTATCCAAATGGAGGTTGTGGATACATATTGGGTTGGACATGATGCTAATGATACACATTTTGTTGTGGGGGAGGTCGTGGTTGTTGATTGTTAAGTCTATGCCCTAGTGGTGGATGTTGTTGGTGAACATTCCCAGTATTTACAGGTGGAGGTCTATGTACTTGCCTATTTTGCGAAGGAAGATTATTGCATGTATTATGGAGTACCCTAATGTTTCCAACAATGGTAGTATTCTAAGGCATTCCATGCGGGTTGATATTGTTATTGTTTCTATGTGGGGGCACATACTTAGTTGAATTTCGTGCTTGAAGATCTAAAAGGGCCATTTGTCTATTTATTTCTTCAGCTCTTTGTATGATTTGTTCTCTATTTTTGAGTCTTTGTTCTTGATATTCTAAATGTATAGCAAGTTCCTGATCAGTCATACAGTCATAGTCTATGATAGCTTGATCACTTGTATGTTCATGATTTTCCTCACCCTGATTTTCTATCTCATATGTCCTTTGTGGCTGTGCTTCCTGATTGAAAATATCATTATGATTATCTGTTGTTGTCATAGGATTCTCAACTTCAGCGTGGAATGGGGAGGTATATATTGTATAATTTTGGCTAGGAGTACTTGTACTCTCATGTGGTTGTTTAAGTGTTTCCCTATCATTATCAGTATTGCCCTCCTACCATTCTTGTTTGTAAAAATAACATTCATTTAGAACTTGTGACTAGAATGGATTCACCACCTACTTCTTTCAAGTAGGAAAATTAAAATTCTTTCCTTCCCAGTGGAGTCTTTTAATTAAAACTTGGGATTGACTCTATGAAAAATGGCTTTAGGTTTTCAAGCAAACTCTCCCCAGTAGAGTTGCCAATTTGTTAGGTCTCAAAAATGCAGGTTGTAGATTCTAAGAGGATGCCAGATTCTGTGATCAAATCTACAATGTTTTTGAACCAACTAACGGAGTTTGATTACTCCCTGCACTTTAGGCTCTATTAAACCTAGGCGGGTGAACCATTAATTAATAAAACAAATCAATTGAATATGCAACTTTGACAAATATTAACTTATCTACTTACAGTGGCATAAAATGTGAAGTAAATGAAAAATTATTAACTACTTCTATAGAGCAAATGACTTGTAATGTTTAAATGAAATTAAAAATTAACTAATAAATAAATGCAATTAAATTTTTAGACTAGTGCCTCATTGGGTAACGGAGCCAAGAGAGATTCAAAAAATAGACAACTTATGCTCGGCAATAATTTGAATTGTTTGGCATAGAGAAATGGTTTACAGCTTGGATAACCATGCAAGGAAACAATCATTAATCCATTCTTAATTATCCAAAGGACCAAATCAAATTTATTGCAAAATAGTCAAAGGAAGTATAATCCTTTCTTGAAGGACCTGATTAAAATTATGTAGAAAAATTAGATTGCATCAACTTTGGAGACAGAGTAACAATTCTAGTTAAATGATTCTACTTATAAATCCAAATAGCACTTTAAGATTATTGTGATTAATAAATAGGATTTAATTCTTTTCACATAAACCAATTAATTTCATCACATAGATACAGTAAATGTGTTCTGACAAAATGAATATATTGCTTGATATATCAAATTGAATAATCAAAAAATACTAAAATGGAGACAATCAGATAACTGAAATAAATCAACAAACAACTGATACCATCATGAACTATTTGAATATGAAATCCTCCTCTCACTGCTTCAGGATATTTTATGCAGCATAGTTGAGATGAAAAATAGATACTTTATTCCCTTGTATATGATACTCTGACTCAAATCCCTAAAAAAGTTCTCAAACCTAAAGTTATCTCCTAGTCTATCTTCCGTCTAATCTATTTCTTCAAGTCTTGGTCATCTCTTATAAAGAGAGGCAAACAAGCTTCAAACCCGTTAAAAAATTTGTGACGGTTGATAACTGATTGAACCTAAAAATGACATTATTCATTACATAAGTTAAATGATTTGATTTGCAATATTCATAATCATCTGAGGCTGTAATAAAATATTAATCTTCCCGGTTGAGATCGTTTAACTACCGGTTGAGAACTACTTCAATATAACCAAAATCCTGCAAAGAAAACAATCCATTCATCAGATATACTATAAACATATAATTTGCATTGATGTGAACCTTAGGACCTGTGTCGTGAGATATCATTTCCTTGTTTCCGTTGTATATTTTCGCACTGACTTATATTTAGGGTTTTTATCACCGTTATAATATTTCATTTTATCTTAATTAATTTGTTACTTTGTATACCCAAATATTTAATTGGTTGCTTTTGCCAGATTAAATATTTAAATTAATCTTTGTCAATAATAAAATATTTTAATCCCATGCCTTATTAGTCTTCACTTCATTTCTTTAAATTTACCTGCATATTTTTTCACTTATGTTGGACAAAATTATTCATTTGGATAAAAAATGATTTCTCCTTCTTTAGCAAAAATATTTTATCAGCCTTTATATGTTCTTCCAAAAATATCTTATAGGTAAAATAATTACCTATTGAATTAATTTTTCAATATCTTACTTCAGAATGAAAATATCAAAAATCTTTTGTAGGATCTAGTTAAATCTTCTGAAAAACAATTCACCTAATGTGAAATCTGCCTTACAATCAACTAAATGTGGTCTGCAACTTGTGTAATTTATTTCCTTTTATCAAGATCTTGGCTCATATATTTGAATTCTCATTGAAAACTCACCTTAAGTATTAGATCACATAAATACGAATTAATTCAAACTAACAATAGAAATCTTTAAAACTCGAATTCGTCCTCAAATATACCTTATTTCTTTGAAATTAAAATATGATCATGACCTTCCACAAAAGATAAATAAATATCAAATTAATTCAGACAATTTCCCCTAGTTTTTGTCAAATCTTGATTCAGATTTTCAACATTTGAAATCATGCATTTATATCTTGAATGCCATGGTAAACTCATGTTTTGACCTTGGTAGACTTGAAAAAAAAATTATGAAATGTAGTTTTCCTTGATCAGCACCGAAGGCATTATCAACAAGATATCAAACTACATTACTCATATCTACCTGTACATGATCTGAGACCAGAGAATGTGAAAATCTTATTTAAGCATCTAAAACTTGCGATATGGGATGCAAATGATATGGCTAAACATATTGTTGCTTGAATATAGAACCACAAAACTTCGCCGAGGTGATTCTTACAGGCATTTCCTGCTATTTGATTCAGATATCCTCAAATAGAAAAAAGACTCAAACTTTTGTGTCAGAGATTTTGTACGAACGGTTTAGATCCACTCCAAACTCCCCAGAACGCAATCCAAGCTCACTGGAATGAGTCTGCAACTTAAACTATTGGAAATTGGAGCTCAATAGATAAAGAGTGTATGCATTCAGTCATTCAAAATCATTTTAATGTTATCAACAAAAAAAATTTGATGAGAACGGTGTACACAAGCTTGCAGCAAAATATTATGGAGAAGAATTCAATCGGTATCAAACAACTTCCAGTACAAGAACACTCATTAAAAAAAGATCCTGAATAGCTATAGTTGGAACAGAGATGACAAAGGAGTCAATGAAATCAACTGCCTCTACTTTTGCATCTGCATTACTTCTTGCCAATCAAGTTTGCTACAATAGGAACAACTACTTTATTGTTAGGCGAAAGATCTAACCATTAATAACTTGCACCCATAAGAGGTTCAAAGGATATGTTCATAGGAACAACTGATGAGTTTAGAAACATCTTTGGGCATGAATTGTATTTACGATGTGAAAATAATTTTTTCAACACTATAATGCTCAAAACCACCTGATATAATCAACCAATGAGGGTAGACTACTTCTTCAGCACAAATGTCAAGGAATACGCTGACAAGAACAACGAATGAGTTTTAAAATTGTTTTTAGAATGAATTTGTTTTTATTGTGTAGTGAAAATTATCCAATAGAAACAATGGACGAGCTTAGAAAATTTTCCAATGTAAATTTTAGGGCGTGAGACAGTGTGCCGATAAAAACAATGGACAATTTTAGAAAATCTTCAAGTTGCACCCATAACAGGTTTGTGGAATATGTCAGTCTTAAGCATTGTGCAATTCTGTACAATTCTCATTATAGACGACAATAACAATATGTAAATTTTTTGAAAATCTGTCTGTGCATTATTACTAGGAGGTACCCATTGTATATGAACTTTGCAACTTTACCTTGGTCATCTTTAGGGATGGCAAAACCCTTAAATCCAACCTTGTTGTCCAGGAAAGCATGCCAATCTGCCTTCATTTCCTTCAAAGTAACCCAATCATGTGTTTCTTTTGGACCTGAGATACAAGGTTTGACAGATGAGAGAGCCAACTCAAGGTAGGAAGAATAAATTCTCTCTACCTGTGGCTCATTATAGTCCACAAACATTCTATGTGCACGAAGATAAGTCTCAATCATATTTACGTCTCATCACTATGACCAGTCGATTTCAAATACTCCAAAGTTATCCATAGGGAAGAATCCCATGGTTGCTCCATATTTAAAATGATAAGTGCACAAAGCTGCCACTATGAAACCTCATGTGGTCAAAGATTTATCATAACATATAAGTCAGTTAAATGGGCTCAACTTTCAATAGGGAATGTAGCTCCAACCATTAACTTCTAAGTACCAATATATGGCCTTGTAGCCCTTCAAAAAGTCTTCCCACTGCCTAAATCACCAAGCAAGCTCAATATTCTGCTTATCAGTGGTCACTCCCAAATTTTGTTACTTTGGTAGTACCTTTTGGAATGAGAGGGCATGGGATCGAAACTCGTGGCCGCTGCGATTTTGCACCATTTTTATGTTGTTTGAAATCTTCTTCCTTTGTTTTCAGTCTTTCCTTTTCTCTTTCTTGGCTTGTTAGTTGGAAAGAGCACATGCAATGATTTTGTGAAGTCCCACTGTGTCCCCTGTTGTTTTTCAATGAATAATAAAAATGGAGCATGTTTACTTAATGAGGACCACTTCCACTTCTAAGAATTACTAAGATACACTAGGCATCGGACCCCATGTTGATGTGGAGGGAAAATGGAATCGCGCATGTAAAGCTTTAAAAATTCTGAAATGATAGAAAAGGATGAAAAGACTTGGAGTGCGTGTGATATCACCAAGTCTGAAATATAGAACAAGAAGATGGGACTACATAAAATTATTGATACAATCTTTACTGAAACTACCATAACCTTTGGTGGTTACCTCTCAAAATCATTTGCAGTCATGTTCATTCCACCTATAGGTTGATGAAAAGACTAGCCATGTGAAAAGTCACTAATATTTCAACTCCATCAACGTGATCATTTGTATGATTATCCAAATATATTCCAATGCCCCTAATCTTTGAAAATACATTTCTCTAGAACATATGGAACAATAATGTTTGCTACAATTCACATAATTTGTTCAATCTGTGCCATCCATTTTGGTCTGCAAATATTGTTCTTTAACACTTCATTTCCATTTCAAAAACTGCATCAATACTCTCACTCAACAATAACATACAGTAACAAATATTTTAAGAAGATCAATGCATCTTGCCATACATCTTCAAGTCTTTTTTATTCTGTCAACAATATTTGTTCAGTTTTTTACAACTGCAGTCTGCTGCATGCTCCAATGATAAAAATGTTCACAAATTCACATTCAGATTCAAATGCATAAGTATACTAAGAAAGTCACACTCAAATCATATTTTATTAGCAGATTTGTATCAATGGCCTTGTAGAAATTTCTACCAACATACAAAGTATACAAACTATCTGCAAGTGGTTTCTTAACATGTTCAGATCCTCTTCAACAATCAAACAGTGTTAGAAAAAATTCTTCAACCTTCATTAGAAAAAAGGGGTAACAATGGAAAAACAACTTAGAAAACAGCTTCCAAAGTCATAGCAAAGAAAGGTATACTCAATTTGCTAAGTAGCTTCATAGTCAGTCTGTACAATCTTCAAATAATTTTGGGAATCAACAAGTAAAATCTTAACATATTCATCATCTTGAATATCAATCTAAGTAAGACACTTCACCAAAAATTCCCAGTATTCCATGGAAGTGTACCATACACTCAATGAGCATCCACAGGCTCAACGAGCCCAGTTTGTTAACAAACTAATAGATGGTCAGAAAACAACTTCAGCAACTCTAAACTCCACAATAGTATTGAACAAACAAGCAATGTAACCCATTAGCACAACTCAAACAACAATTCTATCTTAGCAAAATTCAAAACAAGCTGGGATAAACATCTCATACCGCAATTCTAACTCATAATAATGGAAAACAAGCTGGAATAAATATCTTGCAAAGCTTCAAAACAATACAATACTAGTTGAAGTATAAGTGTCTCTTTGGATCACTCTCTTGGTATTTGACTGTAGCTTCAAAATATGTAATGTCCTATTCAATTAGTAATCAATATTATGCCATTGGCTTGTGAAACTAAATCGTATCTTTTACAAGCTACTAGCTATGCTACTAGGAATGATCACTACAATGGGTAGTCTTCAATGATCACAAGGAAATAGTTGATCGCTGGCAACCAAAGACTTATGATGCTCACTCAAAATAACACCTGCTTGCCTGAAACTAATAATGAATTGGTTGTGTTTCGATGATGAGATTCTTGATGATCACTGATTCACTAATTAATTTTAATGAACAATGTGAATTCTTTCCATTCCATCACGTCTAGGTACTGTGCAAGAGAACTAGTGCAAGAAGGACGAATGCTTGATATGTAATACCAATCCGTGGCGCTGCCTCGTTCATATCCTCAAGTTCAAAGGCCTCACACATTACTCATATATTCATTCTTATAACAATAATACTCCTTTCAATGATTCAAATAATGTATTATATATTCTATTTATTGAATCCTTCTTTTTTTATCGAAGAGACAACAAAACCGTCACTCCGATATAGAAGACTCCTACAGATTTTAGGGTTTGCTGCTATCTTTCCATATTCTCTCCATTGGCATATACATAGCCTTATATAGGAATATCCATATGGAGATAAAAAAACTCGATAGCTAGTAGAATTAAAGCCAATAATGTTTCCAGTGTATGTAATGCAATCATAAACCAATGATAACTGTTCCTTGAAGACATTATTTTCAATTGTCTCAAGAGCTGCAGAGAGTTGCTGTATAACTAGCTAATAGGCATAATACTTCAATTTTATATATTTCATGAGTTGTATGACACACATCAACTAAGATCCAAAAATTAATAGCAGGAAAGCATATACCAAAGATGATTTTTCATGTACATTGCTTGACAATATTTACCCCTACATTGGAATTGAACCAACAATCTTACACATGCATTCCTAACTATTCCAAAAAATTTGCATTTAGTTGGGTGAACTAATCTTGAAGTCCATATAAGGTAAGCATTTTTGGAAAAAATGACTGGAGATGTCTAGTTCCAACAAACTTAATGTTGTTGTGACAATCATGCATTGTCCTTGCATCATCATTTATGACTGCACCTCTTCATTTAGAATGATTGTTCCTCTTGATTTTTCTCTGTCAAGGACAATAACTCATTACCCATTTGGATAGCTTGATCCTTTGTTATGCTTTCTTCCTTTAAGGCTCCACCTACAAAAATGATTGCTCCTTGTATGATTTCACTATGACAGCTAGCAAAGAACCATTGATGAGACATGATGCATTGAAATACTTGTATCTACACATTCAGCAAACATGATAGGAAAACAATTGAAGTTTAGTAGCCTCTTTTATCAATTAGATGATCTTCTCTTTTTGGCACCTGCTTATGATTGTATATCTACATCTGATGCCTTTTTATCCCTTCCTTCTTGCTAATTAGATGCTTTAATGAAAGGTAGCATGTACATTTTGATATTATTGCATATAGGAGTGATGGCATCCTGAGCTCTAATGTGTTTTTTTCTCTCTCTTGTAGGTGACCTTGGAGAGTGATTGAGAGTCTGAAGATGATGCTGCCAACTGTGGGGTTCATTACTTAGGCAATGACGGATCCACTTCCTCTCATATATGTTTACTTTTTATTTCAAATATACTTGTTTTCTTTCATTGCATTTTTGTACAGTCAATCCCACGACTTGTGTGGAAATCTATGAGCACATTTCTCTTTATGAATATAAACAATTATTTCATGCAATGATTTGTGTATTACTTCTCCTTTCATAAATGAATTGCGTAAAGATAAACTGAAAATGATTGCATGGTACAATTGTTTATGATCATGAGTAGATTTTAGCAAACTTTTGTGTACCTTTTTCACTTAATAATTGGATTAACTGTAATGGATGAACCATGAAAATAATAAAAAACTCATAGGTTAGCTTTCCCTTCTCCTGCCAGTCTTAGGATATTTCTTGCTTTGTTGGGGTGTCTTGCCCGTCCTTATCTAGCTCATGTAGCAGTTCTTACTAAGTTGCTACATGATTCTGGTAATGGTGACAACCAGAATGGCCCTCCACTAGAGTAGTAGGCCTTCTAGGGTTGACTGTGAGCCTTCCACTTTCTTTACCTTTCCCCTTGAACCTATATGCTTCTCCAAAGCAGCAAATATCAGTGTTGTCCCAACTTGACTTGATTGGGCTAAAATGCACAATTAGGTAACATTTTTTGTGACCTCTATGTCAATTTTACCTACTAAAACTCTAACGACTAGTTGCCTAGTATATCCATTAGGCAATAGAGTCTTTCCTTGGCCTTTACAACTCAGAAAATTTATTGAAACCCAGCTTCTAGAAAAAGAACAGCAACAAAACAAACTAAAAAGAGAACAAAACTGGCTCTAAACATGGCTAGCCAACTGTGCAACAACACTTCTTGGAAAGCAAAAAAATGAACTGAAACTATTGTGCAATAAGCACTTATTAACTGAAACATCTACTTCTACTATGATACATTTGAAAACCCATGCTCCTTAGAAACAATGTTTGAGGTGAATCCCATTGATTGGGATAGGTAACACCTCACCTTCCATATTGGCCAGCTGAAAAGCATTATGTTGTTTGCATTTAGCAATCATGAATGGGCCACCCCACATAGCATCAAACTTGTTGTGCTTACCAGGTCTACTTTTCAATTCATCCCATTTAAGGAAAATGTCTCCCTCCTTGAAGTGTCTAGGTGATGCCCTTTTGTCAAATGTCCTCTTCATTTACATATGATGCATCTCCAACTGCTATGTTGTTTGTTTCCTTGTTTCTTTCAGCTCTAATAACTCAGACAACCGTACTTCCATAGGACCTTCTTCCATCATTTCAGGTTCTTTCATGAGGCTTAGAGCTGGTAACTCAGCTAAAATGGGTAGCTTGGCTTCGCTCCCATACACAAGCATAAATGGAGACTGACATGTTGATCTTTTAGGTGTCACCCTATTAGCCCATAAGGCTAATTTTAGTTTTGAATGCCAAGTCCTCTAGTTGTCCTCTATAGTCCTTTTGATAATCCTGATTAGGTTCTTATTAGTGGACTCAGCTTGTTCATTGCCCTGAGGGTAGTAGTTTGAAGAAGTACTTAAGTAAACACCATGTTAAATGGCCTAGTCAGTTAGTTTCATGCCAACAAAAGCTAAAGCATTGTCTAAAATAATAGAATCTGGTACACCAAACTTGGCTATTAACTCTTCATAAAAATTTAAAACAAAACTCTCATCCTTCAAAGCTACTTCTTATGTCCACTTGGTGAAATAATATGTAGCTATCGACACTCATTTGTGGCCAAAACTAGATGGAGGGTTAATGGCCCCAATGAAATCAAGGCCCCACTTGGTAAAAGGTTGATCAAATGAAATGGGTTGTAGTGGCAAGGTTGCCAACTTCTGTTTGCCTGCAAATAGTGCATATTTCACACATTTGCTCACCCATGCATGCACATCTTTGAAAAGAGAAGGCCAATTTAATACCCAGCCTTCATGATCTTCAGGGTTGTTGTTAGGGGTACAAAATGACCACCAGCCGGTCCATCATGGAACTCATGCAAGACCTTTTCAATATGGTCTGATTCTATGCATCTTAAAAGTACACCATTACAATCTTTTATAAACAAGGTATCATTCAAGATAACATATGGAATGGATTGAAGTCTGAAATACCTGCTTTTAGTAGCATTTAGCCATGCTGGGCACTCACTAGTCTGCAAGTAGTGTACCGTTTCATGTGTCTAGCTAGTGCCATATGCTGGGAGAACAGGTTGTACCTCATGATTAGCCATCAATATAGCTTCTTTTTGTACTTCTAAGTTATTTTCTACACTCTTAGCAAGTTGTTCACACAATCCTTTACCTCTAACTAGCTTAGTAACTTTAATATCCACATCATATTCCATTACCTTAGTTACTCATCCATCTCTTTTGTCTCCTAAATCCTTTCTTAACAAGAACTCTTTTACACTAGGATTGGCAACCATCAACTAAATTTTATTGTTAGAAAGCATGTGCCTAAACTTTTTAAGGCTCCTAATAACAGCAAGCACATGTTTTTCTACAAATGAATACCTATGTTCATAGCCCTCTAATCCTTGGCTGAAAAAGGCAATTGACTGCTCCAGGTTGTCCTTGCTTTAGTGTGTTAGCATAGCAGAAATAGTATCAGTTCCTCCATAAGCATACAATATGAAATCTTTCAAAAAATCTAGATTTATCAATGTTGGTGCTGCTGCTATTGCTGCTTTGATGTCCTCCAAATTGTTTTTCCCTTCCTTGATCCAGTTGAAACCCATGTTCTTTTTCAACATAGATGTTAGAGGCTTCAAAAGACTAGCAATATTTGGAATGAACCTTCTTACAAAGTTAATTCTGCCTAAGAAACTTTGCAGTCCCTTTTTGTGAGCTAGTAAAGGTAAGGAAGAAATGACACTTACTCTTTCTAGATCAATTGTGATCCCATGCTTGGAAACCATGTGACCTAGGAGCTTACCTTCATGGACAACAAAGATACACTTTTTTGGATTGAGAGAGACACCATACTCTATGCACCTATCAAAGACTTGCCTTCGATGAGAAAAATGATCTTTTGCATCTTTTGAAAATACAATGATATCATCTAAATAAACCAATACAAACTTGTTCATGATACCCTAAAAGGCCATATCCATGGCTCTCTGAAAGGTTATTCTAGCATTTAACAGCCCAAAAGGCATCTTCTTGTAAGTAATTGTACCCCATTTTGTTGTGAATGTTGTTTTGAATTGATCCTCTTCTTTAACCAAAATCTGATTATAACTTGAGAATCCATCTAGCAATGAGAACTTCTCAGAACCTAATACAACTTGCATAATCTGCTCCATTGAAGGTAGCAGGTAATGTTCATTTAATGAAGCTCTATTTAAGTCCCTGAAATCAACACACAACTTGATTTCACCATTTTTCTTTCTCATAGGCACCAAATTTGATACCCAGGATGTATGTTTGATGGGAAATATAATGTTGCTCTGAATCAACTTGTTAACTTCAATTTTCATAAGAATTTCTAGCTTGGGAACAAGAGGTCTTTGCTTTTGCCTCACTCATTTTGCATCCAGTTCTAGTTTAATGGTATGTTGTGCTAGTTATGGATTAAAACCTTTCAGATCTTTATATTCCCAAGAAAAAATGTCATCATATTCTTGACATAATAAAACAAATACATGCTTATCTTCTTCAGTACATACCTTTCCTAGCTTGAGAAGTTTATCCTTAAAAATCTCAACAGATTCATAATGTTCCTCCTTGATTAGTATGCTGGCCTTTTCTTTTCTCAGCTAATCATCTGAATTAAAAATTGACTCCAAGGTAACAAAACCATTTAGTAGCTTGTTTGTCTTGAGTTGGAGAATTTGATCTTCAAATTGCTACTGTAATTTCTATTGATTTCCAGTTGAAAACTCAACCTCCTCAATGAGAAAATTGGCAATCTGCTCATCACTATCAAACAACTGCCAATGGATGTTGTTATCTGGGACTGATGGTCTCACAACTATATTTACATATTGTTGTTGTTCAATATTTATGATTTCTTTTGGGATATCAAACTTAGCTCCCATGGCTATCAGCTTATTAGCCTATTTATTTTGGTTTCCTAGCACAGACAGTAGGTTAAAAGCATCAAAATCTTTAATTAAATTCCATATTAAGTGCTTATATGACTTTAAGTAAGTCATTTTTGGTGACATTTACATTTCTTACTTGATTTGCACAACTAACTCACTGTCACCAAATACCTACAAACACTTGATATTCTTCTTCCTAGCCCATTCCAACCCATGAATGAGTGCTTTATCCTCTGTTGTATTGTTAGTACAGCTGAAAGCAAATTAAAAAGCTACATAATATTTCTCACCTTCAGGGGAAATGAACATGGCTCTGCCACCAACACCAATTTTACTTCTTGCACCATCAAAATACAGCTGCCATAAGTCATTACCTTATTGTTCTGATTGTTGTTCCTATTGGTTGTCCTCCATGAGGTTAGGAACAGTCTAATTTTGGTTATGGATCATATAAATTCCTAATCCAGCCTCTTCCATTTGTTTGTAAGGGTCATCTTCATGGTTTTCAAATCCCATTCATCTAAAAAAAGATCAACAATGTTGTCTATTGGGGTATTACTTTCCTAGACAACAAGTTGTTCTTCTTCATGATAAGTTAAATTAACATTTACAACACTAGGAACATAGGGTTCAATGTGATCTTTGGCAATGGGTTCAGATTTGACAGTTACTCTTGTACCATAGCTTGTCCTAAAACACATATGTGACCAATCAGCTGACAAATAGCCACCCAGCTTTATTGTAAAATCCTTAGAAAGGCATAAAACAAAGTATGGGGGTAGGTCTATAACATATATATCTTGTCAGATTGAAAACTTTGGGCAAGCATGCAAGGTAAGACCTAAGTTATTGATAACTCCAATAGTATTGATGGATGTACCATCTAGCTGTACTACTGCTTTGGATAGTGGTTCATAAGTCAAACCCAACTTATCTACTATTTGTTTAGGCATTACTGAGGTATTGGCACCTGAATCAATCATGTAGTTATGAACTAGGTGTTTACCAATAATTAGAGATACATAGAATGAGGTTGGTTTGACATCATGAGTTTGTTGTTCTTTTTGGACTAGTCGATCATTTGCAAGCACAACTCCTGGATGGTCTCTAGGTTGGTTTTGATTGGGCTCATTGGTCAAAGAAACATTAGATAAGGCTTTCTGCAACAAGTCTTTTTGGCCTGGAAGAAACAATGAATCCCACATAGACATTCTTAATTTGCTTTCTTCATATGTTCTAAAATATTGAAAGGAATAGTAACAACCTTTGGTTTCCCTCTTGGAACAATGAAATCCACTTGTTGTTGTATTGGCTGTGGCTACCCTTTTAGTTGATCCCTATTTGGAACATGATGTCCTCTTGGTGAAAATTGAATATTAGGTGTTTGTGATGAACCGGTAGCACCTTGCTGGCTTGTTTGGGCCTAATTTTATCCTCTACTGGTGCAGGAGCACCTAACACAAGGTGGCCACCATGAGGCCAAAATGGTGTTAAGTTGAGTTTTTTTTTAGTTATTGTAGTGAATAAGGTCTTATAAGATCATATTTTGATTTAATAAGGTCTAATGGACCACTTCCTAAGTGTTTGTAATAAGTTTGGATCCATTTTGTAGGCATTTGTCCAAAATGCCATGTTTTTGTCGATGTTGTCGTATTGTTGTCACATGGTGAAACTATAACCAAGGATGGATCCAATAGATGTAATAAGGTTGTTTGATTCTCCTTAGGTGTGTCTAGGATGTTTGTGGCCCTTTGAGGGTAGTTGGGCTCTTGTAGCCTTCAATATTGTCAAAATGTGCAAAGTTGTTTGGCAACGTTTACAAAGTATAAAGCAAACAAAGGGCAAAACTATAAAAAACCAATAGTCACCCTCTTGAAAAGTAGTTGGGGATAGTTGGAATTGTAATGACATGTTTAAAATTCTTCTCAAGGGTCGAGGCAAGGCAGTAGTTGGAGTTGGTGATCAAGAAATACAAACAAACACTATGATTTCTTAGAATTTTCTATTTTTTTACTATTCCTGTGCATAGTATGATCCTGTACAGATTGGATATGGCCTAAATCATACATGCTGGGATAGAGGACTAAGTTACCTTTCTTTTGGTTCTGGTTTGGGAAATTGTCATTGAGAAATAAAGGAGTTCTACTCGTTCTTCTGGAAGTGGGTCTGAAACCCTCAAAATCAGGGTTTGATCACCAAAATGTGAATAACTTTCCATTCCACCATGGAAAACATATAAATCCTAGTGGAATGGTAGGTCTTAGGGTTACCTATGAGATTCTTTTTGTTTCAGGAGGAAATATGGTGTTTTGTGAAAGATATCTGATGCCCTAGGCCTGACATCTCTATGTGACAGGCCTAACTGTGAGGGTTAGAAGCCTAAAACTTGCAAATGGTGAAGGGTTGTGCAAATACAAGACTTGGAATGTGTCTAGAGAGTCTTATTAAGACTTAGAGAACTTTTTTTTGTGACTAAGGAATGTTGGGGAGTGTGTAGAGTCAAAGTTCTTTCTGTGATCAGGGCTAATTAGGCCTAGTCCTAGAGAGGACAATCAAGGAAATGAGTGATCTGTTCCAAAAAAAAGCATAGGTAAATTTCTGGTATGTTGTTAGGGATCAAAAAGGGTACTTGAATCTAAGTTCCTTTTCTTGGGTTGAGCCCATACAAGAAATTTATTTTGACTGTCCCAGCTTAGTAGGGCTACAAGGATTGGCAAGCCAATATAGTGAATGAAGGGTAGATGGTATACTCCAAGTGTAAGGGTGGATGGGATGATTAAAACTAGTCAAAATAAACTTTTCTAAACTCTCTCCATGTCTATTATCCTCCATGGTTGTGTAGAACTAAGTTTGAGTAGTTGGGTTGTTTGGTGAAGAGAACAATAGACATTGTTGGGTGTGCCAAGTTTGGGCATATTTGAGAGAAGTTGTGTCAAGAAAAACACCTTCCCTACCATACTCTGCATCAGAGTGATATCAGAGCAAAGGGAGTAGGTTCCTTGAAGGTAGAAGTTGAAAGTTGAGAGAAGAAAGGTTGAGAAGTTAAGAACAAGATGCCTCCAAAAGGTGGGTCAGCAGTTGCTAGGGAATTGAAAGCCCTGAGAGAGAAGGTTGCAGCCTTAGAAGCCAGAGATAGAAGGAGAAGAGATAGTGAAGATGAGAGTGATGAAGATGAAGAGGGTGAGAATGAAGTCCCTCAAGAAGAAGAGTTGGATCCAGAGGATGCAAGGATGGCAAAACTCCTTGAGGCGGTCAGAGCAAGTGACCACAAAGCCAAAGCAGATCTACCCATGTATGGTGGTAAACTAGATGGAGAAAAACTCATAGACTAGATTGGGGCATTGGAAAACTATTTTGAATGTGAAGAGGTGGAAGAGAATCAGAAGGTAAATGTGGCTAAGTCAAGGTTGAAGGGACATGCCCTACTTTGGTGGGATTGTGTATAAGCTGATAGGTGGAAGAAGGACAAGCCAAAGATCACTTCATGGTACAATATGGTGGAAAAGATGAAAGGGAAGTTCTTACCTAATGACTACAAGGTTCGATTATACAAGAGGCTGCAAAATCTAAGACAAAAGGACATGGATGTACAAGCCTATATAGAGGAGTTCCACAAGTTAGACATAAGGGCAGCACATGAGGAAGATGTTGAGGAAAAGGTTGCAAGATATCTTCATGGTTTGAGGTATAATATTCAGGATGAACTTAGTCTCTCCACACCTAGGATAGTAGAGGAGTGCTACAAGTTGGCCATGAAGGCTGAGGAGAAGTTGAGAAGAAGACAAGACATGTCCATGAGAGGGAGAGGCAGAAATACTAGGGGAAAGGGAACTTTTTCTATAAGCAAACAACCATATGAAGACCAAGAGGAAACCAACAAAGGTAAGGAACAAAGTGTAGACCAAAGAGGAGGTTTTAGGGGCTCAAGAGGAAGATTTGGAGGAGGAAGAGGTTCAACTACATTCATAGGAATGTGCTACAATTGCAATGAAATTGGTCACACAACATTCAAATGTCTAGAAAGGCAAGGTTCATCATCAGGAGGTGATAGGAAGAATGAAAAAATGGTTCAACTTGTGCAAGAAGAGGATGAAGGAAGTGTCCATTTTCCAAGTCAAGGATGTGAACCAAAAGTTGGAGAAGCATTGATGCTAAGGAGAACACTCTTGAAGACATCCAAGGACAAGGAGATGACACAAAGGAGAGCACTTTTCAGGACCAATTGCAAAAGCAAAGGTAAAGTATGCAAGGTAGTAATAGATTCTGGTTCAATAGATAATATGGTGTCTAGGGAAATGGTGGATAAATTAAACCTAGAAAGGATTCCTCATCAAACTCCTTACAAACCATCTTGGGTAAGTGATAGTCAATCACTTTTGGTAGATGAACAAGCATATATTGATTTTCAGATTGGAGAATATAAGGATAGGGTTTTATGTGACATTTTGCCCATGGATTTTTGTCAACTACTTTTAGGTAGGCCATGGCAATTTGATAGGCAATCATTATATGATGGATATGCTAACAAATACACCATCAAGAAGGATGGGAGAACTTTTGTGTTGACACCATTACAAGAGGATGTTGAAGCAAAGAAGGCAGCCAAGGTCATCTTGGTGGGTAAGAAAGAGTTTGTGAAGCTCAATGAAGAAGAGACAAGGAAAGTTGAGGATACCTCAAAGAGTGGGGTTGCCAAAGATCAAAGTTTTAATGTGGTTTTATTTTTGAATGATGGAGATCAGATGGTGATGTCTGAGATGGATCAGAAGAAGGTCAAAGAGTAGGTCTACAAGTAGCCACATGGTGGTTGGAAAGAAGAAGATGCTATCATAGTAGGGACCATTGTTTGTCCTCTAGAGCCAACAAGAGTTGAAAGACAATTATATTCTACCATAGCAATAGTACAAGAAGCATCAACCAAGGTTTTGAATGTATGTGTTCAGGTAGACATGACAATAAGGAAGAATGGCAAGCAAAGTACAGGTCTGGTTGCAAGCACTCACTCATGGCAATTTGTGAGTAGGGTCTACAATGCTAGGCATGAGTTTTTGCTTCCATGGAAGTAGGTTGCAGTCTAGAGATCATGGGGAAGACATGAGGCAGCAGAAGATAAAGGTGAAGCAAGACAAAGAATCAACTCATGTGGCATGAGTTCTTTTCTAGGCGGGGTGTATGGTGCAAGAGCACCTAACACAAGGTGGCCACCATGAGGCCAAAATGGTGTCAAGTTGAGGTTTTGTTTTAGTTTTTGTAGTGAATAAGGTTTTATAAGATCATATTTTGATGTACTAAGGTCCAATGGACCACTTCCTAAGTGTTTGTAATAAGTTTGGATCCATTTTGTAGGCATTTGTCCAAAATGCCATGTTTTTGTCAATGTTGTCATATTGTTGTCACATGGTGAAAATGTAACCAAGGATGGATCCAATAGATGTAATAAGGTTGTTTGAGTCTCCTTAGGTGTATCTAGGATGTTTGTGGCCTTTTGAGGGTAGTTGGGCTCTTGAAGCCTTCAATATTGTCAAAATGTGCAAAGTTGTTTGGCAACTTTTGTAAAGTGTAAAGCAAACAAAGGGCAAAACTATAAAAAAACAACAGTCACCCTCTTGAAAAGTAGTTGGGGGCAGTTGGAACTATAATCACATGTTTAAAATTCATCCCAAGGGTTGAGGCAAGGTAGTAGTTGGAGTTGGTGATCAAGAAATACGAACACTGTGATTTCTCAAAATTTTTTGTTTCTTTTACTATTCTCATGCATAGTATGATCCTGTACCGATTGGATATGACCTGAATTGTACATGGTGGGATAGAGGACTGAGTTACCTTTCTTTTGGCTCTGGTTTGGGCAATTTTCATTGAGAAATAAAGGAGTTCTTCTCATTCTTCTAGAAGTGGATATGAAACCCTCAAAATCAGGGTTTGATCACCAAAATGTGAATAACTTTCCATTCCACCATGGAAAAAATCTAAATCCTGGTGGAATGGTAGGTTGTAGGGTTACCTATGAGATTGTTTTTGTTTTAGGATGAAATATGGTGTTTTGTCAAAGATATCCGATGCCCTAGGCCTGGCATCTCTATGTGACAGGCCTAACTGTGAGGGTTAGAAGTCTAAAACTTGCAAATGGTGAAGGGTTGTGCAAAGACAAGACTTGGAGTGTCTAGAGAGTCTTATGAAGACTTAGAGAACTTCTTTTGTGACTGAGGGGTGTTGGGGAGTGTGTAGAGTCAGAGTTCTTTCTATGATCAGGGCTAATTAGGCCTAGTCCTAAAGAGGACAGTCAAGGAAATGAGTGATCTGTTCCAAAATTACCATAGGTAAATTTCTAGTATGTTGTTAGGGATCAAAAAGGGTACTTGAATCTGAGTTCCTTTTCTTGGGTTAAGCTGATACAAGAAAGTTATTTTGATTGTCCCAGCTTAGTAGGGCTACAAGGATTGGCAAGCCAATATAGTGAATGAAGGGTAGATTGTATACTCCAAGTGTAAGGGTGGATGGGATGATTAAAACTAGTCAAAATAAACTTGTCTAAACCCTCTCCATGTCTATTAGCCTCCATGGTTGTGTAGAACCAAATTTGAGTAGTTGGCTTGTTTGGTGAAGAGAACAATAGACATTGTTGGATGTGTCAAGTTTGGGCATATTTGAGAGAAGTTGTGTCAAGAAAAATGCCTTCCCTACCATACTCTACATCATCTACCAGCTTGGTGTCCTATATCAATGGCTCTCTTTTTTGCCCTTGTGTTGGCTACTATGGACTGGGCTGATTGGTTTTGCCCTTGTGTATGGTTTACCCCACAGAACTCCTCACCCTACCAATTCACAAGTGTTGCATTAGGTTGCTCATATTCAGGATGAGAAACTTGTTGTTCTAGGTTTTCTTGTAATATATTTTGCAGGAAAACAACATTATTTTGCACCATTAAGGCCTGATTTATCATGCCATTTGAGCAAGTTGATTGGTTATGTGGTTGGTTACATGGGTAACACCAGTCATACTCTTGTGCCATATTATTCTGAACTAGAACTAGCTCTCTAGAAGAGCTAGCAGCATGTTGGTTATAAGGCTGATATGGTCTTGTGTTAAAATTTCTTCATTGGCCTTGGTTATCAGCCTGGTATGGAGGTCTATTTTGCTGGTTATTTTGTTAGGCCTGATAAGGTCTATAAACCTGATTTGGTTGCTTTTTAATATTCACCAATTTATTGCCAATTATTTGTAACAACCCTTTATCTCCTGAAGCTCTTGGGAGGGGGAGGGGATAGCTTTTGTCTGAGTAGTAACTTGATAATTTAGAGCTGGTACAGTAGGTACTGTAGAAATAGGTGGGATTTGCAATGGGACAGGGGGTTATACCTCTAGAAAAATAGTCATTGGGGGTATTGGGGCTATCTTACCAGCCTGAATTAGGTTGTTTTCAGCTCTTATGGCAATATCATAAGCATCTGGTACTGTTGTACACCCATTGATTCAACCATTACTGCAATATCACTATTTAGAGCTTTAAGAAAGTACAAAAATACATGATTGGCAGTAGGCCAAGTTACTGGTGTTGGTATTCTGTCCCAAGTCCTTTAAAAATGGAAGTTAAAATTTGCCATGTGCTCTTGTGGAGCTCTCTTTATTGTACTCTATTTTTCAACCAATGATAAGTTGTCTGACTTGTCTTCAAATTGCTTATTCAATGTTTCACCCAATAGATCCCATGAAGTGATTAAACCTACAATCAATCCTCTATACCACTAAAGTGCCTTACCCTTTAGAGATGCAGCCAAAAGTCTCACTACAACATTCTTCTACATTATATGATGGACTGAACATAATGTAGCCACATCCCTAATATGTTCAATAGAAGTAGTTTGATCTTCACCGATGAAAAAAGGCAAACTCTTAAGAGTTGCTACCAAAATATCATCATGCTGAGAAAACTGCAGTGGGCTACCAGCATTAAATGTCACAAAAGGCAACTGCCTTCTACCCGCCATTGGTGGAGGTTGTGGAGCTTGTCCTTGATTGTTTGGTACTTGATTTCTTTGAACAAACCCTATAGTCTTGAGATTTGGAGGAGTAGAATGGGTTCTTCCCATTGCACTAGGAGCTCTCCTTACTGTCCTACCTCTTCTTTTTGGTGGTGACAACTGTAGATAATCAAATGGAGTTGAACTTCCCCTTGTTTGGATCCTTCTCATGTGCTATCTATACTGGATCTACAAAAAAAATCAAAAGAAAGAGTTGCCAGATATGTTTTTTTACCTCAAAAGGCTGAAACTCTATTGTTCATACCAAGACAACAAAGAAAATTGTATTCAAATCACCTGAAACTCAGTTTAGAGTCCCATTGGGCATGCCAAAAAGTGTTGTCATGAAGGATTGCACCCTTGTTAAGCACTAAGCCTAACAATCTTGTGACACATTGGATCACTTTCAGACTGTGGGTTGTCTATATTGAAAGTGAACCTCCAGAAGAGATGGCTCCCTTTAAAGCCTCTTGAATTTGATATTTTTCAAGGAAAAGAGTTAGAAAGGTAACTAAGGGTAAGTGCAAGAAGATGGGGGGCCAAAAAGGGGTCTTAAGTGGCCACTTTTTTTCTGAAATCAGGAAATACTGGCCTTGGATGAGAAATTGAGCATAGTTACACTCAAAATTTAGAGATGCAACCAAAACAATGTTTGTAGTGCTCCGAGTCTACTTTCTAAACTACTATTTTCTTTTGAAAATGGCATAGATTAAGGGGTTCAAAAGAGGGAGCCACAGAAATTGGTGTTGTTTCTGTCAAAAAAACATAACATAGCATGTTTTGTGGCTCCCTCAAAAGGTCAACTTTTTTTTGGTATTTTTAAAATCGCTTCAGTGAGAAATTAGCTAATAGCATGTAGTTTATGCCCGATTTTTCTGATAATTTTTTGATGAATATTTGATTTTTTACTAATTTTTAAAGTGGACACATCCTAAAAAACATAATTTTGGCCGTGCTACCCCTATAAATTTTGAAAACTAATTGAAAATTTTTTTTTTTTTTTTAATATTTGTAGAATGGAGTCTAGTTTCTAAATATGTAATTTTTTTGAAATTTGAATGAATAGTTATTTTACAATGAAAAAAAGACCAAACAGTGGTTTTTGCATAAAAACGGACACACAAACAAAAGAAATTAAAGATGAAAGGCTTAACATTGTTAAAATGTGAAAAAAATCACATCGTCAAATAGCTAAGAGAAAGCCTAACATTACCCATGTGTTCGATTTGTTCAACCTTGAATCACGTGCAAATCTGAGGGTTAGCACAAACGAAATTATGTGAAATTTTGAAGAATATAGAAAAACACGTCTGTGACTATTCATAAGGCACTCCAAGCCTTTGGGTTGGAAATCCAAAGCAAATCCCAAGCCCAAGGCTTGGGATTCCCAAAGCAAGAAATAACGCGAGCGCGTTATAACGCGCTCGTGTTATGTTTCGCCTTGCATTTTTCTTTCCCGTAAGTCTGTATTTTGCCATGTTTGACATAACGCGAGCATGTTATAACGCGCTCGCGTTATGTCCCACTCAAATTTTTTTACGTTCAAGGCTATTAATCATGAGGGTTAAGGCATAAGGGATAGAGTTGGAAGGTTTATGGATAAGGGATTAGCGTTTAAGGTATAGTATCGAGCCCGTTGAGGGTCTAGGAATAGCGATAGCGTTTACGGTTTAGGGATGAGGGATGATAGATTATGGTTGAGGGTCGAGGGATCAAAGTTAAGGGTTGAGGGATTAGGGTTTGACATTAAGGGTTGAGGGTTGAGGTTCAAGGGTCAAGGGTTTAGGGATAGGGTTTAGGGTCGAGGGATTAGGGTTAAAGTAGAGTGTGGAGGGTGTAAGGATTAGGGATAGGGTTGGAGGGTTTAGGGATAAGGGATTAGGGTTTAAGGTATAGTATCAAGTCTGTTGAGAGTTTAGGAATAGGGATAGCATTTAGGGATTAGGGATGAGGGATTATAGTTGAGGGATGATGGATTAGGTTTGAGGGTTGAGGGATTAGGGTTTAGGGATAAGGTTTAGGGTTGAGGGTTGAGGGATTAGGGTTTAAGGTATAGTGTTGAGGGTTGAGGGTTGAGGGTTTAGGATTAGGGTTTAGGGTTGAGGATTAGCATTTAATGTCGAGGTTAGGGTTAGAGTGTCGAGGGTAGAGGGATTAGGGATAGGGTTTAGGGTTGAAGGTTTAAGGATTGAGGGTTGAGGCTTTAGGGATGAGGGTTTAAGGCTTAAGATATAGTGTCAAGTGTTGAGGGTGTAGGGATAGGGTTTAAGTTTTAAGGGTTAAGGGTTGAGGGATATGGATTAGGGTTTAAGGTATAGTGTTGAGGGTCAAGGGATCAGAGTTAAGGGTTGAGGGATTAGGGTTTGACGTTGAGGGTTGAGGGTTGAGGTTCGAGGGTCAAGGGTTTAGGGATAGGGTTGAGGGTCGAGGAATTAGGGTTAAAGTAGAGTGTGGAGGGTATAAGGATTAGGGATAGGGTTGGAGGGTTTAGGGATAAGGGATTAGGGTTTAAGGTATAGTATCGATTCTGTTGAGGGTGTAGGAATAGGGATAGCATTTAGGGTTTAGGGATGAAGGATTAGAGTTGGGGGATGACAGATTAGGGTTGAGGGTTGAGGGATTAGGGTTTAGGGATAAGTTTTAGGGTTGAGGGCTGAGGGATTAGGGTTTAAGGTATAGTGTTGAGGGTTTAGGGATAGGGTTTAAGGTTGAGGGATTAGGATTTGACGTTGAGGGTTGAGGGTTGAGGGTTTAGGGTTAGGGTTGAGAGATGAGGGATTAGAGTTAAGGGTTGAGGGAATAGGGTTTGATGTCGAGGGTTGAGGGTTGAGGTTCGAGGGTTAAGGGTTTAGGGATAGGGTTGAGGTTGAAGGGATTAGGGTTAAATTAGAGTGTGGAGGATGTAAGGATTAGGGATAGGGTTGGAGGGTTTAGGGATAAGGGATTAGAGTTTAAGGTATAGTATCGAGTCTGTTGAGGGTTTAGGAATAGGGATAGCATTTAGGGTTTAGGGATGAGGGATTAGAGTTGAGGGATGAGGGATTAGGGTTGAGGGTTGATGGATTAGGGTTTAGGGATAAGGTTTAGGGTTGAGGGTTGAGGGATTAGGGTTTAAGGTATAGTGTTGAGGGTTGATGGTTTAGGGATAGGGTTTAGGTTTGAGGGATTAGGGTTTAGGGTTGATGAACTAGGGTTTAATGTTGAGAGTTGAGGGTTGAGGGTTGAGGGTTGAGGTTGAGGGATAGGGTTAATGGTCAAGGGATTAGGGTTAAATAAGAGTGTCAATGGTAGAGGGATTAGGGTTTAAGGTATAGTATCGAGCCTGTTGAGGTTCTAGGAATAGGGATAGCGTTTAGGGTTTAGGAATGAGGGATTAGAGTTGAGGGATGACGGATGACAGATTAGGGTTGAGGGTTGAGGGATTAGGGTTTAGGGACAAGGTTTAGGGTTAGGGTTTAGGGTTGAGGGATTAGAGTGAAGGGTTGAGGGATTAGAATTTGGCATTGAGGGTTTAGGGTTTAGGATCAGGGTTAAAGGTTGAGGGATCAGAGTTAAGGGTTGAGGGATTAGGGTTTGATGTTGAGGGTTGAGGGTTGAGGTTCGAGGGTCAAGGGTTTAGGGATAGGGTTGAGGGTCGAGGAATTAGGATTACAGTAGAGTGTGGAGGGTATAAGGATTAGGGATAGGGTTGGAGGGTTTAGGGATAAGGGATTAGAGTTTAAGGTATAGTATCGAGTCTATTGAGGGTTTAGGAATAGGGATAGCATTTAGGGTTTAGGGATGAGGGATTAGAGTTGAGGGATGAGGGATTAGGGTTGAGGGTTGAGGGATTAGGGTTTAGGGATAAGGTTTAGGGTTGAGGGTTGAGGGATTAGGGTTTAAGGTATAGTGTTGAGGGTTGATGGTTTAGGGATAGGGTTTAGGTTTGAGGGATTAGGGTTTAGGGTTGATGAATTAGGGTTTAATGTTGAGGGTTGAGGGTTGAGGGTTGAGGTTGAGGGATAGGGTTAATGGTCAAGGGATTAGGGTTAAATAAGAGTGTCGATGGTAGAGGGATTAGGGTTTAAGGTATAGTATCAAGCCTGTTGAGGGTCTAGGAATAGGGATAGCGTTTAGGGTTTTGGAATGAGGGATTAGAGTTGAGGGATGACAGATGACAGCTTAGGGTTGAGGGTTGAGGGATTAGGGTTTAGGGACAAGGTTTAGGGTTAGGGTTGAGGGATTAGGGTTTAAGGTATAGTGTTGAGGGTTTAGGGATAGGGTTTAGGGTTGAGGGATTAGAGTGAAGGATTGAGGGATTAGAATTTGGCGTTGAGGGTTTAGGGTTTAGGATTAGGGTTGAAGGTCGAGGGATCAAAGTTAAGGGTTGAGGGATTAGGGTTTGATGTTGAGGGTTGAGGGTTAAGGTTCGAGGGTCAAGGGTTTAGGGATAGGGTTGAGGGTCGAGGAATTAGGGTTAAAGTAGAGTGTGGAGGGTATAAGGATTAGGGATAGGGTTGGAGGGTTTAGGGATAATGGATTAGAGTTTAAGGTATAGTATCGAGTTTGTTGAGGGTTTAGGAATAGGGATAGCATTTAGGGTTTAGGGATGAGGGATTAGAGTTGAGGGATGAGGGATTAGGGTTGACGGTTGAGGGATTAGGGTTTAGGGATAAGGTTTAGGGTTGAGGGTTGAGGGATTAGGGTTTAAGGTATAGTGTTGAGGGTTGATGGTTTAGGGATAGGGTTTAGGTTTGAGGGATTAGGGTTTAAGGTTGATGAATTAGGGTTTAATGTTGAGAGTTGAGGGTTGAGGGTTGAGGGTTGAGGTTGAGGGATAGGATTAATGGTCAAGGGATTAGGGTTAAATAAGAGTGTCGACGGTAGAGGGATTAGGGTTTAAGGAATAGTATCGAGCCTGTTGAGGTTCTAGGAATAGGGATAGCGTTTAGGGTTTAGGAATGAGAGATTAGAGTTGAGGGATGACGGATGACAGATTAGAGTTGAGGGTTAAGGGATTAGGGTTTGATGTGGAGGGTTGAGGGTTTAGGGTTAGGGTTGAGAGTTGAGGGATCAGAGTTAAGGGTTGAGGGATTAGGGTTTGACGTCGAGGGCTGAAGTTCGAGGGTCAAGGGTTTAGGGATAGGGTTGAGGTTGAAGGGATTAGGGTTTAAGGTATAGTGTTGAGGGTTGATGGATCAGAGTTAAGGGTTGAGGGATTAGGGTTGAGGGTTGTAAGGATTAGGGATAGGGTTGGAGGGTTGACGGATTAGGATTTGACGTTGAGGGATTAGGATTTGATGTTGAGGGTTGAGGGATTAGGATTTGACATTGAGGGTTGAGGGTTTAGGGATAGGGTTGAGGGATTAGGATTTGACATTGAGGGTTAAGGGTCAACGGATTAGAGTTGAGGGTTTAGGGATTAGGGATCTATAGCAGGGAGCGCGTTATAACGCGCTCGTATTTTGTATTTCTACTAAAACCATAAAAAAGTGGTTACCCCCGTGATCCAGGCCCACATGCTCTATTTTCTTACTGATTCTGCGCTTGCTCCAACAAAAAAGAAGTGCTTTCATGCTATTGGGAAGTTCACATGCACATTTGACACATTGTACCACCTTTGCATGATCTTTCCACCACCTTTTCTGCTTTGCCAACTTGAGAAGGAGGAAATAACATAGTTTTCAAACCAAGTTTGATATATATCTATTCAAGTTTCAATTTTTGTAGTATTGCAATGTTAATTGTGATTCAATTTTAAGAATTTAACATTGAAAAGGAAGCAAGTGGTGAAAAACTCAAATTGTTGAGGAGTTTGATGCAAGAAGATAAAAACACTACATAATTGGGTACTCTCTCCATTCAAATCTTCATTTTTTAGGTATGTCAAGTCTTTACATGCATGTTCTTTACATTTTCCTTATTTTGGATTGAATTACTTTATCATGCTTTATCATACATGTTTAAAATAGACACATTCCCAATCGAGAAAGCAACCTACAATCTCACATGATGCCATGTATATTTTCTACACTTGGGCTCTTTAATAATTATGTGTAATAAACAAACCTTAGTTCATACCATGATGTCAAACTATACAAGAATAAATCCTTACAACATAAAAAAAATACAATCCCACTATTATCATGTATTCATTTCTTAGGAACTAATATTGGTCTCTTTATCATGCTACAGACAAATTCTCCGTCATGCCGAGGAAACGATCAAGAATTAAACCAACATAGGAAGAGATAGAAGCTAAGAATGTAAAGAAAGCAATGGCTATGAGGGAACTTCATGAGAAGAGGAAATTGGACACGATAAATGAAGACATACCAATTGAAGAGGAACCACAACCATCACAAAGAGATATGGTATTGGCGGCACAAAGAGAACGAATACAAAAACTTTGTGGTACGAGAGATTTGAATACCATAGTTGGAGACACATCCTTTACCGCAAGTCAACATGTAGGGACACCATCTACCACATCTCAAGTTGAGAGTACATCATCACTCACATGTGATGAAGGAGGTATGCCATCGTTCCCACCTCAACCTCAAGGTATGCCATCTATTCCATCTTCGATCGAAGGTATGCCATCTAACCCATCTCATTTAAATATTGATGAAATTCCTAATGTTGAGATGAATTTACCTAACTTGACACCACCTAGAATTTTGCATAGAAAGCCAAAGTATTTGATTGATATTGATGAGAATATTTTGCAGCCAATGGAAGGTAAGATTCCAAAACGCACTTGTAGAAGATATGTTAATAAGATTTGGAGATTGTTCTTTGAAAAGTTAAATGAGACTGCAAGATGTCAACTATTCGTTGAAATGATGTGAAGTATAAAATATAGGTCTATCATGAAGATTCTTGGGTTGAGAACATCAGAGGCTTCAAGTGAAAAATCTATTGTCAAGAATCTAATGAGTGCGTATGAGAGTGTGGGTAACACCTCACGCACAAAAGATAGTAATGCAACACGGCATGTGATTACATCGACTATAGTAAGTAGTCAAACGAGGAAAGCTCGTCTCATTAGAAAGACAAGTCAAGAATTGAGAATTAATAGGAAAACTTTATCAAGAGCCGTTGGAAGACACCAAAGAATTGAGGACACTAATGCCAATGAATTATGGGCATTTTCGGGGAGACTACCACGAAAAGATAAACCAATTGTTGAAGCATTGAGATCACTAATTGAAGACTTTTGGAAGAATTACACAAGGGTATCTCCAAATCAAAGGGATGTGGTAAGAAGGAGAATTGGTAGTCAGAACCGTGAGCCACATCCAAAGCATTTTTTGGATGAGACTCAAACATAGTTTTATGGTAAATTTCTATAGAAGTATCCTCAAATTAAAATTTGTCAAAGATATTTTGAAATGCTAAAACCTTTCTATGTTAAGATAAATCACACACGCACTACTTGTTGTTGTAGATTACATATTGAATTTTCTAACCATTTTGATGCTTATAGGTCTATATGTTTAGATATGCATACTAACAATGATTTGCAGGGTTGTGCCATATGTGCCCCACCAACATCTTCAAGAGACTTCATATCAAGAATTTTATGTGAAAGAGAGGAAGGTCAAATATTCTACAAGAAATTATGCTTGGATGGCACATGTCATCGTTGCGGTGGCTTGCAACATTTGCCAATATGTGAACATATGGAAATAACACATGCGGTTGGAAATGAACTAGTAGAGTTTGGCAAGTATAAAACAGTGGCATACAATACAAAAGATGGTAAAGAAGCAAAGAGGTGTGAATTAGTTATTGAAAAGATTCCAGTGTATCAGTTTATGCCTATATTTCGTGACAGCATAGTGTATGAGTATGCAAGACATGCCCATAGAGCTCGATGGTTGGACTTGCAATTCAAGTTATGCAAGGACACATTTCTGGTTGGTAGCATTGTTTTAGTCGTCAACTTTGCAGAGAACTACAGTCTACAGCCACAGCGTGAGGTGCAATCACAATATTACAACTCCACACAGGTTTCTATATTTGTGCACATCGCATTCATTCATGCGAATGATAGTACAGAGGATGACAGAAAGATCATAAGGGAGCATAATTTCTATATTAGTGATGATCGCACGCATTCTACGGAGTTCGTGCAAGGTTGCTTTCAGGTGTTCTACAATGATTTGGCTAGAAGGGGCATATCGTTCAGTCAGCATATCATATGGTTAGATAATTGTGCATCACAATTCAAGAACTTGCAGAATTTCTATTGGCTGAGTAGGAGGCATAATTTTACAGGTATTCAACATATGTGGAACTTTTGTGAGGCCAAGCATGGAAAGGGGGAGCATGATGGTGCAGGAGCATGTATCAAAAGAGCCATAGCACGAGAAGAGTTAAAGTATAAAGACAATGCAAAGTTGACAGATGCAAAATTGATTGTCGAGTGGTGTAATGCTTCCATGGGTCCAGGAAATGAAGGTAAGTCTTTAGTTCGTAGATTTTTTTGGTTGATAGATGATACTAACATTGCACCATATGAGGATTGTTGTACACTGACAGGATCAAATGAGATGCACTCTTTCAGAAGCTCAATTGCAAGTTCATGGAGTATCCATACACGAAAGATGTCATGCTTTTGTTCTTCCTATACAATTCAAGTCTGGGATGAGTGTGAGTCAAAGGAGTGGGTTGACGAATGGCAGTTAAGTTATCTTAGCCCACTTGACACGTATCGACCCCCGATGGCACTGGAACTAACACAGATGGAATCATCAGTTGACTTTGACCACATATCAGATTTAGTTCAACTAGGTAATATAGGGCACGTATATGCATCTAATTTCATCTAGTTCAACTAGGTAATGTCATCTTACTTTGTAGTGTTTTTGTAATGTTGACTAATTTCATCTAATTTGCTACACATATCAATGTAGGACACGTATATGCAGTTATTGCAGATGAAGATAATGAAGAGGGAACAGATTATTACTTATGTCGTTGTGTTGAGGCCAAAAAGAAATTGGAGGCCCCTGTTACAGATGGAGAAAACATCGAATACCCTATAGGATCAGTGGTTATTACTGGAACATGGCTTAGAAGGTACCCACATAAGAGTGTTAATATTTGGCTATTTCAGGACTTTGACATGCATCGAAAGATTCTTCATTACTCGAACCTTGTCGTGGCATCCAATGTTCATTTGATAAAGTATCGGGGTAGACCTTTGAACAAAATATTGTGGAAGGTGCGTGAGTCTAACCATGAAGTAATACTTGACACAATAAAGAGTAGAGCAGATCCAGATGGTTCATTGGATTAATTTGTAAGTATTCACATTGATTTTGTAAAGTTATGTTACATTGAGTTGTAATTATGCACATTAATTTGTAAGGTTTGTCTTTTTTTATTTCCTCCTGCATTTTTCCACATATATACACATTTTTACATCATCATGTTATGCATTTTTGGTGTCTTGCTCCTGATGCGACCAAACTCATAACTCACCCTACTAGACACCATTTGATGATCTCTCCAACACTCTGGATCCAGGGCGCCCAATCATGATGATGACCTATATACCATTCTCCCAAGGCGCTCATAATGAATGAATGATAAGGAGCACCTTGACCTCTATAATCAAGGTGATTTTAAGTCACTTTGAGTCATTTGGGGTCAGTTTGAGTCTTTGAGTCATGTTGCAAAAAAGTGTCAATGTTGTCAAGTTGCACAAAGCAACTTTTGCATTTTTGGTGTCCTGCTCGTGATGTGACCAAACTGACTATTCCAATGCATTCGGATGGGTACATTTATGCTAGGCATGGTCCTATTTTTCACCCAAACATGTCGAAACAGTCTGAGCTACATTGTACCAACGATATCCTTGAAGAGTCCAAAGTGTAAAAAGGCTGCAATCTTTGACGAGATGTTACTCGAAAACCGTGTCACTTAGAAACATTCCATCTGAGGCAACGCTATCATGTAGAGTGCCTCTACAATAACCTCTCTCAATTTTTTATAGCTCTGAGGCATTTACCCGTGGTGAAAGGTTTTCTGCTGCCCCAAAAATCGTCAGAAGGAGGCAGTGTAAAGTTGCAAAGGGGTATAACTTTTGTCCTGCTCCTGATGCAACCAAACTGACTATTCCAATGCATCCGAATGGGTACATTTATGCTAGGCATGGTCCTATTTCTCACCCAAACATGTCGAAACAGTCGGAGCTACATTGTACCGACGATATCCCTGAAAAGTCCAAAGTGCAAAAAGGCAGCAATCTTTGACGAGATGTTACTCAAAAATTGTGTCACTTAGAACATTCTGTCTGAGGCAACATGATCACATAGAGTACCTCTACAATAACCTCTCTCGGTTTTTTATAGCTCTGAGGCATTTGCCCATGGTGAAAGGTTTTCTGCTGCCCCAAAAATCGTCAGAAGGAGGCAGTGTAAAGTTGCAAAGGGGTGTAACTTTCATCCTGCTCCTGATGCGACCAAACTGACTATTCCAACGCGTCTGAATTGGTACATTTATGCTAGGCATGGTCCTATTTCTCACCCAAACATGTCGAAACAGTCAGAGCTACATTGTACCGACGATATCCCTGAAGAGTCCAAAGTGCAAAAAAGCAGCAATCTTTGACGAGATGTTACTCAAAAATCGTGTCACTTAGAAACATTCTGTCTGAGGCAACGTGATCACGTAGAATGCCTCTACAATAACCTCTCTCAGTTTTTTATAGCTCTGAGGCATTTGCCCGTGGTGAAAGGTTTTCTGTTGCCCCAAAAATCGTCAGAAGGAGGCAGTGTAAAGTTGCAAAGGGGTGTAACTTTCGTCCTGCTCCTGATGTGACCAAACTGACTGTTCCAATGCGTCTGAATGGGTACATTTATGCTAGGCATGGTCCTATTTTTCACCCAAACATGTCGAAACAGTCGGAGCTACATTGTACCGACGATATCCCTGAAGAGTCCAAAGTGCAAAAAGGCAGCAATCTTTGATGAGATGTTACTCAAAAACCGTGTCACTTAAAAACATTCTGTCTAAGGCAACAGGATCACGTAGAGTGCCTCTACAATAACCTCTCTCAATTTTTTATAGCTCTGAGGCATTTGCCCGTGGTGAAAGGTTTTCTGCTGCCCCAAAAATCGTCAGAAGGAGGCAGTGTATTAAGTCAGGATGAAAGCCTATTCACTCTAGGTGCCTCTTTTTGACCAAATCACACATGCGCCTTGAACAACTCTGTCTTCAAGGCACTTTTCTCTAATCTATGTAACTCTCCAAATCCACTAAGGTGCAAATTTTACCTCTTGGGCTCAAGATACAAGTTCTTCATCCAAGGCGCCAGAATGGTCCAAAGGCGTATTTCACCTCTAACCTCACCTCTGACCTTACTTGGAGGCGCTAAACCTTTTGACATTTCAAGTAACTTCAAGAGAACTATTTTTCCTTAAGGTGGTTCACTCCTTGCAATTGGATGTATGGTACTTGTAACTCATTTGATTGACTTTGTAATGTTTCTTCTTCTCACAGAGTAGATAAGGATGATATAAGCTTACTTCATGAATCAGAGTAGAAATCTCTCTTGGACTTGCTAGGTGAAAGGACTTGAACTTGAAGGACTTGAAGTTGATGAAGTGATCCTTCATGATGGCCTTTGGCATTACCTTCTCGGAGTGTAGATGATAACACATTCCTTGGATAAAGTGGATAACCTCTGACCTAAACTTTGAAGCTTGATGAATCTTGAAGATTGGGTTTCCTCCTACTCCCCTTCTGGGCTCCACTCCATCAAAGGCGTATTTAGTTGTCCAAGGTGCCAACATTCACTCAGGGGCGCCCAAAGAGAAAGTTTACAACTCTAAGGCGCTAAACTCTTATGCAAAAATGGTCATCATCAAAGGCATAAAAATGGGTCTCTAGGCGCCAATCTCTACAAGACATTCCATCTCATTGCTCTCCTGCATTACAAGCGCTCACTTACCTCAATCTTGGGCGCATACCAACATCCCAACATCCAAATCACCTAGGCGCTCAAAACCTTCAAGACTCAAGGCGCATTTTATGATCAAACAAGGTATCTCCTGAACAAGGTGCTCATAGTCTCATCAGGGTGTTAATCATCATCATGAGCGCTCATATTGTTCTAGGTGCACAGTTATCTCTGGAATGCTCAAGGCGCTCAAGGCGCACATACCCTTCTCTAGGCTAGTTTACACTTATTCAAGGCGCTCATTCCAAACTTACATGAACTCCTCATTACAAGACACACAAACTAGATGATCCTAGGGCATAAGGGCACTCAAACTAGATCTTTGCAAAAACTCCCCAAGCATTCAAACTTTTAAGGCGCCAAAAGTGGTCTTTTCTACAACTTCTCTAGCCATATGCCTTGGGTGCTCAAACCTTCCTTGAACTCCAATTATTCAATCCAGGGCGCTCAACTACCTCCTCAAGGCACTCTATCTCAAGTATCATTACTCTTCTTAAAGACCTAGGCGTACATTGTGGGGTATTCTACTCAACAAGACCTAGGCACTCATTATGAAGACTCCAATTATCAAGGTTCACTTCAACTTTCAAAGGCGCATTTTGGACTCCAAAGGCGTTAGGTTAAAGCCACTAGGGTGCTAGATACCAAAGGGGGCAAGGTGTTAGAACCTCCTTTAAGATGTAAGAAAATCTCCTCAAGGCACAGCTAAAGGCACTCCAAACCATACGAAGGCGCTAATATCCACTCTAGGCAGTGTATTAAGTCAGGATGAAAGCCTATTCACTCTAGGCGCCTGTTTTTGACCAAATCACACATGTGCCCAAATCACACATCACCCCATCAGATTGGGGACCCCCTCTTTTCTTGCTCAGGTGCTTTGCACAGGAGTTGTTATGTGTCATTTTGGCCAAGGTTTTCCAGAGCAGTGAAGACATTAGGAAGGGGATGATCATTTGGATAGTTTTGAATGCTTTATTTCTCCTTGTTTAAACTAGGCGCTCACTGAGGATTGGAGTAGCCTTTGCACCCTCACATCACGTTAATCAGCGTTTTAGAGGCAATCATAGTATAGGAAGATTTGCGCCTTGAAGAAAAGAGTTATCTGGTGAGCGCTTAGGAGTTCTGGCGCCTAGGGGAAAGGTCTAGGTAGAGTGCCTTCAGACTTTGACAGTGAAGTGCCTTAAGGAGTTGGATGATGTTTTTGCCTAGAGTGGAGATGATGTTTTTAAGGATGATGATGGAGCGCCTTGGAGTCAGGTTAGTCTGGAGCACCTTAAGAAGGTAAAGCACTTCAAATGTAAACACAAGTGTTTTGAGCGCCCTAATGAGAAGTTGTCTTGGCACCATAAGTTGTTCAAACGAAGATATGCGCCTTGAATAGTTGCAAAGACCTAATTTAGCGCCCAAGGTTGGAAGACTCTTTGTGAGTGCCCAGTGTTTGAAAGCTCTTTGTGTTTGGTGCATTAAAATGAATTTGGCACCTAAGTAGTATTGAAACACTCAACTGAGCACCTAAAGCCCATGAGAGAAGTGATATGCGCCTTGATAGGAATATCATGGAAGATGAATTTACTGAATGGCGCCTTGAATGACTTGGTTGATTAAGTGTTTTAGCGCCTAGATATGGGATGAATCATTGAGCGCCTTTGGTTGAGATGATGTCAGCACCTTTAAGATTATAACACCTTGGAGTCAAGTTCGAAGGAGCACCTTGAGAAGGTAAAACACTTCAAATGTTTTCAAGGAATTGGAGAAGTCACTTAGTGCCTAGAAGGAATTCCAGAGCAAGAGGGTTGGAGCGCCTTGAGCTTCAAGTCAGATATGCGCCTAGACCTCTACCCTTTAGCAAGTTGAAGCCCTCTAAACCTTGACAAAGTGAGAATGCCTTATAGTGAATATGCGCCTTGGGCAATGCTGAATACAAAGTTGAGGAGTATATCATAATGAGTAAGTGCACTGTAGGGTTAGATGATGAAGACTAGTGCCTTGAGTGTCTTGGTCAAAATTTTGACGTGAGAAGTCTTGCAAGATCAAACCTTGGAGTGCGCCTTAGAGAGAACCTATTGATCCTTTGCTTTGACAAGATTTGGGCGCTAGAATGATCCTTAATAAATGGAATGTATCTACACTAATTTTGTGCCTTTAGGGAAGTGATGGTGTCCAGATGAGTTTTGAGTCCCTTTGAGTGTTGAGATTGTTAGAGATAGGTGCCTTGATGAATGAAATGTGCCTTGAAGACCATGTGCGCCTAGAGAAGATAAGTGCCTAGTTGAGATAAAGAGGTGTTTCTGGCGCCTAGGGAAGAAGAGAGGTAAGTTTAGGGAGATAAGTGCGCCTAAGAGTTTTAGCGCCCTCAATCAAATTGCACCTTTTTGCCTTGGAGAATATAAGGTGAGGATTTGAGTTGAAAGTTTGAGAAAGTAGATTGAGTGCCCTATGTTGGAGGAATCAAGTTGGATAAGCACTTGAAGAACTTGCATTAAGTGTTTTAGCACCTTGGTATGGTTTGGAGCGCCTTGTTGAGGAGATACCCTGATTTAATCCAAGATAGAGTGCCCTAGAATTGAATATGCACCTTGTTGGAGGAATATATGCGCCTTGTTGGAGAAAGATATGCGCCTTGAATGAGAGTTTGTGTGCCTTAACCAAGAATGATGATTGAAGTCACAATCTCATGTTTGTGCGCCTAGGTCTAGAAGCAATATTTGAGCGCCTTAGGATAGGGTTTTTTGCACCTTGTCTTGGAGAGTGAATTTGCACCTTGGATGATGTTAAAGCACCTTGGGATGAAATGCGCCCAAACTTACAGAGGGCCTTCAGTGAGGGAGTTGAAGAGAGTGCTTAGAGGAAGGATAGCCTTAAGATCAAACTAAGTACTTAGAAACCTAAGATTAGTGCCTTATTTGAAGTTATACACCTATTCTGGCACCAGAGAGTGAGTTTGAGTGTGAAGAAGTGAATGTTTGCGCCTTGAAGGGGATACAAAGGGAAGGCGATGCACCTTGATGGGTTGATGATGGAAATTTGCATTTTGGAGCTAAATGTGCGCCTTGAATCTAAATGATATTTGAGTGCTTAGAGGTAAATAGGGGCGCCTTTGAGAATTCT
Organism: Cunninghamia lanceolata; assembly: GCA_027924645.1. Taxonomy (NCBI): domain Eukaryota; kingdom Viridiplantae; phylum Streptophyta; class Pinopsida; order Cupressales; family Cupressaceae; genus Cunninghamia; species Cunninghamia lanceolata. The sequence continues at coordinate 34,548,558 of BSBN01001583.1, read as the reverse complement.
TTGTGCTTTAAGGAATGGATTGTGGCGCTTTGGACTAAGGTAAGTCCTGAGCACTTCCAATGATTTTAAGGAGCGCCTTGAAGGAGATAGTACCTAGAGAAGAAAAGATGTCAAGTTTTAACACCTTGGAAGAAATTCCAGATAGTGGCGCCTTCATAGGGTTTTCCAAGTTGGCGCCTTGGTTTGGGATGATCATGCTAAGAAAGAAAATGTGCCTTCAGCAAGGTCACATCAAGTCCAACATGTCAATACTCTTCATCACTAACATCATGTTGAAATTTCAAGGCATCTATCCATTCAAGTTCTCCAAGGAATATCTTGCAAGTAACTTCAAGTTCTCCGAGGAATATCAAATGAAGAATGAGTTAGCCTATTCCTCATTCCCGGAGGCTAATTCGAAATAATAAGAAATGAATTGGTTTTTGACTAACTTAACTTTTGTTTTTTGCAGGTACAAAGTCAGAAACTTGAAATTAGTTAAGTCTGGATGCTAAACTTGACTAAGCCAGGACTCCTAGAGTCAGGGCGCACTTTCTTGCTTGCTCAATGTCAAATGTGTGCCTAACCAAGAATCATGGAGCTTTGAAGCACTTTAATCACATCAACTAGGGCGCCTAGGTGCATAGAGGTACAATGAATCTTCCGGAGAACATGGATAGACAACTAAGTCTCCAACTTGAGTCTTCTAAGTGAATTGGATGATGAAGAGAGTCTAGTCATTTTGGGCGCTAGTATCAGGATGAATCATCCAAAATGGGTGCCTAGAACTAGAAGGTGCCAATGCATGAGTTCAAGGATCCTCCATTGGAGTGCCTAGCCCAGATGGCTATAGATTGAAAGTTTTAAAGCTAAGTGATGTCTCTTAGGTGAATTCCTAGCCCAGGTGCATGTATTGGGAAAAACTCTTTGGCTCTGGCGCCTAGAATTGGGAGCTTTGTAAGATGCACCAATTGATGAAACATTTCCATTTTGCGCCTAGAATAGAACTCTCTCACATAGTTGAAATTGACTTGATAGAAGGAGATAAGTCTTAAGGACTAGTTTGGCGCCTCACTTGCCTATCTCACCTTTGAAATGTGCTTTGGTTGATGATCATCATTGATGGCGCCTAGTGAAATGAAAAGCTATTTGCATCTCCAGAGGATCAAAATTGGATTAGGAGATCATCCTTGCAGTTGAGATTGACAGAGAAGTGTTAAAGGAATCACTTCAAATGGGCACCTAAGCTAGTTGAGGCGCATATCAATTCCACTATAACTCCAGACTAACGCTTAGGATCCAGTCATCTCCTAAGGCGCAGTTCCATTCACCCATGACCTCGCTTGGCGTCTAAAACTTGGAAACTCCTTTGGAAAGCTCCTGTTGCGCCTAGAAGATGAGTTTGGGATATCAACTTGCAAAAGGCTTAGAAACTCTTCAAAGATGTTAGGCACAATCCCATGGCACTGGAGCTCAGTTTTGGCGCCTTCAAGGAATAGCACATGAAGGAACTTGGGAGGTCAGGTGCTTGTAAAAGGGAATACCTTGGAACATCTTCCAGGGGTTGAAGTAGTAAGAAAACATCAAGTGAGTCTAGGCGCACTCCCTTGTGTGAACAGTTTAGCTCCGGCGCCTAGCCACAGAGTGAGCCAGAAGAAGTAGTTTGGACATTAGAAGATAGGCGCTCATTCTACAATGAAGCATTCCACCTTCCTAATCAACAAAGACTTGAAAGAATTGACAAAGGAAGCTAAGGTGCACCTTCTACTTGTTTCCACCTCCAGAATGCGCCTAACCTTGAAAGGGGGTTCAAAGATGTTTGTTAGACCTTTTCACTCAAGGCGCTCACCTTAGGCGCACTTTCTAAGTCCTTGTCACCTCAAGGAAACACCTAGTTTGGAAGGCGCTTGCCCTGTTCTCCACTCCTTTCAATTGGCGCCTACAACACAGAATGCATGAAAGGAGCGCCTAGACTCCAGAGGGCTCATTTGGGCGTCTAGCATTTAAAACACTTTCATAATGATGATGTTTTAGCGCCTACTCTTGGAAACAATCCAGAGCATCCATAAACTCTAATTGGCGCCTAATATTGACAAGGCGCAACTTCAGGAGGAGGTCACCTCAACTTGGCGCCCAAGTCAGAAAAACCTGTAAATCCTTCAAATATGCGCCTACTTTGTGAGGTGATGAGTTGAACATTCCAAATCTTCAAATGTTGCTCAAGTAAGGAAGACATTGTAACATCAAGGCTTCAAGGCCTGTCCTTGTATTTCCATTGAATGAGTTGTACTTCATGCTATTGAAAGCATTTTCCATGTAATAAGACATTGCAAGTTGATTGAATCAAGTAACAAGACAAGTACCCAACTCTAATGTTGTTTCATTCAAATAGTTATCTTGATGTATATCTTTATGTTATTGAAGTAGTTGATGAATTGTTAGCAAGTAAAAGTGTTTAAGTAAGGAAAATTTTTCGTAGAACTAGTTGGGTATCTTACACTTACACCATGCCTATCCATCAAACATCACAATGCAATCAAAATCCTAACAACATGCCCATGATCCAAGATCAAGTGCAATCATGCAAAGATATTATCAATCACAAGCCTATTAAGAATGAACTAGAGTCTTCTAGTACCATACTTTTCCATCAAACACCATCATGTAATCCATGGCCTATCAAGCCTATCAAAGAAAATGCAAACATCCTATGTAATACAATCAGACTTTAAATATTTGAAGTAGCCATCTACAAATATCCATTCAAAAGTGGATTTATAATGCAAGTATGGACGCCATCAATAAAAAAGATTTGTATTAACCAAATATCCATATACACATACATCAATATCTGTCGATATAAGTATAACATATATACAAAATAGCCATATAGGCTTACAAGAATGTCATATAGGCATACAATGTCAACTATGTACAATACAAAATATATGTCCACAAATGCCATATAGGCATACAACAGAGGAACACAATAAAAAGTCATTCCCCTCTAGCTGGTGAAGAGAATAAATCACGAGCAGCCTTTGATCTTCTAGGGGATGGAGACATGCATGTGGGTGGTCTACTACGAACCCGAGGGCTACTCCTCCTATTTAGTTCTTCCTGCACCTTTACCTGTTACAAAAAAAAGTATAGATATTAATATATAGAAATTACATGTTATAAAAAAATGAAACATTTAACAAAATAATCACTTACCGCTAACATATAATCTGTCTCCTCGCTTGCCTCAGTAGCAGGAATAGGCCCTGGTGATGTCATGTCCTATAGAAACCATCCAGATAGAAATTAAACTTCAAATCAATAATCTTTTAATTTTTCAAAAATAGACAACTATAACAATGAATGTAAATTGAAATTTACTAATCTGCCTCATACACCTGTCAATGCCATAGAGCTATGAATCGCAGAGGCCACACCCTGCTCCATTGCCCTATGAACATGGGGAGGTGTATCCGCAGCCTGCATCATCTGGAAATAAAACAACATTATTCAATTACAAAAACTATAATAGTGATGCAAATCATGGCTCCTAACATACACACACATTCATCTAAACATGGAAGTACACACAATAAAACACACAAATCACATACAAAAATTTAGTAAGTACAATTCATTCATTAAACTATTTATTTTATTACCTCTGTAAAGCTTTGAAGTCCACCACCGCTGGCAGGTGTTGCCATGAAATCTACAGTGTTAACCTATTCAACATCCAAAATCAAAAATTAGAATACCATTCATATAACGATGCTATTCACATGTAATATTTATAATTGTTTACTAGTTACATACCTCGACAGTAGATGATCTAGTGAAAAATGTAGGTGGAGAACCACTGAAAACTGCATCGACGCTATGACCCTGAAATTTCATTAAAATCATCAATTTAAATTAGTTAATCTTGTATTTCAAAAATGAAATTTAATAAATTAAATTCAATAAACTTGCTAATATTTACCTGAGTATCAAGGCCAAAAGTCTCACTCAGGAGGGTATCTGTCATCACCATCTGCTCAGCTGCAGATGTAGCCTGTGCACCTGTGTCCTGACTGTCCATGGGTTCATAACCACAGGCTGACCTGCAAGCCTGGCAAGTATGCGGTGGGACCCTACTCCTCGCATTATCTCCCAACCCACTCTGTGTTGCAGGATCGGCATGCTCTATGATGCTCTGGGTCAAGGCACTAATCGACCTCAGTGTATCGACCTCAACACTCTCCTTCACAATGGAAGGGATAGAAACATGCTCGTGGGCTGGTCTGCTGATTACTCATCTCACTACCCACTGTGGGTCAAGACGTGCCCCTGGTCTATCCTATGCTGAGCCCCCACCTCTACCCTGGAAGTCCCGCATATCAAAATAGTTTGGCACTTTATTGAGGACAAACTCGGAGTAGAGTTTCCTCAAAAAGTATTGCGGGACCTCATTGTTATTGCATGGAGGATGGTCAAAAACCATCCACCACCTCTGCCCGAAATTGTCCCTTATCGCTTGGTTGTTGCACCAATGGATAGGGAACCTCTTGCATGTAATGGGTGGAGGTTGATTTGTTTGTGGGTTTGTGAAAATTGAACACAAGTCTACTTTTGTAATTTGTAATTTTTTGACATCTTGGTATGACAATTTATCTTCATAGTAATCTCTAAACTCTCTTTTTATTGGTCCAACTAGTTATTTGCTTGCTAATTGAATTTACATTTGATAACATAGACTCGAGATTCGGCAAGCGTGGACCTATGCAAGGTTGAAGTGGAAGGATCTTTCAACCTTGCAATTATATCTTCAATTTATTTTTTGTTGTTTTCAATTTCCCCCATTATATTATCTTGTGTTCCAGGGGCATGTCGAGGAATGAATGGAGGAGGTTGTTGTTCTGCAGGTATTTCTTCCTCAAGATTTTGTGGATTTTGAGGAGGAGGAGGTGCATTAACATTTCCTACAATTAATAAAATATACATCAAAAATCAACAAAAACCTACCTATTTAGGAAGAAATTCAAACAAAAAAACAAAGATAACTCACCCCTTTGGCATGCTGGACGTCGCGGCGGCATTTCAGTGATGAATCGACAAGTCTTTTGTGTTGAATGGCGTTTTGTAGAACGCGAGCGCGTTTTTGAAGGTTTTTAAGCCGCGGGCGGAGGAAAAACTCAGAATGAAATAAAATGACTGCGTTTTTTTTTTTATTTATAGCACTTTATAACGCGCTCGCGTTATGGCTCGGTAATGACGAGCCTAAGGCTTGTCATTGCCAAGCCATAACGCGAGCGCGTTATGCCTTAAATTTTTTTGAAAATTTTTTGGCCACTTTTTGGCCCCCCATCTTTTTGCACTTACCCCTAATGAAACTTAAATGATCCTAAGAGGTGATGCACGAATGATTGTAGTCTAACTTGCAACCTGATTCACAACTAGTTTCCAATAGATCTGCTCACATAACTCAATTTGGTCACCTTTAACACAAATATTTCATAGAAAGGCTTGAAAATTCTACCTTTGAAGGAAAACTAGAATTTTCACAACTTAGAAAGATAAGAGAATAACTAGCACAACCTACAACTTGTGATAATGAATTGTTTTTTCTATATACATGCCTTAATGAATGAGATAGAAATTTAAAGGTTTGATGTTTAAACACAAACTTTCATCAAAATCATTCAAAAGAGAACAAGACATCTGAAGCTGAGAAGGAAAATACCTGATTTTATTGAAAAATGGTAGGAATACCTTTACAATAACTATAAAATATGCTCAAAATAAAGCTACTACTATATAAAAACCTATAAAACTACTGAGTTACAATACTGAAATCTCTCTGCAATGTGCAAAGGTAAGAAAAAGCAAGAACTAAGAAAAAAGCACAAGCTTTTTCTCTTATAATACAAAACTCTCTCTGAAAAAGAAAAAGGAAGTCATCTCCTATCTAACTGAACTCCAACTGATGCATGAATAGGTTGGAAAAGTGATCTCAACCTCAAAAATAGTCAACTCTCAGTTGTTGGACGAGCAAGAGGGCAATGCCTAAATTAGAGGGCTCATAACTGCTCCAAATTGAACTATTTTAGCTTAAAACTTCTCCTCTCAAGGTGGTTGACCAAAAGACTAACAAAAATAGATCTCTTTGACCCAAAGTCAAAAATCAAAGCAAAGAAACCTCATGCATGAGTTTCCAACTCATGTTTGACTCATCTTCTCTTTCTGCATGCTTGGAAGGCAAAAATAACTTTTTTTGACAAGTGTTCAGGATAATCTATGTGTATGTTTTACCTTAATAGGTGTTATATGATCATATCCTTAGCTTTTGTGTAACAAATATTAAGTTAATTTATAAAGTACTACCCTTAATAAGTGTTAAAATGCATTATACTTCACTTCTACTCATGCAAGAAAGAAAAGTGGAAATCACGATTACAATTTGACTTATCTTCTCTCCAACCCTTGTCAAAAAATCTCAAGGCTTATAATAATGCCTTTTCTGCCTTTGACTTATGACAAAGATCTCAAACCTGTCCTAATGATGCAAAAACCCCTAAGTCAAAGCAAAAAAAATCCTTTAAGTTCATCATAGCACTTTGGTTTCAATATTAATCATATCAAAAAAGAGTTAAAAGCTCATTATTTCCTTATGTCTCCCAAAGGATCATCATATTTCCCTAGTCTTTCACACTTGATAATTGTTTGACCACGGGGTCATTTGATTTTTGATGATTTCTTTAAAACAAAGTAAAAAAAAAGACTCCACACCCATCAGCGAGGGCATCATGACAAAAGTTTTACAACCCTAAAAGATTCATTTCATTTCTATCTTTCATCATTTTGAGCTTCTCTATTGTTCCTGCACCAACATGAGGGTTTGAAGAGATGTAGCTTCTGGAGGGTTTCACTGTTGTTTCTACTGGCTCTACTAGTAAGTTTCTTCCATTATGCATATTGTTGTGTCTTTTATACAAGGAAATGGTGAAAAAGTCACCTTTTATCTGTTGTTTTTGTGAAAACTATGATGAAACTTAAAAATACAATTTCACTTGTCTTTGTTTTCTTTTAATGGTGAAAATTGTAAGATAGCCTTCTTTTTCTCTATTATTACAGTGATTTCTCTGGTAGAAACTAGTGAAAAGTCGAGATAGTGTTTTGCTACTTATGGGACCTTAATAGGGTTGCTTGAAAAATATGAATGTTCAGCTATTTCTTTGTGAAAATGATGTTAAAATATCTGCATTTGTCCTTTGATGAAAAATATGAGCAATATGTTTTGAAAAGAATCAGTGAGGGTTTCCTATGATCAAAACTAATAGCAATTGTTCCCCTTTTTCCTTATGGTTTCCTTGCTAGGGTTTGTAAGTGAACAATACTATGAAGCTCCTTTGATGCTTCCATATGCATGAAAGCTCATGGTGATGAATACTGATGATGAATACTCCTTATTTGTTTGTTACCTTCTTTTGAAGGAGAGTGGAAAACACACAATGAATATTTGTATATGCCAGGGTTTGGCAGACCTGTGACTGTCCTGAGTTAGCTTCATCAATGCTCCCTAGGGTTTGCACTATGACTTTCCCACAAATTTATCTTCTTTAAATTACTGGCACATACACCAAACTCTGCCACGCCTTGGCATATACACTTCTGCATGATGTGGTCTTTCAATTTGATAGTCATTCTTTGACTTTGAACTACTCTTTTAGCTGCCCCATCGTGGCTGCCTCTGTATCTTAACACTATGAAAGGAGAAAGCTTTTGCTTTTGTCTTACAAACCCCTTGATAGGGCTTCCTTCTTTGCGCATGGAGAGATTTTGCTTTATTTTCTTCCATATCAGGTGAGGACTATATAACGTAAGCTCATAGCATTTCCGATATATTCTAAGACTATCTTCTACATTCAACATTTACAATGATATGACTGTCTTTTAATGACCTTTGTTAGAGCCATCTAGATTGTTTTATGACTATTGTTTGTTGTTAGTCAGTCATTGGTTGATTTTGATAACTTTCACATTTAGATGACTGCTCACAAACATAGTCTATATAGGACTTCTCTTTCTAATGAAGCTTCTAACTTACCTCACTATTCTTGGCTTGACTATTCTACATTGTTGGTTGTCCTCATACTTGTGCAAGGTGTGTTCTTGTGGTTCAAAAACTGATATCTTGTCCTTCATTATCGGCAAACTTGTTAACCTCCTCACTTGTTGTTTCTAATAGTTCCATACTTCTGTCACAAGCTACTGATCATCAATATGAGCTCTTTTAAACTGTTCATGCATGACCATCAACTACTTCAAATTGTTGGGCTTAATATGTTCACATGGGGTGTTTGGAAAGAAATCAGATCTTTGTGTCAGGAGTATAAGTGCATTGTTTGAAACAAGGAGGATTATTGAAGCTCTTCATATACAACTTGAAAAGGCTCCTTTAGCATAGCATAATAGTTTTGACTATACCCGAGTGTGACTGCCCTTTGTTTCCTCACTTCACTGTGTTTTTGTAGTCACCTTGACATTGTTTTGTAGGCTTAATACTGCAGGGTTCTTGAAACTTTGTTTCCTGTCTGAAATCAGTCATTCTATGTGACTGTTCCATAGTCTATATGACTATCTCCTTGAACACTTTGACTGCTTCCTTATCTTCGCTTGATTGTTCCCTTGCATATGATAGTCATTTAGGACTGTCCCTAACATTGTCCTTGGCTACTTCTTTTTCATGACTCTTAACATGGTTTTCACTCCTATAGCCCAAGATTTTGAAAATAGTTAACCTAGTCACATATTTGTAAGCTTGTATAAGGCAATAGGTAGGCCTTTGTTATGCATTACATGCCTCTGATTAGACCTTAGTGTTGTTCCTAAATACACTTCATGTAGCTGATTACTTCCAGGCTCTAGGTATATAGTCCTCATTGGATGATCATTGAAGTTTTGTGTCATTTTGTTCATCTGGGCATAACTAATAGGAGAGGGAACATCCATTGTTCCCTGTATTGCTGATGATCTCAAATGTGAATACTAAAACAGTCATTCAATGACTGCTACTTAACTACTTGGATAGTCCTTTTCTTGTTATATGTTGCATCCTTCACTTTACTCAAAATTGTTCTCAAACATGATTATGAAATGGATATAAGATCATAAAGATTTTGTAGGACTTGGATAGCTTTAAACCTTCACAAATGGCAAGTAACCTTTATTGTCTTGGTAAAGACTTTAGAGACTGCTTTCTCCTTTGAACGAAAACTACTATGTATCAGTACAGTATATTTTATGCCTTGTATTCTAACATTTTGGTATCTCTCTTTACTCATTGTACAAAAGGGCTAATGATGATTGTTGTCTTTCGTGATTGAATGAAATTCATTCTTATGAGCAATATTATGACTATTTTTGCAACAAACTAAGATAGAGTGCAAGACTTCAATGGTGATGTCAAACCTCTTTATGTTTGTAACTGTATCTTTGAGTTGCTCCTGACAGTCCAGGTGACTGTTCTACTTGTATTATAAGAGATGACTATCTTCATAGAGCTGACTGCTCCTTGTTTTATCTTCATGATTGCTATCACTCAATGTTGTTGTGGCAATCATGCATTGTCCTTGCATCATCATTTATGACTACACCTCTTCATTTAGAATGACTATTCCTCTTGATTTTTCTTTGTCAAGGACAATAACTCATTACCCATATGGATAGCTTGTTCCTTTGTTATGCTTGCTCCCTTTAAGGTTGCACCTACAGAAATGATTATTCCTTGTATGATTTTGCTATGACAACTAGCAAATAACCACTGATGAGACATGATGCATTGAAATACCTGTATCTGCACATTCAACAAACACGTTAGGAAAACAATTGAGGCTTAGTAACCTCTTTTATAAATTAGATGATCTTCTCTTTTTGGAACCTTCTCATGATCGTATATCTGCATCTGATGCCTATTTATCCCTTCCATCTTTCTGATTAGATGCTTTAATGAAAGGTAGCAGTTACATTTTGATATTATTGCATATAGGAGTGATGGCATCCTGAGCTCTAATGTGTTTTTCTCTCTTTTGTAGGTGACCTTGGAGAGTGATGGAGAGTCTGAAGATGATACTACCAACAGTGGGGTTCATCATTTAGGTAATGACGGATCCCCTCCCTCTCATATATGTTTACTTTCTATTTCAGATGTACTTATTTTCTTTCATTACATTTTTGTACATTCAATCCCACGACTTGTCTGGGAATCTAGGAACACATTTCTCTTTATGAATATAAATAGTTATTTCATGCAATGATTTGTGTATTACTTCTCCTTTCATAAATCAATTGCATAAAGATAAACTGAAAATGATTGCATGGTACAATTGTTTATGATCATGAGTAGATTTTAGCAAACTTTTCTGTACTTTTTTCACTTGATAATTGGATTAACTGTAATGAATGAACCATGAAAACAATCAGCGACTCATAGGTTAGCTTTCCCTTCTCCTACTAGTCTTAGGATATCTCCTACTCTATTGGGGTGTCTTTCCCATCCTTATTTGGCTCATGTAGTAGCTCTTCCTGAGTTGCTACATGATTCTGGTAATGGTGACAACCAGAATGTCCCTCCACCAGGGTAGTAGGCCTTCTAGTGTTGACTGTGAGCATTCAACTTTCTTTACTTTTCCTCTTGAACCTATCTGCTTCTTCAAAACAGCAAATATCAATGTTGTCCCAACCTAACCTGATTGGGCTGAAATGCACAATTAGGTAACACTTCCAATACCAACTAAGTATTAGATATATGATAGTCATTGCAATTCGTGTATTGGGCTTGTTGTCTATGGTATTCTATGTCATTTAGACCATTATTAGAACCCTTGAAAAAATTGATTTATGATCAAGTTCTTCTATCTTTGACCCTAGACTTTTGCTTTAATTCTATAGGAATTGCTATTGCCAATTGTGGAATGTTTAAGTGATTATTTATTGTAAGTGTCACTAGCCATGGTTGCATAACATAATAGGTACAAGCCTAGATGATAGTACCATACTCCCATATTGGCCTAATGGCTTTGTTCCCATAATAATATGTAAGCAAGCTATACACTATTTTTGGTCTCTACAACTACACAACATTGAGGAACCACCACATAACATATGCTTGGTAATTTAGCTTATACCATAAGACCATTGATCCTTCATAGATAAATCCATGTCATTATATGAAAATGATGTTAAGTGGTTCTTAATGAGTGGCATAAATTGAACTTAGCAACTTTTGGCTTAACAAATCTTATGCACTTTAACTATACTAGTGCAATGACTTGTGTGATCTGTTTTATTTCAAGTGATTATCTCACAATACAAATACAATCAACAATCACTCCATAGATCCATGGGTGCAAGCTTGACCAATCTTCCTAAGCCTTACTGATGGCTTGATGACCTTGTTCCCATAGTTATACACCTTAACAAAGTGGTTTGAGAATGTGTCACTAGGTTTAAAATATTATTATTAAAGAAGGTGCATCTTATCTTAGGAATTCAAATTATTAAAGAAGGTGCATCTTATCTTAGGAATTCAAACCTTGGATACTGATCTTGGTATGCTGCTTTTATTGATTCTTGAACCCCATCATGGATTTAATGTATTTAAGTTATGAACCCTACAACTATAGTTCATAAAGAAAAAAGTTAATCCCTTTGCATACCTACATGCTTATGAACTAAAATCATGGATTATGGTCAATTTATCAATATTAAGACATAATCTTATATTAAGGAAACAATACTCTTTTATTATGAGGACATTGCATGCCAACAACACAAACCTTTATAAACATTAGATTTGGCCAATGGGGACTTCTTATTTGGTGTGTTTTAATTCCATTTGATGTGGCAAATGGTAGAACATAGTCATGTGCATCTTTAGTTTAGGCATTTGAGCATGGTTCATAGATCATATTGTGTTTTAACTTAAGTCATCAAATTTACCTATATTTTAACAAACTTAAATAACAAACTTTACTATAAACTCCAAATACATGAGGTAGCCATGAGTTCAAACAATGTTATTAAAATACTCTAATGTTATTAAAATACTCTAAACTTATCTTAAGTATTTAACATGTAGCCATTAATGTTTATGATAATAGCTAGTTCTTATAATTCAATGTCAAATTCACAACACATGTCAACCTCATAGTTTTAATCATGTCTCTACTCTTCATATGTACTTGATCCATTGAATAAAATTTTTATGTTGTCTAATTAAAGTATTGCAAAATAAAATAGAGTATCAACTTTCTTGAAAAAATATAAAAATATTAACTTTAAACCGATTTGGATCTCATAATCAGCAATTAGGTCTAAGCAATCCATAGATAGAACCCATTTGATTATTAATTTAACACAATTAAAATTAAGTTTCTTTAAGGCATTGATTCCTTCCAAATAAATGATTCATTTCTTATACAATTCAATTTAGTGTCAAGTTATCATTGTATCTCTGTGATTTTTTTAGTTTTGAAGTTCTAAACTACCATATCATTAAGTTTTATCATTTGAGTCAACCAATCTTAAGCCAAGCTTGTAATAATGGTCATGTTTCATGGTTTGAATTTGATAGTGAACTCCCCCTATTGATAATGTTTTTGGTTTTTCTTCTCATTTATCTTGGTTCATTATATCTTGGTTTTACTATAAGAATCAACTCTCGTGCTCATATTCATGCTATAATCTATATTCAAGTTAAGTTTCATAGTTTATTATTTGCAGTCCCAACTTATAACAAGGGCTGCGCTGCAGCAGCAGTCCCTGCCTAAAGTTGCAAGCGCCCAGAGTAAAAAGAAAAAGTATTAGATTTAAAAATAGGAAAAATAAATTCAAGTTTGTTTAGTGACTAATGGGAGTACATAGGAACTATTAATTACTTTTTTGATGCCACTTTTTAGTTGTTGCAGATCAAATCTGACTCTGCAATCACAGTAATTGCTATTTTTTTCTTATAAATAAAACACAAAATTATGTGTTTTCTGTATAGGAAAGACCCAAAAAATAATTGCAGGTGCTATCACCTTCTTCGTGCAAAGGCAATCAATCCAAATCAGGTATATTGTCCACAACAAAATCAAATGAGGAAGAAGATTTTTATATTTCTATACATTGCATAATAGAGGAGTTTAAAATTATTTATTTAATAAAGAAAAGAAAACTCATAATGAACACCATGTGTTAGATGATGGTTCACTTATGGGATCAGGAATGAGAATGTAAATAAATCTATCATTGTTTTATCCACAAAACCCTTTTGTCATATTACTCATCTATTACATAAATGTGGAATTGGAAAATGTGGTTATGCAACACAGAAGAAAATATAATAACGAATGACATAAACAAAAAAATCTAACTAATGTAGTGCTCATCACATCATATAACAACACAAATGTCTTATTGACTAAGATAATCAAAATGTACATGGTCTTGAATATGTAAGTCTGAATCTGATTAGATATGATAACATTTTCAGTTTCTGAAACTCAATGGATCATTGGGTCAAGCTCATTCAAGTGTAAAATGCCAAGCCATTACCCATGTCATGAAATCCATGCCTAGACACCCAAGATATTACCAAGGTATGTACTTGACAATTGAACATTCAGTGATCCCCTAAATATCTAGTTATAAGGACAACCTTTTGATAGAGAGAAAAACATACATACTCTAATCATTTCCAAGATCAAAAACACTACCAAAGCTGCTCCAAATGCAAGTTCCAAGAAGTCTGCCTGCAGGAATCATCAAATACTTGTCAATAATATATATATAGAGGTGGGTTTGTTGGATATAGCAGCAAGATATCAAAATAAATAGAAACTGAAGGAGGATAGAAAAAGTTATTGTCAAAGATGGCTTTGTGTCAATCCCTTCTAATCGATATCTCATTGTTTGCTTCTGATATACAGGATGACTCAGTTTGGAATGAAAATATTACCATGTGGTCAACACCCGCACATACAAGTGCCTTTCTGTCTGTGTTTCCAACCACAAAAACAACAGCCAATGATACTGATAATGCTGAAGTAAGTTTCAAGTTTTTTGACTTCATATACAAACAACAAATACTCACGCCCAATGTTAGTGCATGTTCTTTACATATGTTTATGTTTTTCTAGTCATACTGTATTTATCCACAATACACGTATAGAACCAGCTTTTATACACATTCATCTATTTAGAATCCATATTCCTAACAATAATATTATCCTACAACCCTAAAAATCTAAAACATATGTACCCATAACCACAATTGTCATCATATGTAAAAGAAAATCCCAGCAGATTTCGGCCACAACCTTGAAAAACCTATTCTATGTCTTCTTATGTCAATCTAAATGATTAAATATGAAATAACAAAATTTAGGTGTCCATCACAATTGTACAAAAGCTCAAAAAATGACTTACAGAATGCCAATACATCTGGTTTTAACAACAAAGAGATCACTAATACAAATTCGCATAACAGTATGCTAGATCATCAAAGGGCTGGAATCATATATCTGCACAATAATTTCTATATTGCTTATACAAAATTTGTGAATCAAATTAAACCTTCTAAGCAGTACTTATTTTGATGTCATTAACACTAAAGAGTAGAATACTGACCTTTTCTGTTATTAATCTTAGAAGTATCACAGTCTGTATTCAGCTGAAAAAAAATCCAGAATATATATCGTACATAAAGAGAGCATTTTGCTGCTGTAGCTTCTACAATAAGTGAACTCCCTGTAAATAATCACAAGCCTATTTAAACACCCACATGGAGGAATCCTAATAGTTAAAAGTGGCCTTCTCAGAGGCTTCTAAAAGCATAACTAAATGCATATTTTTATATGTCTATCCAAATGAATGAAGTCGTTAAAGCTTACATGAGGCTACCAAAGATACAAATTGCAGCCCAAAAAAAAGGGGTGTAGTGGAAAGGACAGACCAATGTAGAATCCATTGATTGATTGGCTTTCTGTGCAGCTTTTCTAAATTGTTTGCATCAAATGGGTTCATAGCTAGATCCAAAAACAGGTGAATGATGCAGTTGTCAATCTGGACTGATGCATATATTATATGTATATCCTTTCAATCTGTTTGGGGGAGTTGTTCCTGTAGCTGTGATATATAATTCAGAGAGTAAAAACTATGCATTGAAGAAAGGAAGGCAGCAGGCATTCATGTTGTCACATTCAGGGAGGCATAAAAAACTATTTGTACCATTTCCATCATTTTAAACAGGGACGATTTTCCAGTGGAGATTATTGGTGATGCTGAATGCAGAAATCTGAAAAATAGGCTTGCACACCATGTCAGGTCTCCAGCAATAATGAAGTGAAATCCTTCACAGCATAACAGAAGAGGAATTTTTGTCAGATATTGAAGTTGCAAGTAGCCTAAGTCAAATTTGCAAGGTTCGTCACCTTAAAAAAGAAGGCCGAAAGGCCCTAGCTGTGAACGGCCCACTCCGAAATCATTCTCTGCCAACGTTTTTTTGATCTCTGTGACTCTGAATTGGTTGCTTATGCATGTCCAGTTATTTTACACAGCAAAAACAAATTTATTAAGATCCAATTTTGCATTACCAGCCAAGGAAGTCCATTCTTATTTCAGCATTTCAACTCAGGATACAAGGCGAGAATAAGAGTCTCTGTTCTTTTCCCTTTTTGCTTCAACTTTAAGAAGTTAAATTTCAAATACAAATTTGAGTGCAGTGAACTGCAACCAAACTTCGATGCACATGGCCCACATATAAATTTAATGGTGGTGAAGCACATTTTGTATTATTTGTGTCCCATTACCATTGACCCTCACACAGTACCCGAAACTAGCCACTACTTAATTACCACCAATGCTTGTGCACAGGTCTATGTACCCGAAACTAGCCACTACTTAATTACCACCAATGCTTGTGCACAGGTCTATGTTCAGGCTCACAAGGAGATGCATACTCCAGGTACCATTAGGAAGGTTTGGGTAGATGAGTAGTTAAAGACCATTTAAAGTGACAATAATTCCTTATGTGGGTGACAGGAAAGAGACATGGGCTTGTTTTCTAATTGTAGTCCAAAACTAATGATTTTATAAATTTCCCTTTCTATGAGTTTTTTAAATTAAAGTTTTGGTATTAGACCTCGTTTTTTCTTTTTGGAAGTGAAATGCCTTTCCTTTAAGCATTTAGGAGCTATAAATCTGTTACGGTTTACCAGAAACATCAATGGGCCAAAATTTGAGGTTAAACATTAGGCCAATAGGATATGAACTAAAAACAAAAGGCTGGTCCTGAGTGACGAAATGAAGGAAGGTTGTTGAAGAAGAGCAACAAAGACCTGGAAACGTTGATCATAGGCGAACCTTTGATTGAAACAAAATATAAGAATTGGAAATTTAAAAGGGTCAATTTGGAGAGGAAATAAGGGGAATGAATCTGTAATTGTTACTACTGAACAAGTTATAGCCCATATGCCAGAGCAGAATGAGAAGAAGAGCATGCATCGGTTGTCAAATCATTTACCCAGTATGCTCAAGAGGCTCTCAAGGACTACAAGAAGGAAATCAAAGAACTCAAAGTCAAACTGAGGCAAACACAAAAACAATATGTGGCATTACCGGGGTCTTTATTGCCAAAAGTAAAATCTGGAATAAATTGAATTAACAACCTATTATCAATTTTGGACGGGTTAATTAGGATTATGACAAGTTTAAAGCCATAATTATGGAAAAGAAACCCATATCTAGTTCATTTGTTTTATCTGTTGAATTTGTTAGAAAGGTTCTGGGTGGTTTTATTTTGTAATTGAATGAGGTTGTTGGCCTTCGGTTGTCTAATGAGGCTGTGACCCACTGAGCAACTTATAAATTTTGTAATCTGACCTGTGAGAGGGGGGCTGTAGAATTGTAATTAAAGAAGAAACATATTTTAAGTTTTTGATCACGAGGGATTAATATTATAGCAGATTACCTTTATGTTAACCCATTAAATTCTGAGTTCTTTGTGAATGGTGATAATTAATTTGTGCTCATGCTGTTTTGGTTGTTGCCCGTTTACTTTTATGGTTTTAAATGTTTTCCATATCTAGGTTTACTTATGTTTGTGCATCTGGCTTTTCATGAGACAAATTTCACGTCTGGATGGTGCAATCTGTTATATATTATTACTATGTTTGTTAGACATGGGTTCTTGTTGTTTCTATATCATGCAGTTCCTTCAATTTATTTGAAAACTGGGTAGTTCATAAGATCTGTAATTTACTTAAATATTTGAGATCAGAATATTCTTTTCCTCCTTACCTTGTTTTCCTTTTAATCTTTACTTTGAGAGACTAAAATTTGTAATATATTAGTTTCTCAGATTGGCTAATTCTGTAGAGTTTTCTTTGTGTTTTTTGGTGTCTTTGTAAAGAACATGTATGGGTGTCAAGCAAATTGTGCATTGGTCTCTAAAAAACAGTGTTCTAAAATGAAAGGGTTATAATCCCCTTACTGTTGTGTGTCAAAGGAATGATCAATAATAATTCCATAGTAAAGTTCAAAAATTAGATAAATGGGGAGTGGATCTTGTGCATAAGTCATTTTACGACCCTTTTATATAGGATGTGTTAGCTCCACTTTCAAACATGAGTTTTTAAATGTTCAAATATTCATCACCTAGGTGTGAAGGTCAAAGCCTATACCTATGACCCAAGTGTTTAATTTGTAAATGATAGACTTCTTTATTGTCAAAATGCATTTGAGCCTTCTAGCAAACACATACTTTTAGCAAATGCTTCATACCAAGGTTGAAACCTATAATGCCATGTTTTGAAAGTGCCACCTCTGCTTTCCTTTCTATGTAAGTTCACACCCTAATGTCCTGACCAGATTTTCACAAAGGTAAAACCATAGTGGCATTCCATTTACACAACACTAACATGACATGGAAAAAAAGTAAATGGAATTCAATCAATTGGGTTCATAATGGGAAAACTCGGTAAAATCTTGGGAAACTTAAAATGGAGAAAATTTTGATTTTGTTATTTCATATCATATGTGGTTGTGTATTGTGTAGAGACTAGAAATAAACATGGTACATCAAAAAATTTGAAGTATAAAAAACAGTATGGTTTTAAAATAAATAATATTACTTTTACAGTTACCTAGGAGGGATTATGTAAAAAAATAAAAGGCTGGTCCTAAAGTAGTTTGTGCTACTATCATGGAGGGCAGCCACATACTAAGCTGACTTTTAAATTTAATCCTTGCATAGCTTTTAACAAACAGTTGAATATACATACCTACAACATGCAATCGATTGTGCTGCCTCTGGCCAAAGCGGCTTTTCAGCAATTCATCCTAGCAAAACTCCTACAGGCATTTCGTCAATCAATTAATGTGCATACCTTCCACTCAAACCCCAAATCATTGAAGAAAGGCATTGAAAAAGTGTACATGATATTATTTTTCAAAAGGATTCCTAATATCAAATGTCAATAATTTTGGAACCCAAAATTAATAGATCAAAAGAAGTGTGAAATGCTTACCTTCAGCATGACAAAATACGCATGTTTCTTATTTCTTCTGAGAAAAAAATTACCCAACCTAACTGTTCTTATAATTGAGGGTTTTGTGCCTTCCACAATACAAAATAACAATTTTGTTAATCTACATGCTTTAACTTCTCAGAAGACAAAGTTGCAAAAAATGCATAACTTACTTCTGAAATTCTGAGGAACTGGCTGCAGAAATTGCTCCCTAGATTGATAAAAAACCCTTTCTGCTCCGCCCTGGTGACTATAGCCATCACCACTCCACCACTTTCTCCAAAAGCTAAACCCATGGATTTGTCCCCCATTCCCCCATCCACAGAGTTTTCCTGTGAACTCCCCACTCATATGAATCCGCTAGATTTGGGTGTTCCACAATCATGTACCCATTAATGATCCTGAATGAAGGATTATATGAATTAATTATTAAGTGTCACTAAAACAAAATGACTTTCTGATCAAAAAGCATTCATTCAAGCTGCATTATTATAAGAAAATCACTATTAATCTGAGCTGCTTCGTTAACCTTCCTTGACTGCTAGTTGACACTGGGTTTAGACCTGTATCAAATTGTGCACCAAGTTTTTGCAGCCAATCAAACTCTAGCCATTAGGGATCTTATGATTTTACTTGAAATCAAGCAAACTCAAATAGGGAACATACCATGGTTTTAACCAACATGGAAATCAGAATGAAATGCAACTATATGCAGATCAATAAATCGTAATAAGAAATCATTGCAATGACAACTCTAACTGGAAGAGAAAGTTGCTAATACAAGAAAAAAGGGACTTGTATTCTGCAGACATCTCAGTTTTGAACTGTTACAAAATGAGCACTTAAGATCCTATGAGCTTATGAGAACATTAAATAAACTCAAAAACACTTTGTTATACCACAGTCCACGGGGTATTAAAATAGAATGAAATACCACCATGGGTACAAAGTACATTCAGATCTATAGGTTGAAACTAAGAAACCACCTCAAACACTAATATGATCCATAAAAAAAATTAAAATCCTTATATCCGGATATGAACTTCTAATACCGGGCATTGATAAAACATAAGATTAACAGTTGTTAATAAATGGACGTCTGTTTTATCTTTGCGTTCAGTCTTTGACAGGCATTAGCATAAATACAACTTTCACACTGTTGTTTCTGTTGGTGATTAAGCTGAAATTGTTGATCAATATTGTGATTGTTCTTTTCTTCACAATTTGAATTTGCTTGAATACCATGTAAAAACTGGATTCCATGTGTGAGGAAAAAAGACGAGAACAATAACATGCGATCTCCATAGAAGTTTGACATTTCATTTCAAAGCAACTAAGTATGGCTTGCTCAAGCCAAAGGAGCCATATCATTTGTGAAGTTGTTGTGTTGAAGGCTATTGAACTTTTGCCTAAACTTGGCAATAACAACCTGCTAACTATTAGATCAAACTAACGCGTTTTATCCTCCTTCCTTTCTAGCATTCGGGATCCAAATTCAGCATAAAAATAAAGTAATTCTCACAACAGTCTCCAATAATAGTTTGGCTTGTGCTATGTATTAACCACACAAATTATAAAAGGGGATTTTCTTGAATTTGTATTTGAGAGCTTTAGGGCTTCCAGAATTTTGGATTTTATGTGCTCTCTGCTTTTGGGTACGAGGAAACCATGCATCAGTGTCACACCCAAAGTCCCTGTGCTCTTGAAGAGCATGGAGCATGCTTGGAACGTAGGAGAACCTTCTGCTTCAGGATCCAAGGAGCACTCCAAAGACTTACTCTAGTTGAAGCATGAAACTGCTTGTCCTACTTGTTTTGGTAATAGCTAGGAGGCTTGCTGCTAAAACACAAGTATCCTCTTGGGGTTTTGAGCATACTGTTATGTTTTAAATTTACGTTAGTATCAGGCTTATATTGGCTTTAAAATAAAAATCAATGAAATCAGCTCAAGTGTTCACGTCAATTTTTGTCCTATATGAGATGCAAATTCAAACGACCATAGGCAGCACAGAGGGTAGGCGGTTCAGAATAAACAAACCCATTATTAAAACACTACACAGCGATATCCAGATACATGTTATTATGTCTAACTGGGAAAATCTAAAATTTTTAAGAACCCATTATTTCCACAAAAGCTATACCAAACCCATGACTTAAATACAATATAAAGCTATATCTCACAACAATTGAGTCAAGAAGGAAAGAGATGCAGAGATGATGTATACCCACGTATAACCCATTTAGCTCTTTTCAACAAATAGCAAAATCAACCCACTGTACTAAAATAAGAAGAAAATGATTTTGTGGGGAAAGGAATACCCGGATAGAGGCAGATGCGGAGCATAGTGTGGTGGTACTTAGGATTGGCTAGCTAGGTTTTGTGTGTATTTTAACAATATTTGAACAATTGTTTGACAAAATGCATAGAAAAAATTGCACAGGTTCTAACACAATTTTTATTTCTTTGCCAAGGTACACAAACTGATGTTTATATTATGCAACATAAATAATCCATACAACACTTCAAATGTATGTAAATGATCACATTTCATTACTCAACATGTGCAGATAAGCTACAGAAAACCAGGCACCATATAGAGTTGATAACAAATGAATACAGCAGCTGACCGTTACTTGATGATTTCAGAAATTCTGGAGTTTGCTGAGTCAGAAATAATGTTGCTGTGAATAGACTGAGGTCAGATTGTCCTATTACACCAAAAAACAAACGCTTTAAAAATGTATTTCACAAACATTCTCTCTATGAAGTATGGAAGGGTTGCTGGGATAACTCATATTACTATTATTTGCAGGGCTAGGGATATAGAACGGAAAAGGCGAGGGTTTGCTAATTCCATTAACTGACGGAGATTCACCAACACAGGGTTTGGGCTTACATTCATTGTTGCCGGTGTCATTATTGTTAATCTCCATAATCCCGTTAATGTTATTATTTTCCTCTTGTTTTGGAAGTTCTTTTGCGGCTTTTCCATGGCAGAAGCCCATGACATGAGCAAATTGTTTAAAAAACAACCGAAAAATTAAAGATCCAAAGAAGCTTTACTCTTGCCAGTCACTGACTAAAGTTTCTTAATACTATTTGAAAGATATATGGTACCAGAGGAAGTACATGTTGTCTCACAAAATGCCCTCAAAATAACACTTTAAAGCCGCAAACCTCACCATAATAAAGCTCGCCCTGTCAATTGAAACTCCAAAAAAAAACCCAAAAACTCATCTGAAATTCAAGCACTGAAAGCCCTCAGATTTTCCAGTCTTCTGTTGATCTGTCAAATTGAACAGCGCAAAGGCGTCGTCAATCCACAGAAGTTATTCTAAGATTGTTCCTGCAAATAAATTCTTTTTCTCCCTTTTGCTTAGCTTTTCTTGGCCTTTTCAAGGATGTCAAGACTTTTGCCTGGTGAGAAGAAAGATTTTCATTAGTGTTTGCAACTCAGCAGGGAAGCATGTATGCAAAATGTGGAAGCATAGACAAGGCACGTGAACTGTTTTACAAAATGCCGCGTGGATTTGTGTGACAGAACCATGCGCTGAGAATACAATTAAAAAAACATTGCAAACATTAATGCGAAAAATGTTATCTGCACAGATACGAAAAAATCAGCATTTGGGAAAATAATTACCAATGGGCTAAAAAGACAACGACCAATCAAAAACAATTGCAACTTCTTAAAATTTCATAAGAATAAAAAACTATAGGCAAAACTATAGACAAAGGCTTAATTTTTGCCATTGCACATATACTGATACGCAATTAATAAGCACAAGCGAAAACAACAGTTACCCTGCCTACGGCAAGGACTAATAATGAGAGTTGTCAAAGTGGCATATGGGATCATAGTTAAAAAAAAAGTCATCAAAATTTATAGGAAACAAGATTGCAAAACATTTTTTATATCATGCCCAACCGTCAAATTTTTTCATTGGTTGCTCTATCTGTTCTACACACAGGTTACAATGTTTCTGCAAATATTGAAAAACTATATTTTCTTTCTCCTTAATCACCAAACAAGGCCACTATACCGAAAATATGCACTTAAATGCACCATATGTTTGTCATGCTTTAGTGTATGTTATGAACAAAGAAAACCACAGGCATAAAGATTAAAAAGACAATCAAAGATCAGTGAGGAATTGGGTGCACTACATGACTTGGATTCTCCATTGCCTTGTGGTACTCAATGTCAATTGTGGTTTGAGGTCCCACGCTTCCATCATTCCGCTGCATTTGCCTGCGAGATGAATTACTTCCCATAACTTATCTTCAAATTCTTGTGCCCATTTCCAACATTGCTTTACAAGCATATCTGGTAGCCTTGAGAAACAAGAAACAATAACATTTCTCAAAGATAATTCTGTCCATGCCACAAAATCTTCAATATCTTCATCCAACATCAATTTGCATAATTTGTAGAGTGTGTAGCTTGGTACTATTTTCATCCAGTCCTTGGAATCACTTAAATCTACAACCTCCACCTTACAGTCTCCTAGTAGATTTTCTCTTTTGATCAAGCCCTCACATTTCTCTGATAGATCCTTGAGAAATCTACGCACCTCTTCAACATCTATAATACAATCTTCACAACTACAAGAAAGTTTTTTGTACTCCATTTGTAGCTTGTAGAACTCCCTGTCTGCGGCCATGCAAACTTGATCATTGTCTCTATTGAGATCATCAAGGAGGCTCATTTGATTGCCTTGGAGATGAATATCAAGCTCATCTGTGAAGGTCAACAAGTCCCACACTTCACGACAAGCTTTCACAACCTTCCTCAAACGATCTGACTTGGCCTTGTGTAGTTGAATGAAGATGGTCATGAGCGACACTACTGTCATCTTCACACACTATTTTTCTACACTTGGGAAATGCTTCAACACTGAAGGAAGTGCTACTTTTTAAAGCATATTTAGAAGTTCTATCCCATCTGTTGATTTTAATAGCTAGGTCGGATCCCTTCTAGAGACCGACCTAGTCATGAAATGCTGAATGGCCTACCGGCCTTAGCATTTCAAGATCTCATATTGTATTATCTGATTAAGGCAGGCCCCAATTGGACGAACTCACCATTCTATGTATCTTGAAATTACAAATAGGTCAGGACCTATTTCAAATATGTAATTTGGCACCAAAATGTTTGTGCGATCTCATATAAATGAAGAGTGACTGACAGTCACAATGCACAACAATCACTTACCAAATTCTGCCCTGTGAAATCTAATTGATCAGCGATCTACTACAAGCAACAGTGAAGGGCTCTGCCGATGGTTGAACTGGTTCAACAGTTCAACGGTTCGACGAGTTCAAAGGTTCAACAATGCAAGGGTTCTGCCGATAGTTGAACTGGTTCAACGGTCCAACGGTTCGACAGGTTCAAAGGTTCAACAGTGAAGAGCTCTGCTGATGGTTGAACTGGTTCAACAATTCGACGGGTTCAAAGGTTCGACAGTGCAAGGGTTCCGCCGACAGTTGAACTAGTTCAACTGGTTCAACGGTTCGATGGTTCAACTGATTCAAGAAGTTCAAGGGTTCGATAATTCAAGAAGAGGCCATGTTGTACTTTGATATCTATGTTTCGTGCCTTAGCTGGGAAAAGTTGTAATCTGTTTCTGCTCTTAATATAAATCGGATCTGAGATTTTCTTGCTAGGTTTTTTCACCTCCAAGAGGGAGGTTTTCCTAGGGTATATGTGTGTTATGTGAGCATTTATGTTTATTGTTTCTTACTGTCAATCTGAATATTAAAATTAACATGGTATCAAAGCCAAGTTCGAATTAGTATAATCAGATTTGCAGTATTCGGTTATTTACATTCTGCTCTTATCATTAAAGATCAGATAAAATGGCTCACAGTCTCAGGGTTGAAGACAGATTGGATGGGGCTTCCAATTTCACATCATGGAGAGTCCGCATCATGCTTATGTTGAATGAAAATGACCTTGCAGACTTTGTGACTAAAGAATCTTCTGAGCCTGAGGCAGAAGGAGAAAAGACCCAATGGAGGAAGAAAGATCTTCAAGATCAGAAGATCTTAATTGATTCAGTAAAAGATCACATTGTTCTCATCATCTCCAAGCTGAATACAGCAAGCAAAATGTTCAGAACCTTGGAGGAGATGTATGAAATCAACAACACTAGTCGTATTCTAGCTTTGAAGCAGCAGCTTCATCACATCAAGATGGCTAAAGGTGAATCCATCATGGCTTACTTCATGAGGATTTCTGATCTGAGAGATCAGCTCTCATCTATTGGAAAGATTGTTGATGAAAATGATTTAACTATGCTAGCCCTCAATGGTCTTCCAGCATCTTGGGAATCCTACATTCAAAGAATTAGTGCAAGGGCTGATCTGCCCAAGTTTGACAGATTAAGGGCTAACTGTATTCAAGAAGAGTCTCAACTGGCTGCTAGAGGAGTTATCAAAAACACTCGTGAAGACAATTATGTCCTTGCTACCCAGTCATTCAAGAAAAAAGGAGGCTATTGGAAGAAGAACAATTTCAAGAGAAATAGAGATCAAAGGTCTAATCCACCTCATGATTCAAAGAAAAAGAAAAAGGACCTGTCTCACATCAAGTGTTTCAGGTGTGACAAATTCAGTCACTATGCAAGGGATTGTTTATCCTAGCCTAAGCAACAAGGAGCAAACTTAAATGAAGTCTCAATTCAATCTAATACTAAAGATTTTCTTTTCATTTCTGCTCTGTCAAGCAATGTACCCTCAGACAATGATACTTGGCTGATTGATAGTGGTGCATCTAGACACATCACTAGCTATTGAGAGCACCTCTCAGATTTAGTGGAGAAAGAGTCTAATCTTCATGTGGTCATTAGTGATGATGCTCGCTATTCTGTGAGAGGTTTTGGTACCACTTCCCTTAATTTAGATTCTAGAATTTCTCTTCACCTCAGTGATATTTTGTTTGTGCCGGGAATCAAAAGAAACCTTATCTCCATATTAGCACTAGAAGATAAAGGTTATCAGATTGCATTTTCTAAGGGAAGGGTGCTTGCATGGCCTAAGAAGTCCAACATCAAATCAGCTCGTGTCATTGGGAATAGGTATGAGAGCCTATATAAGCTTTCAGCACGTCTAGTTCAAGCTCTCATTCATGAAGCACTTGAATCAAGCGAGCTATGGCATAGAAGACTTGGACATCTTCATTTCCGAGCCCTCCCCACTCTTGAGAAGATAGTTAAAGGTATGCCTAAACTTAGTCATATTCATGATAATACATGCAAAGGTTGTGCTATGGGTAAGAACCCTAAGAGTCCATTCCATCAAAGTGAAAGTAGGACTAAAGAGAAATTAGCTCTTGTGCATTCTGATTTATGTGGACCTATGTATGTTGCTTCCCCCAATGGATTCTTGTATTATGTAATCTTTATAGATGACTATTCTAGAAAAACTTGGATTTACTTTCTCAAATCAAAAGAATCTGATGAAGTCCTAAGTAGATTCAAAGAATTTAGAGCTTCAGCTGAAAATCTATCTAGGAAAAGAATTAAAGTTTTAAGGTCTGACAACGGAGGTGAATACACCTCAGGTAGCTTTCATGATTTCTGTGTTGAGGCAGGGATCAAGATGGTGCAGGAGCACCCGTACAAGACAGGATATAGGTTAATTGTCCACATGATAACAGGACATTAGTCTATTTTTAGTATGTTTGACTTCATCATGTAATAAGGTCCATTGGACCAATGCTATGTATTAGATCAGCCTAGGAGAGTGTGTAGGCAGTTACAGATCGTGATCAGGTAGTCTGAGCTGTCCTCTCTCCCAGCCGCTTGGAAGCTCCCAGCCGCTGGGAAGTGAGTTGGTAGTACTCGCAGGATTTTGCTATATATACCTTCGATCTGTTAGGGTTTAGCATATTAGATATGTTATGTTAAGTTAGTTGTGTTATGTTATGGTGTTGTGATTGAGTTGAGATTCGGGAGAACAGTCCAGAGATTGAGAAGCACTGTTGTTTGACAGTATTGCAGAAACAGTACATTTGAATTTCATTTGAATAAGATCTCATCATTTGCATTATCTGGTTTATCAGCTGTATCTGTTTTGATTTCCATTCTGTTTACAAGTTAATGGATACTTTCAACCCTTCCATCGGTTGATCCTGTGAATCGGTGGAATGGTCCTATATTATAGCTTAGTTTGCATTTTTGTTTTCTGTTTATGCATTGCATTGTTCAAGAGATCAATTGGTAGCATGCTGTGAATCAGCCTAGCATCTTCATGTGCTAGGTTTAGAAAGATAAGTTGTTAAGTTTTGATCAGAAGGTGATCCGGCCCGATCATCATATTGTCTTTGTGAAATTGTGCGGTTCTGTGAGTGTTTGCATGCAGCGGACAGATATACAGGAGTCTTGCATGTGCGTTTCCAGTCGGAGCGAATCGCATCGTCATCTGCGAATACATCGCCATCAGGATCGGGTTATGAAACTGATGAAGTTTGCATATTTCAAGTGCATCAGGATGTTATAAGTCGGATATATACTCAGTGTATATATCGTCGTCAGGATCATCTCTCGGGTGTGCCCATCATCCGCATATCGCTATCGGATGCGGGAGTGAAAGCCCATTTTTTTTGGCTAAGTATTGAAGAGGTCATCAGGATATTGTGTGACGTCATCGTCATCAGGATATGACATCATCGTCATCAGGATATTGAGATATCACCCTATGCAAGTTTATCCTGCTGTCGCTAAGTGTTTAGGTATCGGCGTAAGTCCTCGGCAGAAAGTTGGGTTAACATCATCAGGATGTTTCAAGATGACCGGTTAAGTCATATCATGATGCTGTTGTTTGTATAGACGGATATCGGGTGACGTAAGCATCAAAAGGGAAGGTGCCGAAGTTGTCGTCATAAGGATATTTGGAGCAACCGGATATTTGATATCCTGTTGACGAAGGTGGTGTTGAATATCATGATGATGCCGATAGAGTTTGGCGCCTGATGAACAGTGCAACAGGAGGATGTTTGCGCTCGCTGAGTATCATGATGATGATGATAGGCGACAGGCGGAGGAAGTGAACAGTAGCCGGTAGGAGGATAATTGTGCTTGTCCGAAATATGATGATGCTGTTGGTGTTTGCAGGAAATATGATGATGATGCTGAGCCGATAGGGATTTTTAACATGTTGTTTGTATTATTGACTCCTCCTTCCTGTTAGTAAGCTCCCGTTGCGTTTACCTCTGCATCATAGTGGTATCAGAGCAAAGGTTAGGATCTTCTGGAAAAGATAAGCAGGATGTCAGACAAAGAAGGAACATCGGAGGTTCCGGCAAGGATGACCAACGCTGAGTTGGCAGTTCTGGTGAAGAAACAGATTGTAGAAAGCAAGGCCGTGAAGGCTCAGAATCAGGAATTGAAGGATGAGTTAGCAAAGTTGAGGAGCAGAGTAGGTTCTGGTAGAGAAGAAGATAGGGAAGAAGAAGAGATCCCTAATTGGAGCGAGGAGGTCGTTCCTGCAGACCAGAGACCACTGTTGAACGCCCTCAAAGCCATGGAGAGGAGAACCATGGATGTGAAACTGGATTTGCCAGTGTTTACAGGCAAGATGGAACCTGATTCAGTGATGGAATGGATAGATTGTTTGAACAATTTCTTTGAAACAGAGGAGATACCAGAACAATAGAGAGTGAAGATAGCACAGTCAAAGATGAAAGAAGCTGCCTTGACATGGTGGAATTTTGTCCAAGATGACAGAGTACAGGAAGGAAAACATAGAGTTACCACATGGAAGAAGATGATGGCATTAGTAAAAGAAGCTTATGTCCCATTGGATTACAGTATCCAATTACACAAAAGGAAGCAAAACCTGAAGCAGAAGGAGCTAGATGTCAGCTCATATACAGAAGAATTCATGAAACTCTGTATGAAGACAAAGGTAAAGGAAAGTGAAGAAGAGAAGGTAGCTAGATACCTTAATGGATTGAGGTTCAACATTCAGGAAGATCTCAGTCTGCATAATCCAGATACAGTTCAGAAAAGCTTTCAGTTGGCATTAAAGGTGGAAGAGAAGTTAAAGAGAAAACAAGAACAACACAATAGAGGAAGAGGAAGACAACAAAGAGGTGGAAGAGGTCCTTTCAGAGGCAGAGGACATGGACAGGGATATCAAGGAGAATCCAGTCATGACAATAGTAAGGGCAACAATAGTCAGAACCAGAGAGAAACTTATAGTTAGCAAGGAAACTTCAGAGGTAGAAGACCTTTCAGAGGAAGATCCCAGGGCAGAGGATCCATCAGATGTTATAACTGTAACAAAGAAGGCCATATAGCCAGCAGATGTCCAGAAAAGGCCACAAGCTCAGCAGGAGAAAGGAGAACAAATCTGGTCCAAGGACCTGATAATCAAAGTAGGACAAGCTCTAATGATTTTCAGAGTGTGAATGCTCCTGATAATTATGGATACCCAGAAAGTGGAGAGTCTCTGATGATGAGAAGAACAGTGACTACCATGAAGGTACCTAACAAAGAATCCCCTCAAAGAAAGTCTCTTTTCAGGACTATTTGCAAAGCAGGAGGTAAGGCATGTAAAGTTTTGATTGATTCTGGTTCTACTGAAAATTTTGTGTCTGAACATATGGTGACAAAGCTTAAGCTTAGGAGATTGCCTCACCCATCCCCATATAAAGTCTCATGGCTTACCCAAGGTCAGCAGACAACTGTAGAAGAGCAGGCTTGGGTAGAATTTCAGATTGGTGCATATAAGGATAAGTTGTTGTTTGATATTACCAAGATGGATGCTTGCAATCTTTTATTTGGTAGACCATGGCAGTATGATTTGAAGGCACAACATGATGGTGTTAGAAATACCTATAAAATCACTAAAGATGGTCAAGATATACAGTTATTCCCATTGGCAGAGAAGGAGGGGAAATCTAAAGGAAAAGAGGTGAAGGTCATGCTGATGGAAGGCAAACAGTTCATGAAAGAAGTAGCAGCAGAAGGTGCAGTTGCATATGCCCTAATCCCATGTATGAGTGTGAATAAAGAACAGCAGCAAGAAGTCAAGAAAGAGAAGAAGCTAAGGCTCATAGACCCAGCTGTCCAAGAGCTATTGGATAAGTACAAAGGTGTCATCTCAGAGGGAATGCCAAGATCCCTACCACCTGTCAGAGATATTAGTCATTGCATAGACTTAATTCCAGGGTCAACACTTCCAAACAAAGCAGCCTATAAGCTTACTCCAGAACAGAATGCAGAAGTAGCCAGACAGATTGAAGAATTATTGGATTCAGGTCTGATTGGGCAAAGTTTAAGTCCATGTGCAGTACCAGCTGTACTAGCACCAAAGAAGGAAGGTACTTGGAGGCTTTGCACAGATTCCAGAGCTATTAACAAGATCACAATCAGGTATAGGTTTCCAATCCCTAGGATAGAGGATTTACTTGATTGTTTGGGAAGTGCTAAGTATTTTACAAAAATAGATTTGAAGAGTGGATATCATCAGATCAGGATTAGACCAGGAGATGAATGGAAAATAGCATTCAAAACAAATGAAGGGTTATATGAATGGAAGGTTATGCCTTTTGGTTTATCTAATGCACCTAGTACTTTTATGAGATTGATGAATGAGGTTTTGAAAGAATTCATTGGTAAGTTTGTCATAGTATATCTAGATGACATTCTGATTTTCAGTAACACAAAAGAAGAACATCTCAGACACATAGATTTGGTTCTTAAGAGGTTACATGAAGAGTAGCTGATGATAAATTTAGACAAGTGTTTGTTCATGAAAGAGGAGATCACATATTTGGGTTTTGTCATTTCACAAGGAAAGTTACAGATGGATAAGGAGAAGGTAAGTGCCATATTGTCTTGGCCTACCCCACAGACTATGAATGATGTCAGAAGTTTCCATGGGTTAGCAACCTTCTACAGGAAGTTTATCAGAGGGTTTAGTCATATTTGTGCACCCATGCTGGACACCATCAAAGGAGGACAGAAGTGCAGATTTGTTTGGACTCAAGGAGCAGATGCTTCTTTTGAAACATTGAAGAAGAAGGTGGCACAGCAGCCAGTCCTTGCACTTCCAGATTTTAACAAAATCTTTCAGGTAGAATGTGATGCCAGTCACATGGCCATTGGAGCAGTACTCAGCCAAGAGGGTAGACCTATTGCATTTTTCAGTGAGAAGCTCAATGATACTAAGAAGAGGTATTCCTCATATGATTTGGAAATGTATGCTTTAGTTCAGTCACTCAAGAAATGGAGGCATTACTTGATGCCAAAGGAATTCATAGTATTCACAGATAACCAGGCTCTGAGTTTCATAAACAGCCAGGAAAAGCTGAACCACAGACATATGAAATGGGTAGAAACCTTACAAGCTTTCACTTTTACATTGAAGCATAAGAAAGGGGTCAAGAACAAAGTTGCAGATGCTTTGAGCAGGAGAGTTCTAACAGTCAATCAGATTCAGTTAGAAAGTGTTGGCATTGATTCACTAAAGACCATGTATGAGTCTGATGAAGATTTTGGAGAGATATATCAGGTATGTACTTCTTTTGGGGAGAAATATCATGCTGAATTCTCTGAATTTTTGATTCAGGATGGATTGTTGTTCAAAGGTGGACAATTATGTATCCCAAGGTGTTCTATGAGATTAAATATAATCAAGGAGAAACATTGTGGAGCTATGGCAGGTCATTTTGGTCTAGATAAGACTCTTGATCTGGTCAGAAGGCATTACTTTTGGCCTAAGTTGCAATCAGATGTCAGAAAATTTGTAGAGACATGTGTGATATGTCAGAAAGCTAAAGGCAGGTCAACTAATGCAGGTTTATATCAGCCTTTACCCATTCCTTCCAGACCATGGGAAAGCATAAGTATGGATTTTGTCTTGGGTTGACCAAGGACAAGGAAAGGATTTGACAGTGTTTTTGTTGTAGTGGATAGATTCAGTAAAATGGCACATTTCTTGCCATGCAAAACCACTGCTGATGCTTCATACATTGCAGATTTATTTTTCAGGGAGATTGTTAGAATCCATGGATTGCCATTGAGTATAGTGTCAGACAGGGATGTGAAGTTTATTGGTCACTTCTGGAGAACTCTTTGGAGGAAACTTGGAACAAATTTGTCTTTTTCCTCTGCATATCATCCTCAAACGGATGGACAGACTGAAGTAGTGAACCGTTCCTTAGGGAATTTGCTTAGATGCTTGACAAAACAGCATGGAGAGAAGTGGGATAATATTCTATCTCAAGCTGAGTTTTCATATAATGATACTGTCAATAGGAGCACAGGGAAATCACCTTTTCAGATAGTTTATGGTATGCATCCCAGAGGAATTTTGGAATTGAGAGATCTACCTACAGGAGGCCCTGTTAGTGCAGAAGGTGAAGCTTTTGCAGAAGCTATAAAAGAGGTTCATGATCAAGTCAAGACCCAACTGCAGCATACAACCTTGAAGTATAAGGAATATGCTGATAAAAAGAAGAAGGATGTCCAGTTTGATGTTGGAGATTTGGTTTGGGTTCATTTGAAGAAGGACAGACTTCCTAAGGGAAAGTATACTAAGCTCATGCAAAGGAAAGTTGGACCATGTCAGATTTTACACAAGCATGGACAGAATGCTTATGAGATACAACTCCCACCTGATCTTGGTTTGTCTCCTATATTCAATGTATGTGATTTAACTCCATACAAGTCTTATCCAGATGCAGATCAGGATCTCCTACAGGATACAGTTGATGATGACATTCCCAAGCATGATCCTCCACAGTTACAGAAGGTTTTGGACACCAGAGTGGTCAAACAGACCGGGAACAAACAGTACTTGGAGTATTTAGTCTCTTGGAAGGGCAAACCGAATTCTGAAGCAGTATGGATGACTGAAGAGCAGATTCATAAACATGGTGCAGATCTTGATACTCTCATCTCAAGTGGACTTGAGATTTCTTCTTCTGGGGAGTATGGTGCAGGAGCACCCGTACAAGACAGGATATAGGTTAATTGTCCACATGATGACAGGACATTAGTCTATTTTTAGTATGATTGACTTCATCATGTAATAAGGTCCATTGGACCAATGCTATGTATTAGATCAGCCTAGGAGAGTGTGTAGGCAGTTACAGATCGTGATCAGGTAGTCTGAGCTGTCCTCTCTCCCAGCCGCTTGGAAGCTCCCAGCCGCTGGGAAGTGAGTTGGTAGTACTCGCAGGATTTTGCTATATATACCTTCGATCTGTTAGGGTTTAGCATATTAGATATGTTATGTTAAGTTAGTTGTGTTATGTTATGGTGTTGTGATTGAGTTGAGATTCGGGAGAACAGTCCAGAGATTGAGAAGCACTGTTGTTTGATAGTATTGCAGAAACAGTACATTTGAATTTCATTTGAATAAGATCTCATCATTTGCATTATCTGGTTTATCAGCTGTATCTGTTTTGATTTCCATTCTGTTTACAAGTTAATGGATACTTTCAACCCTTCCACCTGTTGATCCTGTGAATCGGTGGAATGGTCTTGTATTATAGCTTAGTTTGCATTTTTGTTTTCTGTTTATGCATTGCATTGTTCAAGAGATCAATTGGTAGCATGCTGTGAATCAGCCTAGCATCTTCATGTGCTAGGTTTAGAAAAATAAATTGTTAAGTTTTGATCAGAAGGTGATCCGGCCCGATCATCATATTGTCTTTGTGAAATTGTGTAGTTCTGTGAGTGTTTGCATGCAGCGGACGGATATACAGGAGTCTGCATGTGCGTTTCCAGTCAGAGCGAATCGCATCGTCATCTGCGAATACATCGCCATCAGGATCGGGTTATGAAACTGATGAAGTTTGCATATTTCAAGTGCATCAGGATGTTATAAGTCGGATATATACTCAGTGTATATATCGTCGTCAGGATCATCTCTCGGGTGTGCCCATCATCCGCATATCGCTATCGGATGCGGGAGTGAAAGCCCATTTTTTTTGGCTAAGTATTGAAGAGGTCATCAGGATATTGTGTGACGTCATCGTCATCAGGATATGACGTCATCGTCATCAGGATATTGAGATATCACCCTATGCAAGTTTATCCTGCTGTCGCTAAGTGTTTAGGTATCGGCGTAAGTCCTCGGCAGAAAGTTGGGTTAACATCATCAGGAAGTTTCAAGATGACCGGTTAAGTCATATCATGATGCTGTTGTTTGTATAGACGGATATCGGGTGACGTAAGCATCAAAAGGGAAGGTGCCGAAGTTGTCGTCATCAGGCTATTTGGAGCAACCAGATATTTGATATCCTGCTGACGAAGGTGGTGTTGAATATCATGATGATGCCGATAGAGTTTGGCGCCCGATGAACAGTGCAACAGGAGGATGTTTGCGCTCGCTGAGTATCATGATGATGATGATAGGCGACAGGCGGAGGAAGTGAACAGTAGCCGGCAGGAGGATAATTGTGCTCGTCCGAAATATGATGATGCTGTTGGTGTTTGCAGGAAATATGATGATGATGCTGAGCCGATAGGGATTTTTAACATGCTGTTTGTATTATTGACTCCTCCTTCCTGTTAGTAAGCTCCCGTTGCGTTTACCTCTGCATCACAAGAGGGAGTTTTGTGTTCCCTACAATCCTCAACAAAATGGGGTTGCAGAAAGAAAGAACATATCCATAGTTGAGGCAGCAAAAGCTATAATTCATGACCAGGATTTGCAGACTTTCCTATGGGTTGAAGCATCTAGGACTGCTGTCTATATTCAGGATAGATGCCCTCACTGTGTATTGAAAGATATGACTCCAGAAGAAGCATTTTCAGGGATCAAACCTGATATCAGTCATTTGAGGATCTTTAGGAGTCTAGTATATATCCATGTACCCAAAGAGAAGAGAACCAAGTTGGAACCTTCTGGCAAAAGAGGCATTCTTGTGGGCTACAACGAAACATCCAAAGCATTCAAAATTTACATTACAGGTTAGAAGTTTATTGAGGTTAGTAGAGATGTCACTTTTGAAGAAAATATTGCACTCAAAAGATCTAAAGGCTCAAGTATAGAGATTGACAATGAAGACAATGACAACCCTCAAGACATGGATATTGAGCATGATACTGAGATTCAGAGAGAGTCTATAGAATCTGAAAATCATGATGATCCAAGTGAACCTTTGGATCCTACCGGTGGGCCTAGGGACATTACCATGAGCAAGAAGAGACCTCTCTGGATTCAAGAGGTAGAAAAGTTTGCAGCTCCAAGTGGCACATCCAGAAAAAGTAGGAGGCCTCAGAAATTCTCTGACTATGTTACATTGATGTGCAATCTCATTGAGACTGAACCTTCCAGCATTGAAGAGGCCATGAAACAACAAGCATGGAAGAATGCTATGGATGAAGAATATCAGTCCATTATCAAGAATGATGTTTGGGATATTGTGTCTAGACCCAAAGGTAAGTCTGTCGTATCTTCCAAATGGTTGTTTAAAATTAAACATGCTGCTGATGGAAGTATTGAGAAATACAAAGCTAGATTTGTGGCTCATGGCTTCTCTTAGAAAGAAGGCATAGATTATGAGGAAACCTTTGCCCCTATTGCTTGATATACTTCCATCAGGACTATCATTGCTATTGCTACAGCTAAGGGATGGAAGTTGCATCAGATGGATGTAAAGATAGCCTTTCTCAATGGTGTTATTGAAGAAGAGGTCTACATTGAGCAACCTGAAGGCTTTGTGATCCATAAGAAAGAATCTCATGTATGTAGATTGAAGAAAGCATTATATGGCCTTAAGCAGGCCCCCCGTGCTTGGTATGAAAGAATTGACAAGTACTTGGTAAGCCTAGGATTCTGTAAGAATGATGCTGATCCTAACCTTTACTTCAAAGTATTCAATGGTGAAATGCTGATTTTGGTTTTATATGTTGATGACTTATTCCTAACTGGAGAAGATCATCTCATTCTTAGATGTAAGGAAGACTTGACTTCAGAATTTGAAATAAAAGATCTAGGTCTCATGCATTTCTTTCTTGGGTTAGAAGTATGGCAAAGACCAAATGAAATTATTCTAAGTCAAGGAAAATATACCATTGATATTTTGAAGAGATTTGGAATGTTAGATTGTAAACCTATGCCTACTCCTATGGAAACTAACTTAAAGAAGTTAAGTTAGTGAATCTACAGCTAGGTCTGATCTTGAGGATCCCACTAAATACAGGTAGCTGATTGGATCCTTGATGTATCTAGTTAACACTAGACCTGACATTTGCTATGCAGTGAGTGCCCTTAGCCAGCTTATGTGTGAACCAAGGCAGATTCATCTTGTTGCAGCCAAGCATATCTTGAGATATTTGCATGGTACAATTGGATATGGATTGAAGTACTCTTCTAACACAGTCATTACCTTGGAAGGCTATTCTGATTCTGATTGGGCAGGAAGTGTCACTGATAGAAAGAGCACTTCTGGAGTTTGCTTTAGCTTGGGATCTGCCATGATATCCTGGTGCAGCAGAAAACAGTCTTCAATAGCATTGAGTACTACTGAAGCAGAATATATTGCAGCTTGTGTGGCATCTTGAGAAGTAGTGTGGCTTCGAAAACTCCTTGCAAGTTTGTTTGGACAACCCTAGGAGCCTACAGTTATTCACAGTGATAACTAGAGCTGTGTGAAACTCTCTGCCAATCCTGTGTTTCATGACAGATCAAAGCATGTGGAAACTCAGTATCACTATATCCAGGATATGGTGCAAAGGAATGCTATTCAGCTAAAGTACATTAGCACTGATGAGCAAACAACAGATGTTCTCACCAAACCTCTTGCTCGAGTGAAGCTTGCATATTTTCGAGACAAACTTAGAGTTGTGGAGAATGAAGCTCTAGCTGAGAGGGAGTCTCAGCATCAGTGATACATTATACTGTATCTTCCACCCTCTGCAAGTAGGCATGGTGGAGCCACCCTCTGCAAGTAGGTATGGTGGATATCATGGGAGAAATTCCATGATGTGCTTGTTCACCCTCTGGGAGTATCTATGGTAAACGTCATGAGGAGATGACAATAAGCACTTATGTTTTCATCCATGGAAGTAGCCATGATGTTAGTCACTATGTGACTTGATCCTTATGAAGGAATCCTCCCTAGCTAAGAGGGAGTGTTGATTTTAATAGCTAGGTCGGATCCCTTCTAGAGACTGACCTAGTCATGAAATGCTGAATGGCCTACCGGCCTTAGCATTTCAAGATCTCAGATTGTACTATCTGATTAAGGCAGGCCCCAATTGGACAAACTCACCATTCTATGTATCTTGAAATTACAAATAGGTCAAGACCTATTTCAAATATGTAAGTTGGCGCCAAAATGTTTGTGCAATCTCATATAAATGAAGAGTGACTGACAGTCACAATGCATAGCAATCACTTACCAAATTCTACCCTACGAAATCTAATTGATCAGCGATCATCTACAAGCAACAGTGAAGGGCTCTGTCGATGGTTGAATTGGTTCAATGGTTCAACGATTTGACAAGTTCAAAGGTTCAACAGTGCAAGGGTTCCACCGACAGTTGAACTGGTTCAACGGTCCAACGGTTCGACGGGTTCAAAGGTTCAACAGTGAAGAGCTCCACTGATGGTTGAACTGGTTCAACGGTTCGACGGTTCGACGGGTTCAAAGGTTCGACAGTGCAAGGGTTCCGCTGATAGTTGAACTGGTTCAACTAGTTCAACGGTTCGACAGTTCAACTAATTCAAGAAGTTCAAGGGTTCGATAATTCAAGAAGAGGCCATGTTGTATTTTGATATCTAAGTTTTGTGCCTTAGCTAGGAAAAGTTGTAATCTGTTTCTGCTCTTAATATAAATCGGATCTGAGATTTTCTTGCTGAGTTTTTTCACCTCCAAGAGGGAGGTTTTCCCAGGGTATATGTGTGTTATGTGAGCATTTATGTTTATTGTTTCTTACTGTCAATCTGAATATTAAAATTAACACCATCCTCTGCCCATTGCAGAGAATATAGGCGAAAAATTGAGTTGATTTCCTCACTTGACATGCCTTCCTCACAACCTTTCTGCATTAGAAGCTTTAGTTTATTAAAAGGCATTTTATTGGCTTCCCATAAATCAGAGGGTTCTTCTCCCGGCATACATATACACTCCAAAATTCTTGCATACTTTTCAGGTGTTACATCTGGATCTCCCTTCTTCATGTGGTTACGACAACAATACACCAATTTACCTACAATAACCTCTGACAGAAGTCCACACAGCTTGCTGAAAAAGACCACACTTACCTGAAGCATCAGCACCAAATATAACAACTTGTGCAACCTGATTTTGGGAAATATCTTTGTGGGCAAGCTCTGCAACTTGCTAGACTTGGGCATCTTTGAGCTTGATCTTTCCTCATCTTGGAATCGTTCTCGATTTCTTTTTAACTCGTACATGTGAATCAACTCAACAGTGTTGCTTGTCTAGAAATCCTCCACGCAAAGGCGCTTTCTCCAACTGTGTCTATGCGGACAAAAATACAATTGGGCAGCCAACCATCTCCAGCAAATGATAACCCATCCTATTATGATGAAACTAAAGAGTGGACAATATATAGGAATAATCTCAGGGTAATGCCTAAACCTTAGGTTATGGGATGTGTTTGACAAGAGGAGGAGCATGACACAAATTGTGACTACTATCCCAACTGCTGAACTGAAATCTGACCTGGATATCACATAATCGACCCGGCAAGCACAAGCAACAAACCATGACCTGAACACTTGATCCTCAAAATCATTCCAAGAATCTAAAATCTTCCTCTCATTTGAAAATTGAAACTCATCCTCTTCAGTGATGGAGAAAACTGTAGAAATCCTTTGCCTCAGAAGGCCACGAATGGTTTTACCCACTAAAATCACGCAACCTAATATTAAACCAAGGACTATAATGCATATGAATAAAATCAGATTCACAATCGCGGACCAGGTTATCCTAGATTGGGTTAAGTAAGAACGCTTTTACAACTGGTTTTTTGGTTTGTGAAGCCACTTGGAAAAAAGGAGCAGTTCAGAAGCAAGTTGGGCGCATATAGTTATTGCTAACGCCAAGAAAGCTCTGAAATCTGGAGCAGCCATTCCAGGCAGCAAATAGCCCATGAAAACACACACAGCAACTCTTCCACTAACGATTAACTGATTAGGAAAAATCAATTCACTAATTTCTCCATTATAGCCAACAACGTCAATATTGCTTAAACTGGTCCACCAAACAATTATCTGCACTGTTACACCGCTGAGGGCAAAGGCCTTGGCTGGCAGCCAAGTCGCACGTTTTCTAAAAGCCCGCAATACATCCAACCCTATCAGAAAACTAAACACACCATAGCATGCTAAAGTAAACAAATTACTAGTAACTACTAAGAAAGAATGCTCAAATATCTAACTTGGAATACACCACGAATGAAAAGTGTTCGCACAACCTGGAGGAGAAGCCATATAATGTGCAGGAGATATCACATAACGTGCCATACAATGTGCAGCAAACACAAATAAGGAGAGGCGAAGTTGAGAGGATAAAACGAAAAGTTTATTTGCACTTATCGTCTCCATTCCGTCCTCAACGCGTTAAAGCTGAAACCTCTGATGTGGTTATCACGCTTAATCTCAACTTTTTCTCTTTATTCTCTCAACGTCACCTCTTTATTCTCTTTTAATCAGCTCTAGCAATGCAACGAAATAATTCTTTTAATTTTAATATTGCTCTTTATTCTCTTTGTTCAGTTCTAGCAATGTAACTGCCAAAAATTTGGTAGTCCCACTACTTTCGTCATCCACAATTTTTTTTTAAAAAAATTGTAGTCTCACTACTTTCATCGTCTACAAATTTAAAAATAAAAAAAGAGGGAGTCCCACTCCACAAATTTAAATTCTGTAAGTGGCATGGAAAGTCTATGATGGTGGAGCTGCCATGCCACACAGGCAAATAAAGGTTTGAGGCTGTGGGCGCCAAATAAAGAAAACTCATTAAATTTTATCCTCCATGCATTGGACAATTAAGAAACGGTATAACCCACCACTAACTAAAGAAAACTCATTAAATTTTATCCTCCATGCATTGGACAATTAAGAAATGGTACAACCCACCACTAACTAGATTTGAAGCTATTAAAACTCAAATGAGCATATCAAATTGCAAGATTTAGGAGAGACAACAAGTAGAGGCCGGGCTCTGATATCAATTCCACAGGGATCACACACCAAGGTTCGTTTCGATTGCTTCCTTCTCTTCCTTAAATTTTTCATTATGATGAAAACATTTGCTTTGCAATGGATTTTGTATGCTCGAATACTTCATATGCTCAAACTCCATACTTAACTCGTTGTATTGTACTTCTCCTTTGCATTTACAGGGAGATCCAGTTCGTTAGCCTCGTGGCATGCAAATTTGTTTTTTGAAACCACACAACTTAAGGTATGTGAAAGAGTATGCAAATGATTAAAAAAAAATGGAAACAAACATTTATATATCAAATATTTATTCTTTATCAATTTAGTTATATAATCCACTTATAACTACTGCTCAAATTATAGGCAAATTTGAATTTATAAAGAGAATCAAATTTACCAGCCCACTCCAGCTATATTTGTGGATTTATTGGTAAGGGGTATTGTCCAATTCATATGAACAACCAAACCAATCCAACCTTTTTTCTTTGCCTGTATTTACAAAAGAACAATAGCATGGAAAAATTGTACCTTGATTGAAAAAAGAAACTGAAATTGATCTTATACGAATATCCACAAAAGAGAAAACAAGGTCAAAGATCAAAGTTCATCCAAAGTTCATCCAAAGAAAGAAGAATCAGTATGCAAGAACATGGCGTAAAGGGAGTAACTTTTAAAGCCAAAAGTAAGAGAACACCACCTGATATTTTTCCCTGTATAACTGAATTTTGTAGATCCTCCTCTGTTGTCTTTAGAACCCTAGTAATCTCTATAAAGAGACATCTTGCAACTATTGTCTAATCAGTGAATCAGAAGTAATATACATACAGTCCTATAGTCAATACAAAAAACTGTAAATTTTCTGCCTATGTTATAGTTCTGGTGTGGCATTTAATTGTTGTTTAGTTACGATGTGTAATATTCATATTTAATACTATATGTTGTAAGTGGAATTTTTTCTGTTGTAAGTGGATATTTGTTTACCCATCAAGTATTTTGCCACCAAATTTGATTACTTTGTCTTAGTAAAGTATTTATTTAATTTAGAATCAAATATTAATTTAGAAAGAATATTATCTTTGTTGATTATTAAAATTATAATTTAAGATTTTTATCAAGATTAGGAAATAACATTACTTGTGAATATGATTTCATCTTGATCTTATATATATATAATTGTCTTTATCTATTTCTCTTTATCTATTTTCTTAAATGCATTAGTATTAGTTTTGTATTTTATTATTATTATTTTATATAGATAAGTGTTCCTATTAAATAGAACTTTAAATTAGAAGCTAAATTTTAAATCTTCTTTATTTAGAAACCAATCTAAATTTTACTTTTAGTACTCCTTGTTAACTATGAATTTAAATCATTGATCAAGTCATCATATCTCTTTATCTCTTATTAAATAACTAAATTAATTAGTTCTTTCTAAAATTTAATATCTTCTATACATTTTCATTAGCTACCCTTTATTAATATATTAGAAGTAAAAAAATAGGTTACTAAGTGTAAACCATATTGTCTTATATTATTCTATTTAAGGATAGAAATAAAAATATATATGATTGTTTACTTATAAAAGATTTAGAATAGAATAGAAAGATTCTATCCAATAAATATATGAATTTCTTTGTAATATCATTAAAAAGAAATTATTTTAGAATGGAAGAATATTCTTACATATGTAAATGGATTTATTTTGTAGTTATTTTTTTCACTTGAACTTAATTAGTTATGTCTCTGTATATTTCCTAATTACTCTTAATGAGACTCATTTATATTAACCTCATTCTATTTATGGACAAATTGTTCATTATATATATATATATATATATATATATATATATATATATATATATATATATATATATATAGGGATATATACATATTCATATATTTATATATATTTAGACATGCTCTTATTTAAGAGCCCATTCTTCATAGCTTGAACCTGCACCAACATAAGAGAGTAAATGCACCAAAACCCTACAAAGAAAACAAGAAAAAAATACAACTATACTCATGCTTGAAAATGAATTGTATAAATGTAGGAGTATGAATGGTAATTTAGATAGGTATTCTATGCTTTTGTAGCCATTCTTCATACCCTAAACCTACACCAACACAAAAAATAAATGCACCAATGTAAGTAACTTCTATGCTTTTGTAGCCCACCAACACAAAAAAGTAAATGCACCAAAAAACAAGAAAAAAAAATACAAACATACTATGCTTTAAAATGAATTGAATAAATATAAGGGGTATGAATGGTAATTTAGATAGGTATTTTCAATTTAGAATATTCTAATTTGAACTCAAAGATACTTTGTATTAATTATTATATGTTATGTTTCATTCTTTCCTCTATTTTTATGGAAATAGAAAATTCTAATTAAATGTTATTAAATTATTATTTATTAATCAAGGTGTGGGGAAATTATTAGGCATGAATCTTTCTTTACACAAATAAATATTGTTGAGTGAGGTCATTAATAATAGGAATTCTTAGTTACCTAAGAATTAAATATTTTATTTTAACCATGAATTGTTTATTCAATTATTTGTGAAAAATTATGGAATTGAGTTATTGAATTTGAAGAAATAGTTAAGTTAAGTGTTTTTAGAAGTTTCAATAGAGGAATATAATATTCATAAATAATTTATTTTAATCATTAATTGTTTAAGATTTAGGATTTTATATTAAATTAATAAAATTTTCTTTCAATATAGGAATATAATATTTATAAATATGTGTATTTAATTTACTTGTGTAAGATTTAGGATTTTATATTACATTAATAAAATTTTGATGTGTAGGAAGTGTGTAAATCATTTAAATTTTGAATAATTTAAGTCTTTTATTATTTTGAGTCTTGAATATGCATTAATTTAGGAGGTTTATTAATATATAGAATATAATGGATAAGCTCTCTTTTAATTTATTCTTTTTTTCTCTTTTATTTAAAAATCTACATGCCTTTATTTATTTAAAAACAAAAAAATTGCTTTATCTTTTTTTAGTAATTTATTTTTTTAATAGTTTAAGTCTTTTATTATTTTAAGTCTTGGATAGTGATTATAGGGATATATAAATGATTTTTTTAAAAAGTCTTTTAGAGAATTTTTTATTTAGAAAAATATAAATGATTATAGGGAAAATGATATTATGATAAATTTTAGATATTTATATTAATATTATAAATTTTTTTAGTTCTTAAAAAAAAATAGTATAGTTAAGATTTAAATTTAATCTTAGTTTGAAATTAGTTTTTATTTAATTCTATTAAATTACAACTAAAAATTAATTTAATTTAGTTTACAATTATTTTCAAATCTTTTGAATTATGTAATGTTAATTTTGGTTTGAAAATTTTTAAGATACTTTTTGAAATTGAGTTCAACAAATCAAAGGTAAATGTTTCTAATCTATAATTTATTTGTAAATTTATTTATATTATTTTGTTTATAAATTGGACCTTTATATTGCATTTAATTTATTTTAATAATTATTATAAAATTTTTAATTATATATATATATATATATATATATATATATATATATATATATATATATATATATATATATATATATATATATATATATATATGGTTTTAGTTATCATTTCATTTTTTATAATTTATTTAGTTATAAAAAATTTAGTTTACTTAAGATTTAAATAATCTTAAATATAAGCATAGATTTAGTTTGAAATTAGTTTTTATTTAAAAAATATTTTAAATTTAAAGTAAGTTTAGTTCAAATTTAAATTTAAATTTTATTTAATTTTAAATATAAAATAAATTTTACTATAATATAGTAAATTTTAATTTTACTTTAGTATTACTAAAAGTACTTTTTAAAAATATATCTTTTATACACTGAAGTTACTTACTTTTTAAAATTGTTTTAGGTTGGTTTATTGAATATATATCTTTTATGCACTATTTAGATACTTTTTTAAATTGCAATTTATGTTACGTTGATTTATTGTGTTTAGACAGTTTTTTAATAGTTTTCTTTTTTGCAAATCAATATAAGTTAATATTTTGTTACACTTTTGTAACAAATAAGCAGTGTTCGGTGAAAATGATGCCTCTGATTCACATTTACGGGTAATGCCGTCGTGTTGAATTACAACATATACTACCTAATAAAGTTGCAACAACGACGTTTGTGGCATCAACCCTATAAATCATCAGGGAGAAATAAGGTATTTAAATTATTTTTAAAAAATAGAAATTCCTTCGTTCAATACCCATTCGTTTCTATTGTAAGACGTAAATCTTGATAGTAAGAAATTTCAAGTATAAAAGGAACTTACACCTACGTACAAGGATTTCTTACTAAGAAGGTGTCGTTGATAGAGCGAATCTCTTTCATGTACTAACTTGGTACCACGTATTGTTCTCTTTTGAGTACCTTAAGGTCTCTTTCACGTACGGTCGCGTATATGGAGAGGACTAACTTCTTCCACGTACTGACGGGTATATTGGAAGGGTGGGTATATGTAAAGGTTCGGTATATTGGACTGATAGTATAAAGAGAGGGAAACCTTTTTGGAGAGATAAGGAACCCTTATATTTAAAATGACTTCAAATGTTT
Organism: Cunninghamia lanceolata; assembly: GCA_027924645.1. Classification (NCBI taxonomy): domain Eukaryota; kingdom Viridiplantae; phylum Streptophyta; class Pinopsida; order Cupressales; family Cupressaceae; genus Cunninghamia; species Cunninghamia lanceolata. The sequence goes on along the minus strand of BSBN01001583.1, from coordinate 34,504,263 downwards.
AAAAAAAAACAAAAAACATGCGTGTTCATTATCAACTGTATGATCCCATTTAATGAATGACTTGCTTGAATCTTGCAAGAAACTACTTTTCTGTTGCTTATATTTCTCTCCAAAAATACACCCCAAAAAAAAAAAAAAACGTTTTGAAAACCCTTATGATATTATGATTCACTCAATGAATTCATTTGTGTCCTAATTATTAGCTTAATGTGATTTACATGTAGTGTTAGTTGATAAGGGTTGTAGTCAAATGTGGAAGTAATATAAGATAGCCCCCATATACAAAATTTTAGGATTTTTTTGTGAATCTTTTACAAATATTCTTTTAAATATAAAGATTTACAATCTTTAAAAACTATAATAACTTGATATTCATTTCTTTCTTACAGAAGCCTGTAAAATATCTTGAACTTTAATATGCTTATAAATATTTGATTAAACATAATTTATAATTTTCTAATTATTTGATTGTGCACTATTTGTGTCTAATAAGATCTACAAACACTATAGGATAATATGGTGTCCACTATTTCTCAAGGAGCTATTTCTAGTTTGAAGAATGGGGTTCTTGGTCTCAAGCCTATACTTCAAGTATTGGATGTGAAGAAAATAACAAGTAAAGAGCATTCAAAAGAAAGATATCGTGCATTACTATCAGATGGTGTTCAAACACACTTAAGTTTAATGCCAATTGATTGCAATGAATTTGTTGTCTCCAGCATTCTAAAAAAAGGAACAATATTGCAAATAAATGACTATAAATGTGACAATATATGCAATCAAATGTAAGTTTTTTTTAATTATATTTAGAAATTAAATGTGTAATCTATATTGCCAATAATAACAAGATTTTAAAATTTTGTCATAGGTTTATGGTCATTCTCAACATGGATATTGTTGAACCAGATGCTGAAATGGTATCATTCAAGCATACCATTGATGATAAAATCTTAGTTGGAAGTGATACCTCTTTAGACTTGCAGTCCAATGATGTTGCATTGCCATCCTCAAATATTACTGGTTTGACTAATATGCATAATGGTTGCTCTTTGAATATGGGTCCAGTGCACATGGTAAACAAAGTGACTCATTCCATTCCAATAATTATGTTAACACCTTTCCATGAAAGATGGACTATCAAATGTAGAGTGACAAACAAGGTGGCAGTTTGACACTTCAGTAATGCTAGAGGACAAGGAAAAGTATTTAGTTTTGATGTTGTTGACAGTGATGGTGGAGAGATTCGCATAATTTGTTTTAATGAACTTGTTGACAAATTCTCTGAAGAAATAAAAGTTGGGTCTGTTTATGCTATATCAAATGGGAAATTAAAGTTGGCAGATAAAAGATTCAATAATTTGTCAAGTGATTATGAGATAACACTAAATTACACCAGTAATATAGAACTTTTATCTAGTGATGATTTATCCATTCCATTTGAAAAATTTTCTTTCACTTTAATAAGTGAAATTGAGAAGATGCCAGTAAATTCATTGATTGATGTCATTGGTGTTGTCCTTGAGGTTGGCCCTTACAATACAATATTTATGAAGAATGGAGGAGAATTGAAAAAAAGGAGTTTATATATCAGAGATATGACAGTGTAGCATTGAACTTACCATGTGGGAAACAATTTGCATGAAAGAAGGTGTTGAACTAGAACAACTACAAAATGATGGCAAGCTATCTATCATTGCTATTAAAGGTGCACGAGTGTCAGAATTTCATGGTAGATGCATAGGAATAGTCACAACAAGCAAAGTATTTATAAATCCTATCATTGAAGATGCAGAAAAATTGAAACATTGGTATAATGATATTGGAAAAAATAATCCATGTTGTTATTTAACAACCCCATCTCATGCTCGTGGGCCTATTTTTACACAAATGAATACTGCTGAAATACAAAATGGAGTCGAAATGACTGAAAACCCGCAGTGCATTCTACTTAGGGCAACATTGATCTCTGTTGATGAAATGAAAAACTTTAGTTATCTAGCATGCCCATTAGTGAATGGTAATTCACAATGTCGACGAAAAGTGACAAAAATTACAAGTGGTGGATGGAATTGTTCCAAGTGTGCAAAAACTTTTCCTAAATGTGATTATAGATACATATTTAGGGTTTGCCTTGAAGACTATGTAGGTTCTATATGGGCAACAATTTTTGATGAAGCAGGTATTGCAATGTTGGGTGTTAAAAGTAAAGATTTGTGCATTGACATTGAACATCATAAAATGGATCCATGGAAAGTCAAATAAAAGTTATTGTTCAGGTCTTTTATGTTCTCCATGCATGTAAAATTAGATACTTTTCATTCAGAGCCTCTGGTTAAATGTGTAATATCTAAGGTACAGACCATTGACATTGCTAGTGAAAGCAAGAATATCTTGATGGTAATTCACAATACTGACGAAAAGTGACAAAGATTACAAGTGGTGGATGGAATTGTTCCAAGTGTCCAAAAACTTTTCTTGAATGTGATTATAGATACTATATTTAGGGTTTGCCTTGAAGACTATGCAAGTTCTATATGGACAACAGTTTTTGATGAAGCGGGTATTGCAATGTTGGGTGTTAAAAGTAAAGATTTGTGCATTGACATTGAACATTAGAAAATGGATCCATGGAAAGTCAAACAAAAGTTATTGTTTAGATCTTTTGTGTTCACCATGCATGCAAAATTAGATACTTTTCATTCAGAGCCTTTGGTTAAATATGTAATAGCTAAGGTACAAAACATTGACTTTGCTAATGAAAGCAAGAATATTTTGAGTTCTTTTGGCCATTTAATTGGTGAATAAATGTATGATTCCATGGAATTTGAAAAAAAATGATATATCATTATCAATTTTTTCACTACAAATACAATGTATATATGGTATTTAGTTAAATATTGTGTAACTAATGGTAGTAAATATTATGTGAAAATTAATTAATATTTTTTTTAAATTGACCTTCATGTCTTATTGTTATATATAACATTTTAATCTTAAAGAATTGTATATCTTTAATATATTTACTATGTGTATATCTAATAATTTAACTTCTACAATTTTAAAACATATTTCACATTACATAAATTATCAATGTATTTATGTTGTTGATATAAGATAATGCTGACCCATTCTTAACTTATAATACTTAGTGTTTATGTCCTTGCATATGTAAAACTTAATCTTATCTTCAATTTTGATCATGTGTCTCAGAATGGTGGGCCCCCTATATCAATTGAATCATGCATGGTAGAGGAATAGTAGAAAAAATTTATTGATTTCATGACGGCAACAAATGTTCCCTTGCATATGGAGTTTGATGAGTTGCATCGAGAAAATATTGTATCTACTGCTCCTGAAGTGGTTATTGAGAATAGTGAAAATTCTACACATCAACATAGAAATGCAATTAACAGAACTTGGTATGCTTCTACGAGTGAAGATACTCATAGTGTCTTGAGGGACACAGATGTGTCATTACCTATAGAGTTAGATATATTGAACCAGAATAATACTGCACATGCTCATGTTGATGTGGATGCTGAGAACATTATAGTTTCTACACAATAGCATAGAAATACATGTCATAGAGCTTTGTATGCTTCTAGACGTGAAGATATAAATAGGCAAAGAAGGGAAAATTATCATATGAGAAGAGAGAGAGAAGCACAAAATATAACAGATGTCCAAGACCCTGAAATATCTACACGCCAGCATAGAAATGCATGTCATCAATACTTGTATGCTTCTAGACGTGAAGATATAAATAGGAGAAGGGAAAATTATCATATGAGAAGAGAGAGAGAGATAAAATATAGTAGATGTCCAAGGGCATGATATATCAATGACATTGGGTTGTAGCAGTGTGAATGAAGACAATATTGATAATGTGCATTCTACTCATACTACTTGTATTCCTCACTCACTAAATGATATTGATATTGATATTCATCTCCCAGACATCCATACAGTGATTTCATCTGAAATTATGCATGATCTTCATCTTCCACGACATAATGATAATGAGGACATGGTTCATGGTACTTCCATTCATCCCACTCAACAACAACACTTGCAATGTAATGTTGCAAATAGTTCACTTCAATGCAGATATTTGAATTCAACTTCCACTCCCATGGAAATCCCACATGCACCACTACAATCAGTGACAACAAGGGACAAAGGTAAATCAGTTTGTCAATACCAAAATGTGTGGTCCTCTCCACATCCAAATGAGGTAGGTCCTTCCAATTGGCAATCCAACCTTTTTGGTTACCACTCTTTTGACAAAGATCATGTTTTAAATGAGAATAGTAGACGTGGCAGTCTTGATTCTCGAGAAGATATTGATATATGGATGGATGAATTTGAAACAAACTTTACAATTATGTATAGCCCTAATGATCATGGAGCTTCATCTACATCACATGTTGCTTGCAACCCCCAAGTTAAACTTAGTGACAGATTACATGAAATACAAAAAAGCTTTCACAATAGGATAGATCAACTATCTATTATTCAAATGTGTTCAATTTGTAAAGAGAAATACCCTGGAATAAAAATTAATCAATCCAATGAAGGGCCTTCTTGTGGTAGGTGCCGAAGTGAGCGAGATGGACATCGACTATCTAAATGGAATAACATGGACCCTGGGGAGCAACCTTATGTTCTACAAGTGCTTACTCAAGTTGAGGAAATGCTTATTGCTAGAGTGAATCTAATCATACAAGTTACCCATTCTCATGGTGGTCAGTACAAATATAAAGGACACACAATTAATTTCCCACAAGATATAACTACAGTTATAAGGTGCCTACCACAATGAATATGTGATCTTGACATTTTGATTGTGAGAAGGCATTCTACCCAATCTAGGTATTATGATTGTTATGTTAAAAGGTCACGTGTATTGGCTACACTATAATATAAAATAAAATATGATAAATACTACAGAGATGTCGAACTTGATGAAAACTCAATCATGGCACTACCAGAAGAAGATATGGATGTCTCTGAAAGCCTGAGATTTGTACAATCTAATATTAATGATGTAGACATATCAAATGCATGTGATGATAGTTTAGCACGAAAAAATGAACCTCAACATCAACCTTCATCTTTTGTACCTAGATGTGGTTCAACACATCGAGAAATGGAAGAAGTGGGGAGATTTGTTGAGAATATTGGTAACAACTCAATTGACATGATTGAGTGGCCTCATATTGGTCTGTCACCAATTAATGAATACACCACAGAAGGGTTGTTTGACATGGCATTTCCTACTCTATTTCCTACTGGTGAAGCAGAATGGTTACAACCATGTATGAAAAGTATCTGTATACATGAATATGCTTTACATCTAATGTGGTATTATGATAATAGGTTTGCAAGACATCCCAGGTTTCGGTATTTATTGTTGAATAAGATGTTGTGACAACAGAGTCAAGCAACAGCTGCAATATTTGTAAAAAAACTGTAGAGGATGGTGTACCTGTGACAGTTGCAGATTTACGACAATGTTTGAGAGATTTCCCTGATGATTGCCTACCTCAGCAAGTGATGCGTTATGGATGTCAATTAAGAGGAACTAGAGCTTACTGGCAAACATGTAGAAATGAATTGATTGATATGATAATATAATTGGGTTGCCCTACCTTTTTCATAACTTTGAGTGCAGCTGATACAAAATGGCCCAATCTTCATCAACTAATGCCAACACAAGCCCCATCAGACTCAAGGGATGCATACAAGTGGAGAAACAAAAATATAATTGAAAATCCCCATATTGTTGCTATGTACATGGAGCATCTCTTCAAAAATTTTCAGCAAGAGATTCTCTTCAAACATTTTGGAGTAAAAGACCTATGGGCAAGGTATTCAATTTAAAGTAGTATAATTGTGAATAAAATTTATATGTTATTATAGAAATACATAGTATTTACCTCTAATGATGTTGTGTTATTTTTTATAGAAAGGATTGGCAACATCGATGTTCAGTGCATGCACATATGGTTGTATGGATAGAGGGTGCACCTAATGTAGATACATTGGATTGGGATAATCCAAATGAGCTTCAGAAGGCAAAGGATTTCTATGAAAAATTCATAAGTGCATGGAATCCTCTTGAAGAGAATGAAAGAAATGTATTCATGCCACGATCTGTAGAAGAGGATTCTTGTTTGATGGACACAACTAAAATTTTGGCTATAGATCAACTTGTAGATTACACGGATTTATTAAATCATGTTGAACGCCATACCAAATGTAGCTTGGATACATGTCTATGAAAGAAGGGTCATATCAATGTTTGTCGCTACAATGCTCCTTGGCAATTGTAGAGTGAATCCAAATTATTCATTGATGATGATGGACAAAAAAAATATTTACCAGCACGAAATGATGAGAGAGTGAATGTTCAAAACCCAGATATGCTTTCCATATGGAGGGGAAACATAGACTGTCAGCAAATATTGTCTCATCATGCAATTCTAAAATATATTACAAAATATGTGTCTAAAGCAGAAAGGAGTTCAGAGAGTTATTATGACATGTTGACCAGGATGTCCAACACAAATAGCCCAGATGACCCTACATTATGTGTATATAGAAGGTTCCTGACTGAAACAGTTGCTGAACGTGATATAGGTGCACAAGAAACATGTCATATGTTACTAAAACTACCTCTTGTTGAGTGTACCAGGTCCTTCATTTCTTTGAATGTTGGACGAAAGGTGTTTCATCGTGTACATTTCAACCATGATGATGATCCATCTAATACAAACTTCATCCATGCATATATGGAGCATCCTGTATAATTAGATCATCTATGTATGGTAGAAGTTGCAAGATCTTGGTCATATTCTCTGCGTCATAGATATCAAAAATGGAAGCCACAAGATATACCAGCAATTGTTAGAGTTTGGCCAAAATATCTTTCAATCCCAAAAAGTGACTCACCTGAATATGAGTTATTTTGTTGGAGTGAGTTGTTATTATATAAACCATTTTGTAACATTAGAGTTGATATTGGAGATGAAAAAGAAGTAATTATTCAACATTGGGAAGCAATTAAAAATACATATCATGCATGGCATGTACATCGGACACCTATTTCCTTAGAGACTACTGATACTAGTGATGTAGAGATTGAAGATAATGCTGCTAATGACAATGTAGAAATGGAGTGGCAAGTTTTGTCTAGCTTGGCACCACAACAAGATTTTCAGTTATCTGATATTGATCTTCTTGGTAGGCATGACTTTGACATAGAGTATGAGTGGAACCAATATCAATTTCCAAATGTTTTACAAGAAATAGCCATAGAATTCATAGAGTCAAGCCGACTACAAAATCCAATCCAAAGAGAATTTGATTATCAATTTAATCCTTTAATTAATTTAAGTGAAAAGAAATGAATTGCATTTGATGCAATCATGAGACATTCTGAATTGCTTGATAATGATGAACCTCTTAAGATGATCATCCAAGGAACTGCTGGAATAGGGAAATCTTACCTAATTAATTGCATTAGGCATGCAATGGATCGTAGGTTAATCAATGGAAAAAGCCCCTTGCTATTACTTGAACTGACAGGAGTTGCTGCTTTCAACATACGTGCCACTACAATTCATGCATCTTTAAAAATTCCAATTAAAAATGTCAAGCCTTTGAGTGGTCAATCATTAGCTACTCTACAAGAAGATGTCAAGCATATCTGATATATTCTCATTGATGAAATGAGTTTTATAGGCCCAAAATTGTTTGTTGATATCAACATGCGCTTGAAACAATTATTTCCATCACATGGCACAAAAGATTTTGGTGGAAGGTCAATTATCCTTGTTGGTGATCTTGCCCAGTTACCTCCTGTGCGAGACATACCACTATATGCAGGTCTCACTTATTGTATTACTATTTTTACTGAATTTTATTGGTGTTAATATTTTGTTTCTTAATCTATTTTGAAAAAAATGTACTTTCTATGTTTACAGGTAGCACTTATGGTAAAGCATTGTGGACTACATTCCAAATAGTTGTGACTTTGGACACAATTTTTTGACAAGGGCATGATCCAGAACAAGTTAGATTTAGAGAAATATTAACAAACATTAGGAATGCGATTGCAAGATATGATGATTTGAAACTCCTTATGGGTTGAACAAATGACTCAATAAGTCTTGAGGAGCATATAATATTTGATGCATATATGCATTTATATGCCACAAACAATATGGTTCTGCTCCATAATAAGAACATGCTAAAGTCACTCAACATGCCAATTGCACATAGTGTGTCTACATACACCCGACGTATAGAATCACATGATGCTGATGATGATCACTTGGATAGGGTGGTTCTACTATGTGTTGGCCAACGCGTGATGTTGGTATGCAATTTGTGGGTAAATGCTGGATTAGTTAATGGAGCACTTGGTACTATAAAAAATATAGTTTATCATCAACGTACTCAACCACCAGAGTTGCCATTATGTGTGATTGTGGAATTTGATAATTATGTGGGTGTGCCTTGGGATGTTAACAACCCAAAGTTTGTCCCTGTTTCACCTGTTACAAGAGGCAATCATACACAAATCCCCCTCAAAATGGCATGGGCTTTAACAATACATAAGTCACAAGGGTTAACATTAGATAGAGCAACAATAAATATTGGTGATGTAGAGAGGGCTGGTTTAACATTCACTGCTATCTCTCGAGTCAAATCTCTCAAAACTTTGAGAATATCACCACCATTCTCATTTGAACGATACAGTAAGATAGAAAATGCAAATTATGTTAAGAATAGGAAAGATGAAGAGCATCGATTGCAATCATTGTCTCTAAGTTGATCATTGAGAGAACATCCAATAAATTTTCAATTTATTTGTTGTTCATTTACATAAATGAATATTGTGTTGTTAACAATAATGTTATGGTCTTTATACTTGCAATAATAATTTTTCTTTCAATTATGCCCATGTAATAATAATTGTATAAAATAAAATATTTCATGTGATCTTATTTTATATAGCTTACCATTTAATATCATATTCAATGTGATTTATTAAAAGTTACATTCAAAACATTGATATATGTTTATGTTGTTATTATACATTTTTCTGTTGTCTTCATTTCTCTTTAAAATTCTTGTGGTATTAAATATATTATATAAATTGTAGATATAGCATAATGAGGCAATCATAAAGGGGGACAAGAAATTTCAACAAAGGTGAAAAGATCTTGCAATTACTAAATATATGGTTTTTTTATGATTTAGTTTTATAATGGCACAGTCATGATTTAGTTCATGTGGTTATTCGTTTAATACCATTTCATAATTTTTATTTGCAAAAAATGATTTTCTTATAGTATTTAAAGCCTTCTCCACCAACTATTACTTTTAATGATTTTCTAGAAAAAATATAAATATATACTATTTAAGGATAGGCCTATAAATATTTGTGCCTATTGGCCATTTGATAGCACCTTTGGTGCTTTTACTAGTTTTACAATTGCTTTTTATTCTCTTTGTCCAACTTCAGCAGTCACAGTGGCTTCAGATAATAGCAATGAGGGATACTCTTTATTCTCTTTGTTCAGCAGCTTATTTGGCAAGGCCCTTTCTTATAACTAAGGTTTCAAGGCCACATTATCAAATATGATGCCACATCCGCATGCTTTTTGTGGAGGTGTCAAATAGTTCCTAAAAAAAGGGTGGATCAATAGATATGCATTAAATAATGTTTTATTGGTGTGCTGATGTGACATCAAATGATTGATTGCTTTTTAAATCTAATGAGTACATATTATTCAATTATAAATACTTATAGTAACACTAACAACCTTAAAGAAGTCATAAGAGCTAAAGAAGTCATAAGTGCTAGTACTAATCTTTTAAAAATATTACCTTAAATACATACAAAAATATTATCACACCTATTGTAACATACTCGATCCTCTTCTCTAAAATGAGAGGATACTGTTTGCTTTACAAGAGCAAGATTTTCTAGGTCAATATTGAAAGATAATATATTTCTTAAGAGCATATGTAGGCCGTAAGCCCCACTTTTCTCAGCGTTCATTCCAATAGCCACAGGAAAGTAGTAGAACAAGAGGAACAAAAGAAAATTCTCTTTGTCGAACTTTAGCAGGGATACTATTCCAATTTCCAAACGCCCTTCCGTGTTTACAAGAGCACGATTTTCTAGATTTTTACGCCGAAGGTGTTCCCTTTGTTAGATGAAGGGCTGACTTTTCAGATCAATGGCTTCCGTTTTTATGCTGAGGCTACCAAGACGATTGAACCATCTGTAGTCGTTCGATCTTTTTTTCTCTTTTTTCACCAGTTTTTTTTGTCGCTGTTGCCGCTCTTTTTTTAACCACACTGTCTATTTTTTTGAGATATTTTCGGTTGGGAAAGTTTTCTCCATTTTTCCGAGTTGAGATATTTTTCGCTGGGAAAGTTTTCTCACACTGTAGGAAAATTTGTAAACTCGTCCATTGTTCTCATGCCGGAAATGAAATCTTGTCAGAAGGAAGTCTCATATCGTTTAAATGTCCACTGCAGATACTCGAGATTTCTATTTTAGTTTTTTTCAAAGGAAAAGGAAAGGGAAAATGGTTGAAAGCAAATAATGCGAGTACATCAAATTGCAAGATCTGAGGTGAGCTGAAGTGGAGCACTAACAGAGAAGAAAAGAATCGTCTTCCAACGAATGGGGGATGCGTCCGTTTTCCCTCCCTAATTTTCGTGGTTCCATTTTTTTTCCCACTATGCACCCGCTTGTCATGAATCTTTATCCTGCAAAGTCATTCCGCAAATTTAGGTATTAGAAAGGTTTTTGTTTTTACCGAATCCCACAAACTATTTTATCAACGGTGAAAGGCTCAGTCAATTTCCCTGGCGGGATGGCTGCATTTGGATGGTAATAATTTAATTTTAGAAAGTGCATTTACTCTTAACGAATGAAGACATTGAAAGAATTTAATATTTAGCTTGAGCTTTTGTAATTAAAAACAAAGATTTAATGTATATGTTTTACAGTTTACTTTTAATACATTCATTCATCTAAATTTGTATAAAATATAATTTAGATTAAGTTTAGGTTGAATTCATTTTTTTTAAATATGTATTGATAATTAAATTTTATAAATGAATAGTTTAATTAAATCAATATATATATATATATATATATATATATATAGTTATTAATATTTCAATTTTACATAACATGAAATTTTTTTTTTTTTTTTTTTTTTTTTTTTTTTTTTAAAATGCGCCTGGTAAACTTTTTAACGTGACCGGCGACGCTGGTGCGACACGCCCTCCGGGTCCACGCGAATGCTTTTGCCCGGAGCAATGAACCGGTGAGGCCACAACTGGGGGACCTCATCCCCTAGGAAGAACACTTCAAACCCGCGAGCTCATTGGCCCAGCGAAGGCGTAAAGCCTTGCGAGCTCGTTGGCCCAGCGAGGGTTTGAACTCTGGTGGCCGCCACTACAACCGAGCGACTTAACCACCGAACCATGCCATTATCGGCCACATAACATGAAATTTTAGTTATACATTATTTATTTAAAATATTTAATACAATTATATATATATATTTTAATTGTTATGATTGTTTATATTAAATAAAATTTAATTATATTTAAAATAATTGATTATTAATAAATACTTATATTTTATTAGGTAATAAACTAATATGGGCAAAATGTTTAATAATTGAGGAGTAAACTGCACATTTACATGTTAATAGATTGAAAGTCAATGTTGTGGCAGGTCTAATTATTAGGATAGATTTGTAATGTAATAAACTAAATATACTTTATGATCTAGGTTAAATTGATCAAAACTTCAGATTTTAATGAGTTGAGATTTAAATAAGGTGAGATTCAAGTCATTAAGACAAGAAAATGAAATCATAATAAAGGAGGAGGTAAGAGTTTATAATATGTTGTCAATTTTAACATTATAATAGAAATTTAGAAACTAAAATCTAGCATTGAAATAATGAAGAGAGCGTAATAAAAGAAATAAATGTTTGAATTGCAATTGGCCAAGGAACATGTATTGCACAAATACAATTCACCATCAAGTTGTTACAAGTAGAATCCCCTTGTAGCAAATTTTGTGTGGCCCGACATAGTAAATATTGGCCTTTAAAATATCACTTTTCTAATGCTTTTAATAACCAAAGAGGTAAATTCATCATGGTAAGGTTGTGAAACCTTATTTATTTTATAAAGATAGAAATATTAAAATATGAAATAAACAATTTATAATTCAAGTAATAAATGGTTTTATTTCATATAGATTGTAATTTAATTAATATTTAATATTTAATATAGACATATTATTTATAATATAATAGTACTTTAAAAATAGTATTAAGATATAATTAAATATAAATAATAAATATGTATTAAATAAAAAATATTTAATAATTTATTATTATTATTATAGATATTATATATTACATTTAAAATAAATATAATATAATTAATATTTAATATAGACATAATCTTTATAATATAATAATATTTTAAAAATAGTATTAAGTTATAATTAAATATAAATAATAAACATATAATATGTTTAATTTAAATGTACAATATTAAAATATATTCTATATGATATATAAAATTGTATAAAAAGAAATCACAAAGAAAATATATATGAAATAATACAAAATAAGTATATCATTTTATAATATATTGTGTTATGTATTTTTATATATAAAAAATCTATATTAAAAAATATTTATTATTATGTTTTTCCTTTTAAATAATGTAAATTAGTAATTTTTTCAGTATAATATTATGTTGTAAAGTTGTATAGTTTAATTAAATATATTTATTATTTAAAATTATATGTGGAATTATGATGCATACAATCATGAAACCATTGTAAAGTTGTATATTTAAATGTCACCAAATTCGATCCCACCAACAAAACACGTAATCTTATCTTTTTTTTAATGAAAGCTTTAATTTTATTATAACTATTAAGAAAGTTTTATTATAATTTTATGTTGTATATTATTATAATTTTAGTCTATCAACATTGAGATATTATAAGAGACAAATTCTATATTTATTATTATTATAAAAATTAGTTGTTTCCTTTTGAAAGAGCATCTTAGTTTTCCTCAATAGATATAGCATGAAAAGAAATGAAAGTACTTAAGGGATAATTTCTATTAGTAGATATAAAAGAAGAATCATCAACATTAGGCTTATGGCTAACTAGATTATAGCCGACATTAAGAACACCATCATTAGCCAACATTAAGAACACCATCATCACTAATATTAGTGATACAGGATATAGGGATAATCAAATAGAAGGGAAGGCAATAAGAAGCTTCGTGAAAGATGAAAAGTCGTATATATAATGAAGTATTGCATCCATGTATTTTCAATCTTACATGGTCTTATGCTTGTTTGAGCAATGGGTGTCAACTTGGTCACAATTTTATTATTGTATTATATGTATCATGATTCCATTTTACACCCGACATTTACATTGATTCATTCCTACATGTGTTGTGGGAGATGTCTTAGTCAAAACTAATTTCCTCATGCATTGTGATTCCTTTTCATACCTCATGCCATGCATGCAACTGCATTCTAGGTTTCACTCATTTTCTTTACATTTTTTGCTAAGCCAAATTCTCCAAACCCTTCCAAAGAATTTTCCATACGGTTTGACCTGCTTCACATCTCTAAGTTTTTCAAGTTTTCATATTAGTAGGCATGAGATTTCCACAGTCCATAGTAATAGACAAATTTGCTTTTGGATTACACTGTGTGTGTTTTTGTCTCATACAGTGTAATCCAAAAGCAAATTTCTCTAGTGTTCATATTATCTTTAAATTATATCTAAAATTTGTAGGCCATCTTTCCTTTATCCATAGTGATTTGACCTCGCTAATGATTTGTTTACTATGGATTTCTGCCAACCCTTGTCCTTAGCTTATATTGAAACACGCCTTAAGGGTTTCAATGTATTTTACAAATTTTTAGCTCAAATCCATTTATCCTTGATGACATCATGTTCATTTACCATGAGGATGAAAATACATGGATGCAATATTTCATTGTGTATATGACTTTTCATCTTTCATGAACCTTTTTATTGCCTTCCCTTCTATTTGATTATCCCTCTCCTATATCACTAAGGATGAATAATAAGAGGATACACCATTTGAAAAAGCCAACAAGGTACCAATATTATGAAGAAGATTTGTTCCAAATGAAGCACCCGCTAATGTCGTATATAAAAGAGTAGCCCCTTTTTCTGGAGATTGAGCATGGGTATGCATGTCAACAAAAAGTTTTCTAGGAAGAGTAAGATCTTGCTTACCTACATATCTAATTGGAATTTTTTAATTATTTTTAATTTGTGAAAGAGTTGAATTTGTAAAAAATGTATATTTACATTAAATTTAATAAATATTATATATTTATCTATAATTATTATTGAATTATATTTACTTTACATATATTTATCTATATTATTATTTAATTATATTTATTATATTGGATTATATTGATGCTTATTTGCAGACCATTTTGGTAAGAGCATGAAAAGACCATTATATCTCTCTGAAAGTGAGTGTATAACAATGGTAAGAGCATGAAAAACCCATATGGAGGAATTGAATACAAACCACAAGAATGGAGTGAAATAAAATCAATAATGGTTCTGGCCAACATCAAGACCACATGTTAAGACCTTGATGAAATGATTTATTCAATTAGATGGTGGGCCTATTTTTGACTAATAAAAGTTTTTCCAAACCAAGATTGAACACAATGGGCTCCCATGATATAGAATGCATGTCATTTTTGAGGTTTCAAGATCATTCTGATATCATCTGCAAATTCAAACAAATCAAAAGTTTTTCCCTTCAAATTAAATATTTTTACGAATTCTCAATCTAAAATTATACCATGTCTAAATTTAATTTTAATCTATTTGAGCTCCAAGTTATGAAAATGTGTCAAATTACAAAAATATGATAGTCAATAAGTTTGATTGATCTGTGTATCAAGTGCCACCCCATCAGAGGATGCATGATGGTAGGCTGGATGACAAATAAACATGAAGTAGCTAGTGACCATGCTTATATTTGCAAGAGAATGTTTATTCAATGTAGGTGTCAAGATGTGAAATAAAAGGCTTGTGATAAACAAACATACATGCTCAAAATAATATACATAGGTGCTGACTAATGGAATGCAGGTCAACCCAAGTGTTGTGCATGAACAAGAATCTACAAAGGAGATGCATGCAAATAGAGACTACACACCAAACGTGGAAGCTCACATATTTGAAGTAGATACTAAGCAAAACATAAGGATCTTGAACTCCATTAAGAATATGTAAATTAATCCACGACACTAAAAAACAAAAAAATATAGGTGTTACATAGGAATACAAGACAATCATCATTCACTTAAAGACATACCAATTGCACTTCCAAAACTCTTCAGCGTACCCATTGCACACCAAGGTGCGATTGCTAGTTCTAGCTTAGTATTGAAAGGAATAAAGGTGATTTATTTCTTCCGGAGCATATGTCGGCCGTAAGCCCCACTTTTCTCAGCATTCATTCCAATAGCCATAGGAAAGTAGTAGAACTCAGATGTCACAAAGAACACGAGCAACAAAAGTAAATTTTAACCACTGTGGAACAAGAATGAGAGGAACCTAAACAAGAAGACTTTTTAGCTTAACAAAACCTAGTTTAGTGGTAGCGGTGTACTTTACCATTTAGGAGAATGCAAAGCACAGCACAGGTCAACACATAAGCCCAGAAGAAGAGAGAAGGAATGGAAAAACTTTGTTGATTAGACAAACACACAATACAAATGTTTTTCTCTATTACCTGACGGAGATTTTTTTTTTAATTTTCTTTTTAAATTATTAACTCTGTAACATGATTGCTAAAGTTTTTAGGTTAGTTTGATGATGAAGGACAAACACACCATTAACCCTAGTTGGGTTTGGTTGGTATTGAAATGGCCTATGATAAATGTAGCACTTTACTTATGCAGTGGACAACTGGCAAAAGGGAGGCGTTCCATATGCGTAATAAATTGGGTCTTTTTGATCCCAACACTCACAATGGTATACTTGGAGCAATTTGTGGGCTAGTCCTGATAGGGTCTTAAAGAGGCTTGATAGAGCTGTGATATCCGCTCAATATTTTTTCTCCTTTGCTAGCTATTTTTCCTTGCTAGTGGAATTGTTAGCGGATGTAGTCTTGTCGGATCACTTTCTGATTCGTTTCCATATTGAGTGGCAATATTCAAGACCTAAACCATCGAAAAGCTAATTTTTTTCTAAACACGTCTCTTCTCAACCATTCTGCCACGTCGGCGCACATTCAACGTGTTTGGAATTTATCCCCATGGCCCTTCCATGGCGTGGGATGGATTTCTTGGTGGACTGATGCCATCACATGTACCTCACAGTTTCTCCACATTTATGGGAGGCAACTTGCCCAATTTTGTCGTTAGTCATATGATGCCACCACCCACGAGCTCTGCCTTGCCACCACCACTTTGGAGGCACAACCGTTCGACTCCACTGCCTAGCTTCGGCTAGCTCAGCTGAGGCAGTAGAAGCAAATTACAGATGCTCATTCAGCTCACGGAGTGCATATCAAATCTCGGCTCCACTGGCTCAAGATTTGGGATAAAGTTTCTAAGGATTTTTATCAATCTCGCCATACCTTCCAATCGGTTAAAAAAATCTGTGAAGGACAACAACTTCTTCATGAGATTCCTGATATCTTGCAAGCCTTTGTTTGTCACTATGAACAAGTGTTTGCAGCTCAAGATAATACTCCTACTATGCAATCTACTTTGCAACAATACCTTATGGTTGTCCCCTGTCAGATTTCAAATTCTCAGCAAGTTTTGTGTGACTAACGTCTTACTCAAGGTGACCTCAAGGAAGCGGTCTTCTCCATGGCCAATGACAAGGTCCCTAGTCTAAATGGCTTTCTGTGTGAATTTTATACAATTTTTTGGGATATGGTGGGCAATGACCTGCATAATGTATATCTTGAAGCCATGCAAACTAGTTCTTTAGGTGTGTTAATAAACAAAGGAAATATCAAGTTCATACCTAAAGCTAGTGATCTTGAGGATATCAACAAATAGCATCCCATCATGTTGTTGAATGTCTCCTATAAGATCATTGCAAAGCCTTTGGCACTCAAACTTCAAGCTCAATGTTGCCTCTCATTGTTCAACCTGAATAGACGGGCTTCATTAAATCTAGGTTTATCTTGGATAATATCATTGTTGTTTGGGAAGGTATGGAATGGGCTCGGCGCTCCCAACAACTCGCGTTGTTCATCAAGATTGATTTTTCTAAGGCCTATGATTGTATTGAGTAGCCATTCATTCTTGCCATGCTTCAGCTCTTGATTTTGTATCCCGCTTCAATCACATGGTCCAAATGATTTTTTCCAATGCCTCGACTTACATCACCATCTCTAGCACACAGTCTAGCTCTTTTAGTTTTTTTTTATCAATTTGACAAGGTTGCCATCATGCCCCTGCTCTTTATGTTTTAGCTGCAAAGGGCTTTAGATACTTGCTAGCTCAAGCAATTTCTCAATCCTGTATAAATGGAATTTCCCTTGCCAATTCTTCTCAACAACAGTTTGTGAATGGTCACTTTACTAATGACTCTTTCCTCACTCTCATTGAGGATGAGGATGAGGAGAATATCACACTGGTGCTTCATTGCCTGGATATTTTTGGCCAAGCCTCCGGTTCTAGCATTCAATAGTAGAAAATTATATTATAGATAATCCTTCCTCCCTAAACTAGTCTGGCTAGATTCTTTTAGATGGAAATGGATTGATCATGGGGAAATCTTCTATTTTTTTGGGCATTCCTTTTGCATTTCAAGCATCCCCCTCAGACCTGTGGCAAGTTGTTATTGCTAGAATTGAAAAAAATGCAATATTGGATTACCAAGCCCTTATCGTCAGCAGGCAAGTTTCAAGTTTGTTCTAAAATCCTGGCTACCACGCACATTTATTACTCTTTGTGCTTAGTTCCTTCCAAAGCCTCTTATTTGAAAATTGAGAAGTTGCTCAAAAGATTTGTTGTGGGCCTCCGATGATGGCACTCAAGGTTTTCACCGAGTTGCTTGGGATTTTTGTTGCATCCCTCGTGAGGCTAGAGGAGTTGGCTTAGAAAGAAGATAGAGGTGAAAGAGGAAGTGGATGGAATCAACAAGGAAGGAGGGAAGGACAAAATTCTTGGAGAATAGAACATCAAGTGGAAAACTTCCCTAAGCTGAACTACAAAAGAGGAAGGAGAGAGCTCGAATGTGATCAAGGCAGAAATCTAGAGAAGGAAGGCAATAGAGAAGTGTGGATCCCCAAGGGTAAAACTCTAGCCACTGGCACAAACAACATCCCCTTGAAAATTAATAAATTGATGAGTTGCATCTGTTTCTCTTTGCAATCTAAAGATATTGATAATTCAATTAAAAATTTGTGCACCTGTATTTTTTTCGCCAAGTGGGCGACAGTTTGGCCATCTAGAGCCAAATTCCATAATTGGTGCAAAGATAATTGGGGGGAAGGGATGAAAATCAAATCCTTGCCAAAGGGCTTCTTTTTTATCAAATGCAGCACAGGGGAGAGAAAACAAGAAATCATAAAGCAAGAGCCATGAATGATGGATAGGATAGTGTTTTATTTGAAAGATTGGCAACCAAATTTCAACCCAATTTTGCATAAGATACAAAAAAACCTGTGTGGGTTAGGCTATACAATCTTCTCATGGAATACTAGGATTTGGGGACCTTAAGCAAGATAGGCAATCAGTTAGGAACCTTTATCAAGGTGGACGAGCAATTACAAGGGGAGTGAGGAAGACCATTCCCCAAATAGAGAATTTGACAAATATCAAGGGATGTCCAATTTCGAAGTAACCCTAAAATTTTTTTACTGTAACAATGAAACAAACCTGACTCACGAGGATTCTAGCATCATCACCCAAGTACTAGTAGAGAATATTGACAGCAAGTTCTCTAAGGATGAGATAGAAATTTTAGAGGATAGACTCATTAGCCAATTGGAATCCAAAATCAACAGGCATAAGAGGGGAGAAAAGATAAAGAGGAAGGAAGTCCAACAGAGTCAAATTGGAAATAGAAGGCTAGGTCAAAGGACAAAGAAAGCTAAGATTGGGGAAGGGGCAAACCCTTCCAGAAGAGCCATGAGGCTCACCACATGGAATGTTAGGGGCTTAAATGCCAAAGTCCCCTTCTTATAAACATTTGACAAACATCTATAGAAAATATAAGTTATCTAGGTCTTCTTGTCTTCATGGGTCTTAAACGTACAAAGGAAATACCTCATTTCTTATTTATTTACAAACCCTTTGCCTATTTGGAATGAAAATTAATCAATTTTCATAATTTATTTGTTCATGAAGCTTGTAAAGGTACGAAGAATCATGCCCACACCTGTTGAATATTAAATCCTTGGCTCATACATCCATGAATTTGTCAATTATCTACATGTAAATAAGGTCCTTACCTATAGATTTATATGAAAGTAACATAGTACATGGGTTAGTGATAGTAAATTCGGCTTATGCATTGTGCCAATTGGACCTAGTTTTGTCTCTCTAGCAATTTCCTCTAAATATCCATATCATTCCTTAAGACCTTCATTAGGATCAACTTCCTAATTCTTTTAGAGCTCAAAGTTTACAAGACAAGGTCCAATCTTGTCTAATTAGTTTTTTCTTGTCCTTGGTTTGGCCAAAGGTTTGTCATTCCACCTGGATCAACTTGATCCCTAGGTCTAGGTGTTATGTCATCCTTTAGAATTGAGGGTTGCAAGAGAAAATACC
Source organism: Cunninghamia lanceolata (assembly GCA_027924645.1). Lineage (NCBI taxonomy): Eukaryota > Viridiplantae > Streptophyta > Pinopsida > Cupressales > Cupressaceae > Cunninghamia > Cunninghamia lanceolata. Next base: position 34,484,367 of record BSBN01001583.1, on the reverse strand, counting down.
AACACCTTCTACATGTAGCTTTCATGAATTGATATTAGAATAGTGCAACATTTTGTTTTGTGTTTTTCATTCCTATGAGTGGTTATTAAAAATATTTATTTGTGTGCATTACCTTTTCTTTAATCTCCTATTTTTTAATTTTCCCCTTTCCATTCCTATCTAGCATTAAGTTACTGGTAAAGTAGGATGAAGTGGTCTCTTAATCTTAGAGTTTCATTTATCAACATGTCTCATGCAATGAAAATTCCCATCGTTATGCTCATGCAACAAGAACTATGTATGATAAATATTTTAACATCAGTAGTTTTGATCACACCAAGTGGGACTTGATTCCAAGGTTTCACCTTTCAATTTTTGTTCCATAGAAAAATTTTAATTGTAATTTTCAAAACTTTTGGTGGCATCTTGTAAAGCACATCTTTAGAAGTAAAAGTTAGGATTACCAAGCCTAGATCTATGTTTTTGTTGTCATATTTTAAGCTCATGTATGCCTTGTTTTATTTTAGGTATTAATCACCACCATTGTTGAAAATATTTTTGATTCAAGTGGAGAACAACTAAAAATCTACTCTTGAGAGCATTATTTCATCCACCTAGTGAATATGTTGGATACAAATTGCTAATGAAATGTTAAAGAAGATTATGTTTTTCTAAAATGATTCATCTCAGGTATTCTCTTTGCAATAAAAAAATATTTCAAACATGGAATATTGTTACAAAGAAATAAAAAGAAGCATGAGATTGTTCTTCCTAGAGCCAAGCCCTTTATTTCTTGGGACTATGGAGGAACATTACACCTATAATAATGTAATGACATTCCTAAATCAAATCCTTGAGCAATCCCTAATTTCTACAATGATGACTTTATCTATCCTATAGATCACATTCAAGATGTAAATATTTCTACAATGCATCATTTTCAAGGAACTACTGTGGCTCTTAGATTATTGGCATCATCTCTCAAACAAAAGGCCCTAGAATGTTTTAGATGGTTGGCACATGCATCAATTTTAGATTGGGATTTGTTGGGTTCCTTATTGTACAACTAGTTAAAAGAAATGGTGGAATCTTTGTCTCTCATTGGGCATCTAGATACAACAAAAGAGATACAATAGAGCACACATTATGATTTAAAACCAAATTCAAAATATTGTGGGAGAGAATTCATATTGAGATCCATCCACTACCAAGTATGGATTTTTTGTGATTTTGAAATCTTCTGATCTAGATATTTCTCATGATAGAAACATTACGAGGGAGAAATCTTCGAGAAGCATATAATATTACTATAATAGCTAAGAAAAACCTCATTTAAGATCATGGTAAAATTTATTTAGTGACCCTAGTCTCATTATTCTCTCACCCTAGTAGTCTACTTCAAGTTCTTAATATTCTTCTAATAATATGAATCATAAGCCCATCCCCTTTATCCCAAGTTGCATCTTTTGATCCCAATATAATATCTAAAATGAGGAGACTTATGGGAGAGTTTTATCATGAATTCATGGTATTTAAAAGGCAGTTACTAATCCAAGATGTTCAAAATCATTTTGTGGTACAAATGCTAAAAGGTATCTTGTTTCCCCAAGTATTCCTAGGCCCTAAAATAAATCCATAGCCCTAATTCTAAAATATTGTAATAATCTTCCCATGCCCAACATATAGAAATGATAAATGATTTCAACAATTTTGATACATGTTTTTCTAAAATCCCAATAATTTTTAATATAGTGGCATATTTCTATATTTTCTATCAATTCGAAGAATGGAGTGTTCATAAGGAAATCAAAAGTTAGTATAAAAGTACTCATAGAGGCAAAGACATTGATAACTTTTTCGATGCCATGGATAATGATATTGAGTATGTATCTTAAAAGATGATACTTCATCTCCTCTTGAGGAGAAAACCTGGAAAGGAATCATTAAAGGACCCCTAAACCTAATATTTTCAACTCATTTGAAGAAATTCCCTTTTATGTGGAGAATGAATATAGAAACATAAATAAAAATCTAGAATGTATCTATAAGAATAATAGGGCCAGAAGATGGTTAAGCTTCTAAGAATCCAAACACATGTCTAGATCTACATGAATGAAGACAAGTTATAAAAGATACAAGAAAACACACAAATAATGTAGAATACAAATATTAGATAGTCTAATATTAAGACTATTAAAAGATATGATATTAAGAATTACATACAAATGCATATGCACTTATAGATGCATGATTCGTGGAGATATAATACTATAGGTCACAAGTAAACTCACATTCACTCCCAATCAAGAGGTGATCTAACTCAAAATAACTAAGAGGTTAAGAGTTGAACTACCAACTAGTGGATCAATTAACTAAATTTGATTAAGACAAGGGTGGCCTTGATTGAACAAAGGTGGCACCTAACTATTATTTATCAAGAAATGGTGAGGCATTAGTGGTACATGTATACATCAAGTCAAGGCACACACATGTAATTATTAGCTATGTAGATGAATAAAATTAAGTATTCCTAATATCCTAAGTCAAATTATTAATAGGTGTAGTATTACACCAACATCCCCCAAAGAGAGAGAATGAAGAGAGAGACTAGGTTGCCCCCTTAAAATTTTATGCCTTATATACCAATGGTGGAAGGATTATATGAGTTGAAGAAGATCCATGAGTGTCAAACAACACTCCTTCCCTTAGGAAGAACTAAACTCAACGGAGAATGTAGGAGCTATTCCCATTCCTAGAAGAAATATGAGGGAAGAAAAACAAAATGAAGGTCTCAAGAACTCACTCATTTATCACAAAGTCAATGTTGAAAGGTGTCACAAGGTAATTGAGAGTCCCAAACCTAATTGATCTAGTGATGACAACTTAAAAAACACTATATAAATTGCTAAAGAATAGGAATAAAAGATGATGGGACAATATCTATGGTGGAACTATCATTGAAGAGGAAATAAATGTCCTTGATAGTGTCCTTCAAATCTTCAAGATAGGACTCACAAAAAAGATTTGAAAGGTCTATAAAGTACTCATCCCAAGGAACTACCTCTAGAAGATAAGGATGGTCCTGCTGCACTAAATATCTAGAAGCCTTGATTGAAGCAATTTTGAACTTGATGGAAGTAGGTGATGATGGTGATGGAATGCTAGTGCATGCCATTTTAACCATGATTAGTGAAAGGAATTAAAGATTAAGATGAATATACTACAAATCTTGAAAACTAACTACATTAGATCTATAAGTATGAATATCTATTAAAGGAGTATCAGAAGAAAAATGTGAGAAGGCATACAATATATAATAATCATCTACCTCCCTAACTATGTAATAATGTCACTACACTATAAATCCTAAATAACCACAAAATCAATTGTAAACTCAACACTCTTATTTATCCCACTATGTGTAATTTGACATGTGGATAGGCTATTAGTTGACAAGGAAAATAAATAGAATCATTAAATGTTACATCACCCATGTCAATAGAGCCTCTCCCACAAACACTCATATAAGTGTTGTTAACCATTCAAAATTTTGGCATAGAACAAGCCTAAAATGAAGAAAACACACTCCATTATGAAGCCATATGATGAAAATCTTTGGACTTAAGGATCCATCTCCTTGAACTCTAGAATTTACAGCAACAAGTGTCCTCCCCTTAGACTATTCAAGAGTTGGAATAAGAAGTAGATAATAAACCTTGTGAAAAAGTAGAAGGAAATTTCACATTATTCTTCTAAAAAAGATGTTTTAGCTCATAAATTTATTTTGTATAACATTGATGTTCATCATGCCAAAATATTTTGCAATATGTAGATGTGGGATTCTCCTTCTTAGAAGATTCCCCTTTTGAGGAAGAGGATTTTGAATCTAATTATGCTTTCTATGGCTTTTACTTTTTTATTTTATTTCTTTTTAGATTGTATAATTCTTTATGTTTGTTAGGATTACTAGCCAACAATGCATGTGACTTAGAAGACTTTTTGAGTCCCATTTGAATTAACGTCCCTGATCTTGTATTAGAATATCTAAAAATTCATCAAAAGTAGGCATACCATATGTAGCTCCCATAGCATGTTGATGGGTATGAAAGAAAAAAACAAAAGCTAAATACATAGGACCAAACTTGGGCAATACATTCACAATCAATTATAAATCTTATTTATCAATGCCACAATCCTTTAACTATGTTTTTAGTTGTTTAACCTTGAATAAACTGTAGTCCTGGATATGGTTAAAACTGTTAAGATCAAGATTAATCAAGTCATTATCAATTTGATAGCCTTTGAATTTATTATTTTGACCATAAAATTTTGCAAGTGTCCCAAGCTTTCTTAGGTGTTGTACATTTGTTAAGATGAAATTGTAGATCAAAAGACATGGTGGTAAGATTCCCCTTTTGAGGAAGAGGATTTTGAATCTAATTATGCTTTCTATGGCTTTTACTTTTTTATTTTATTTCTTTTTAGATTGTATAATTCTTTATGTTTGTTAGGATTACTAGCCAACAATGCATGTGACTTAGAAGACTTTTTGAGTCCCATTTGAATTAACGTCCCTTGATCTTGTATTAGAATATCTAAAAATTCATCAAAAGTAGGCATACCATATGTAGCTCCCATAGCATGTTGATGGGTATGAAAGAAAAAAACAAAAGCTAAATACATAGGACCAAACTTGGGCAATATATTCACAATCAATTATAAATCTTACTTATCAATGCCACAATCCTTTAACTATGTTTTTAGTTGTTTAACCTTGAATAAACTGTAGTCCTGGATATGGTTAAAACTGTTAAGATCAAGATTAATCAAGTCATTATCAATTTGATAGCCTTTGAATTTATTATTTTGACCATAAAATTTTGCAAGTGTCCCAAGCTTTCTTAGGTGTTGTACATTTGTTAAGATGAAATTGTAGATCAAAAGACATGGTGGTACCTGTATAGGTTTAGGGTTTTAGGTCCATAAAATTGCAAGTCTTTACCTTTAAAATCTTTTAAAGCCTAAGTCCCTAGGTTTCATGCGCTTTGTTTTTTAAATCCCTGTTGGCTGCCTGTAGGAAGTCCCCAATCACTTAAGTAATAACTTAAAGCCTTTATGTTCATTAGGTGACTGGCCCCATGTCCTAGGTTTACCCTTTATAGCCCCTAAAAAATTAAATCTATGTCCTAAGTCTTCATAAAGGTTATAAAGTGTTGTGTAATAATATTTTGCAACGTCGCAGCACATCATAGATGACATCATCATCCCTCTACGCAGTTGTGACAAGGTGACACCTATCAAGGAATTTGGGCTTACAACTGCTTTATCGAAGAGCCCAAGTCGATGAATCATATGATGACAAGTGTAAATCTAAGAAGTGATCTACAGGAAATCTTAAATCTAACAGTTGCGTAAACTCACAAGGGAATCTTGCCAAAGAGGAATATTCGTCGTGCGGTCGTGATAGGGTAACATGTGGCCTCATCTTAGTAAAGGAATGAAAAGGAAATGAAAAGGAGACACGTGGAGGCTTTATCGCACTAGCGCAATGTAGGTAAGTGGTGGGCCATTTCTGGCTACGATGCCATGAAATGGCACCACGTGTTTAAACCAAACAAAAGGTGATGCGGTCAACAAAGAATGTACATCTGACTTGGCTTGCTCCTATTGGTCGATGACTTTTCAATGAAATGGACTCAGATTTTCAAATTTGGCATGTGAATGGTGGTCATGGATCTCATAAGGAAAAATTAGATCGACAGTCCAGGTTTAAACTTTTCATCAAAACATTGTAGGCACCCTGTGACATGAATGTGAGATAAAGGCCAAAGCTACTTCTATTAATGCCTCAAAACCTATGCTACAAAGCTTCAAAAGGAGGAAATTAGGGCTACATCATTTCATCAAACACAAATAGTATCCAGACACACAGCAAGTTTTTAGGCAAGCAAAAGAAGAAATTTCGGGCTTCTATAGGCATAAAAAATAGTAAGTTCATTCTGTTCAACCATGCTCAGTAAGTTTTGAGTTGATTGCTTGATTGAAAGGGTAGATAATTGTTGGGATAAGAAGCCCTAGGTTTGATAAGAATAGTCTGAGAAGATGAGTCAAACTAGTCAAGCCTCCACCTCAAAACGTATTTTGGATGAGGACCTTATGGTCCAATTCCTAGGCTCTACTAGACATGCTTTGAATTTGCATGGTCCTAGCAGGCCAGATGATAAATTCTTAGAATTCAGCTACAATTGTAGGGATGCCTATTTGCCTGTGTCAGGTTGGGTTCTTTTAAAACACTAGCATCATAGGATGGACTTTAAAGTCCCGGGCAGTGGTTGGATTTGGCCAAGCTAATTTGCCCTAATGTGTTCCAAAATCCACACTTGGTAAGGGCCATTGCATAAAGGTATGATCCTCAAATAAGGCCAGTCTTGGCAAGAAATGGTACAATGATAATAAAATTTACTAAAGCCTACATCTCCAGTGTATTCAGCTTAAATCCTATAGCTAATAAATCGACCAACCTTGGTGCATTAAAGGAAAATTACAAGACTGTCAAATGTGCATATAGGAATTTCAACTTGGCCAAACACAGACCAAGGGGGATGGATGGCCAGTTAGTGAAAATATCAGATATTGAGGAGGAGCCTTTTCAATGCTCCTTATTCATGCACTACTTTGTGAAAACCTACCACAGTTTGTGCCAAGTACTTGGGAGGGATGCTTCAGATAGGATGTCAGTCTCTCTGATAATGATGGTAGTAAATATTCAAGATCTAGAGACTAGGGAGCCATATGACTATGCTTCCTATGTAGCAGATAATATGCACAAACTGATGATGGCCCACTTAAGGGCAAATTGTTTACTGTGGATGCCCATGTTGAATTCACATTGTATTCTATGTTGTGTCATATGATTTTGTTTGCTTTGTCAGGAATGTGGCATCAAAATCTACATGTCAGGATGACAGATGCACAAGGAAACATGTTGCTAGTTCAGATGTGGACATGCATTATGTTGATGCTAATTATGTAATTTTTGAGGAATATTTTATGAGAAGAGTTATTGGTTTCTTAGAACCAGAAGGAGAAAGGATGCATGCAGATGTGTTAGACTTTTTGAGGCCATTAGACAAAACCCCTAATTTAGGGATTGATCATAACTGGGGTGATTAGTTCTATCATGAGCACACCACTTGTATCAAATTTATGGGTGTGAGTCCCCTCCCCAGATTTTACCTAAGTATGTACCAAAGAGAATTGCATTGCTTGTGATTATTAGGAAGATGAATGAGTCAGACAGAGAACATCTGAGAAGACATAAGAAGGGCTCATTCTTTCCCACTTCCCTTAGATTCAATGATTTCTTGACAGCTAATAAAGGAGGTTTGGATCAGATTGATTCAATGCTTCAATGTTACAGGATGTTTATGGAACAACCTAGGATGTTTGACCCTGAGGGATTTATTGACAGAGTGAGGATTAGTAAACAAAGACTAAGATACATTCATCAGGTCTATTTTGATGAGGACACTATCAAAAATTGCTTTATAATGAATGATGTCCATACCTTGATATTCAAGTGGGGCACAATTATGGCAAGAGAAAGGATGAGGAAAAATTTGAATGTTGCCTACCTGGGTTCCTTTGCAGAGATCCAGGACCCAATAAAGAGAATTCAAATGATGTTTGATCATGTAGAGCAACTAATTGGTAGTGCCCCTGCAAGTGAGGAAAGGCCTGCTTACTAGCCTGGTAGCTCAAGAGGGGGATATGTTGTAAAAAGGGAATCACATTACCCTTCCCTTACCAAAAATGCAAAAAATATTGATTTAGAAGCTGAGGAAGAGATTGAGGTAGTGGACCTAGAAGGACAAGTAGAAGAACAAGTGTAGGAAGCTTCTCATCAAGTGAATTCACCTAATAGAATAAGGCCATATTCTTCCCCTAATAACAGATCAATGAGAACAATGACAAGACAAACTATGGATATAGAAGATATTAGGGTGATGGCCTATAATAAATTTATGGAGGATGATGAATTCATTAATACTCCTGAATTCATGAGTTATGTCTTGAAAGTAAGAAGTAAAGAGTTCCAAAAAAGAATTGAGGAAGCCAAGAGTGGGGCTGACCCATCAGAATATGAGGCCATCACCCAAAAGGTTTTGATAGAAGTAAATCAGGCTATCAATAGAATGACTCTAAAGGAGGGGAAAACATTGGTGGCCAAAAGTAATGTACTACTCCTCCCACATTGGACCTTGTTAGATGCAATTGTATTTGACACTATTACCAGGGAAGATTCATAAGTGACTGAGGAGAAGGTTGAGAAGGCTCTGTCTAGTGCAACCTTCAATCCTAGGTTTGAGACTCTAGCTATATGGGCATTAGACCCAAATAATAATAAACCTAGGATTACATTGGGGGAGTTGACAGGAGATGTCATAATTAAGAGAGTATCTAACACCCTTGCTCCCCAAGCTACAAGTCTAAATGTGCAAACAACACAATTTGTTGAAGCAGTGACCAATAAACTACAAAAGGATCATGATGAACTGATACTATAGTATGCACAAGCTATTGCAAACCTTAACAAATGTAAAGAGCGGCTATTGTTAGGGGCTAGCACCTCAAGTAGTCCACCTATCATACCAACTGCTGAAGCATTTCCAGCTGACATAGAGCCCCTACTGGCAGAGATCAGAGAATTGAAAGAGGAGGTGAAAAGATTGAAGGAAGAAAAGAGAAACTCATTTAAGGAGGTGGTCACTAACTTGATCAATCATAGATTGACCAAGGTTCTGGCAAAGGTGGATGAGACATGGAGGTCTTATTCAAATTTGAGAATAACCCTTGATAAGCATGAACACAATAAGGAGGGCCTCATGCCTATAAAAATGACATGGTTGTCAAGGACTAGTGAATTGAGAGACTTGCACAGGTGCTCAAGATTTGATGTAGAGGCACCACCTGAGATGAAGCTAACACTTGACATGATGGTAATTCTTGAGGAGGTTGTGGCTTTTCAGTTACATCTAGACAAAGTGTTAGGTGAGAAGAAGCAATTCATTGAAAACATAGATAAGAAAATAATGCTAAGTATATTGGAGGGTGATGGGCAGGTGAAAGGTCTTGATAAGTGGAGAGCTGACTTTGATGGCATTGCTAGCCAATTGATATCTACCTACTGTACTAATGGAGATCCCAGCTTGAAGGTTTTGAGTTCAACTTTGGACAAGCTGCATGTATTGGAAATAAATTTTGAATTATTATGTAAGGAAGCAAAGATCCTCATGGATGCAAGGTACACATGACACAATGACAAAATATCAAAGTTGGTCTCATTCCAATTGCCATCAGAAAAGTCATATGCTGAATGGACAAAGAAGTATGGGTGAATGTGCCTGGAATGAATGAGCAACTACTCTCTCCTCTACATTTATGTGGTCAGGTTCCTCCAATCTATTGTACTCATGATAAATTATTTTCTATCTTTTATCTATGCTCAATGTAATTAATGGTCCAATGCCCCTAAGTGGTTCTATGTATTGTGAACTCATCTAACCAACCAAATGTATTAAATGTTGAACCACATTCTTATGTCTATAAAGGACTGGTAGCCTCACTTTGTAAAGGTTGTTGGAAGATTGGTATTTTGAGGAGTGGAAGTAATACAAAATTTTGACTAGTTGCTCTCTCCATGGTGTTGTGATTTTTATTTTAATATGTGTATGTGTTTTTTATAAGCTACTTATCAGTTTCAGATTAAGTTACATGAGTAATGCAGTGTGCATGTGTTTCTATTAATTATCTCCATTTGTTATCTGCATCTTTCTTTGAACAAAGTAATTAAGGGTTTTCTGAGTTCTGGAGTGCATATCTATTGCATTGCATGTTTGATTTCTTGCTTCTATTTAAGGAATAGGTTAAAATGCTTTAGGTCAAATATGGGAAAGTTTGTGTGATGACAGGAATATTTGTAAGTAGAGTTAATAGAAATACTTAATCTTGCGAGTTCTCTGCAAGGCAAGAACTAAAAAATCCTCTAAAATCTATATATTTTCTTGGTTTGTGGAAAGTCATTTTCATGTTTTAAGTTGGACTCCATACTCTTTGATAGGCACCGATCAAAGCCTTGGATTATGTTTATGAATCAAACCCTAATCTAATAGTCAGATACATTAAATCAAATCAACTCAAAGCCTTAAATTTTAGGATTATAGGAGTAGGTTTTAGGTTCTAAATCCTCTTGTTCACAACTAAAGTAGGGTCCAAGGCTAGCCCCTTTGTATTTACCTCACAGTTTTGATCTACATAATAGAGGATTTATTTGCTAAAATGTCAATACCTAGTTGCAGTCAGGATTTACCATATGGGTATTGAGTAAGGGACACCCCCTAGGTCCTGTAGAGCCTGAAGTGCAGAGAAGACATAGAGTCAGTCTCCTATTCATTGGCCACTGACTTGAGATCCATGTGGATAAAAGATGGCTACTTTTTAGGGGAACATAGACATTTAGTTGGGAACACCAAAAGATTGGTGACTTCGCTAGGGAGTTGAAAAGGAACTTGGAATGTAAATATAAATCCCATTAGTGGGTGGTGACTCTTAACAAAATCTCCCAGCCAGTGAATGTATAAGTTGTATGCAAGGGAGAAGGTCCCTGCAAAACCCTTTGTTCCAAGAACTACCAAAAAAATGTCTAGGAAGAAAGGAACTACTCAACCTAGTCATGAAAGTTCACCAAGTCCTAGGAATAATGATTATTCCCAGAATAATGTTAGATCTCTTGGACAACAACAACACTTTTCAGCTTCAAAGGCTAATATTTAGGAAATTTATGAAAAGCAACAAAGTGATGGGTTGAGGTTAGGATCTAATGTATTTCAAGAATGCCCTTTTCTAGATCCCCCTGATAGATTTGAAGATACAAAATCTCCAACAGATACTGACAACCCCATGAGATCATCTTCTTCTATGCAAAGAGAAGAGGAACTAGCTGAAGAGATTAGGAATATCAGGGCAAAACTTGACTATTTACAAGCCCTGAAAATAAGAGATAATATGAAACAAAAGGTGGAAGCTTTGAGAATTGCCCATCAGAATTCAACTTCCACCCTCAATGATACAAATTTGTTAGGAAACTAATAGGCAAATGAGGTTCAAAATTAACAAAATGACCAAAACATACTTGGGAGTAATCAAGGGCTTAATCAGCATGTGAACCAGAATCCACAAAATAATCAAAGACAGAATGCAAATAATAATAGAGTACCATTGAATAATGTGAGAAACCAAAATATCAATGGTAATGCAAACAGGTATGCTAATGCCAACCAATTTGGTAGAAGACCCATGCAATCTACAAATTCAGACAATTAGATTCCACTGGCATTCCTAGATACCCAAATCCTATTGATAATGATATCATAGGTGAATTGCCAAAAAAATTAGGAAATAATTGTATCAGGAGAAGATCATTTGAAATATTTCCTCAATATTATGGATAGTTTTGAAGTAAAGCATGAGGATGTCTTCATGAAATTATTTATGCAGTCTCTAATTGATGAAGCTAGAGAATCGTATAGAGGTTTTCCTGATCAAAGTGTTACACCATGGGATGATTTCAAAAGGATCTTTAGGGAATAGTATGGAGATAAGACTAACCCTAGTTTTATTATCAATGAGTTCACAAGTATTTCTAAAGGGTCAAATGAATCAGTCTCTAATTTCAATGCAACGTTTACCAAAGTTTTGAATAAATTACCACCTCATATGAGACCTAATGAGCCAATGTGTATGGTCTTGTATATGAATTCCTTTGATGCTAAGACAAACTATGAGCTGAGAGACAAAAGTCCAGCCAGCCTCAGAGATGCTTTCAGAATTGCAACTAATATAGAAAATAATAGGAAGGAATCAAGCAAAGGAAACATAAGGGATGATGTGAGAATCTTGCAAAATCCAAACAATAGAACTCAAAATGTTCATAATAACAGCTCCACATCTAAAGATAAGTTGCATAAATTGACAACTTCTTTCAAGGATTTAAGTTACAAACTTGTTAAAAATGAAAAGAGGATAGGTCTTGAGAAGCAGATTTATCAGAGGCAAGAAAAGAGACCTCAATTGCATGATATGCCATACAACACAAATTGGCACAATGGTAAGCCTATTCTGAATAACAAAACTAATCAAATATCTTAGAATGTTAACAAAACTCTTGATCCCCTGAAGAAGACTATCAATATTGTGGAAGACACTCCATGGTGTATAATATGCCAAATGCCTCATTAATAGTCACAATGTATGATTGCCCAATCCTTTTATAATGATGCTAATGCTTGTGATGAGTGTAATGAACATCATTGTATTGAAGATGACAGTGTTAACATGCTTTCTGCAAGTGGAGACTACTCTTCCTCTGATGAGGCAGATGTAGAAATGGATGTGAATGAAAGAAGGTGTTATAAGGATGTAATCTGTCAGCAAATCTTTTTAGATGAAGAAAATGAGGATCATCAGGTTTATTCCCAAGATTCACATGCTCCTTTGGTTAATTTAAAAATGCCTTCTAATGAAGAGATCAAAGCTATTACAGCTACTGTAGTAGCCCAGGTTAAGAGCAATTATAATCTTAGGAATAAAGCTCAAGCAGGTGACTTAGGCCAGACATGAAGCATCTTTGTAAAGCAACCTCAACACAAACAAAGAGACCCTAAATTATAGAAAAAATGAGGTAATAATAGTAAGAGAGACCCAAAGATAAAATTGAACCAAAATACTAAAAATTTAGAGGGTAAGGTTTCTCAGAATGAAGAAAAGACTAAGGGTTCACATGTCATGGATGACAGTCAAAAAACCACAAAAGCTAAGGTTGATGGACAGACTCATGAGAAGAGTAAGAATGTGGGGCAAGCTGCAACTGTTATACAAAATTATGCCCCATTTGACATAACTCAAGCTTTGTCACAGATGAAAGTCTTAGTTCCACTAATGGAAATTATGAAAATTGAAAAATACATAAATAAGGCATTGACCTTAATTTCAGGGGTATCTCATCAGACAGATCACACTGCTAAAGATCAAAACAATATCTAGGAAGTGGGTGTTGATGAAGAGGAAATTCCTAAAGTCTACTTAGGGACAACAGTAACAAAATGCCCTTCCCAAGTAGAACCATTCTATGTGTCCCTTATCATTAATGGGAAAGTAATTAGGAATTGTATGCTTGATTCCGGTGCTTCAACAAATATCATGCCTTTGGCCATTTTGCAACAAGTTGGATTGAATGTAGATAAGGCATGTGGAAAGTGTTATGATATGGATGCTAGGGAAGTGTCAGTTATAGGGATTATGAAAAATGTGGACTTCATGCTTCTAGCCTATCTAGAAAAAACCTATACAACAAATGTGACAGTAGTCGATATCAAGCCACAATATGATATGTTATTGTCTAGGAGGTGGACAACATTGATTGGAGGAAGCATGCAATTAGATTTATCATATGCTATGATTCCCATGAATGGTAAGGATGTTAATCTAGTTAGAGAGGAAAGAGTACTAGATATAGTTGAAGATCAGGAACCAAAAGATCAGATTTGCTTTGTGGACATTGATTGTGAAAATTTTAGAGTTATGACATGTGATCAAGATGAAAAGAAGAAGGAACCTATTGATGAAAAGCTTGAAAAATAGAAAGTTCATAATAGCTTATGGACCATGTACTTTGATGGTGCCTGTTCAAAAGAGGGATCTAGTGCAAGAGTGGTGTTTTTGTCTCCCACTGGTAAGATCCTTAAATTCTCCTTTCTGTTAAAATTTTCTTGCACAAATAATATTGCAGAATATAAAGCCATATTGCTAGGATTGAATGTTGTTCTTAGGAATGGCATTAAGATGTTAAGGGTGTTTGGAGATTCAGAGTTAATAGTTTCCCAAGTAATAGATAAATATGCTTCAAAGAATAAAAGGGTAAACCAATATAAACATGCAGTTTGGGATACTATTGAGTTATTTGATGCATTTTCAATAAATTGGATAGAAAGATCAAAAAATGTTATGGCAGATTTCTTAGCTAATGTAGCCATTAGGCCAAATGATGTTACATTGTATGATATTACAAATGTTGAGATTAAAATCAGATTAGCAGTGCCAAACAACATATGTAGTTGGCAGGTTTTTGAGGATGATAAGGACTTAATAAAGTTTCTGCATTGTATTGATGAGTATGAGAATCAGGAAATAGATTTCCAAAACTTTGTAGAAGTTGTAGATGGGAAAGAAACCCTTTTTGGAAAAGAGATGATAGAACTCAAGACCAATAAGATTCCAAGGGGGTTGGTGGCTTTAGAGAGAGCATTTGATAATAGAGATTAGTTGGTTGCCAAGACTTCTTTCCCTCACATGGAAGATTTGGAGGAAATAAACTTGGGCACACAAAATGCTCCAAAGAAAGTCTACATAGGTAAGCACTTGAAACCACATATCAGGGCAATGTTAATAGCCTTACTAAAAAAATACAAACATGTCTTTGCTTGGTCATATGAAGACCTGAAAGCATATAGAGAGGACTTATTCTAGCATGAAATTCCCCTTAATCCTAGAGCCAAACCATTCAGACAGAGGCAGAGATCTATTAATCCCACTTTAGCTCTAAAAATGCAAGAAGAACTTATGAAGCTTAGGGATACTGGAATTATTGAGCCCATAAGACACTCTACTTGGGTGTCAAATCTTGTCCTAGTCAGAAAGAAAAATGGAGATATAAGACTGTGTGTAGACTTTAGAAATTTGAATGTCTTCTTTGAAGGATAATTACCCATTGCCTAACATGGAGGCTATCTTGCAAAAGGTGACAAGATGTGAACTCTTGTCCAAGATGGATGGATTTTTAGGACATAATCACTTGGTGAAGGTGAGAGAATCAAAATAATATAAGACTATCTTCACAACTCCATGGGTGACTTATGTATATGTAAGAATGCCATTTGGATTGACAAACGCAGGTGCTACTTTTCAAAGAGCAATGGATGTTGCTTTTGCAAGATTAATTGATTCTATCCTAGTTGTGTATCAAGATGACCTAACTGCTTATTCAAAGAAACAAGAACAAAACTGTATGCATCTAGAATAGATTTTTATTAGCACACTAGAGTATGGCATCTCCTTAAACCCTAAGAAGTGTGCTTTTGGGGCAACTGAAGGAAAACTCTTATGGCACATATTGTCTAAGGATGGAGTTAGGATTGACCCAGAGAGGGTTGCAGCAATTGATAAAATCTAGATACCCAAGATAGTTAAAGGCATCTAGTCATTCTTTGGACAGATTAACTTTGTCAAAAGTTTTATTCCTAATTTTGCAGAGATTACCAAGGCTATATATAAGATGTTAGAAAAGGGTGAGTCTATAGCATGGGGAAGTGAAGCAATTCAATCATTTCAAAGTATCAAGGAGGCTATCAAGACTGCCCCTGTTTTAAAATCTCCTAATTTTTCTAAACCTTTCCAATTATTTCATTTGCTTCATTCCATACAATTGATGCATGCTTATTATAGAAAAATGATGATGGATTTGAACAACCAATTGCCTTCTTTAGTAAATCTTTGCAGGTAGTAGAATTGAAATATGATATTATGGAGAAGCAAGCTTATGCTTTGGTCAGGGCTATCAAGAATTTTAGACCTTATCTAGTTGGAGCCCAGATTGTAGCATATGTACCACATGCAGCTGTTAAGGACATATTCACTCAATAGGAAGTGACTGGAAGGTGATGCAGATGGATAAACAAACTCCAAGAGTTCAACATTAAGATTCAGATTACCAAATTGGTAAGGGGATAAGGTTTGGCTAAATTAATGACATAATTAAATTTGGAGGCATGTCAAGTGAATGTAGTTTAGGACCAAGCTTGTGAAATGCATAAATGAGAATAGTACAAGGACATTGTGTATTATCTACAAAATCTGAATTGTCCTACCCATTTGAGTGATAGCTAAAAGAGAACATTAAAATTACATGATGTCGAATATGTTATTGTCCAAGGTTAGTTGTATTGGAAGAACCCTGATGGTGTGTTGCTCAAGTGTGTAGATGAAGATCAAGCCATGAATATTTTAACTGATATGCATGAAGGGATGTGTGGTGGACATTATAGAGCTAGGACTACTACCCATAAAATCCTTAGAGTAGGATATTGGTGGCCAACCCTTTTCTTTGATGCACATAAGATGGTGAGGAAATGTGATTCCTGCTAAAGATTTTTTAGAAAGCTTAAGTATGCAGGAGCATTACCTCTTAAGACTATAACAGTGGAGGCTCCATTTCAACAATGCGGGATGGATTTCATAGGAGAAATAGATGAAAAGTCAAGTGGAGGATACATTTGGATATTGGTTGCTACAGATTATTTCACCAAGTGGATTGAAGCCATTCCAACCAAGAAAGCCACAAGTAGGGTTGTGCTTGACTTTATCCTAGAACACATAATAATTATATTTGGAGTACCAATGAAATTGGTTATAGACAATGCAATGTGCTTTAGATCTGGTAAGTTTATTAACTTTTGCAATAGTTATGGAATTAGTTTATCTCATGCATCACCATATCATCCTCAAGGAAATGGCTAAGTAGAATCTAGTAATAAAAGTCTCATGAAGACAATCAAGCGAATAATTGACAAGAACAAAAGAGCATGGGATTCTAAATTGAAATTGGCACTGTGGCTGATAGGGTAACAGTGTAAAAGGTAATTGGTAAGTCTCCCTTTGAATTAGTATATGGTGTAGAGGCCAAATTGCCAGTGAATAATCTCCTGCTAGTCTACAAGTTTATACAAGAAAGTGGTGAGTGTTAGGGATTGCATGCAGAAGATATCAATTAAATGCAAATAAAGATTAAACAAAGGAATGGAAATACATAGAAATAATAACAGCAAGAGACAAGTTTTAACTTGGTTCACCTAAACTTGGGCTACATCCACTAATAGAGAGTCCAATATGATTATGCAGTAAATCAAACCGATTACAACTAGCAATCCTTGCAACTCAATACCAATACAAAATGCTACAATCAATCAACAGAAACCCTAACCCTTAGCTGCTTTTATCGAGCCTTATGTCGGTTACAAAAATAGGGTGTATTTTTATGTCGGCCAATAGAAAAATAACTCCCGATGCCTTTATAAAATAATAAAATTTGTTTGAGGTTTCGGGGATGTTGCCCTTGAGCCCTCGTGGGAGTACTACCCCTCAACCCCGCCCTGTATCATGATAGGGAGCATGCCAGGGGTGTTGCCCCTGGACCCCGCAAGGGGTGCTGCCCCTTGACCCCATCTTGGGGGTGCTTCCCCTAAACCCCCACAAGGGGCATTGCCCCCAAACCCCCGCAAGGGGCGCTACCCCTTGACCCTGCATATAATTTGGGGGGAAACCACACTAATAAAAGTGGGGTAAATTTAACCTCTGAGTCTGATTAGGCTCCATATAACAACAATCTCCTACTTGGAGACTGATCAGACTCCACACCATATCATCTCCCACTTGGAGACTGATCATAACACCGCTAACCTTGTAACTCCCACTGGAAATAAGTACCCTAGACTCTGATGTTCTAATTTTTTGTTTTCAGTCTTGAAGACCAACTAAAGCTGAAGAGGAGCTCAACTTCTCCCTTATCACTGCCTTCATAAACATATCTACTAGATTTTCATCTATATGTATCTTTTCTAGCCGTAATTGTCCATCATCCAACACCGATTGAATGAAGTGATACCTCAACTGTATGTGTTTGGTCTTTGAATGAAAGGCATAATTCTTTGCAAGATGTATGACACTCTGGCTGTCCGTAAGCAAATGACTGTTAGCCTGTTGTTTTCCCAATTCTTCCATGAAAGATTGCAACCATATCATCTCTTTTCTTGCCTTTGTTGCAGCTACATACTCTGCCTCTGTGGTGGATAAAGCAACCACCTTTTGCAACCGTGAGATCCAACTCATTGTTGTCCCACCTATAGTAAATATATAACATGCAGTACTCTACCTGGTATCAATATTCCCTGCCAAATCTAAGTCTACATAACCTACTAAATCAGTATTAGAGCCCCCAAAACATAAGTGTTTATTGGATGTACCTCTCAAATATCTGAGAATCCATTTTACCGCATTCCAATGCTCCAATCTGGGATGACTCATATACCTGCTTACAACTCCTATAGCATGTGCAATATCTGGTCGCGTGCATACCATGGAATACATTAAACTTCCTATAGATGAAGCATATGGTACCTTGGACATTTTATCTTCCTCCTCTTATGTCTTTGGACACATCTCTTTAGTCAATTTCAAATGACTAGGCAAAGGTGTGCTGACAACTTTTGTATTCTCCATATGGAATCTCTACAACACATTTTCAACATAATCAACCTGAGATAGAGTCAATTTTCTATTCTTCCTATCTCTGCAAATTTTTATACTGAGGATTTGTTTTGCTACCCCCAAATCCTTCATAGGAAATGATTATGCTAACTATTGTTTTAACTCTCTTATGTGATCTATGTTAGACCCTGCTACAAGCATGTCATCAACATATAAACATAAAATAATGTATCTTTCATTATCCAACCTCTTAAAATAAACACAGTGGTCAGAATTACATTGACTGTAGCCTTTCTCAGCCATAAAACTATTGAAAATTTCAAATACCATTGCCGAGGTGCTTGTTTCAAGCCATATAAACTCTTCTTCAATCTACACATCAGTTTCTCCTTACCTTTGACCTCAAATCCCTATGGATGTTCCATATAGATCTCCTCCTCCAAATCACCATGGAGAAAGTCAGTTTTCACATCTAGTTGTGGGTAAGTGCAAAAATATGGGGGGCCAAAAAGTGGCCAAATTATTTTCAAAATAATTTAATGCATGACGTGAGCGCATTATGGTTTGGTAATGACAAGCCTAAGGCTCGTCAAAACCAAACCATAACATGAGCGAGTTATGAATTATTATAAATAAAAAAAGGTAATCTTCTCATTTCATTTATGTTTTCTCCTCTATATCCACAGCCTGCAAACCCTAGGAAGCGCGCTTGCATTTTGGGAAAATTAATTCAACACCAAAATCTTACTGATTCGTCACCAAAATGCTACCACGATGTCAAGCACGCCAAAGGAGTGAGTTTTATTTATTTATTTGTTTGAATTTCTTTCTAAATAGATAGGTTTGAGTTGATTTTTGATGTATATTTCGTTAATTGTCAGGAAATGTTAATGCACCTCCTCCTCCTCCTCCTCAAAATCCACAAAATCTTGAGGAGGAAATACATGCGGAACAACAACCTCCTCCATCCATTCCTTGACATGCCCCTAGAACACAAGAAAATATAATGGGGCAAATTGAAAACAACAAAAAAGAAATTGAAGATATAATTGCAAGGTTGAAAGATCCTTCCACTTCAACCTTGCATAGGTCCATGCTTGCTGAATCTCTTGAATCTATGTTGTCAAATGTAGATTCAATTAGCAAACAAATATCTAGTTGAATGGATAAAAGGAGAGAGTTTAGAGACTATTATGCAGACAAACTGTCATACCAAGATGTGAAAAAATTACAAATTACAAAATTAGACTTGTGTTTGATTTTCACAAACCCACAAACAAATCAACCTCCACCCATTACATGCAAGAGGTTCCCTATCCATTGGTGCAACAACCAAGCGATAAGGGACAATTTTGAGCAGAGGTGGTGGATGGTTTTTGACCATCCTCCATGTAATAATAATGAGGTCCCACAATATTTTTTGAGGAAACTCTATTGTGAGTTTGTCCTCAATAAAGTGCCAAACTATTTTGATATACGGGACTTCCAGGGTAGAGGTGGGGGGTCAGCACAAGATAGACCAGGGGCACGTGTTGACCCATAGTGGGTAGTGAGATGAGTAATCAACAGGTCAGCCCATGAGCATGCTTCTATCCCTTCCATTGTGAAGGAGAGTGTTGAGGTTGATACACTTTAGTCCATTAGTGCCTTGACCCAGAGCATCATAGAGCATGCCAGTCCTGCAGCACAGAGTGGGTTGGGAGATAGTGCAAGGAGTAGGGTCCCACCCCATGCTTGTCAGACTTGTGGGTCAGCATGTGGTTATGACCCCATTGATAGTCAGGATGCAGGTGCACAGGCTATATCTGCAACTGAGCAGATGGTGATGACAGATACCCTCCTGAGTGAGACTTTCAGCCTTGATACTCAGGTAAATATTAGCAATTTTATTGAATTTAATTTATTAAATTTTATTTTTGAAATACAAGATTAACTAATTTAGTTTGATGATTTTAATGAAATTTTAGGGTCATAGCGTTGATGCAGTTTTCAGTGGTTCTCCACCTACATATTACACTAGATCATCTACTATTGGGGTATGTAACTAGTAAACAATTATAAATATTACATGTGAATAGCATTGTTATATGAATGGTATTCTAATATCTAATTTTGGATGTTGAATATGTTAATATTGGAGATTTCACGGCAACACCTACTAGTGGTGGTGGATTTCAAAGCTTCACGGAGGTAATAAAATAAATAGTTTAATGAATGAATTGTACTTACTAGATTTTTGTATGTGACTTGTGTGCTTTATTGTGTGTACTTCCATGTTTAGATGAACGTGTGTGTATGTTAGGAGCCATGATTTGCATCACTATTATAATTTTCGTAATTGAATAATGTTGTTTTATTTCTAGATGATGCAGGCTGCGGAGACACCTCCCAATGTTCATAGGGCAATGGAGCATGGTGTGACCTTTGCGATTCATAGCTCCATGGCATTAATAGGGGTATGAGGTAGATTAGTAAATTTTAATTTACATTCATTGTTATAGTTGTTTATTTTTGAAAAATCAAAAGATTATTGATTTGAAGTTTAATTTCTATCTCGATGGTTTCTATAGGACATGACATCACCACAACCTATTCCTACTACTGAGGCAAGTGAGGAGATAGATTATATGGTAGCGATAATTGATTATTTTGTTAAATGTTTCATTTTTTATAACATGTAATTTCTAAATATTAATGTCTATACTTTTTTATTGTAACAACTAAAGATGCAGGAAGAACTAAATAGGAGGAGCAACCCTCAGGTTCGCAGTAGACCACCCACATGTGCGTCTCCATCCCCTAGAAGATCAAAGGTTACCCATGATCTATTCTCTTCACCAGCCAGAGGGGAATGACTTTTTATTGTGTTCCTTTGCTGTATGCCTATATGGAATTTGTGGACATATATTTTGTATTGCATATAGTTGACATTGTATGCCTATATGGCATTCTTGTAAGCCTATATGGCTATTTTGTATATATGTTATACTTATATTGACAGATATTGATGTATGCCTATATGGATATTTGGTTAATACAAATCTTTTTTATTGATGGCATCCATACTTGCATTATAAATCCACGTTTGAATGGATATTTGTAGATGGCTACTTCAAATATTTAGAGTCCAATTGTATTACATAGGATGTTTGTTGATCCAATAAGCTAGCTATTGTTATTCAAGTATCACCTAAACCTCATTTTGGAACTAAAAGATAAAAGTTGTATTTAAAAAAAAAATGAATCATCATGTTGAACAGAAAATATTAATATTCTTTATGAGTTGCTCAAGTGAAAATATTCAAATGAGTATACTGATCCATATTCTTTATGAGTTGGTCAATTGAAAATATTTCTTAATTTCTTGTTATTATACAATATTGGGATGCAAAGAGTATGTTTGTTGTTTTGAATAAGATAGTCAAAAGCATATGCTTATGAACAATTGATGACCATTGTGGTTATTAAATGTAATTCCTCTTGCATATAAGGTGAGGTTATGAGATTACATTGAGTCTTACCTAATTTTAGTATGCAACATAACATTGGGGCTATAGGCTTCCATAAGTCATATTGTTGTGACCAAATCACACATCACCCCATTGCGAATGGAGACCCCCTTTTTTTGAGATTTGATACTTTGCATGAAGTTTTGATGATTTCTTTAGTTTATTGCATGATGAAGTCAGTGGTGTTTGAGTCCTATAGTCCTCTGATGACCTGATCTTGATGTTTGAGATCCTGAAAATGGTAGCCTGATATCCTGAAACACTAAAAATTGACTAAGTCTGAAATCTGGTGGATCCTCCAAATTCTATAATCAACATGTTAAATTTGGTGGATTCGAGACCTATGTCAAACATCTTGAAAGGTATATTGAAAAATATTTAAAGTATATTCAATATACCTTATCCTCTAGGACTTACACTTCTAGACGCAAAATTGCTCTAGGGAGTTAGGCGCGCTTTCCCACCTCTATAGACTCAAATCAGCACCTAAGATTGAGACCTCAAAGTGTGCCTAGAAAAGAAAACAAACCTTTGATCATCCC
Source organism: Cunninghamia lanceolata (assembly GCA_027924645.1). NCBI lineage: Eukaryota > Viridiplantae > Streptophyta > Pinopsida > Cupressales > Cupressaceae > Cunninghamia > Cunninghamia lanceolata. The sequence goes on along the minus strand of BSBN01001583.1, from coordinate 34,461,962 downwards.
AAGTTATGGTGCCTTGAATGGAATTGATACAAATGACCTTAAGCATTGAAAATTTGGCAAGGAAAACACATTATAAGTTTAGGCGCCCTTCATGCTTCATATCACCAATTTTGGTGCCTTGGCAACATAGTAGATGAATAACACCTCAAAATGAGCACCTAAGGGTGATGTAGTCATACAAGGGTGTAAACAAGTGTTAAAAGCCTTAAAATATCAAGGAATAATCCAAATTCAAGTAAGGCACATTTTCACACCTTGATCATCATCTAAGGCACCTTGCAAAGGAGGTCTTGAGCAACATAACCTTAGGTGCAATTTCTTGCTTCTATAATCAAATTTGAGTGCCTAAGGAGTGGATTGGTGATGGACATCACTTTGAGTGCCTTAAAAGTGTTTGAAGGTTTGAATTGGTGAATGATAGTGCCTAAAGGTCTTAGAACCAACTAGAATAAGGAATTGAAGAATGAGTTAACCACTTTGAGCGCCTGGAAGGAGAGAAGTATGTATATGAAGATTGATTGAATGTTTGGAGTTTAGGCACACTTTCCTTGTCATCTAATCACACATTGGTGCCTAGGAAGAGATGACATGAAACAATCCTTTGAGTGGACTCCTTGATGAGATCTCACTCATTGCTTAAACTTGTTGAAATGTTAAAAGCTAAGTCAAATGGATTCTAGGTGCTCTTTGCCTTTAGAATGACCTTGAATTGGTGCCTAAGCAAAACAAGAGAGTTTAAATCCATTCAATATGGCACCTTGTAAGAGGAGAGCTTAAGATCATGAGACTAGATGGCATTTAAGAGTCAAGATCATCAAAATCCAAAGAAATGGGCTAAGTAAGCTAAGGTGCCTTTGCTTGTCATTCAATACCTCCATGAGTGCCTAGATTGAAATTGCATCCAAGGAGATCTAAGAGTAGGCGCCTAGAGGGGAAAAGTCATCCTAAGACCTTCATAATTATTTAAAGCATAAAAAATGCCAAGTATAAAGCTTCATGATGTTGGGCACTCTTTCACCTCCATATAGATCTAGATTGGCGCCTTAGATAAAGTATCACAAATCTATATCATTGAGTAAGTTCCAAGAGAGAAAGGCTTACTTCAAGCATGTTTAATCATTTAAGGTCTTACAAATAATGAATAGAGCCTAAATTGATGCTATGTGCCTCCTCTTGTCTCTACTATCTAGTTTTGGTGCCTAAGGAGAAATTGCATCTAGTGAACTCATTAATTGGCGCCTAGGAGGAAAAGACCTTAAACTTACATTATTGAGTTAGCACTTTCAAAATTGAGCCATTCCTAGTCAATTGGAGTGATAAAATATCAAATACAAAGTCAAATTGGACTTAGGCACCCCTTCATGTAATTTCCCACCATCATGAGTACCTAGATCTAGGAAGATCATCCAATTGCACCTAGGAATAAGATACAAGTCCAAGACCTCAAATTTGAGTGCCTAGAAGTGTGATGGATTGAAGAAGCTACATTGGCACCTAAGGGTAAGTTGTATCTAATGACATCACCTAATTGAGCGCCTAGGAGGTATAAAGCTTAACATTGACATGAGGACAAGCGCTTAGTAAAGGAGAGTTTCTCAAACATTTAAACATGTGAATGAAGTCATAGAAATGCACTAAGTCATCTAGGCACCATTTTCCCCTTGTGTACCCTTACATTTGTGCTTAAGAAGAAGTTGCTTCAATTCATTGGAGTGTTTGAGTATTGAGGATTTCTTAGCAATGCTTTGAACCCCTTTGAAGTTGAAGAAGGTATTTACCTAAGTTAAGGCGCAAATTTACACCCTAATCATCATCAAAATGTGCTTTAGGAGAGATCAGCATTATTAAGGAAGTCTAGGCGAGTTCTTCAACTTGTATAACCTCCAAGTGTGCCTGGCAAGCAAGAATTATTATAAGTCATCCCCAAATGTTTGAAATAGCAATACAAAGTCAAATTGGACTTAGGCACCTTTTGATCCTCTTTTCACCTATATATGCGCCTAGATTTGAAATAAGATTATTGCATGTTCCTTTGTGCTATAAAGTGTTTATCATAAGGATTGGTGTGTTTCTTGGTTTGTATTGTAGGAAGATTGAAGGAATAGAAGTATCACAGAGGTAGGAGCAAGAGTTTGGAGTCACTTTCAAGGAGGAGTCATCATGTAGCTATTTCAAAGGAGTCATTCACATTCATTCATGCCAGAGAGTTAAGATGGGAAGTAATCACTACCAAAGAGACACCACTTCAAGAGGTAGCTACTCCAAGAAGTCACAACAAGATACATCGCAGGTCTTCTTCATCAATGACATCATGTTAGATCACATCAAGTTTGACATCAGGGATATCGTCAGTACAATGTAGCTCAGATTATTTCACCATGTTTGGGTGAAAAATAGGACCATACCTAGCGTAAATGTACCCATCTAGATGCGTTGGAACAGTCAGTTTGGTCACACCAAAAGCAAGATGAAAGTTACACCCCTTTGCAACTTTACACTGCCTCCTTCTAACAATTTTTGGGTAGCAAAAAACCTTTCACCACGGGCAAATGCCTCAAAGATATAAAAAACTAAGAGAGGTTATTGTAGAGGCACTCTATGTGATTGTGTTACCTCAGATGGAATGTTTTTAAGTGATATGGTTTTTAAGTAATATCTTGTCAAAGATTGCTGCCTTTTTGCACTTTGGACTCTCCAGGGATATCGTCGGTACAATGTAGCTTGGACTGTTTTGACATGTTTGGGTGAAAAATAGGGCCATACATAGCGTAAATGTACCCATCTAGATGTGTTGAAACTGTCAGTTTGGTTGCATCATGAGCAGGATGAAAGTTACACCCTTTTGTAACTTTACACTGCCTCCTTCTAACGATTTTTGGGGCAGCAGAAAACCTTTCACCATGGACAAATACCTTAGAGATATGAAAAACTGAGAGAGGTTATTGTAAAGGCACTCTACATGATCACGTTACCTTAGACATAATGTTTCTAAGTGACACAGTTTTCAAGTAACATCTCGTCAAAGATTGCTGCCTTTTTGTACTTTGGACTCTTCAGGGATATCGTCAGTACAATGTAGCTCAGACTGTTTTGACATGTTTGGGTGAAAATTAGGACCATGCCTAGCATAAATGTACCCATCCAGATGCATTGGAATAGTCAGTTTGGTCACATCAGGAGCAGGATGAAAGTTACACCCCTTTGCAACTTTACACTACCTCCTTCTGATGATTTTTGGGGCAGTAGAAAACCTTTCACGACGGGCAAATGCCTTAGAGATATAAAAAACTGAGAGAGGTTATTGTAGAGGCACTCTACATGATCATGTTGCCTTAGATAGAATGTTTCTAAGTGATATAGTTTTTGAGTAACGTCTCGTCAAAGATTGCTGCCTTTTTGCACTTTGGACTCTTCGGGGATATCATCGATACAATATAGCTCAGACTGTTTCGACATGTTTGGGTGAAAAATAGAATAATGCCTAGCCTAATCGTACCCATCCAGATGCGTTGGAACTATCAGTTTGGTCGTATCAGGAGTAGGACACCAAAAATGAATAACATGATGTAAAAATGTGTATATGTGTAAAAATGCAGCAGGAAATAAAAAAAGACAAACCTTACAAATTAATGTGCATACTTACAACTCAATGTAACATGACTTTACAAAATCAATGTGAATACTTACAAATTAATCCAATGAACCATCCGGGTCTGCTCTACTCTTTATTGTGTCAAGTATTGCTTCATGGTCAGACTCACACACCTTCCACAAGATTTTGTTCAAAGGTCTACCCCGATACTTTATCAAATGAACATTGGATGCCACGACAAAGTTTGAATAATGAAGAATCTTCCGATGTGTGTCAAAATCCTGAAATAGCCAAACATTAACACTCTTATGTGGGTACCTTCTAAGCCATGTTCTAGTAATAACCACTGAGCCTGTAGGGTATTCGATGTTTTCTCCATCTGTAATAGGGGCCTCCAATTTTTTTTTGGCCTCAACACAACAACATAAGTAATAATTTGTTTCCTCTTCATTATCTTCATTTGCAATAACTGCATATACGTGCCGTACATTGATATGTGTAGCAAGTTAGATGAAATTAGTCAACATTACAAAAACACTACAAAGTAAGATGACATTACCTGTTGAACTAGATGAAATTAGATGCATATATGTGCCCTATATTACCTGGTTGAACTAAATTTGATATGTGGTCAAAGTCAAATGATGATTCCATTTGTGTTAGTTCTAGTGTCGTCGAGGGTCGATACGTGTCAAGTGGGCTAAGCTAACTTAACTGTCATTCGTTAACCCACTCCTTTGACTCACCCTCATCCCAAACTTGAATTGTACAGGAAGAACAAAAGCATGACATCTTTCGTGTATGGATACTCCATGAACCTACAATTAAGCTTCTAAAAGAGCGCATCTCATTTGATCCTTTTAGTGTAGAATAGTCCTCATATGGTGCAATGTTAGTATCATCTATCAACCAAAAAAATCTACGAACTGAAGACTTACCTTCATTACCTGGACCCATGGAAGCATTACACCACTTGATAATCGATTTTACATTTGTCAACTTTGCATTGTCTTTATACTTTAACTCTTCTCGTGCTATGGCTCTTTTGATACATGCTCCTGCACCATCATGCTCCCCCTTTCCATGCTTGACCTCACAAAAGTTCCACATATGCTGAATACTTGTAAAATTATGCCTCCTACTCAGCCAATAGAAATTTTGCAAGTTCTTGAATTGTGATGCACAGTTATCCGACCATATGATATGCTAACTGAACGATATGCCCCTTCTAGCCAAATCATTGTAGAACACCTGAAAGCAACCTTGCACAAACTCCATAGAATGCATGTGATCATCACTAATATATAAATTATACTCCCTTATGATCTTTCTGTCATCCTCTGTACTATCATTCACATGAATGAATGCGATGTGCACAAATATAGAAACCTGTGTGGAGTTGTAATATTGTGATTGCACCTCATGCTGTGGTTGTAGACTGTAGTTCTCTGCAAAGTTGATGACTGAAACAATGCTACCAACCGAAAATGTGTCCTTGCATAACTTGAATTGCAAGTCCAACCATCGAGCTCTATGGGCATGTCTTGCATATTCATACACTATGCCGTCATGAAATATAGACATAAACTGATACACTGGAATCTTTTCAATAACCAATTCACACCTCTTTTCTTCTTTACCATCTTTTGTATTATATGCCACTGTTTTATACTTGCCAAAATCTACTAGTTTGTTTCCAACCAAATGTGTTCTTTCCATATGTTCACATATTGGCAAATGTTGCAAGCCACTGCAACGATGACATGTGCCATCTAAGCATAATTTCTTGTAGAATATTTCACCTTCCTCTCTTTCACATAAAATTCTTGATATGAAGTCTCTTGAAGATGTTGGTGGGGCACGTATGGCACAACCCTGCAAAACATTGTTAGTATGCATATCTAAACATATAGACCTATAAACATCAAAATGGTTAGAAAATTCAATATGTAATCTACAAGTAGTGTGTGTGTGATTTATCTTGACATAGAAAGGTTTTAGCATTTCAAAACATCTTTGACAAATTTTAATTTGAGGATACTTCTCTAGAAATTTACCATAAAACTGTGTTTGAGTCTCATCCAAAAAATGTTTTGGATGTGGCTCACAGTTCTGACTACCGATTCTCCTTCTTACCACATCCCTTTGATTTGGAGATACCCTTGTGTAATTCTTCCAAAAATCTTCTATTAGTGATCTCAATGCTTCAACAATTGGTTTATCTTTTCGTGGTAGTCTCCCCGAGAATGCCCATAATTCATTGGCATTAGTGTCCTCAATTCTTTGGCGTCTTCCAACGGCTCTTGATAAAGTTTTCTTATTAATTTTGAATTCTTAACTCATCTTTCTAATGAGACAAGCTTTCCTCATTTGACTACTTACTATAGTCGATGTAATCACACGCCTTGTTGTATTACTATCTTTTGTGCGTGAGGTGTTACCCACACTCTCATACGCACTCATTAGATTCTTGACAATAGATTTTTTACTTGAAGCCTCTGATGTTCTCAACCCAAGAATCTTCATGATGGACCTATACTTTATACTTCACATCATTTCAATGAATAGTTGACATCTTGCAGTCTCATTTAACTTTTCAAAGAACAATCTCCAAATCTTATGAGCATATCTTCTACAAGTGCATTTTGGAATCTTACCTTCCATTGGCTGCAAAATATTCTCATCAATATCAATCAAATACTTTAGCTTTCTATGCAAAATTCTAGGTGGTGTTAGGTAAATTCATCTCAACATTAGGAATTTCATCAATATTTAAATGAGATGGGCTAGATGGCATACCTTCGATCAAAGATGGAATAGATGACATACCTTCGATCAAAGATGGAATAGATGACATACCTTGAGGTTGAGGTGGGAATGATGGCATACCTCCTTCATCACATGTGAGTGATGATTTACTCTCAACTTGAGATGTGGTAAATGGTGTCCCTACATGTTGACTTTCGGTAGAGGACGTGTCTCCAACTATGGTATTCAAATCTCTCATAGCACGAAGTTTTTGCATTCATTCTCTTTGTGTCACCAATACCATATCTCTTTGTGATGGTTGTGGTTCCTCTTCAATTGGCATGTCTTCATTTATCATGTCCAATTTCCTCTTCTCATGAAGTTCCCTCATAGCCACTACTTTCTTTGCATTCTTAGCTTCTATCTCTTCCTGTGTTGGTTTAATTCTTGATCGTTTCCTCGACATGACGGAGAATTTGTCTATAGCATGATAAAGAGACCAATATTAGTTCCTAAGAAATGAATACAAGATAATAGTGGGATTGTATTTTTATTATGTTGTAAGGATTTATTCTTGTATAGTTTGACATCATGGTATGTTAAGGTCTGTTTATTACACATAATTATTAAAGATCCCAAGTGTAGAAAATATACATGGCATCATGTGAGATTGTAGGTTGATTTCTTGATTGGGAATGTGTCTATTTTAAACATGTATGATAAAGCATGATAAAGTAATTCAAATAGAATTAAGGAAAATGTAAAGAACATGCATGTAAAGACTTGACATACCTAAAAAATGAAGATACGAATGGAGAGAGTACCCAATTATATAGTGTTTTCTTCTTCTTGCATCAAACTCCTCAACAATTTAAATTTTTCACCACTTGCTTCCTTTTCAATGTTAAATTGAATAACACTCAAATATAATTACTAACAACAATACTATTAACCAATCTATAATGTTAAATTCCTAAAATTGAATCACAATTAACATTGCAACACTACAAAAATTCAAACTTGAATAGATATATATCAAACTTGGTGTGAAAACTATGTTATTTCCTCCTTCTCAAGTTGGCAAAGCAGAAAAGGTGGTGGAAAGATCATGCAAAGGTGGTAGAATGTGTAAAATGTGCATGTGAACTTCCCAATAGCATGAAAGCACTTCCTTTTTGTTAGAGCACATGCAGAATCAGTATGAAAACAGAGCATGTGGGCCTGGATCATGGGGGTCAACACTTTTTTACCATTTCTATAGCAGGACAAAACATGAGCATGTTATTTTACCTCTCACCTTCGATAGCACCTTTACAATATCTCACCTCTAGTTCCATTAGCTCATGTTCTATATCTCACTTATCTCTCCCCCTCACCTCTCTACCTCTCCCCTCTCTATGTCTCTCAGTCGCTCCTTGTCTACCTTAACCCTAATCCCTCAACCCTCAAACCTCAACCCTCAACGTCAAACCCTAATCCCTCAACCCTTAACTCTGATCCCTCGACCCTCAACCCTATCCCTAAACCCTAAACCCTAAAGCCTCAACCCTCAACCCTCAACGTCAAATCCTAATCCATCAACCCTTCACTCTAATCCCTCAACCCTAAATCCTATCACTAAACCCTCAACACTATACCTTAAACCCTAATCCCTCAACCCTCAACCCTAAACCTTATCCCTAAACCCTAATCCCTCAACCCTCAACCCTAATCCATCATCCCTCAGCTCTAATCCCTCATCCCTAAACCCTAAATGCTATCCCTATTCCTAGACCCTCAAAAGGCTCAATACTATACCTTAAACCCTAATCCCTTATCCCTAAACCCTCCAACCCTATCCCTAATCCTTATACCCTCGACACTCTACTTTAACCCTAATCCCTCGACCCTCAACCCTATCATGAAACCCTTAACCCTTGAACCTCAATGTACACAACCCTCAACGTCAAACCCTAATCCCTCAACCCTTAACTCTGATCCCTCGACCCTCAACCCTATCCCTAAACCCTAAACCCTAAAGCCTCAACTCTCAACCCTCAACATCAAATCCTAATCCCTCAACCCTTTACTCTAATCCCTCAACCCTAAACCCTATACCTAAACCCTCAACACTATACCTTAAACCCTAATCCCTCAACCCTCAACCCTAAACCTTATCCCTCAACCCTGAATCCTACTCCGTCATCCCTCAACTCTAATCCCTCATCGCTAAACCCTAAATGCTATCCCTATTCCTAAACCCTCAATGGGCTCGATACTATACCTTAAACCCTAATCCCTTATCCCTAAACCCTCCAACCCTATCCCTAATCCTTATACCCTCGACACTCTACTTTAACCTTAATCCCTCGACCCTCAACCCTATCCTGAAACTCTTAACCCTCGAACTTCAATGTACTCAATCCTCAACGTCAAACCCTGATCCCTCAACCCTTAACTCTGATCCCTTGAACCTCAACCCTATCCCTAAACCCTAAACCCTAAACCCTAAAGCCTCAACCCTCAACCCTCAATGTCAAATCCTAATCCCTGAACCCTTCACTCTAATCCCTCAACCCTACACCCTATCCCTAAACCCTCAACACTATACCTTAAACCCTAATCCCTCAACCCTCAACCCTAAACCTTATCCCTAAACCCTAATCCCTCAACTCTCAACCCTAATCTGTCATCCCTCAACTCTAATCCCTCATCCCTAAACCCTAAATGCCTTCCCTATTCCTAGACCCTCAACGGGCTTGATACTATACCTTAAACCCTAATCCCTTATCCCTAAACCCTCCAACCCTATCCCTAATCCATATACCCTCAACACTCTACTTTAACCCTAATCCCTCAACCCTCAACCCTATCCCGAAACCCTTAACCCTCGAACCTTAATGCACTCAACCCTCAACATCAAACCCTAATCCCTCAACCCTTAACTCTGATCCCTCGACCCTCAACCCTATCCCTAAACCCTAAACCCTAAAGCCTCAACCCTCAACCCTCAACATCAAATCCTAATCCCTCAACCCTTCACTCTAATCCCTCAACCATCAACCCTATCTCTAAACCCTCAACACTATACCTTAAAAACTAATCCCTCAACCCTCAACCCTAAACCTTATCCCTCAACCCTCAACCCTAATCCATAATCCCTCAACTCTAATCCCTCATCCATAAACCCTAAATGTTATCCCTATTCCTAAACCCTCAACAGGCTCGATACTATACCTTAAACCCTAATCCCTTATCCCTAAACCCTCCAACCCTATCCCTAATCCTTATACCCTCGACACTCTACTTTAACCCTAATCCCTTGACCCTCAACCCTATCCTGAAACCCTTAACCCTCAAACTTCAATGTACTCAACCCTCAACCCTTAACTCTAATCCCTTGACCCTCAACCCTATCCCTAAACCCTAAAGCCTAAAGCCTCAACCCTTAACCCTCAACGTCAAATCCTAATCCCTCAACCCTTCACTCTAATCCCTCAACCCTAAACCCTCAACACTATACCTTAAACCCTAATCCCTCAACCCTCAACCCTAATCCTTATCCCTAAACCCTAATCCCTCAACCCTCAACCCTAATCTGTCATCCCTCAATTCTAATCCCTCATCCCTAAACCCTAAATGCTATGCCTATTCCTAGACCCTCAACGGGCATGATACTATACCTTAAACCCTAATCCCTTATCCCTAAACCCTCCAACCCTATCCCTAATCCTTATACCCTCGACACTTTAACCCTAATCCCTCGACCCTCAACCCTATCCCAAAACCCTTAACCCTCAAACCTCAATGTACTCAACCCTTAACATCAAACACTAAGCCCTCAACCCTTAACTCTGATCCCTTGACCCTCAACCCTAAACCCTATCCCTAAACCCTCAACACTATACCTTAAACCCTAATCCCTCAACCCTCAACCCTAAACCTTATCCCTAAACCCTAATCACTCAACCCTCAACCCTAATCCATCATCCCTCAACTCTAATCCCTCATCCTTAAACCCTAAATGCTATCCCTATTCCTAAACCCTCAACGGGCTTGATACTATACCTTAAACCCTAATCCCTTATCCCTAAACCCTCAACGAGCTTGATATTATACCTTAAACCCTAATCCCTTATCCCTAAACCCTCCAACCCTATCCCTAATCCTTATACCCTCGACACTCTACTTTAACCCTAATCCCTCGACCCTCAACCCTATCCCAAAACCCTTAACCCTCAAACTTCAATGTACTCAACCCTCAATGTCAAACCCTAATCCCTCAACCCTTAACTTTGATCGCTCGACCCTCAACCCTATCCCTAAACCCTAAACCCTCAACCCTCAACGTCAAATCCTAATATCTTAAACCCTAATCCCTCAACCCTCAACCTAAACCTTATCCCTCAACCCTAATCGCTCAACCCTCAACCCTAATTTGTCATCCCTCAACTCTAATTCCTCATCCCTAAACCCTAAATGCTATCCCTATTCCTAGACCCTCAAAGGGCTTGATACTATACCTTAAACCCTAATCCCTTATCCCTAATCCTTATACCCTCGACACTCTACTTTAACCCTAATCCCTCGACCCTCAACCCTATCCCGAAACCCTTAACCCTCGAACCTCAATGTACTCAACCCTCAATGTCAAACCCTAATCCCTCAACCCTGATCCCTCGACTCTCAACCCTATCCCTAAACCCTAAACCCTAAAGCCTCAACCCTCAACCCTCAATGTCAAATCCTAATCCCTCAACCCTTCACTCTAATCCCTCAACCCTAAACCCTATCCCTAAACCCTCAACACTATACCTTAAACCCTAATCCCTCAACCCTCAACCCTAAACCTTATCCCTAAACCCTAATCTCTCAACCCTCAACCCTAATGTGTCATGCCTCAACTCTAATCCCTCATCCCTAAACCCTAAATGCTATCCCTATTCCTAAACCCTCAACGGGCTGGATACTATACCTTAAACCCTAATCCCTTATCCCTAAACCCTCCAACCCTATCCCTAATCCTTATACCCTCGACACTCTACTTTAACCCTAATCCCTCAACCCTCAACCCTATCTTGAAACCCTTAACCCTCAAACTTCAATGTACTCAACCCTCAATGTAAAACCCTAATCCCTCAACCCTTAACTCTGATCCCTCGACCCTCAACCCTATCCCTAAACCCTAAAGCCTAAAGCCTCAACCCTCAACCCTCAACATCAAATCCTAATCCCTCAACCCTTCACTCTAATCCCTCAACCCTAAACCCTATCCCTAAACCCTCAACACTATACCTTAAACCCTAATCCCTCAACCCTCAACCCTAATCCTTATCCCTAAACCCTAATCCCTCAACCCTCAACCCTAATCCATCATCCCTCAACTGTAATCCCTCATCCCTAAACCCTAAATGCTATCCCTATTCCTAGACCCTCAACGGGCTCGATACTATACCTTAAACCCTAATCCCTTATTCCTAAACCCTCCAACCCTATCCCTAATCCTTATACCCTTGACACTCTACTTTAACCCTAATCCATCAACCCTCAACCCTATCCTGAAACCCTTAACCCTCGAACCTCAATGTACTCAACCCTCAATGTCAAACCCTAATCCCTCAATGCTTAACTCTGATCCCTAGACCCTTAACCCTTAAAACTTGAACCCTAAAACCTATCCCTACACGCTCGACACTCGACACTATATCTTAAACCCTAATCCCTTAACCCTCATCCCTAAATCCTCAACCCTAAATCCTTAAACTTTCAACCTAAACCCTATCCCTAATCCCTCTACCCTCGACACTCTTATTTAACCCTAATCCCTTAACCATTAACCCTATCCCTCAACCCTCAACCCTCAACCCTTAACTCTCAACATTAAAACCTAATTCATCAACCCTAAACCCTAATGCCTCAAACCTAAACCCTATCCCTAAACCATCAACCCTCAACACTATACCTTAAACCCTAATCCCTATCCCTCAACCCTTAACCATTAAAACTTAAACCCTATCCCTACACCCTCAACACTTGACACTATATCTTAAGCCTTAAACCCTCATCCCTAAAGCCTCAACCCTCAATCCTTAAACCTTCAACCCTAAACCCTATCCCTAATCCCTCTACCCTCGACAATCTAACCCTAACCTTGACATTAAACGCTAATCCATCAACCCTAAACACTAATCCGTCAACCCTAAACCCTCAACCCTCAACACTATACCTTAAACCCTAATCCATCAACCCTAAAACCTAATCGCTCAACCCTTGACCCTAAACACTATCAATAAACCCTCAACCCTTGACACTATACCTTAAACCCTAATCCCTCAACCCTCAACCCTAATCCATCAACCTTCAACCCTAAATGCTATCCCTATTCCTAAACCCGCAACCCTCGACACTATACCTTAAACCCTAATCTCTTATCCCTAAACCCTAAACCCTATCCCTCAACCCTTAACCCTTAAAAATTAAACCCTAAAACCTATCCATAAACCCTTGATGCTCAACACTGTATTTTAAACCCCAATCCCTTAACCCTCAGCCCTAAAGCCTCAACCCTCAATCGTTAAACCTTCAACCCTAAACCCTATCTCTAATCCCTCTACCCTCAACACTCTACTTTAACCCTAATCCCTTGACCATCAACCCTATCCCTAAACTCTCAACCCTCAACCCTCAACTCTCAACATTAAACCCTAATCCTTCAACCCTAAACCCTAATCCGTCAACCCTAAACCCTAATCCATCAACCCTAAATCCAATCCCTAAACCCTCAACCCTCAACACTATACCTTAAACCATAATCCCTCAACCCTAAACCCTAATTCCTCAACCCTAAACCCTAAACCCTATCCCTAAACCCAACAAAACTGCTTTGCCTTATGTTAGGTTGTTAAACCCATCATTTTTGACACTCTTCTCTTAAAGATATTTGAGTTGCAAGAATATGTCAGAAAAATGGCTATGAAATTTTTTAATGTTAGTAATGTTATATGGTATGTTTTTCTGGCCCATCTAGGGTTCATTATGCCAATAGGTGGACACACTATGAGAAAAGCTTTACGTATGGTACATCCACAGTCAACAATTAACAGTTGAAATCAGAAGGATGATCATTATGAGAAAAGATTTGCATTGACATACATCTATGTTTCTTGCTATCCAGCCCCGACTTAGGGGAGGTATATTGTTATGAAATAGGCAAATAATCTCCCATTGTTTACTGGCTTTATCAACAAGAACTACTAAACTATACCTTAAACCCTAATCCCTCAACCCTAAACTTTCAACCCTAAACCATATCCCTAATTCCTCTACCCTCAACACTCTACCTTAACCCTAATCCCTCAACCCTTAACCCTAAACGCTATCCCTAAAGCCTCAACCCTAAACCCTAATCCCTCAAGGTCCTAAACTCTAATCCCTTATCCCTGAACTCTAAATCCTATCCCTAAATGCTCAACCCTCAACCTTAAACCTTAATCACTCAATCCTTATCCACCCCTCTCCTCCCCTATCTAGCTCACTCCCATCTCTACCCTCCTCTACCCTCGACACTATACATACATACATATAGGCATACATATAGGCATACATACATATAGGCATACATACATACATACATGATTAATAGCCTTGAACATGAAAAAATTTAAGGGCAACATAACGTGAGGCCGTTATAACACGCTCACGTTATTTCAAACATGACAAACAACACAAACTTTTGTGGAAAAGGAAAAATGCAAAGCAAAAACTAATGCGAGTGTGTTATAACGCACTTGCATTATGTTTTGCTTTGGGAATCCCAAGCCTTGGGCTTGGCATTTGCTTTGGATTTCTAACCCAAAGGCTTGGAGTGCCTTTTCAACATCCACAGACGTGTTTTTCCATATTCTTCAAGATTTCACATAATTTTGTTCGTGCTAACCCTCAAATTTGCATGTGTTTCAAGGTCGAACAAATTGAACACCTGGGTAATGTTAGGCTTTCTCTTAGCTATTTGACGATGTGATTTTTTTCACATTTTAACAATGTTAAAACCTTCATCTTTAATTTTTTTTGTTTGTGTGTTTGTTTTTGGGCAAAAACCACTGTTTGGTCTTTTTTCATTGTAAATTAACTATTCATTGAAATTTCAAAAAAATTACATATTTAGAAACTAGACTTCATTCTACAAATATTAAAAAAAAGAAAAAAATGATTTTCAATTAGTTTTCAAATTTTATAGGGGTAGGACGGCCAAAATTCTATTTTTTAGGATGTGTCCACTTTGAAAATTAGTAAAAAATCAAATATTCATCAAAAAATTATCAAAAAAATTGGGCATAAACTACATGCTATTAGCTAATTTATCACAAAGCAATTTTAAAAATACCAAAACAAATTGACCTTTTGAGGGAGCCACAAAACATGCTATGTTATGTTTTTTTGATAGAAACAACACCAATTTCTGTGGCTCCCTCTTTTGAACCCCTTAATCTATGCCATTTTAAAAAAAAATAGTAGTTTAGAAAGTAGACTCGGAGCACTACGAACATTGTTTTGGTTGCATCTCCAAATTTTGAGTGTAACTATGCTCAATTTCTCATCCAAGGCCATCATTTCTTGATTTCAGAAAAAAAGTGGCCACTTAAGACCCCTTTTTGGCCCCCCATGTTCTTGCACTTACCCTTGTTCCAAATGCAAATCTTCAGTAGCCACAATACTTAAAAAGGTACAAATAGAAGTCATCTTAGCAACCGAAGAAAAAATCTTATCAAATTTATCAATACCCTTTTTTTGTACAAATCCTTTTACAACTAACTTGGCTTTAAATCTTTTCTTACCTCCATCTTCCTCTTTTAGCCTATAAACCCATTTTTTTGGTAAAGCCTTTTGACCTGTAGGCAACTTACATAATTCCCAAGTCTAATTTTTTAGCAAGGAGTCCATTTCTTCTTTCATAGTTACCAGCTCCCATTAAACCTTTGTATCCATCTGCATAGCTTCATCATACCCTTCTGGTTCACCATTATCTGTTAACAAAATAGAATACAAAGAGGGAGAAAACCTTTTAGGAGGTCTACTTAGCCTTGTTGACCATCTAACATTCACTATAGTTTGTGGTATTTCTTGTTGTTGTTGTTGTGGAGCATGAGGAACCACTGAAACATCTTTATCTAGAGTATCATCTAGCACCACATAATTATTTTGTTTCTTCTCATGTTGTTGCAACTAATCTTTGTACAACACCTTCTCATTGAATACAACATCCCTTCTTCTCACAATTTTCTATTTTTAAAAATTCCAAAGCCTATAACCAAATTCATTAATGCCATATCTAATGAAGATAGACTTTTTTGATTTTACATCCAGCTTGGTTCTATTTTTAGAATCTACATGTGCAAATGCTTCACATCCGAAGGTTTTGAGAAAAGAATAACTCACCTTCTTACATGTCCATGCTTCCTCTGGAATACCACAACCCAAAAGAACTAAAGGACCTCTATTAATTAAATATACAACGGTATTGATAGCCTCTGCCCACATGTTTAAAGGTGTCCCAACATGCAATCTCATGCTCCTTGCACGCTCTATTATTGTCCTATTGATGCGCTCGGCCACTCCATTTTCTTGTGGAGTCCCTAGAACCATTTTTTACCTATGAATTCTGTTAAAGGAACAATAATCCTCAAATTCTTTGTTGCAATACTCACCACCATTATCAGATCTGAGACATTTTAATCTTTTGCCTGTCTCATTCTCAACCAAGCTTCTCCATTTCTTAAATGTTTCAAATACATCAGATTTTTGCTAAGGAAATAAATCCAAACCTTCCTAGTTGCATCATCTATGAATGTAACATAATACTGAGAACCACCGAGAGAAGATACCTAAGCCAGTCCCCATACATCTGTATGCACAAGCTCCAACTTTTCATCTTTCTTTTGCTTCCTATCCTTGAGAAAACTAACTCTCTTTTGTTTTCCATACACAAATTTCATAGAAATCCATATTAATACATTTCAAACCTAGTAAAACTTAGAATGAAGTACCTTCATACCTTTTTCACTCATATGCCCAAGTCTGTTATGCCACAATGTTGTCTTAGAACCTGTAGCAACTATTTCAGTCTCTTCCTGTGAACCTGTAGCAACTATTTCTGAACCTGTTTGTTTTTTCTCTACAACAGCTAAAGTAGAAGGAATAGTATGACCTGTACAAAGATATAAGGTGCCTACTTTCACACATTTTTCTACTATTAAGGCACCTCTTGAAACCTTCCAATTTTTATCAGTAAATGTAACAATGCAACTTTCATCAGCGAGCTGCCCTGTTGAAATTAAATTCCTACTCAACCTTGGAATGTGCCTTACCTCTTGTAGTAGCCAATGATTCCCATTCTGCAACTTAATCTCGATTCTTCCCTATCCAACAATCTGACAAGGTTCGTTATCTCCCAAATAAACCAACCCAAAATCCCCTTAGACATAATCAAGAAAATAACTTCTATGGGGCATAGCATGAAATGAGGTCCCTGAATCTAAAACCCATGAATCATCAACATTATCGAGGGAAAGAATCAAAGCATCATCTTCAGATTTATTACTTACGACATTTGCCTCCTTATTGCCTTCTTATTTTCCTCCTTTATTCTTCTAAGACCATCAATCTTTCTTCATATGACCTGGTTTCCCATAGTACCAGCAATCCTTTTGTCCTCTAGACTGGGATCTCTTGTCCTTTTATTTTTCTCATGACTTCCCATGACCTCCAGAACCTTTTCCTCTCTCCTTTTATCTGCCCCTTCTTTCTGCATTCAAAACACTACCTGATGTGGACCCTCCTGAGATTTTCCATCGCATTTCGTCACTAAGGATAACACCAACAAGATCATCAAATTTTAAAGTATTTGAACTAAAGACAGAGTTACAACCATTACCAAGCTATTCTAGCTTTCTAGCAAAGAACATAATATCAAGAGAGCCCTCACCTTTTCATCAAAACTTACTTTTATAGAAGTCAATTAACTGATAATCATATTAAACTCATTTAAATATTTTGTCACAGATCCACCTTCAATCATTTTTAGATTAAAACAAACACTTCATGAGAAATACCTTATTTAAGGCTAAAGGTTTTTCATACAATTTAGCCAAATATTACATTAGACCGTATGTTGTCTTCACTTTTGTTATATTGAATGCCACCAATGGTGTGAGGCACAACTGAATGGTTTCCAGTGCCTTTCTATCCAAAAGATTCCAATCCTCATCAGTCACTGTTGCTAGTTTCTTGGGTATTTCTTCCAATAGCCTCCATAAATCCTTATGATAGAGATAATCCTCCATCTACATCTTCCATAATTGATAGTTCTTCCCATTGAATTTATCTACCTTCAATTTACCCTCGTCCTCCATTGCTTCCACTCAATCGTGAGACCTTCCTGTAGACGATAATCGAACACAACCCGCTCTGATACCACTTGTTAGGGTTAGTCAGTAGAAGATATCAATTAAATGCAAATAAAGATTTAACACAGGAATGAAAATACACAAAATAATAATAGTGAGAGATAATTTTTAATATGGTTCACCCAAACTCGAGTTAGATCCACCAACAGAGAGTCCAATATTATTGTCTAGTAAATCAAACTAATTACAACCAGCAATCCTTGCAACTCAATACCACTGTAAAATGCTAGAATACATCAACAGAAACCCTAACCCTTAGTTGCTTTTATCAAGCCTTATGTCAGTTACAAAAATAGGGTTTTTTATGTTGGCCAATAGAAAAATAACTCTCAACACCTTTATAAAATAATAAAATTTGTTTGAGGTTTTGGGGGCGCTGCCCCTGAGCCCCTGCCGGGGTGCTGCCCCTCAACCCTGCCCTGTATCATGACAGGGAGTGCGCTAGGGGCGCTACCCTTGGACCCCACAAGGGGCGCTGCCCCTTGACCCCATCTTGGGGGTGCTTCCTCCAAACCCCCGCAAGGGGTATTGCCCCTTGACCCTGCAAATAATTTGGAGGGAAAACTGCACCAATAAAAGTGGGGTAAATTTAACCTCCGAGTCTGATTAGGCTCCATATAACAATAGTGAGGATATGGTAGATCCAATGGTTAAGAGAGTGAATCAGTTGATTGCATTGATGAAGCTAGGAGAGAAGCACAGAAGACTAATATGAAGAAACAATAGAAAGTGAAATATTTGTTTGATAAGAGGACTTCAGAGAGAAAATCCCAAGTCAATGAATTAGTTCTTGTGTGGAATGCTAGAAATCAAGATAAGGGCAAACATGGCAAATTTGAACCATTATGAGTAGGCCCTTATCTGATAATTAATACTCATGGAGAGGATTCCAATTTTCTCTAAGGACTAGATGGTGAATTTTGGGAGTTGCATGTGCATGGACAATTCCTGAAACCTTACTTTTCATAAGTAAATTCTTCTCTGTGCACACCATAAAATTAGATGTATATAGGTTGTAAATAGTGTATATTCAAGTGTAGAGTTCATTCATTTTAGTCTTGTTTGGTTTGCTCCTGAAAATCCAGTGGTTCTCACTACAACCTAAAAGCTTACACATCCCCATTTGGAGCCAATGGTGGTGTTGACTTTTCTTCTGAATCAGCATTAGGGTTTGCCACTTCTAATGCACAGGCAGATTCAGCCAACTAAATACAGGAGGTTGCGTGAGCTGCCTCCCCTTCACTTCTGGTTCTGCCGCACCAAGGGGGGTATCCCTATAACTCAAGATGTAACCTTGACTAGCTCAAAGATAGAAAGATCTAACTTGACAACAACAGGCAGAATACTCTCATGTATGGACCAAGATCTGTATGATAGATCACAAGGTGGGCAACGTTCTTGGACATATATGTCTGGTTAGGGATGAGAGCATGCAAGGGTTTCCTACTCCTAATCCTACAACTAACAGATGGAAGGAAGAGATGGTTTAGTTTGAATTTTGGATGCAAAGATGGACATGGTGTATAACCTCAACACAGAGCTAGATTAGTGCCTATCCAGGGCTTGGAGTCGGTAGACATACACCTGTGAATGATCAGCATGAATAGCTAAAACTGGATTTCAGGGGGATACACATGATATCTGCCTTACAGATATCTCCCAATAAAGAGTGTTAAGCTGTCTATACTTATGGCATCCCTATTGCAGTAAGAAAGATACATGCAAAACTGGAGACAGAATCAGCATAACACATGCAAACATAGCATTATTCATATAAGATTAACCATGAAATCAGTGGATTCATGCCAAATCGTACAACAGGAGATACATAAACTCACAAGTTTTGCTGCACAGAGCAACCAAAACCAGTTGTATCTTATTACAGAGCCAAAATGTCCAGTTTTCAACAATCAAAAATGAGTAACACTTCCTGCTTATAACAGCTAGGTAGTGTACCACAGCAATTAATTACATGGTTGACCAAAAATCCTGCCAGATACACAGTATCAGAAAAATGGTGCTCAACGCATTACCAGATTGGCGCTCAAACATGAATGCAGCAGGTAGGGGAGGAGACAGGAAGAAACCTCGAGCCCTGCGCCACTGTCCGTTGATGTACACCTTCAATCGGGTACCAGATCCGTCCATACCTCTGCAACCTTCGCCATTAATGGCGCACCAACCCGCAGCCTTGGGAAATGCAGAATACTGTGCGTCGCAACCGTTTCCCGCCAAGATACATCGTCATGATATTTGAAAATATGCAGGGTCGAATTATCCCACATGCACCCCGCAGCAACCTCCTCATCACCTTATATACTAGGTCGCGAGCATCTATGATGTCGGTGCTTTTGCTCCTGACGACACTAGTATAAACCTTCATCATCATCCTCCAGCAGCATGATATCCTATCGCTTGAAATATCACCCTGACGTCAGCATCATCATCGCAATATCACCTGCATGATAATCGCCTTCATCGGCACAACCTGATCCATCGGAGGAAGATCCTCCTGCTTAGCCGATACCAAATGTCTGGCTGATGAACATCCTGATGATGTCACCGTCATATCCTGCTGACGTCATCAGCATATCTGCCTACTGCGCACCTCCTCATATCCGGATGACGTCATCATCATGTTTGCAAATATCAGGGGATCTCCACAAGATGATCAGTGTTAGGAATATGACCCCCCCGGACCTTGATGATGTCATCATCATATCGACATCAGGATGATATTCGGAAGATAACCGGATATTTGGAAATATCATCCTGATGCACACATATCATGCTGCACTGTAGCTCCACTATAAGATCGGGGTGATAGATGAATATGCCAGATATTTGAAAAGATCACCCCCCACTAGATAATGCACGAAGCCGACAGGCGGATATCTCCCTTCGGAAATATCATGATGCAGACAGGCAGAAAAGCGGATATCACCCTGACGTAAGAATGACGTCAGCATCATCAGGATGATAAAACAACGAACATGAAGTGATACAACAACATCAGGATGATATTGACTAAGATCATCCTGACGTTCAAAATATGATGACCACGATGAATATCGGGTCACACTTAGAACTTTACAGCAACATCATCAGGATGATCTTAACCAAGATCACCCGATGTTAAAATATCACCCCGCGAAAGATCATGCAGGCAGAAAATATGATGACCCTCGTAAGCAACATCAGGGTGATGTCCAGAAATATGATCATGATGATGACGACCCTTAAGAAAACAAGTCAGGTCGAACAACTCAGAAAATAACCCCTTCAGAAGATCGGGGTGACATCATCATCATAAAAGGGCAAGGTGATATTTAGAAAATCACCAGATACTTGAAAAATCACCCCCACAAGCAAATCAGGGCACACTGTAGCTCATCAGCAGGATCGGGATGATATCCAAACATCACCCAATATTGAAACATGATGATCCTGATGAAAAACCGGTTGACAGAAAACATGATGATGCTGACCACCATCGAAGAAAACATGATGATGATGACTTCCTCCTCGAAGAAAATAAGATGCTGCAGCTGAAAAATGCTGAGGAGGCCCAACACTTAGAACATTTTTAAGGAAGGTGCCTGCATGAAAATTGCTCAAAAACTGTCAGTCAATTCAGGCACTAACACTGGCTCTGTCTGGGGACGTGCAGGTGCAAGACTGCAGCGAGAACCCCAGATCTCTGGGATGCAGACCAGTCCCTTATCCATTGGGCACAGAGTCAAATACTGCACTGACCTGCATCACCAAACACACTTGATGGCCTAAGGCCACCAAGAAAAGAAAAACATGTATCTCCCTTTGTCAAATATCTTGTTTTCATCTGCATGCATTGGGTCAAGCTTGGAGATACTACAGAGATCCACCCACAAACAAATCTTGTCATCTGCATATTCAACCCTCTGATTTGGCTTGTCATTATCACCCCTGTGCAGATAACCTTCAACATCATGTGACATGTGGGTGCAGAATGTATCAGGCAATGCATACTCAAATGGTATAGAACACAGGTTATCATCTGTATCATCATCATGCATTGCAACATGATCTTCTAGCTGGACTGCAAATAGGAAATACTCAGAGTCCACCACACAACTAGGAAGATCAGGGCTCATTGTATTATATGCTGGCACATCAAAAGAAAAGCTTTCAAAATCACAATTGTGCACATCATGTACACAACAATCAGCAGCACCAGGCTAGAAAAGGTCAAGCTCTGGCATCTCTTTCAAATCAGGCACATTTTCACAGTCACTTACCTGATGTATGTTGTTTCCTCTTTCATCAGGATGAGAAGCAGAATCCAAACCAGAAACAATGTCTAGATCCTCACCATACTCAAATAAATCCTCATCACCATATGTGTCAAAGATGGGTGATCCAGGTACATCAGCTTGATCATAGTATGCCATTTGTTCATGGGCAGCAGAACATGCATCTTCATCACCAATGGATTCCCTTTGTGGATGAGTATCAGCTTGTGTGTCATAAGCAAAACAGCCATCAAATGAAAAACAATCATGCTCTGAACCAGCACTTGTTTCAATCTCTGACTGCTCTTCACGATCCCCATGTGTTTGAAAAGAAGTCAATGGGTCACACATAGGACTGTTTCTCTGTTTGCTTATATCTTCTCTGTCTTGAGTACAATACTCACAATTATCTCCACAGGTCCATTCCAAAAGTTGTTCATTGCTGTCCACAACCTCGTTATTGTTTTCATGGTCAGATGCCTCATCAGTGCAATGGGAATCCTCATTAGTCCTTTCACTAGCACCTTCAATATTCATCTTTTCATCTTCACATGATGCCTTAATTATTTGGTCATTTGCAGCTTCACAACGATTTTTCACACCAAGGCCTGGGGATAGGGGTTTCAGCAGGTACACATTTCTAATTTTTTCTATCTTTTCTATGAACCTGTATGCCATATGCATACTTGTCACCTTGAAATCCCTCAGTATTGCACTAAAGCCCTCCTCAAAAGCTTCAAAGAATATGCCAACACAGGCTGAAATATCAGGTCTGAAGACTTCTGGGATCTGTGAAAGGGCTATTGCAAACCTATGACTGAAATCAACACATGGCTCTTCATCTTGTTTTCTGATTCTCATCAATTCTACAACAAGATCAGCCGGTTCTTTTGCAAATTCTTCCTTGAAATAGTTAGCAAGCTCATCCCAACAGGTAAAGGATTTCTTTGGAAAGCTCAAATACCAGTCTTTTGCTTTTGCATCAAAGGACCTAACAAAAAACCTCATCCACATATCCTCATCTCTGAATGAATATTTTGCCATAAAACTGTGAAAATTTTGGATATGTGCATTCCCATCACATACATTGTGACCACTAAATCTAGGCATTTGACAGTATATCCTAGTAGGCATAGTTTCTACTTTATAATCCACCCATGACAAATCCAGTTGGTCATACAAAGGATCAAAAGGGCTGAGAAGAGGTTTATCCTTCTGACTGGCAGACGCAACAGGGTTACTGCTTTTTAACTGGGCCTGCTCAGCCTCTAAGAATATCAACCTATTTCTTATCTCTTCTATTCTTTTATTCGACATTTCACCACTGAGTATGGGATAATTCATACTTGGATTCATAAAAATCTTACTCTTAGACATCCTTTGTCTGTCTAAGACCTAAGGCTTCCCCTGGCATCTAACTTATGCAGCAAAACAACAAATATAAAGGGGAAGGAACAAGGTACCTTTTCTCATACAGATGCAGAAAAATGAACAACACATTTTTGTCACATCACATACATCCATCTTTCATGTGCATTCAGATCTTTTGCAGAGTCGCCACCTCTCCAGAGAGGACAAAATTTTCAATAGCTAAAAGCTACTTTTCCAGGTTCATTCCACCAGCAGAGCATCATTTTGTTGGTGACTCAGATGGGCCACAAGATATAACACTTTTTCATCAATTTTCTCCCTAGTAGAGTCGCCATTTTGTTGACTTTTCTTCTGAATCAGCATTAGGGTTTGCCACTTCTAATGCACAGGCAGATTCAGCCAACTAAATACAGGAGGTTGCGTGAGCTGCCTCCCCTTCACTTCTGGTTCTGCCACACCAAGGGGGGTATCCCTATAACTCAAGATGTAACCTTGACTAGCTCAAAGATAGAAAGATCTAACTTGACAACAACAGGCAGAATACTCTCATGTATGGACCAAGATCTATATGATAGATCACAAGGTGGGCAACGTTCTTGGACATATATGTCTGGTTAGGGATGAGAGCATGCAAGGGTTTCCTACTCCTAATCCTACAACTAACAGATGGAAGGAAGAGATGGTTTAGTTTGAATTTTGGATGCAAAGCTGGACATGGTGTATAACCTCAACACAGAGCTAGATTAGTGCCTATCCAGGGCTTGGAGTCGGTAGACATACACCTGTGAATGATCAGCATGAATAGCTAAAACTGGATTTCAGGGGGATACACATGATATCTGCCTTACAGATATCTCCCAATAAAGAGTGTTAAGCTGTCTATACTTATGGCATCCCTATTGCAGTAAGAAAGATACATGCAAAACTGGAGACAGAATCAGCATAACACATGCAAACACAGCATTATTCATATAAGATTAACCATGAAATCAGTGGATTCATGCCAAATCGTACAACAGAAGATACATAAACTCACAAGTTTTGCTGCACAGAGCAACCAAAACTAGTTGTATCTTATTACAAAGCCAAAATGTCTAGTTTTCAACAACCAAAAATGAGTAACACTTCCTGCTTATAACAGCCAGGTAGTGTACCACAGCAATTAATTACATGGTTGACCAAAAATCCCGCCAGATACACAGTATCAGAAAAATGGCGCTCAACGCATTACCAGATTGGTGCTCAAACATGAATGCAGCAGGTAGGGGAGGAGACAGGAAGAAACCTCGAGCCCTGCGCCACTGTCCGTTGATGTACACCTTCAATCGGGTACCAGATCCGTCCATACCTCTGCAACCTTCACCATTAATGGCGCACCAACCCGCGGCCTTGGGAAATGCAGAATACTGTGCGTCGCAACCGTTTCCCGCCAAGATACATCGTCATGATATTTGAAAATATGCAGGGTCGAATTATCCCACATGCACCCCGTAGCAACCTCCTCATCACCTTATATACTAGGTCGCGAGCATATATGATGTCGGTGCTTTTGCTCCCGACGACACTAGTATAAACCTTCATCATCATCCTCCAGCAGCATGATATCCTGTCGCTTGAAATATCACCCTGACGTCAGCATCATCATCGCAATATCACCTGCATGATAATCGCCTTCATCGGCACAACCTGATCCATCGGAGGAAGATCCTCCTGCTTAGCCGATACCAAATGTCTGGCCGATGAACATCCTAATGACGTCACTGTCATATCCTGCTGACGTCATCAGCATATCTGCCTACTGCGCACCTCCTCATATCCAGATGATGTCATCATTATGTTTGCAAATATCGGGGGATATCCACAAGATGATCAGTGTTAGGAATATGACCCCCCTCAGACCTTGATGACGTCATCATCATATCGACATCAGGATGATATTCGGAAGATAACCGGATATTTGGAAATATCATCCTGATGCACACATATCATGCTGCACTATAGCTCCACTATAAGATCGGGGTGATAGATGAATATGCCAGATATTTGAAAAGATCACCCCACTAGATAATGCACGAAGCCGACAGGCGGATATCTCCCTTCGGAAATATCATGATGCAGACAGGCAGAAAAGCGGATATCACCATGACGTAAGAATGACGTCATCATCATCAGGATGATAAAACAACAAACATGAAGTGATACAACAACATCAGGATGATATTGACTAAGATCATCCTGACGTTCAAAATATGATGACCACGATGAATATCGGGTCACACTTAGAACTTTACAGCAACATCATCAGGATGATCTTAACCAAGATCACCTGATGTTAAAATATCACCCCGCGAAAGATCATGCAGGCAGAAAATATGATGACCCTCGTAAGCAACATCGGGGTGATGTCCAGAAATATGATCATGATGATGACGACCCTTAAGAAAACAAGTCGGGTCGAACAACTCAGAAAATAACCCCTTCAGAAGATCGGGGTGACATCATCATCATAAAAGGGCAAGGTGATATTTAGAAAATCACCAGATACTTGAAAAATCACCCCCGCAAGCAAATCAGGGCACACTGTAGCTCATCAGCAGGATCGGGATGATATCCAAACATCACCCGATATTGAAACATGATGATCCTGATGAAAAACCGGTTGACAGAAAACATGATGATGCTGACCACCATCGAAGAAAACATGATGATGATGACTTCCTCCTCGAAGAAAATAAGATGCTGCAGCTGAAAAATGCTGAGGAGGCCCAACACTTAGAACATTTTTAAGGAAGGTGCCTGCATGAAAATTGCTCAAAAACTGTCAGTCAATTCAGACACTAACAGGTTGTACCTATATGGGTTTAATGTTTTAGGTTCATAAAATTGCAAGTCTTTACCTTAAAAATATTTTAAAGCCTGAGTCCCTAGGTTTCATGCACTTTATCTTTTAAATCCCTATTGACTGCCTATAGTAAGTCCTTGGTCACTTAAGTTATAACTTAAGCCTTTATGTTCATTAGGTGATCGGCCCCATGTCCTAGGTTTACCCTTTATAGCCCCTAAAAAATTAAATCTTTGTTATAAGTCTTCGTAAAGGTTATAAAGTGTTGTGTAATAATATTCCGCAGCGTTGCAGCACATCATAGATGATGTCATCATCCCTCTACATGGCCATGACAAGGTGACACTTGTCAAGGAATTTGGGCTTACAACCCCTTTATTAAAGAGCCCAAATCGATGAATCATTTTCTTCCAAGTGTAAATCTAAGAAGTGATCTGCATGAAAGCTTGAATCTAATGGTTGTGCAAGCTCGCAAGGGAATCTTACCAAAGAGGAATATTCACTGTGTGGTCACGATAGGGTGACACATGACCTCATCTTAGTAAAGGAATGAAAAGCAACTGAAATATGCATGGAGGCTTTATCACACTCGCACAGGGTAGGTAAGTGGTGGGCCATTTCTGGCTGCGACACTGTGAAATGGCGGCACATGTCTAGACTAAACAAAAGGTGATACGGTCAGCAAAGAATGTACATCTATCTTGGCTTGCTCCTATTGGTTGATGACTTTTCAATGACATGGACTTAGATTTTTAAATCTGGCAGGTGAATAGTGGTCATGGATCTCATAAGGAAAAATTCAGATCGATAGCCCAAGTTTAAACTTTTCATCAAGAACATTGTAGGCACCCTGTGACATGAATGTGAGATTAAGGCTGAAGCTACTTCCATTAATGCCTTAGAATCTATGCTATGAAGCTTCAAAAGGAGGAAAATTAGGGCTTTTTGCATCATTTCATCAAACACAAACAGAACCTAGATGCGTAGCAAGTTTTTAGGTGAGAAAAAGAAGAAAATTTAAGCTTCTACAAGCGTAAAAACTAGTAAGTTCATTATGTTCAACCGTGCTCAGTAAATTTTAAGTTGATTGCTTGATTGAAAGGGTAGAGAATTGTTGGGGTAAGAAGCCCTAGATTTGATAAGAATAGTCTGAGAAGATGAGTCAAACCAGTCAAGCCTCCACCTCAAAACGCAATTTGGATGAGGACCTTATGGTCCAATTCCCATGCTCTACTAGACATGCTCTAAATTTGCATGGTCCCAGCGGGCTAGATGATAAATTCTTAGACTTCTACTACAACTGTAGGGATGTGCATTTTCCTCTATCAGGTTGGGTTCTTTTTAAACACTGGTATCATAGGATGGACTTTAAAGTCCTGGTCTGCAATGCTTGGTGGTTGGATTTGGCCAAGCTAATTTTCCCTAATGTGTTCCCAAATCTAGACTTGGTGAGGGCCATTGCACAAAGGTATGATCCTCAAACAAGTTCAGTCTTGGCAGGAAATGGTACAATGATAATAAAATTTACTAAAGCCTACATCTCTAGTGTATTCAGCTTAAATCCTATAGCTAATAAGCCGATCAACCTTGGTGCATTGAAGGAAAATTACAAGAATGTCAAACATGCATATAGGAATTTCAACTTGGCCAAACACAGACCAAGGGGGATGGATGGCTAGTTAGTGAAAATATCAGATAGTGAGGAAGAGCCTTGTCAATGCTCCTTATTCATGCATTACTTTGTGAAAACCTACCACAGTTTGTGCAAAGTACTTGGGAGGGATGCTTCAGATAGGATACCAATTGCTCTGATGATGATGGTAGTAAATATTCAAGATCTAGAGACTAGGGAGCCATATGACTATGCTTCCTATGTAGTAGATAAGATGCACAAACTGATGATGGCACTTAAGGGAAAATTGTTTACTATGGATGCCCATGTTGAATTGACACAGTATTATATATTGTGTCATATGATTTTGTTTTCTTTGTTAGGAATGTGGCATCAAAACCTACATGTCAGGATGAAAGATGCATAAGGAAACATGTTTCCAGTTCAGATGTGGACATGCATGGTGGACATGCATTGTGTTGATGTTGATTATCTAATTTTTAAGGAATATTTTGTGAGAAGAGTTCTTGGTTTCTTAGAACCAAAAGGAGAAATGTTGCATGCAGATGTGTTAGACTTTTGAGGCCATTAGATAGGACCCCTAATTTAGGGATTGATCATAACTGGGGTGACTGGTTGTATCATGAGCACACCAATTGTATCAGAACTTATGAGTGTGAGGCCCCTCCCTGTATTTTGCCTAAGTATGTACCAAAGAGAATTGCATTCCTTGAGATTATTAGGTAGCTGAATGAGTCAAACAGAAAACATCTAAGAAGACATAAGAAGGGCTAATTCTTTCCCACTTCCATCAAATTCATTGATTTCTTGACTGCTGATAAAGGAGATTTGGAGCAGATTTATTCAATGCTTCAATGTTATAGGATGTATATGGAACAACCTAGGATGTTTCACCCTGAGGGCTTTATTGAGAGAGTGAGGATTAGTAAATAGAGACCGATATAGGTTCATCATGTCTATTTTGATGAGGACACTATTAGAAATTGCTTTACAATGAATGATGTCCATACCTTGAGAATCAAGTGGGATACAATTATGGTAGGAGAAAGGATGAGGAAAAATTTGAACGCTTGGGTGCCTTTTTAGAAATACATGACCCAATAAAGAGAATTCAAATGATGTTTGATCATGTAGAGAAACTAATTTCTAGTGCCACTGCAGGTGAGGAAAGGCCTGCTTACCAGCCTAGCAGCTCAAGAGCGGGATATGTTGTAAAAATAGAATCACATGACCCTTCCCCTACCAAAAATGCAAAAAATATTGATTTAGAAGCTGAAGAAGAGACTGAGGTAGTAGACCTAGAAGGAGAAGTAGAAGAACAAGTGCAAGAAGCTGCTCATCAGGTGAATTCACCTCATAGAATAAGGCCACATTCTTCCCCTAATAACATATCAATGAGAACAATGACAAGCCAAACTATGGATGCAGAAGATATTAGGGTGATGGCCTATAATAAATTTATGGAGGATGATGAATTCATTAATACTCCTAAATTCATGAGTTATGTCTTGAAAGTAAGAAGTAAAGAGTTCCAGAAAAGAATTGAGGAAGCCAAGAGTGGGGCTGACCCATCAGAATATGAGGCCATCACCCAAAAGGTTTTGACAGAAGTAAATCAGGCTATCAATAGAATGACTCCAAAGGAGGGGAGGGCATTGGTGGCCAAAAGTAATGTACTACTCCTCCCACATTGGACCTTGTTAGATGCAATTGCATTTGATACTATTACGAGAGAAGATTCAGAAGTGACTGAGGAACAACTTGAGAAGGCTCTGTCTGGTGCAGCCTTCAATCCTAGGTTTGAGACTCTAACAACATGGGCATTAGCCCCAAATAATAATAAACCTAGGAGTGGATTGGGAGTTGATATGAGATGTCATAGTTAAGAGAGTATCTAACACCCTTGCTCCCCAAGCTGCAAGTCTAAATGTGCAAACACCATAATTTGTTGAAGCAATGACCAATAAACTACAAAAGGATCATGATGAAGAACTACTACAATATGCACAAGCTATTGCAAATATTAACAAATGCAAAGAGAAGCTACTGTTAGGGGCTAGCACCTGAAGTACTCCACCTGTCATATCAGTTACTAAAGCATTTCCAACTGACATAGAGCCCCTACTGGCAGAGATCAGAGAATTGAAAGAGGAGGTGAAAATATTGAAGGAAGAAAAGAAAAACTCATTTAAGGAGGTGGTCACTAACTTGATCAATCATAGAGTGACCAAGGTTATGGAAAGGGTGGATGAGACATGGAGGTCTTATTTGAATTTGAGAACAACCCTTGATAATCATGAACAAGATAATGAGAGCCTAAAGGCTATGAAGAGAACATGGCTATCAAGGACTGGTGAATTGAGAGACCTGCACACAAGTGCTCAATATTTGATGCAGAGGCACCACCTGAGATGAAGCTAACACTTGACATGTTTGTAATTCTTGAGGAGGTTGTGGTTTTTCAATTAAAGGTAGACAAAGTGTTAGGTGAGAAGAAGCAATTCATTGAAAAGGTAGATACGAAAATAATGCCGAGTATATTGGAGGGTGATGGGCAGGTGAAAGGTCTTGACAAGTGGAGAGCTGACTTTGATGGCATTGCTAGCCAATTAATATCTACCTGTTGTACCAATGAAGATCCCAGCTTGAAGGTTTTGAGTTCAACTTTGGACAAGCTGCATGTATTAGAAATAAATTTTGAATTATTGTGTAATGAAGCAAAGATCTTGATCAATGCAAGGTACACATGACACAATGACAAAATATCAAAGTTGATCTCATTCCAATGGCCATCAAAAACATCATATGCCAAATGGATAGAGAAGTATGAGTGAATGTGGCTGAAATGAATGAGCAGTTACTCTCTACTCTGCATTTATGTGGTTGGGTTCCTCCAATCTATTGTACTCCTCATGATAAATTATTTTATGTCTTTTCTCGATGCTCAATGTAATTAATGCTCCAATGCCCCTGAGTGGTGCTATGTATTGTGAACTCATCTAACCAACCAAATGTATTAAATGTTGAGTACCACATTCTTGTGTCTATAAAAGGACTGGTAGCCTCATTTTGTAAAGGTTGTTGGAAGATTAGGATTTTGAGGAGTGGAAGTAATACAAAATTTTGATTGGTTGCTCTCTCCATGGTGTTGTGAGTTTTATTTTAATATGTGTATGTGTTTTTCATAAGCTATTTATTAGTTTCAGATTTAAAAGTTATATTAGTAATGCAGTGTGCATGTGTTTCTATTAACTGTCTCCATTTGTTATCTGCATCTTTCTTTAAACAAAGTAACTAAGGGTTTTTTGAGTTCTAGAGTGCATATCTACTGCATTGCATGTTTGATTTCTTGCTTCTATTTAAGGAATATATTAAAATGTTTTAGATCAATTATGGGAAAGTTTGTGTGATGACAAGGATATTTGTAAGTAGAGTTAATAGAAATACTTAATCTTGGGAGTTCTCTTCAAGACAAGAACTAAAAAACCCTCTGAAATCTGTATATTTTCTTCCTTTGTGGAAAATCATTTTCATGTTTTAAGTTGGACTCCATACCCTTGAATAGGCACCGATCAAAGGCTTGGATTAAGTTTATGAATCAAACCCTAATCTAACAACCAGATACATTAAATCAAATCAACTCAAAGCCTTAAATTTTAGGATTATAGGAGTAGGCTTTAGGTTCAAAATCCTTTGGTTCACAATTGAAGTAGGGTTTAAGGCTAGCCCCTTTGTATTTACCTCACTATTTTGATCTACATAATAGAGGATTTATCTGCTAAATGTCAATACCTAGTTGCAGTCAGGATTTATCATATGGGTATTAAGGGACACTCCCTAGGTCCTACAGAGCCTAAAGTGTACAGGAGACATAGAGTCAGTCTCCTATTCGTTGGCCACTGACCTAAGGTCCCTATGGATAAAATATGCCTACTTTTTAGGGGAACACAAACAATCAACTGGGAACACCAACAAGACACAATTGAGAAAATGTGACCAAGAGCTTCCTCATACTTATCTTCCCATTTCTACTTCTTAATAGGATTAGTAGTTTGATTCTTTTTTATCTACCTACTTAATACACCCCTTTTGCCTTAAATAATTTTAGATTGATTGTTTCCATTGGGAATAATTATATGGCATTAAGAGAGGAACTTTAGGTTTATCCATTACCAAAATGCATAGCTAAAAGAACTAAAAGAAAAAAGACATAAGAATAATAGCACCATGCCCCCAATTTAGTAAATAAAAAACCCTAGCATTTACATTTTTTAAGCACTTTATCCTAATGTGACTATAATGAAAAACAAAGAGACTGTTTAGAGCTAAAACTACAATCACCATTATTAAAATTAGATAAAATAAATTATTAAATATTGCAGGGCTTTAAGATAGTTTTTTTATGCTTATAAGAGGTCAAAAATCCATCAATATAGGAAAAAAAGCCTATTTCCATGCAAGGTGCTTACAAAGCCAATATACCCTAGCCAAGTTTAGAAACAAATCTAAAAGCTCCACCAAAATTTGGTAAAATCTACCACTTTAGAAAGCTGCCAAAACTTTTCCAAGTATAGAAACAACTTGATAATTTTATAAATATCACCAACTTTAGAGGGATTTGCTAGATTTGGAGTAATTGGCCAAGTTTGAAGAATGATCATGTAATCCTACTAACTAGGCATTAAGTTTATGCAGTAGGTACGATTGGTGACTAGTGCAAGGGTAACATGGTAGGTGGGTACTTGCATTTAGGAAAAATACTTGCTCTACTTAGGAAAGGTACTTGCATACCAATAAAGGGCAACACCATTTTTAGTAATGAGGGTGCCTATACATATAGGCACATAGAAATGTTATGTGTTTCTTTTTTATATTAAAATTAAAGAATTTAATTAAAATTACCACATAGTGATTTTTACAATACCTATGCTTAGGCCATATGGCCTCAACTTGAATGCCTAGGTAATTTTTTTCCTTTTACTGCAACCTTAAAAGCTACCTTAAATGCATGGTATTTGGAAAAGACACCACAAATACATGCATCCAAAAACTAAAAATGAATGAGCTCCAAGTGTCCAAATTGGATGAAATAAAAGTCAAACCTTATTTTCTTAATATCTCTAGGTGTGATGGTGGACTCTAATTTGACCCAAGATTTGTGAGAATATTAAGGTTTACATTATAAATAAAGTCACCTTATTGACTTATGTTAGTATTTAAATATTTTTGTTAGTATATAGCTAGTAATTAGTTGGAGTTATTCCCATAAGGTAGTTTGGGAGGTTGTAACAGGAATGCAATGCTTATTTATAAGAATTTGCACTATACTTTGTCATCCTGAATAAACATCATATTTATATTTTGTTATTATCAATATAGTTTAGTTTTGACTCCTTGCAAATTTCAACATGGTATCAGACCCTAGGGAAGTTGGAGAAGATTATTGAATAAAGAAGAGCATGATGGAATTTTATTGTGATTGTAGTGCAATGGGATTTATCCTAGAATTCATTTAGTTTGAGGGCAGTGGATCAATTTTATTTTGATTGCATATTAATTCATTTTTTAGTTTCAAAGTTTTGAATGTTCATTTCTAAATTTACACAATTAGAATAATTGATAACTATTCCTATCATGATGCATGTGGAGGATATGTGAAGGTTGTGTATGGTAAGAGAAGTGGATGTTAGAGGAGGTTAATTTTTTTGTTTGTTGAAAAAAAAGGTCTTTTGTAGAGTGTGGAAGGACCATTGCATTTGATTTTCTATGATCCAAATACAATAAGATTTTTTTTCTTGAAGGAAATTTTCTTTGTTATTGCTAGCACTTAGCATGTAAGGAAGCAAGGTAAAGAAACAACTACCAATTTACAGAAAGCCACTACAAGGTACCACAATGTTATTGATTTCACACTGGCATAAGTGAATTCATTGCATAGAGCATGGCATGAAAGAGAAAACCATATTTTTTATGGATATGATCCAACAACTTCCTATTAAAACAATTGTTCAAAAAAGGGATTTTAAGTGGTGGAGATAGGTGAGCAATTCATCTTTATATTTTTTAATGCAAATTGTAAGGGAGTTATTCATATTTATAATTTTGAATACAAGCCTTAGCAAGTATAGTTAATGTTAAAGGTGACTAGTGTTTTAAGGGAAATAAGGTTTACTATTATATTGGAGATATTTTGGAGAAATAGGTAGGATGTTTTATTAAAATTGAAAGTACATGCTATGGAATAATAAGGTTAATGTGTTTTGTAAATGAAAAATAAGGTGTTATAAGGATAAGTTGGTCAATTTGTAAAGCGTTCATTTTTAGTTGAGCCCAACACCTTAAAATGATTTTTTTATCATGTCACCTTATACTTGGACTTTCAATGCCATATTTGCTATATTTGGCAAGGCCTCCAAAGACTCACATACACCATTAAATGGATAAATTATAATATGTTTAAATTGGAGGCTGGAGAATTTTCATAATATCAAGACAACTTCTCACTTAGAGATGGTGCTTTGTATGAGAAGCATGTGGTTTTTGTTTTTTGTGTAATGCTTGTAGTATTAAAGAAACCATATATTGTAAAGTTTTCTTTTTGAAGATAGGAAAGGGATTTGGTATAAACTCAATATAGATTGTTGCCTAGATAGTTTAAGAGTCTATGGATCTTGGGAATTATACCCTTATGAGAGTCATGAGACAACTTGATAGAGCACTATGGATGTAGCTTAGAATGAATTGTTATACAATAATTTAGGAGATATGTGATTCGAGAGTTTAGGGAGGTGGTAATTTGGGAACTTAGGAATTCAACTCAGGAGCTACACCTTTACGAGGTTATGAGGAAGCTTGATGGAGTTCTACCTGGTCCAAGAATTATTTTTTTAAAGAAAATATTTTCAATAATGTGTATTTGTTTCATTCAATTAACATGTTTTGTTCCATGTAATGTAAACCTTAAGGGGGAGTATTAGAATATTAATGTTTATATTTGAAATAAAGTCACCTTAGTGACTTATGGTAGTATCTAAATATTTTTGTTAGTATATAGTTAGGAATTAGTTGGAGTTATTCTTGTACGGTATTTTGGGAGGTTGTAATGGGAATGTAATGCTTATTTATAAGCATTGAAAAATAATTTTCCATCCTACATAAACAATATATTTATATTTTGGTCTTATCATTATGGCTTAGTTTTGACTCCCTACAAATTCCAACAAGAATGGCTAAAACATGACCTATCTGTGAATCTTTAAACATGAAAACTTTGATCCTTAGAGGACATGAACAAGCTCCAAACATCAACAATGTTTTTATACCATGTAAGATTCATTGAGAATTAAAACATATATGCATATCTAGATGAATGAAGAAAAGTTACACAAGCTACAAGAGAACACATAAAATATGTAGAATTCAAATTTTAGGCACCAATGTGGATGATATGAAATGATATGATACAAATAGTTACATACAAATATTTATAGTCCTCTAGATGCATGACTCAAGGAGACAACAATCTAGAGGTCATGAGTAAACTTAGGTCAAGGTAGATAATAATGATATTATTATTAGTAGCTAATAATGAGTAATTTTCCTCCTTTAGATGTATGACTCAAGGAGACAACAATCTAGAGCTCAAGAGTTAAATTTCCAATCAATGGATGAATTAACTCGATCTAAGATAGAGATGGCCTTGACTAAATAGAGGTGGTACCTAACTACCATTAATCAATGATTTATGAGGCAATGGTGGCACTTATGTACCTCAAGTTAAGGTGAACACATATCATTATTAGATACCTAGATGAGAAAAATTAATTATTCCTAATATCACAAGTAAACTTATTAATAAGTAATATTACACCAATAGATGGAAGAAGAACAGGATGTTAGGGAATAAGCTTTTGGACCTGATTTAGAGTCCCTCTTTGAATACTCTAATGAAGATAATGATTTGTTTCAATATGTGAAGAGAACATAGACAATGATGCTTGAGTATGGAGATGCTACACCTAGCTTTGAGCATGAAGAGAATTTTTTGATGAATTATGAAAACCAAACCTCATTATTCTTCTTGCCAAATTGTCTAATCATATCTACAAAATTTTATGAGATAAAATAATGACATGCTCAAAGGCAATTTGAAATGTGCCTCTAGGATGCTAAAATGTCATATGACCTCAATTCTCAAGAATATCAATGTATCCAATTGGTGAAATCTTCAGAAAATGGTCTTTTGTATTCTACAATTTTTGCCAGCTTATTTTTGTGGGCCTGGTATCTAGACTCTAATAATATCTTACCTTCCTTTACAAATATTTTTATCCTTGATAACAATTTTAGTAAATTATCCAACTTTGCATTACATAAAACTAGATCAACTTTGTCTCCTTGAATGACTGATGTGATCAGTATTGGAGTGATGCCTTAAAATTTTGCCTTCCAATTTTCTAATGATTTCATTTCTTCATTAGTACCCAAAACTGAAGGTAGTTATCACTCCTCCAAGGCTTTACCGATATCAAACTTCTCCATGAGCATCAAATCAAACCTACTTTGAAATGTAGTATCATTCAAAAGAATATCCACATCATACATAGCCTATATCTCTTGAGAGGCATTTGGACTAAACCTTGTGTATCCCTGAGTAGGACTTATTAGAGATAATCTTGGGATCCATGTTCTTAGAACTTGCCTTAAAAATTTTCTCATCAAATTAGAGGTATCATGTACCCCTTTCACCTTCACTGCAGCCTCTGTATCTTTCTTTTCTTTAATTCATCCTTCAAACCTTTCATTTGAAGCACAAAAGTGTCCCTATCCTACTAAGACATTGTACCCGAAAAAGTGAGAAGTGATATAGATTCAGTCATAGTGAGCCTAGGATGAGTTATCATGGATTTAACCTTATTGTACTCATGTATTATCTTTGTATGTTTTTCATGCAGTTTATCATAATTTGCTTGTAAGTTCTTGGCAGTAGCATCACTAAAAAAATAAGTACTCACTACTAAAGAAGATGCCTATGGAGATGTAGTGACTCCTAGCCTTTTGACAATTAAATTCCCTCTTAATTCACTAATGACTTGGGCTACTTGTGGCAAATCATGATTTGGTGCTATAGCCTAAATGGCTAATGTCTCATTATTTGTACTAAACCTAGACCCAAAGTAGAGATCTTTATCTTGCTCGTTGTCTCCCAGAAGATCTTAATTAGTGTCCTACAACATAATAGTGTCCAAAGTTATAGAAAAATCTATATCCCAGCCTAGTAATAACAAGAACCCACTCTCCTTAATAAATCTTCTTCCTTCTTCCAATATCATTGAAGAAATTGATGTATACTCTGAACAGTCTCTCCCTCACTATCCTCCACTTGTTGCTTCTCATCTTTCCTCTTCTGTGAATCTGCATTAACCTTTCCTTTGAACAACATCATCTTAAATTCCTTAGATGTGATGAAGTCATCATCTAAGAGGAATTTCTCACAATGCTGGGCTCTGAAGTCCTGGATGGATTTATTAGCCTCCTCTAAATTCAATAGTGTCCTCC
This sequence comes from Cunninghamia lanceolata, assembly GCA_027924645.1. NCBI lineage: Eukaryota > Viridiplantae > Streptophyta > Pinopsida > Cupressales > Cupressaceae > Cunninghamia > Cunninghamia lanceolata. The sequence goes on along the minus strand of BSBN01001583.1, from coordinate 34,424,506 downwards.
CAAGGGGAAGATCATTCACATTGGGCCTCTGAGGTGAAGGAACAATTTGTAGCATCTCTTGATATTCATCTTGGTTTTCACTAGTACCCTCTATGATATCATAATCAAATAAGGGTTAGATCCTACTCTATGGTACAATTTAAGTGGGGCCTCTTTGTTTTGCAATTGGTGCAACACTCATAGATGGAGCATGGTGAGATGTTTAGTGGTTTTTTTAGTGTCAAATATTCATCAATTGGCTAATAGTTTAAATTAGAGATTCAAATTTTGGGTATTAGTACAAGTTGCAAGGTGACCTGAATCGTCACATTCTTACAAAAATTTTAGTCTTTGTTATATCACCAAAACATTTATATTATTAAAATTTTAAACTAAAAAATCCACCACAATATTCAATACCTAATTAGATCACATTGTTATGATATTTCTTGGAAATAAATGTAAAAATCAGTAAAATAGTACACCACTTTGAGGGGGTGACCTCCAATAATTTTAGAAAATACTATGTAAATTGAATATTATATGATATGATGGTTTGGTATAGTCTCTCTCTCTCCCCTTATTTATATGCATAACTATGTAGGGACACACCCCTTCATCCTAACTAGGTTATATTAAGGAATAACTAAGACTAATAAATGAATTAAGCATGCCACACGTGCTTAACTTATTATAATTAGGAATATATCATATTAGGATCATAACATTCCCATACCCTTCAAAAAAGTGTTGCCCTTAATGCTTAGTAACTCTAGAATTTCTTCTATAAATTGTTCATCATTCCATGTTTTAATATAGATGAAGATGTCATCAAAGAATGCCAACACCAATTTTTGAACAAATGGGTAGAAAACTAAATTTATGAGGCTTTGAAAAGTTGATTGGGTATCAATGACACCCAATGATATAAATAAATGAAAATGACCCTCACATGTTCTAAATGTTGTCTTATTTATATCCTCTTCCTTTAGTTTTGAATTTGATGATAATCTAAATGTAAATCTAACTTAGTAAAGAAAACTACAATATTAGAATCATCTACTAATTCATCAATAATATGAAAGTTATCTTTAAGAGTGATCTTGTTGAGCTCCATGTAATTTGAGCACATTCTCCATGACTCATCCTTCTTGTTAACCATAATCATTGGGGAAGAATAGGCTCTTTTGTTGGGATGAACAATACTTCTTAGTATTAATTCAATGGATTGATCATGGTCTCTAATTGGAGGTAGACCCTTGGGTTCCTAAAAAACATGTTGATGGTGTTGAATGATCTCCTGAGGTTTTGGTTGATCTTGAGTTTTCATGACTTGTGCTACTTTAAAATGTAGTTGTGCCCTTGTGTTATAAGAACTTTTCTTAGGATTTTCTCCATCCTATGGGACCTAATAATTTCTCTTGCTGTTGATTGTATCCCTATAAGTTTATAATTTTCCCCATGTGTACTAAAATCCATGCAATAAATCTTGAAAATTGAAAGACATTGCTCCTAACTGTTTCAGCCATTACACGCCCAAAACTACATCTACTCCCCAAATTGAGATAGAAAAAATTTCTAAATCTAGTTGATAATTTCCCATTAAGAGTTTTATATGATGGCATTTACCACCACAAGAGAGTTGTTTCCCATCAGCGATCCCAACTTTAAAATTATATTTTGGATACAAAAAATAGTTAATCTCATTAGTTAATCATCTATCAATAAAGTTGTGTGTACTACCTAAATCAACCAACACTGTCACCTTTCACGTTTTGACATAACCAATTACTTTGAGTGTTTGTGGTGCACTTGTGCCATTTAATGTATTTATGGAGATAGTAGTACATTCTACTTCCTTATAATTCTCATGCCCAAGTTCAACATTTGGTTATTTTGTAGCTAATTCTTTCTCTTGTTCAACCTCATTCTTGATAGTCATTAGTGTTATCTCACTATTAGTACACTTATGACTTCTAGGCCATTTCATACCACCATTCCAACAAGACATAGATAGATTACTAATTTGTCTTGGGTTAAATAAGTTATCCCCATTTATTTCAATAGAATTATTTTTTTATTTATTTTACCTTGAGTGTAACTTCTAGTGACATGGAGTTTTGTTGCTCAATTTCCACAAAAATCTTGGCCCAAATCATAGGTCTAATACCACTTGTTATGATATTTCTTGGAAATAAATGTAAAAATCAGTAAAATAGTAGACCACTTCAAGGGGATGACCTCCAATAATCAAAAAATAATATGTGAATTCAATATTAGATGATATGATGGTTTGGGAGAGTCTCTCTCTCCTTATTTATATGCATAAGTATGTAGGGACACACCCCTTCATCCTAACTAAGTTATCTTAAGGAGTCACTAAGACGACTAAATGAATCTATTAAGGTTAAGCATGCCACAAGTGCTTAACTTATTATAATTAGAAATATATCATATTAGGATCATAACACAGACTCACCTAAATGTTATAAGTTATAGTAGAAAATGAAATTAATGTTGGCAAGAGACACTGTGTGGCTTCATGAGTGTTGTCATTGATGGAAACAAAGTTCATCCCACACATCCACAGGACATGGTATGTCTATACCGGAAGTCAGATTGAAGAGTGTTTTGGTCTGGTGAACAAGAACAGAGCATGCAACAAGGTCTGACAATCAAGTCTGAATCTCTCAGAGGAAGTATCTCAACAAAGTGTAGACTTGGGGAAGTCAAGAGGAGTACCATTACAGATACATTCCAGAGATTGAGCCTCTGGTGATGAAAGAGTGAAAATATATGAGCACCTAAGTGATGGGTTCCTGACAGGCAGAGCAGACTGAGCAAGAACTAACTGGCAGAGTATCAGACCTTAATCTGGATGAGAAATTAATGGTGATCAAGTTTCTCGAGGGATCATTTATGGTTGGCCAACATGATTAATGACTCCTATAACTATCTTTTTGATACGCATCACTTAGTAAGCATGGATTCAGCCGACATACCAGAGTTTGAGAAAATCTTGAGTATTTCGGATGCCGACTAGAAAGATGTTGAAATCCTTTGTGTGGATATATATACCAGATGGATTTCGATGAGAAGGTGTGTGTTGTGTGTGGTTAAGTGCGAAGAAAAGTAGAGAGCAGTGTGGAAGCAGCAGTACAGGCCTGATATGTGACAGAACAGCAGCACTAAAACAGAGGAAGAATGAAGTGCAGTAGATCAGTATATTAAGCCTAACTGAAACTGAACCTCAGCATATGTGGATGCTTCTCATTAGTTCAAGTACCTGGTTTGTTTCTATAAACAATTGTAAGTAATGAGCCTCTTGTGAGCAGTGTGTTCGAGCAGTGATCCCTAATTGGCAAGTGCCATTTTGTACTTCTATTCTTTTAACAGAGAATACAATCTTGGGTTAGTCACCCCGTGGTTTTTCCCTTAACAGGGTTTTCCACATAAAAATCCTTGTGTTATGTGTGTTGATTTCTTTCTTCTCTCATGCTCATCTATGCTTATATGTTTTGATACTGCACTAATTATTAAAGAAGAAAAGGAAGTCAAATAATTAAGATAATTGATTCACCCCCTTCTTAGTTATCAATAATTAGTATTAGAGCCAAGTTCCTCTAGACAGAGCCTAATAGTTTGAGGAAGATCTGGGAATCTCAATGGATATGTATAATATGAGGGATCAACTTCAGTCTGCCCTAGATGATCTTGAGCAATCTCACTCTAAAGTCAATAACCTGAGGGAAAGACTCAAACAAGCTGATGATTTCATAAATGAACTCAAAGAAAAACTAAGTATCTCAATGAAGAAAAGAAAGGAACTACTTCAACAATTAGCAAGTCAAAGTGAAGCCAATGATACTAATGAAGATCTGAATGAGAAAACCAAGTTATGTGAAAAGTTATCAAAAGAGGTCATTATGGTAAGACATGAAATGGAATCAGGAGTTATGAAATTCACCCAAGAAATTGAAGAGAAAAGAAAAAGTGAAGATAATCTAAAAAATCTCTCAAGGAGAAGTCAGAAGACTACCACAAAATGGATAGAATAATCAGGAATCTAGAATCTAATCTTGAAGAAGCTAGAGACAATGAAGAACAACTTGAGAATCAGATAGACACTCTTAAAAGGGATCTTTAAATAGAAAATGAATACAAAGAGAAATTCAAGATAAGCTCTTCTCAACTTGAAGTTCTTCTTGAAAGCCAAAAGAGGGTAGATGACAAGCAAGGCTTGGGGTATGAGAAAGGGGAAAGCTCTAGATCCGGTCAAAAGAACTCTGGATCAGGAAATCCAAGGAATAAGCCTAGAAGACCTCCGGTAAAGCAACCAAATGCTCAAAGATATCCATCCTTCAATGGATACTACTACAACTGCAACAACTTCGGTCATAAATCAAATCAGTGTAGAAGAAGAATGAATTAGACTAATTCATCCTTCTTCAGATAGTGTTTTAACTACAAAAAGGTATGGTCACAAATCTCATGAATGTAGAAATATGCAAGTGAACAATTCATTCAATGGTAGATGCTTTGCATGCAATAGAATGGGACATATGGCTAATCAATGTAGATCAAGAGGATATCAGTTAAATCTGCAAAGAAATGTTGTTTTCTACAATTGCAATAGATCCGGTCATATTACCAAATTCTGAAGAAGTAAGAATCAAGATAATAGGGGTCCGATGCATCATAATCAAAATCAAGACAAAGGAAAAGGAAAATTGAATGTGGATGAAGTTAAAAGGGAGATGAACAAGATTTGGGTAAAGAGAAGTACAAAAAATGTTGGGGATGGATCTGCACTAGAATCTGGTGTTGATATTCCTTCCAAAAACTAAATAGATGAGCTCTGGCTCAGGGGGAGTCAAAAAGGAAAATAAATTCCCCAGCCAGTCAATTGGTGCCTGAAATTGGCACATGGAAAGTTGTGGATTAAAGGGTTCTCAAAGAAATATCTAAATGAGCCTTAGTAAAGATATGGAAGATCCACAAGAAGTTTTCAAGAGGTTAAGCATCCAAGATTGATCCAGTTTAACAGTCATCCGGTAAAAGCAAGATTCCCACAGTTAGATCTAGTATGATTTAAAATTCAAATATCTTGATCTATGGATAAATGGAATGATTGAAAAGGGAGATAGATTGTCATTTATTACCAAGAACCACTCTAATTGCATCTCAGTAATCTGAAAAGATCTCTCTCAGAACAAGGAGAACAAGGCAACTGGAATGACTTAAGTTGTGCATTTATTACAATGTGGAATTAGGGTTTGTGCAGAAATATAAGGGTTCTCTTGTTCATCATTTGCACACTTGCATTCAAGAAGAAGAAACAAGGAGCTCTGCCAAAAATTGCCTCAAAACCTCTCAAAGATTAACTGCAGAAGTCGATTCAACCAACAATCTTATCTGGCTCATATTGTGAACCCTAGAGGCGTAAAAAGGTATTTTCTCTCTTGAATATCTCTCTCTGAATATTTTGAAAGATGGCTACTCTGAATGTTGTCAAAATCACTAATAGGCAGCGCCCTAAGTTCAAGAAACACCCTTATAAATCTCTAGAAGATGATCCTTTAGACGCCTTCTCTAGCATTCCGCATGGGGTTTTGCATGTAGAAGATGTTAGGGCATACATTCATGTGAATATTGAGGAATTTGGGGAAACCAAGCTAATGGATATCTATCACAAGTAGTTAATAGATGAATCATTTGAACTCAAACCTCAATACAAGGCCATCCAGGACAAGCATTTTGGACATTGCATCCATTTCCCCTGTTTTGCAGAAGATGAATGGGTTTGGTATGTTCTGAATAGAGTGCATGACAACTTCATGTGGTTGATGAGGCCATTTAAGATCACAAAAGATGCTATTAGGGAGGTAACCAGATTACACTCATCCGGTGGGTTACCTACTCTCAAATCGGTCAAAAACCAAACTATAAGTGAGGCTACCAGATCAAAATTTGACAAGAGAGCAATGACAATAGAAGATATCACTGATCTGGATATCAAGTTTGCCTCCATGATAGTTGGCTACAAGATATATCACTCTAGCAGGGAGAATTCTATATCTGGAATTGTAATTTATACTACTTATCAGATGCTAAGGAAGAATGCAGATTATGATCTTTGCAAGCTTCTTCTGAGCCAACTATTGGAAAACTTGCAAAAGATCAAAAAGGACAAGAAGAACTCATTCAAATATGGTGGCCTGATATTATGTCTCTTCTTTTACTACATGAGTGAGCTCCCTGGATCCAGTGGTTGGGTATGGAAAAATGACAGACCGGTTGCCATACAAATTAGAGAATACATGTATGGGCTTGGTGATGCCAAGGCTCAAAGTACAATGCTTTGGGGATACTTCAAGAACTTTCAAAGTATAATGTAGACCAGAGAAAGAATCCCCCAATCATTGGTTGAGAAATACAAGGATACAGTGTGCTTTATGGTAGACACTGATCAATGTCTAATGGAGGCAGTTGAGCCAAGGATAGTCTAGATTATGCCAATGGGGTATGAGGTTGATGAGAAAATCTTAGAGCTGCATATCCAACACTTGTTGAGTTAGCCCAAGGACCCTAAGGCAAAAAGGTTTGGAACCTTTCGAGAGTTGAGTGTGAAAATTCATGTTGAGCAAAGACAACCGGAGATGAAAAGAAAAGTGAGAAGAGAAGTAGAGGAAGTTGCCAAAAGATTTGGCATTTCTAAAGAAGTAGTTGATGCAAATAGAGAGAAACTAGAAAGAGCAGAGAAAGTGAAACAAGAAGGAGAAAAAGAAAGTGATCCAGTGCAAGCCACCTCCCGGACTAGATCCTCCAAAATCTCTGCACCTACCACTTCAAAGAGCTCAAAAGCCTCAAAACTAGAAGCAAAGACATCTAGAAAAGGAGAGAAGAGAACAAAGACTAAGGCCACAAGGTTACACACAAGCCACAAGGATGATGAAGAAACAAAGATAGATGAGGAGGTTAAGAAAATGAAGAAGAAAAAGAAAACATATGTGGAATCATCTGCCGGCAAGAACAAAGAAGAAGAAGCAGTAGAATTTGTTGAGAGGGATACTCTTTCTATTGATGATGTCGTCAAAGCAGTCACTAAAGATGGGAATCTACAGCCCATAACTAAATTTTATGATGAGTATAATGACACTGACAAAAGAATATTGGAGGAAGCCACAGTCAAGTACTTGAATGTCTATAATAAAGCATTCATTGAAATCATCTCTCTAATCCCCAAGAGTTTAGAGAAATTACTTGAACTCAGAAAAGATAGTGCAAAGGAAAAGGATATGGAGATCTAGGAACAGATAGCTATTCAGCTCTATCCTTCCATCACTCCAAAACAAATAAACATGATCTTCAAGGATTGCAAGGATGAGTTTCGGAGCAAAGCCAGAATGAACCAGCTTATGCTTGGAGAGATATATCAAGTTGCTAAAGAAATAGAGGACATCCTCCGAAATGCATTTAAAAGATTCAATCTTCCTATTATAGAGGACTTAGGTGATGAACCTGCTGCCATGGATGATGAAGGACTAAGTACATCAAAGGAAGATCCTACAGAGAAAATTGCAAAAGAATCAAAGGAGATAGGTGAGGAGAAGACTAAGGACTTGGATTCCTCTGTTCCGGAAGAGGAAGTCCATGAAGAAGTAAATATCTCTCATCTGCATCCCCCAGCAGACTGCAGAACTGAAGGAGAAGCAAGAAAAGAAGAGAGAATCAGTCAAGAAGAGGTATAGGGAAGAGAAGAAGATCAAACAGAGAAGACCCTAGGTGACAGTTCTGAAGCTGCAGAAGGAAAGAAGACTCTATCTCTGGCAAGAGACACTGCGAGAAACAATTAAAGAATTCTTGACCAAAGAAATGATGGAATTAGATGAACCAGAGCTATTTCAAGGACCATTCAATTTTGATTCCCTCTCCCCAATTCAGACAATGAAGATAGCATCCTTTGCCCAAGCAAAGGCAAAAGAAAAACTTCTGAAGTCTCACATGGAAGACTATGAGCTGATAGAGATTGCATATGGTGTGTTGGAGAAGATCATGCCATCCTTTCAGAAGGATCTTTCGGCCTCTTCATTTGGTAATCTAAAATCTCTTGTTAATTCTGTTAGCACACATTTTGATTCCTTGGAGAAATCGGCAGAAGAGAAAGTTCAGAAAGAGTTTTTGGGTAAAAGATTCTCTGAAGTATAGGGGCTAATAGCAAATGATAGGAGAAATCCAAATATCAAAATAAAGAGCCTAGAAAATGCTCTTAAAGATGGCAGAGAATTATACAAATTTTGTTTATCTTGGTCCATAGTAACAACAAACATTGCAAAGAAGGTGGAAGAACAAGAGGGCAAACTATTAAGTTTATCCCTGAGTTTTGATCCTCTCACCTCATCCATAATGAATCAAGAATGCCAGACTATTGCCACTATAAATGAGATAAAGAGGCTTGAGAAGGAGAAGAAAAATAGAATAAGCAAGCTAAGTGAACTAAAAGGGATAATTATCCCCAAGTTAGAGGCAATGCATGAGGCCCTAATTGATGCCCAGACCACAGCCCGGACCAGTGATCCGGTAGACCTAAAGAGGCCAGAAGCTTTTGTATTTTTGCTAAGTGGCCACATTTCAATTTTGGACAGGATGAAGAAGAGTTGGGCGACATAAGTGGTAAAGTTGAAGACCACCTTTACAGATATACTTTAGTATATGTAAGTATAACATGTATATATACTTATGCAGCTAAGTATAGGTTGATTTTTAGAAATTTTGGTGTGCGGATTCCACCCTTTGCCATTGATGTCAAAGGCGGGGTGAGGAGCAATGAAAAATGTGGAATCTAGCTAAGGGGGAGCTCCAGAAAAGTGTACATTAGAACAGAGCATCAGCCAAGGGGGAGTGTAGTGTGACACTTAGTCATTTTTCACTAAGTGTTGCCATCAATGCCAAAGGGGGAGATTGTTGGAAAGAGACACTGTGTGGCTTCATGAGTGTTGTCATTGATGGCAACAAAGTTCATCCCACACATTCACAGGACATGGTATGTGTATACCGAAAGTTAGATTGAAGAGTGTTTTGGTCCAGTGAACAAGAACAGAGCATGCAGCAAGGTCTGACAATCAGGTCTAGATCTCTCAGAGGAAGTATCTCAACAAAGTGCAAACTTGGGGAAGTCAAGAGGAGTACCATGACTGATACATTCCAGAGATTGAGCCTCCGATGATGAAAGAGTGAAAAGATATGAGCACCTAAGTGATGGGTTCCTAATAGGTAGAGCAGACTGAGCAAGAACTAACTGACAGAGCATCAGACCTTAATCCGGATGAGAAATTGATGGTGATCAAGTTTCTTGAGGGATCATTCATGGTTGGCTGACATGATTGATGACTCCTATAACTATCTTTTTGATACGCATCACTTAGTAAGCATGGATTCAGCTGACAGACTAGAGTTTGGGAAAATCTTGAGTATTCCGGATGCCGACTAGAAAGATGTTGAAATCCTTTGTGGGGATATATATACCAGATGGATTTCGATGTGAAGGTGTGTGTCGTGTGTGGTTAAGTGCAAAGAAAAGTAGAGAGCAGTGTGGAAGCAGCAGTACAGGTCCGGTATGTGACAGAATAGTAGCACTAAAGCAGAGGAAGAATGAAGTGTAGTAGATCAGTATATTGAGCCTAATCAGAACTGAACCTTAGCATATGTGGATGCTTCTCATCAGTTCAAGTACTTGGTTTATTTCTATAAACAATTGTAGGTAGTGAGCCTCTTGTGAGCAGTGTGCTTGGGTAGTGAGCCCTAATTGGGAAGTGTCATTTTTTACTTCTATTCTTTTAATAGAGAATACAATCTTGTGTTAGTCACCCCGTGGCTTTTCCCTTAACAGGGTTTTCCACATAAAAATCCTTGTGTTATGTGTGTTGATTTCTTTCTTCTCTCATGTTCATGTATGCTTATATGTTTTGATACTGTACTAATTATTAAAGAAGTAAAGAAAGTCAAATAATTAAGATAACTGATTCACCCCCCTCTCAATTATCAACAATTAATTCACCAATAATATTATATTATTATTGGTTACTTTAGGGCCATATCATAAATTTTCAATCTGTTAGAACACTCTGATATATTGAGAGGGGGGCTAAATCAGTATATGCCACAATTTAATCCAATTCAACTGTATTAACAAAAATTTTATACTACCTTAAACAGATAATGAAGCAAACTATGCAACTCAAAACTTAATCACACAACCATAACACCAAATTTACATGGAAAACCCTAGAAGGGAAAAACCACAGTGAGCAAGCTACTTGGATCTACTGTCCAAATCTAGCCTCACAAACAAAAATACGTTTACAACTAGTTTTATGGGCTACAACCCAAAGATAGCTACAACTCCCTGATACACAGTTTTATGGGCTTCAATCCAAAGGAAGCTACAACTCCCTAAAGTGCTACAACACTTACAAGAAGAGGCTACAACCTCTATACAAAATAGTTGACAAATTATGTTGGTTCAATCAGCTCTGCAGCATCATCTCCTTTGACACTAACATATGACTTCAATACCTTAGCTCAAACAACTCTGATATCATTTATCTTCTTCAAACACACATATACACTTACTCTCACACTTGCACATACATCCTCACTCACTCTTCTTCTTTGCAATAAACTTGATCTTTCATTTATATGCTCCGTAGGTCTTCAAAACTTCACCTTTGATGGCCTAGATGAAACGTTTAACATGAAATGTGCAATGACCTTGTTTGTCAGCTCCCAAGTCATTAGTGATATTGTAGGAAACAAATCCCATTATGTGGTTCATACCAAGTGATAACCAAGACCTATTTAACCTTAGTACACATCTCAATCTAGCACACACTTCCAAACACATGGTGCAACCACCTAAACACACCAACTCGGCTCAACAAACACTTATTCTTTTATGCATTAGTGCCAGACCTAAAGCGGTACCAGAGAGATAAAATAACATCATGCAATTCATGTCACAAGCACTTTGTGATCTATAAAGTCTTCACATATACTCCTTTTATCAATTCATGCTACTTCATGCTGGCGCAAACAATCAAACACTGATGTCGGTAACTCTAACACGGTATGGTCATCCTATCTTGATATAGAACATTGAAAATCATACTTGCAAAATTTTGAAACACTTGAAACTTGAATTGAGAAAACATACAGACAATCTGAACTCATCTTTCAAACAACAGTGACAAATATTATAGCGCAGTGAAATGCGGTAGATTTTACTTTCTCCCTTTTGATAATCGTAAACAACAACATGACTTGTCCTTACCTAGCTGACTCTAGAAATCATTGCGGTATATTTTAACATTTGACACTTAAGCACATCATACCTCTCATGTATATCTAACTATCCTCCAAATTGTAAGATCATATCTTCTGGTGCAGATAAATGCATAGAATTATACTATCCTTTTGTGACTGCATCAACATTGTACCACTGTCTTCACTCTATTATCTCTGGAATCCTCTGTAGTAACTTTTATGCTTTGAAATTAGGATCATGCATACTTCATAGCTGTCTATGTCTAACCTCCAAACCACAAGGCCATATCTTTATTTGTGGTAGAATGTGGTATTATCTTTTGAGCTCCTTTAGTATAACTTATTGTGCTTTTGACAATTGAAACCTTGTACACTTTCCTTCATATCTTATGCATATGCAATGCTTTTCATCAAGAGATAATGAATGAAACATTCACAACACCATATCCTTCACCACCATATCTAACAACACCATATGCTCATGACTTTCATCACCATATCCTTCACCTCACAACTCCTCTGATCATCACTCATTTGTCTACTCCTTTGATCTGCTTCTCTGACAACATATACACATCACTACTTTCCACATAACAATACATCTGATCACTTACTCTTTTGACATCATTGATCACCACTCCTTTGATATTATATACAATAGTAAGCCTTCCATATTATAGATCTTTTGACATCAATGACAACATATGCAACACAATCATCACTGTTGATTTTATTTATAATCTAATGGTTGGGTTTATATTCCATGGGTTAAAATGTACCCACGGAACTCTAATGCCCATCAAGATTGAAATTATATTTAGGATGTTGATGTCAATTTATAATCTAACAACTAGGGTTGTATTACATGGGGTCATTGATCTCAATGACCCAAATGTAATTTCGGGCCCCATGGGCATTGGAGCTCTGCAAATACATTTTTTCCCATAGAATGGAACTAAAACCATTAGATTATAAATAAGATCAACAATGGTGAAAAATAAATTAGGACTGATTTAAAATATTAAGGAATGAAGGAATTATAGACACGAGCACTATACCTTAAATAGTCAATCACTGCCACCCTTAGACCTTTACTTTTCAATAGGAATTTAATTCTTTTAAAGGAAGAATTCACCATGTTAATTAATGCATTTATCTATTTTTTGTCAAGATTCACCAGGATTTTCTATAAAATTTTAGTGATTTAAAAAATTCACTAATAAAATTAATATTTTTCTAAAAAAAAGGAAAGATTTGTCAATAGAATTTGATATTTTTTCCAAATAAATGAAAGATTTTCTAGGATTTTATATCTTTTTCTAGGGGGATTTCTTAAAGTTATCATTGGAGATGTTTTCTTGACCTCCATCACACTCTCCTCAGGCACCAAATTTTGGATAATAGTTGAAGTCATTACCCCTAGGGTATCTACATTGTTTAATATTAATTTCATCCTAATGATGGGATCCTTAGTGCTGTCAAATGTACCTTTATAATTAGCATTTAGGGCTAACCTTTTCTCTTCATAGGTGCCAATTTTCACCCAATACTTTTTGCTTCTAGCAATATCATCTTTGGTTCTACAATTTCTAAGTATATCCTCTAGAATGTTGAACTAGTGTTCATAGCCTAATCTTCCCACTACTTTCCCTATTTGATCAATACAATGTTTAGGATCAACTCTTCTTTTCTTATCTGATTTCATCCTATATTCCATAAATTTTATTCCCAAGAGGTCAATACCCTCCTTGGTAGTGATCATGAAATCAAATAATCTAACATAGATGGGAAGAATGACTCTTTCTTATGCTGCCTTAAATGTACTTTGTCAGCCTCATTAAGCTACCACATGGCCTCAAGGAAGGCTAGTCTATCTAATACATAGAAGGGAAGTATGTGTGGCTCTACTTCAACCCCATAAATCCTAATGATTGTGTAATCTTGATGAAAAACCCAATCTCCCAAATTGTGTTCCCAACCTTTCTCTAGTTCACACTGCTTTGGTCTTAAAAACTTCATGAAAGCATTAGATAATCAATTTCTTCTATGCCCTAATAGAGTTGGCATTTTCTACACAAAATACCTCTAAAAGGTACTCTAACATTGTAAAACATGTACATTAGCATTTTACACTTAGTTTAGCACTTGGTTGGACCTATTTTGTTGCCTTTGTTAATCAGGACCTATTTTAACACCTTTTTGAGCTTAAAATAATGAAATCTCGATCCTGATAAATAAACCTGATGGAATGAACTTAGGACTAGACTAATCCCACTATATTTGGTGCTCCCTAGATTTTGTGGGCTAAAGGTCCAAGCCGCCCAAGCACACTGGTCCCAGTAGGGACCTTTAGCCCCACTTTTGTAGTGTCAGCTTAGGACACTTCCTTAGTTTACATTTGTCAACCTAATTGTGTTTTATTTGTTGTAAGTGAGTGGGAATGCACATTTAAATGAGTATTTTAATTCATTTTACACCTAGATGACACCTAGAAGATTAATGTCAAGTTTGTTCTAATATTGTGTTCTATGCTAAAGTGTTCTTCATGCTTGGAGTGTTATCTACTTGTGGATTCTATTGAAGTTTGTTTGCAGGTCTTGAAGGAAGTTTCAAGCCTTCTTCATCACTCTCCTTTGTTGGTGTAGGATCTTGAATCATCTTCATCAACTAAGGTTATATCTCTTGTGGTAATCATCATCATTATCTCTATTATCTATCATATTATTACAGATCTGGCCTCTACCCTCCTAGGGCACACACTCTTGGATCTAATCATCATTGTAGTAGAGGTCGAAACACCAAAATGGGGTTTGATTGAGGCAAGCCCTTATACACAACACAACATTTTCCTCTTTTCTTTTGTGTAGGTCAGAGAAACAAGTTTCTAGAGCTAATTTCTAAGAAGGCAGAGTAGATAGGTACAGGTATGGTGATATCTAAGATTTTGCTAAACCCTAGGAAAGGTCTAGGACATCCAAGCACCCTGGTCATGGGCATTTCTACTATAAAATCTAGGTTTAGAATCCTCCTTTGATATTTTTTGTACTTTTTATTTTCTAAGATTCACTTCTGACAGTTAATTATAGTTTGATCTTCATCTTTTAGGGTATGATCATTTATCTTAGCTTGCTCACTTGCCTTGGTTAAACCTGGTTGATCCATCTATATACAACAAAAGGGTAGAACCCCTATAGTTTGGCTCTCCTTCTTGGGTATAATCCAAGCTCGTTTTGTGTCCTAATGTTTATAGAAGAGGGTTTTGACCTAGTTTAACTCCTTAGGCTAGATCACACTTTTCTACATTTTTGTGAACCCATTGTTTCTTGCACCTTTGTATCCTTCTTCTTTTAGATATGAGTTTTTTATCACTCTAGATCTGATTGGTAGTGAGTTCATTAATCATTTTGCATTCATATATAGTTAAATTTTACATAATTTCAAAACTAGGGTTTGTGGAAACCTTGCATTTTATGGAAAATCTAGCTAGTTTGGAGCCTAGGGTTTGTAGACTTGCAACTTGTTTTAGACCTTGTTGCATTAATTAGTTTGTTTAGGGAATTTTTCATTTTTTGTACCTTCTCATTCTCATTCTTTAAAACATTCTTGCATCCTTGCATTTGAAAATTGAAAAAGAAAAACTTCATTCTAGATTTGAAAAAAACATAGTTATTACTTTGTTTGCATTTCAAAAGGATAGGTCATCATAGAACAATTTAATTTTATGATTTTGCATCAAATCTGATTGGAATTATAGTAGTTAATCATTTCATATTGTTGCATTGTGCATTTGAATCATTTTTATTGCTAGGGATGGTAAAAAAAAGTCACATTTTATGAAACCTAGTTAATGTTACATTCTAGGGTTTATGATTGATAGTTTAATTTTAGATTTTGATGCTATCATTTGCATTCCAAAACTGATTTTTCATTGTTCTACAATGTTACAATTGTCATCTTAAGAAAATTGAAGATAGGAACAATTTTGAATTGTTGGATTTTGGGAAAAACATTGAAATTTGGGTTTGATTTAAGCATTGACATTATTGATATTTAAGTGGATTTGGGTATAGTTGAATTTCATCAAGGGTATATCATTGCTTCACTTAAATAAAGACTCAAATATTTCTTTTCCTTCATTATTAATTCCTTCTATTGGTACATCTTGTGTGTTACTAAAGCTTGTAGACACTTTATGAGCTTTGTGACCTGGTGCCCCGATTCTAACGTTCTTGTACGAAGAAGTCATCAAATTATGGGTTCTAATGCTTAACCTAACGATGATACCAATACATCAAAACCCCAAATTCCTAGGATTATCACACAAAAAGGTCCATCATTTCTTCCTGATATCCTTACTCCACATCTTCTTGAAGCATCAAACTTCCATGAATCCATCAACATTGATGACCTTGTGGCTCATGTTCCTGAAGCTCAATTTAGAAATTAGACATGGAGTTGGCTAATTTGAAGCAACTTGTAAGCTCATAACACATAGTTGAGGAGGCCATCTTTGTTGTTGAGAGTCTATGAAGTCTTTTGCTCGAAGGTCAAGGACTAGAAGTCTTGTGTGGCCTTGCACATATAGTGCATAACAATATTCTATTTGCATCTAGTTGCATTGAAATCATAACCAATGTTACTTATTCTAATCAAATAGGGACTTAAGTGTCAATACTCATACCTACACTCCCTATTCCTACTTATGCTTTTACTATTCTTGCCACTACTACACAACTGAGTAATAATGCTACCACATGTGTTGGGTTATCCATTGG
The DNA here is from genome assembly GCA_027924645.1 of Cunninghamia lanceolata. Taxonomy (NCBI): domain Eukaryota; kingdom Viridiplantae; phylum Streptophyta; class Pinopsida; order Cupressales; family Cupressaceae; genus Cunninghamia; species Cunninghamia lanceolata. Next base: position 34,408,430 of record BSBN01001583.1, on the reverse strand, counting down.
GAATCATGTTCGCCATTATAGTACCATTCCATATAACTACATAAATCTTACACAGAATGTCACTCCACATACATCTAAACCTCCTATCACATTCCAAAAGGCTGCTCATACACCATCACCTAGTCCTTCCAATTTATTGCAATCTCTAGTTGATTTAGCTTTTGGTCATGTCATAAACCAATTGTTGAAAATATGACTTCCATCGAACAACAATTGGCTAACACGAATAATCATCCACCTAAGCCTAGTATGACAACACATTATATCTGTAGCCCTTTGTCTTATTCTATCCTAAGAACTCCTATGCTTGAGAAGTTTGAGACTCCTCACTTTAAGCAATAAAATGGGAAGGGAGACCCTAACAACCATGTGGCAGCTTTTACCACTATGTGTAGTGATTTCTTCTTTGAGGATGTGATTTTGAAAAAACTCTTTCTTGGGTCACTCAAAGACACAACCTTGGATTGGTTTTTCTCTCTACCTCCTAATTCTATAACTTCTTTCTCACAATTAGTCAATAATTTCCTCGAGCATTCTCAAGTGAATATTGGACCTTAATTCTCTTTGACAGACTTGGTTCATTACAAACAATGAACGAAAGAGAAAATAACAAATTTCATGGGGCATTATCAAGCCCTCTTCTCACAAATCCAATATTCTATTCTAGATGTTGATGTTCAAAGAATCTTTATAGGAAACTTATAGCCTCATCTCCATGATAAGTTATTGTTGATGCGATATAATTCATTCACTCATCTTTGCACGAATCTTCATGATTACCAACTCTCAGTTAGTGAGGATGAGCATAATCCCTTATCAGCTCCGATTGGTCAATCCAAAGCCTCTCATAATCATTCTTTCAAAAGACAAAACAAAAAATTTCATCAAGATAAATGAAATATCAATGAATAACATAAGAAAACATGTGGTGGCAGTGTCATCTCCTACTTCCACTTCTTACAAGTTAAAACCAAAAGAAAGAAACTTCACACCGTCATTAGAATCTCTCTATGCTATCATGACACAACTTTTACAAAGTGATCTCATCAAGCTTCCACCCATTAGACCCTTCGATCCAAGTAAGATGCAATCATCTTCCTTTGATGCGAAGGCCTAAATTGTCAATTTCCCCACTGTGTTGGCAATGACACTAAAAGATGTATGTGTCTCAAACACAAAGTTCAAGACATCAATGACTCAAATGTCATACAAGTCATTGGTGTGAATGACAAAGGGAATAAATAGGTGGGAACTCCTAATCAAAATATTCAAATATATGTATTGATCCTCTACCTCATCATGAGTCTAATGTTGTTGATATTTGCATGGTGGATACTCACCCTCATAAAGATCAAGTGGATTTGGAACCTACTATATCTTTCACTCCACATGATGCTACTATCGTAGCTCATGATGGGCCTCTTTATATTACTATTCAAATCAATGATTGTTACACATATGGTTCCTAAGGTTCTCATTGATGCCAACACTATCACAAAGTTTTCATTGATGTCAACACAATCATGGATGTGTGATGGTGTCCATGGTTGGATGTCATGCCCTATCCAACAGAGAAGCTATAGTTCATGGTTGGATGTCATGTCCTATCTAGTAGAGAAGATATAGTTCATGGTTGGATGTCATGACTTGATCAATGTAGAGTTGAGTATGAAGACATATTAATATGGGAATTAGAAGCACAAAGATGATCAGATTTGTTGATGTTATTGATGACCTAATCCAAGTTTCATGATGATTGGATCACCAGAAGAGTGTTTTGTAGTGTGAAGACAATGTTGAAGATGCTACTATATGGCAATAGATTGCTCCGCATTCCTCCCCATTAGTAGCTATGGCTATGTGGTTTTGGAACTATGTTCTAAGTACAGTGAAGGTGATAATTCTAATGTTTCAAATCATTTGTCACTCCACTGTGAAAGTTATACATGATAGAGTACTGACATGTGTTCTGGCAGAGTGAGGCAGTGTTGAAGGCCTATTGGACTACTCCACATTTCCTTGGAAGTGAATGGTTACCTTTGTGGTTTTGTGGACATGTAATTGGATGTGCATTACATGCTCCCTTGTAGTTTCAAGTGTTTCACTGGTCCACGAGCTCAGTTTTTCAATGAGAGTATATTGTAGTGTGTTATGCATGGTAGGGTGTTCCCAAAGTTCATGATTGAAGATGCGTGGCACAAATACTTGATGTGAGGAGATAAAAGGGTGTTTGGAGATGCTTTATTAGTCATGTAGACTCATCTAGAAGAGTTTCATGAAGAACTTTGTTGTCTCTAGTACTGCACAAGGTTTTCAACTTGATGTGGTCGTTATGTTTCAATTTTTCATATGTTTTGCTTAAGTCTGTCCTATTTCCAAATGAATGGAGCATGTGGATGTAATTACTTGGTGTTTGAATCTATGAAGATGTTTTGGACCTAGTTAAGCAAGTGTTGATGTCTGCAAGGCATGGATCTTCTGTTGGTGTAGCATGTGGTCTTTTTTAGGACTTATCTTCTACATGTTTCATGTTGTATATTGTTTGGCTGACTTGTAAATGTATTTTTCATATTGTCTCTGGCCAACAAGAAATGTAATCAATGTAATATCATGTATAAATTATAAATCAAAGTGAGTTAGGCAGAGTATGATTGCAAAGTGATTGATAGGGCTCGCATGCAAGTGAATGCATTATGATATGCGACCGAAGGAGAAAGAGTAAAGTTGTAGATGTTGTCCTGATTCATCTTGAAGACATATTTGTGATAGTGATCAAGTGTAGAGTGTGCCTAATTGATCTAATCATCAGAAGGAAGTGTGAAGAGGTAGAATTGTAATCATCAAAGGTGTGAATTTCAATGTCAGTTTTTAGATAGTAGAGGGATTGTCATACTGTAATCTTTTGTAAGTGTGAACATTCTCAAATCAAGGAGTAGTAGCTTCTTTGGGAGTGACCCTAAATCAAAGTCTTTAGAGAGTAGTATCTTCCTTGGGAGTGACCCTAAATCAATGTTTTTCAGAGAGTAGTAGCTTCCTTGGGTTGTAACCCTAAAATAAAGTAATTATTTTGTGCTTCATATATTGTGATTTAATCCTCACCATGGTTTTTCCCTTCTAGGGTTTGCAATGTATATCTGGTGTTATGTGTTGATGTGCATTGTGTTAATCTTTTATGTTCGTGTTGATGCTTCAATGCTTAAGTTTTAATCTGCTTTGGAGAAGTTGAAGTTTGTTTAGACACTGATTCACCCCCCCTATGAGTATCCTAGTGTGTTCAACAATTGGTATCAGAGCCAAGTTCCTTTGAAGGAAGCTTAACCACTTGAGAAAGGTCTAGGATGACACTTAATGGATCCACCAAGATACCTATGTTTGATAGAACTGGTGGTACCTATGTCGGTTTAAGGTTTTAGGTCCGTAAAATTGCAAGTCTTTACCTTTTATGGTCTTTTAAACCTATGTCCCTAAGCCTTACGTCCTTTATCTTTTAAATCCTTGTTGACCACCTACAGTAAGTCCCCAGTCACTTAAGTTATAACTTGAATCCTTTATGTTCATTAGGTGACTGGCCCCATGTCCTAGTCTTACCCTTTATAGCCCATGAAAAATTAAATTTATGTCATAAGTCTTCATAAGGGTATAAAGTGTTATGTAAAGGTATTTTGTAGCATCGCAACACATCAAACATGACGTCATCATCCTTCTGTACGGCTACAACAAGGCAACACCTGTCAAGCAATATGGGCTTATAGCCCTTTGATCGAAGGTCCCAAATTGATGAACCATATGCTGCCAAGTGTCAGTTTAAGAAATAATCTATAGGAAGGCTTAAATCTAACGGTTGCACAAGCTCACAAGAGAATCTTGCCAAAAAGGAATATTCACCACGTGGTTGTGAGATAGAGACATGTGGCCTTATCTCAGTAAAGAAGTGAAAAGAAAATGAAAAGGAGATGCATGGGGGCTTTATCGCGCCAATGCAAGGTAGGTAAGTGGTGGGCCATTTGCGGTTGTGATGCCATGAAATGGAGCCACATGTCTAGGTCAGACAAAAGGTGATGTGGTCAGTGAAGGAAGTACATCTGATTTGGTTTGTTCTGATTGGTCAAAGACTTCTCAACTGTGATGACCTAGATTTTCAAATCTAGTGGATAAATGATAGCCGTGGATTTCACAGGGATGAATTCATATCAACGGCGTAGGTTTAAAACTTTTATGAAGAACATTGAAGGTACCTTGTGACATGAATGGGAGATTAAGGCCAAGATTACCTTCATTAATGCCTTAGAACCTATGCTACGAAGTTTCAAAAGGAGGAAAATTAGGGGTTTCTGCATCTTTTCTTTAAGCATGAACAAAGTTTAAACACGCAACAAATTTTTAGGTGAGCAAAGAAAGAATTCCAAGCTTCTACAGGTGTGAAAAACTAGTAAGTTCACTCTGTTCGACTATGTTCAGTATATTTTAAGTTGATTGCTTGATTGAAAGAGTAGACAATTACATAAGATAAGAAGCCCTAGTTTAATACATAGTCTGAAAAATGAATCAAGCTGGTCAAGCCTCCACCTCTAAGCATAGTTTAGATTAAGACCTCATGGTCCAACTCCTAGGCTTTGCTAGACATGCTTTGAATTTACATGGTCCCAGTGGGCCAGATGATAAATTCCTTAATTTTTTCTACAACTATAAGGATGCCCGATTGCTAGTACCGGTTAGGTTTTATTCAAAAATTGGCATCACAGAATGGACTACAAAGCCCTGATCTGTAATGCTTGGTGCTTTGATTCAGCCAAGCTTATCTACCCTAATGTATTTCCTAACCCCAATTTAGTAAGGGCAATTGCACAGAGGTATGATCCTCAAGCTAGGTCTGTCTTGTCCAGAAATGGTATGGTAATAGTCAAATTCACAAAGGCCTACATATCTAGTGTGTTCAACTTGAACCCTGCAGTCAGTAAGTCGATTGACCTAAGAGCATTGAAGAAACATTATCAGACTGTCAAGCGTGCATACAAATATTTCAACTTGGCCAAACATAGACTAAGAGGGGTAGATGGTAGGTTGGTAAAATATCACAAAAGGAGGAGCCATTTCAATGCTCCTTATTCATGCATTATTTTGTGAAAACCTACCACAGTCTATGCCAGGTGCTTGATAGGGATGCTTTAGACAGAATGCATGTCTCTTTGATGATGATGATAGTAAATATTTAGGATCAAGAGACAAGGGAGCCATATGATTATGCTTCCTATGTGGCAGATAAGATGTACAAATAGATGATGGCACTCAAGAGCAAATTGTTTATTGTGGATGCCCATGTTGAATTCACATGGTATTATTTGTTGTGCCATATGATTTTGTTTTCTTTGTCAAGGATGTGGCATCAAAACCTACATGTCAGGATGACAGATGTACAAGGAAATATATTGCTAGTACAAATGTGGACATGCATGGTGGACATGCATTGTGTTGATGCAGATTATATAATCTTTGAGGAATATTTTGTGAGGAGAGTCCTTGGTTTCCTAGATCTAGAAGGAGAAAGGTTGCATGTAGATGTGTTAGATTTTTTCAGGCCTTTGGATAGGACCCCTGATTTGGGGATTGATCACAATTGGGGTGACTAGTTCTATCATGAGCACACCACTTGCATCAGGGTCTATGGGTGTGAGGCCCCTCCACGTATTTTGCCTTAGTATGTGCCAAAGAGAATTGCATTTCTAGAAATTATTAGGCAGCTAAATCAATCAGATCAAGAACATCTGAGGAAGCATAAGAAAGGTTCATTTTTCTCCATCTCCCTCAGATTTAGTAACTTCTTGGCAGCCGACAAGGGTGGTTTGGATTAGATTAATTTACTGTTGCGGTGTTATGGGATGTATTTAGAGAAGCCTAGGATATTTGACCCTAAGGGTTTCATTGATAGGGCAAGGGTTAATAAACAGTGACCGAGGTACATTCACCAGGTCTACTTTGATGAGGAGATTGTCAAGAATTGCTTCACAATGAATGATTTCCATGCTTTGAGAATCAAGTGGGACACAATTATGGCAGGAGAAAGGATGGGGAAGAATCTGAATGATGCATACCCAGGTGCCTTTGCAGAAGTGTAGGACCCAATAAAAAGGATTCAAAGGATGTTTGATAATGTAGAACAATTAATTTCTAGTGCTCCTATAGGCGAGGAGAGGCCTTCTTACTAGCCTAGCACCTCAAGAGAGGGATATGCTACAAAAAGGGAATCACATGATCCTTTCCCTACCAAAAGAGCAAAAATTACTGATTTAGGAGATGAAGAAGAGACAGAGGTAGTAGACCTAGAAGAAGAAGTAGGAGAATAGGTACAGGAAGCTGCTCATTAGGTGAATTCACCTAATAGAATAAGGCCCTACTCTTCCTCTGAAAATAGGTCAATGAGGACCATGATAAGCCAAACTGTGGATACAGAAGATATCAAGGTGATGGCTTGTAATAATTTCATCAAAGACGATGAATTCATCAATATTCTTGAATTTAGGAGTTATGTCTTGAAAGTAAGAAGTGAGGAGTTTCAAAAGAAAATTTAAGAAGCCAAGATTGGAGTCAACCCTTCAGAATATGAGGCCATCACCTAAAGGGTGCTGACAAAGGTGGATCAGGACATCAGGCCATTAGTGGCATGACTCCAGAGAAGGGGAGAGCATTGGTGGCCAAGAGTGATGTATTACTCCTCCCACATTGGACTTTGTCAAATGCAATTGCATTTGACACCATTACCAGAGAAGATTTAGATGTGATAGAAGAGAAGGTTGAGAAGGCTCTCTCTGGTGCAACCTTCAATCCTACGTTTGAGACTTTGGCAATATGGGCTTTGGCCCCAAGCAACAATAAACCTACGATTGGATTGGGGGAGCTAATAGGAGATGTGATAATCAAGAGGGTATCTAACACCCCTACTCCACAAGCTACAAGTTTAAATGTGCAAACTGCAAAATTAGCTAAGGCAGTGACCAATAAACTACAGAAAGATTGTGATGAGTTGTTGCTGCAATATGCACAGGCTATTTTAGATCTTAATAAATGTAAAGAGCAGCTGATACTAGGGGCTGACACTTCAAATCCTCCATGTATGATACCAACTACAAAATCTTTGCAGGTAGCAGAGTTGAAATATGATATTATGGAGAAGCAGGCCTATGCTTTGGTTAGAGCAAGTAAGAATTTCAAACCTTGTCTAGTTGGAGTTCAAATTGTAGCATATGTGCCACATGCAACTGTTAAGGACATATTCACTCAACAGGAAGTGACTAGAAGGTGATGCATATGGATAAACAAAATCCAAGAGTTCAACATTGAGATTCACATTACCAAATTGGTAAGGGGACAAGGTTTGGCTAAATTAATGACAGAATCAAACTTGGAGCCATGTCAAGTGAATGTGGTTTAGGACCAAGCTTGTGAAATGCATAAATCAAAATGGTACAAGGACATTGTGTATTATTTACAAAATCTGAACTGTCCTACTCATTTAAGTGATAGCCAAAAGAGAGCATTGAAACTATGTGTTGTCAAATATATTATTATCCAAGGTGAGTTATATTGGAAGAACCCTGATGGTGTGTTTCTTAAATCTGTAGATCAAAGTCAAGCCATGAGTATTTTAACTGATATGCATGGACAGATGTGTGGTGGACATTATACAGCTAGGACTACTACCCATAAAATCCTCAGAGTAGGATACTGGTGGCCAACACTTTTCTATGATGCACATAAGATGGTGAGGAAATGTGACTCTTGCCAAAGATTTTTTGGAAAACTTAAGTATGCAGGTGCATTACCTCTCAAGACTATAACAATGGCAGCTCCATTTCAGCAATGGGGAATAGACTTCATAGGAGAAATAGCTAAAAAGTCAAGTGGACGACATAGTTGGATAATGGTTTCTATAGATTATTTCACCAAATGGATTGAAGTCATTCCAACCAAGAAAGCCACAAGTAAAGTTGTGCTTGAATTTATCTTAGAACACATAATAATCAGATATGGAGTACCAGCGAAATTGGTTACAGATAATGCCATGTGCTTCAGGTCTAGTGAGTTTATTGATTTCTGTAATAGTTATGGAACCAGTTTATCTCATGCTTCACCATATCATCCTCAAGGAAATGGCCAAGAAGAATCTACTAACAAAAGCCTCATGAAGATAATCAAGAGAGTAATTGATAAGAACAAAAGAGCATGGGACTCTAGATTGAAGTTGGCACTGTGGGTTGATAGGGTATGTTGGGTCTCAAAAATGTAGGTTGTGGATTCTAAGGGGATGCCAAGCCCTATGGTCAAATCTACAATATTTTTGAGCCAATGACTGGAGTTTGACCTTAATGATCAACTTCTCCTTGCGCTTTAGGTCCTGCTACAACCTAGGCAAGTGAACCTTTGATTTTCAAAGTAGGATGTATGATTAAATCAATGTTGGTTTACTGCTAGTTTATTTGATTACAATGGCATACTTGTAAATCAGATGAGATATTGTAAACTATTTCTAAAGAAAGCAAATGATTTAATCTAAATTCTAATAGAAATAAATAACAATTAATCATGAAATGAATCTAAACTATAGCGATAAAACAATGTAAAGATTTTAATTATAAGATGAATCAATAGTTAGACTGATGCTTTGTCTATTTGGGCAACGGAGTCAGGATATCAAAAACAAATAACTTGTATTAGGTAATAACTCGATCTGATTGGCACATACAATAGTTTGCAACTTGTACAAACGTGCAAGGACGAAATCATTAACTCATTCTTAATAATCCAAAGGACATGATTGTATTAAATTCAAAATATTAAAAGGATTTTAATCTTCCCGGGAAGAACCAATTTAAATTTGCAAATTAACAAATTAGATCAACTATGGAGACAAATTAATAACCCTAATCAATTAATCATACTTAACAATCCATTCAACATTCTAAGATTACTATAATTGATGAGAAAGGATTTAATTCTCTCTGAGAAACCAATCAAATCAATTATACTGAATTATCAATTGTAATCAGACAATTTAAACATATCCTTAACACATTTAAATTGAATAATCAAAAAATGAATGATATGGAGATAATTAAATTGATTGAATTAAAACAACAAACAGATGATACCATCACAATGTATTTCGAATTCAAATCCTCAACAACGTTGCCTCAGAATGTATCATGCACCATAGCCTTTCTCAGAATGAAATTTGCATAGAAGGATCAAATTGGTCTCAGATTGCATCAAATCCAACCTAATCTAATCCTAAAATGTTTGAATTGTCTTTTGTAAAAATATCTAATTCTAACCTAATTCTAACTCTCTTCTCTGGGTCCTGGGATCTCTATTTAAAGAGATGCAACAAGCCTCAGACCCGTTACAATAACTGTGTAACATCCCGCTATGCAACCCCGAAGGGTAAGAGCCAAAAGGGAGCAAGATAAAAAAAATTTTACATAAGGAAACAACATACACAGATGTAGTTGTCAATGCGATAGATTGATACCATTCCTTTTTAAACAGCAAAACAAATGTTCCAATTCACATATGATAAAAACATGAATCCATAAGCATAAAATACAGGTGGATCCGATACCCACACCGGAATCCATAAAGTAATAAAGGAACATCACATTTCTTCTCATTAATTTCAATGATTACAACTTCTCTCCTAAGAGAGTTCAATTACATAACTACATTTACAAGTACAATGATATATTCTAGAATAGGATACAATAACTGAATGAAGTGATTGAAAGAGAGATTCATCTCAACTGGCGCTCCAAAACCTGTTCGCCGGTCCCCAATGGTGGTGGCAACACCTCCCAACCATGTGGACTCCTAAGAGACCACCCCACCATGCTCGGAGATAGTCACAAGGCCCAAACAGATGAACAACAATAAGGGATGGCCAACACACACATCAGACACAAAGGAGACACGAAGAACAGTGCTTACAGTCAGAGTCATAAAATAGGTGTACTCATCTAAGTCATAAGTCGGGTACTACTCACGACTCCTAAGGTGCTAGATACTAGAGTGTAATCATATGGAGTGTCATCATATATGCTCGAAGGGATGGCACACACGAAACCAAGTACCTCTCATACAGACGAGGAGACTCAATTGTGCCTGAATCCATGTCCTGTAGACAGATGACTCAACGCCCCACAGACGGATAGGCCTTCTCATTGCATCCTTAGCCTTTGCAAGTGCTCAAGACCATGCATGAGGACAAATTATCTTATTAATGTTTTTACCCCAATGTTTTTATTTAGTTATCACTTATTAATAAAACTCTGCTACTAGTTCCCCTGGCAACCACTTGCGGGCCTCGGGCCCGTAGAGAGCCACTCCAATAGACCACTCTAATGCCTAGACCTAGATCATCTCATGTAACCTACGAGGAATCCAAAATGACTAAAGACACTGAGTTAAAAATGAAAATAGTAAAGGTGAAAAATATGATCTATAATACAAAAGCTTGCAGTAATAGTGTAGTTTGTTGAAAATAGCCCTTTGCCACTAAGATAGTTTCGTCAAAACTCCAGTGACCCCAATTTGGTCACGATTCACAAGGTATACACGGATAATGTAAGAAAACACAACAAAAGGTCTACTTTCAGCCTAAATTTTGGCATATTGTCTACCATATTTTACATAGCACGATAAAAGGTAAATATAAATTCTTGTCTTGCTTGGTACATATAGCTTTTGAAAGTCCTTCAAAGCAAAATGAAAGGAGGAATTTTAACAAAAAAATCCCTAATTTCAATAAAAATGATGTATGAACACTTCAAAATGGGTTGATACACTTATAGGATAAATTAACAATTGCAGTTTTTATTTTTTTAATTAGTTCCATATATAATTTTTTTTTTTTAAATAATGGAATATAAAGAGAGTAATGAATTTGAAATTTTATCTATAAAATAAAATATAAATATTTCTGTATAGATTTTTTTGTATTGTTTGGCATCATGTTTTGTAATCCATCATCAAAATTTAACCATAAATGAAGAGGAAGAAGCGTTGAAATTATAAAACCACTACTTAATTATAAATTTGTCCTCTAACATAGGTTATCATCCCTTCCTTATTTCCTTATTTTTTTTATTCAGTTTAATAGAAATTATGTGACCAGATTTTAATGCACAAACCATGTTGATAATTCAAAGGTATTTTAGTACCGTGACATTCTCTAACTCAAGGACGATAGTTGTTGTTTTATAAGGCTACACCCATTATATTCTCTATAAAATCAAACCCTTTGATTTCCTAAAAACATTTGTAAATCAAAAATCACATAATCTTCCTTTGCAAACCCTTTTTTAACTACAACATTAAGGCAGACTTCTGCAGGATAAAATAAATTCAAGGACAAAGGCAGTGTAAATATTTGTATCAAAATAAATTTTGGCATATTTGGTTTTAAGGGCAACAATAGAGCTTCAATTTTTTTCTGTGGTTATAGAAATCGCAGCAAATAGATTTAAGTTTTTTGTGCTGGAAAACAAAACAGAGAACTGAGGTAAATACCTCTTTACCACTCACACTCCCCTTCCTCAGCTGGCAGATCATTCCTCCCGACACTGTAGCGCACCTCCTCTTGCAATCTGATGTGCTTGCCTGAGAGATTTGCTTTTCCCTTTTTTTTCTCCATTCCTCTTTTCTCTATAATATTCCCTCTTTTCTGCAAAAATAGTCCGTCCCCCTCTTCTGCAAAAACAGTCCCTTTTAACTACCTCCCCAGATATTTCTTTGAGCATTAGTTTCTTTTTTTAATCTGCCTCTCTGGAGATATTTTCCTCCGTAATGCCTATTGACTCACCTCCCGTGGATAAGATATTTGTATTATTATTTTTTTAATTTTGTATTTCTTATCCTGTCGGTCATCACCCTTATCTTGTCACCGACGCTCAACTTGGTAGATATTTCCTCCTCCTCCATGTTGCCTTAGATATTTGCAATATAGCTACAGTTCACTATACTATAGCAGCCGCACAAGACAAAGGCAACAATTATAATATTTACCAACAATTCTCGCCAGCACAGCAAGGCAGTTGTTACATCCTACCCCCCTTGGACTAGGCTTACTCCTGGAAGCCTGTAAATACTAAGATGCAGCCAATGCACACACTAGGCCAAGAAACTCAATACAATCCACATACAACTAAGGAGGAAAGTCTCAACAATTGGACTGACAAACTACACATGACCATAAGGTAATCCAGACGGTACGACCACAACATAGGAACATGACTCTAATAGAGTGTAGTGGGCTAGGAATAGGGAATAGGGTCTGTGGCTATCTCCAGTAACCACCATCGGGGATAAGAGTATGCTTAGGCCTGTGAATCCAGGTGGAGTTGATACTCAATACCTGCAACACTCCAAGCACACGTCAAGGTACCTGTGCAGATATATACATCATATAGCCAAAGCAACAACAATCATATAAGCATGAAATCCATCATAAGTAATAATAATGTCCACATCATAATAGTATCGAGATTGCACATCACCGGTGCCAATACAAAATAATAACAAGATGCGTAATCCAAAATAAAATATACAGTCATCCAAGTCCATCAAGATAAGAAAAACATAAAAAAAACACAGGGTCATGACATCCCCTAGAAGTCTGCAAAAAGATATGGATAAAGGTCTCTCATCCTCATCGCATCTTCCCAAGATGCTGAGGACTCACCATTAGGATCCCATTGGACCCTTACCTGCTCTATGTCCTGACCCCTAAGGGTCAACCTCTGATGTTGAAGGATGCGTACGGGTTCCAAAGAAAGCTGCCCGTCCACCTCGACCTACAAAGTAGTCCAATCAAGAACATGGGTCACATTAGGAATATACTGTCTAAGAACTGAGACATGGAACACATCGTGGATGCATGATAGACTCGGTGGTAATGCAAGGCAATAGGCAACAGGACCAATCCTCTCAAGGATCTCAAAAGGTCCCACAAAGTGAGGTGCCAGCTTCGAGCCTTTCCCATAATGGATGGGGCTCTTCTGTGGACGAACTCTCAAAAACACACGGTCACCTACCGAGAAGTGATGATCCAACCTACGGGCATCAGCATACTTCTTCTGCCGATCCTGAGCTATAACCAAATGCTCTCTAATCCGTACTACCTGTTGCTCCATATCCTGAATCATTTTTGGACCCAAAATAACTTGGTCCTCTAAGTGATCCCAACTCAACGGAGTGCGACATGGCTTACCATACAAGGCCTGAAAGGGAGACATACCAAGAGAACTGTGATACCCATTGTTATAAGAAAACTCAACTAGGTACAAATAGTCCTCCCAACGAGACTGTCGATCCATAACGTACATCCGAAGCATATCTTCTAAGACCTGATTAACCCACTTCATCTGTCCGTCAGTCTCAGGATGGTATGCAGAGCTGAAATTAAGCTGAGCTCCCAAAGCATGCTAAAGAGAAGTCCACAAATTTGAAGTGAACACTGGATCATGATCAGAAATGATCCTACGAGGAATACCATGTAGATGCACAATATCCTCCATAAACACTCGAGCTACAGACGCTGCAGTGTAGGAAGATCTCATGGGTGAGAAGTGTGCCACCTTGGACAACTTGTCCACTATAACCATAATAGCATCATGACAACGCGAAGACATAGGTAACCCCACTATGAAATCTAGAGATATCATATCCCACTTCCATTTAGGGATGGAATGAGGCTGCAACAACCCTACTGGGTGTTGACGTTCTACCTTCACCCGCTGGCACTCAAGACATCGAGCCACAAAATCAGTAATATCGCGTTGCGAACCTGCCCAATGATACAACTGTCGAAGATCGGCATGCATCTTCGTGACACCTGGATGAGCTGAATAGGGTACACGATGGGCTTCTGATAAAACTAAGGAACGAAGATCACCAGAATCTGGAACATAAATATGACTAAGATGTCATAAAAGTCCATCAGGCTTGAGTGAGAAACCTGCAAACCTACCCTCAAGGACTCTCCCAAACTCAATCTCTGCTCTTACCTCCTTATACCAAGTATCACTAGGAAGTGACTCCAAAATATGGCTCTGCAAATCCACTCCAAGAGACAAAAGTGAAATCTCATGTCTCCTCCTACTCAAGGCATCCGCAACAACATTCTCCTTACCCTGAATGTGGCAAACCTCAAAGTCATACTCACAGAGGAACTCCATCCAACGGCGCTGCTGAGCATTCAAATTTGGCTGAGTGAAGATATACTACAAACTACGATGATCACTATGCAATTCAAACTGATGTCCCAAAAGGAAATGTCTCCAACGCACAAGTGCATGGATGACAGCCACTAACTCCAAATCGTGGGTGGGGTAATTAAGTTCATGATCCTTGAGCTTACGGGACTCATATGTAATCACTCATCCCTCTTGCATCAGAACTGCCCCCACACCCTCCAAAGAAGCATCGGTGCACACTACAAAATCACCTATAGGATCTGGCACTACCAGAATGGGTGCATTAGTCAGCTGCTCCTTAAGAGCCTAAAATACTGACTCACACTGATCTGACCATACAAACTTCTTCCCTTTCCACTGAAGAGAAGTGATGGGATGGGCTACCCGAGAGAAATCTCTCAAAATCAGCAATAGTAACCTGCCAATCCCATGAAACTACGAACCTCAGTCACATTCATTGGTGCTGGCCAATCTACAATAGCTTGAATCTTAGAAGGATCCACTAAGATACCCTCTCTTGAGATGATGTGGCCTAAATATCTCACCTCAGTTTGGAAGAACTCACACTTGGCCAAATTTCCAAACAACTGATTATCCCACAAGCACTGTAACACTTGCCGCAAATGGCCTTCATGCTCCTCCATAGTCCTTAAATAAATCAAAATATCATCAAGGAACACAAGAACAAACTGGTCAAGATAGGTGCGAAACACCCCATTCATCAAACTCATGAAAACTGATGGAGCATTGGTCAACCTTAAAGGAACAACTGTGAACTCATGATGCCCATAGCGTGTACAAAATGCAGTCCGATGAATGTCTGCCTCATGAATGCGAAGTTGATGGTATCCTGACTTTAGATCTATCTTGGAGAACACTTTGGCTCCCCTCATCTGATCGAACAAGTCATCTATTCGAGGCAACGGGTATCGATTCTTCATTGTGACTTTGTTCAACTGGCGATAATCAATGCACAAGTGAAGAGATCCATCCTTCTTCTTTACGAAGATGACAGGTGCACCCCAAGGGGATACACTAGGATGAATGAAACCCTTCTCTAGTAAATCCTCTAACTGCAACCGTAACTCACCCAACTCCTGAGTAGTCATGCGATACGGTGCCCGAGAAATAGGCTCTGCACTAGGAATGAGATCGATACAAAAGTCTATGTCGCACTTAGGTGGCATACCTAGAATATCACTCAGAAAGACATCTGTAAACTCTTGAAGAATAGGATGATCATCAAGAGATATCTCTTGAATTCCACCCTCAGCTGGATCACTAACTGAAATAGCGAACATTTGACAACCTTTCCGCATGGCACGCTTCAGCTGTATAGCTGAAATCACACGGAGAGAAATGGGTCTCTGAAGCCCAACTAACTCAACATGCTCTCCAACATCATCAACACACTGAACTAACTTACGCTGACAATCTATACTGGCTAGGTGGGTCTCCAACCAATCCATGCCTAAAACAATCCCGTAGGACCCCAAAGGCAACACACGGAGATCCGCTGTGGTAGTGAAGGTGCCCAAATCCAACACACAACCACGAACAAAGGAGTCTACTGCCACCTTGGATCCAGTAGCTAACTCAACTTGCCAACCAACATCTTGCCTTGCCACCATAAGTCCACAATGCTCCACAAGAGAAGGAGAAATGAAAGAATCTGAAGCTCCTGAATCAAACAAGATAGATGTGGTATTCCCATATAATACACCTAAATACTCGACTACGGTGCCCTGATGCTCAACTTGACGGTTATCAACTATCACAAAAACTCTATGTGATCTACCAGCCTCACCTACTGTAGGCTCTGAAGTAGCCTGTCTCTGACTACCTCTAGCCGCTGATTTCTGAGGACACTGAGCAGCTATATGACCATGCTACCCACAAGCATAACAACCACCCCTACCGAAACCTTGGCCTGAAAATGGTGCATGTGACTACTGGGATCCACCACCCTGAGAACTCTGCTGAGCACTCTGAAAACTCTGTGATGGACCACTATGCTGCCTACTCTGATAGCGATGACGTGAACGATCTCTAGCAAATGGAGTACCAGGATTCTGCCCATTCTGCTGAGACTAAACAGGCCTATACCTCTGTTGCTGACTATGTCTAGAAGGTGCAGTATGTGATCTAGATGGTCTAGCTCCCTGAGACTATGTAACCTGAGCAACTAATCCTAAAGGAGGGGCACTACCAACCTGAACACCTACCTGACCACCAAAACCTCTAGTCAAATTCTCCTCTATCAACCTTGCCTTCTCCACGGCAACGTCTAAGGTCTTTGGCTCAAACACACGGACACCACCACTGATATGGGCATTCAAGCCCCTGATGAAATGCTGTACTAACATCAGCTCATCATCAAAAATGCTAGCATATTGCTTTAGCTCAAAGAAGCGGTGCTCATACTAATCGACTGTCAGAGTCAACTGACGAAGTTCATGGAACTCATCAGCACATCTCTGTCGATAGTAGTCTGAAAGAAATCGTGCACGGAACCTCTCTAAGAATAGTCCCCATGACATGGAAGCAATGTCTAGGTGAAGCTTCTGCTCCTCTACTCTCCACCATGTAGATGCAAAACCTTGAAGATGCATAATGGCACATCAAGCTCTAGTATTGCTACTATAAGGATGCATAGCAAAGCATCGATCGAGATCGATTAACCAAGTCTCTGCCTCGGTACCTGTACCAGTACCATCAAAATTAGGGGTATGAGCCCTAAGAAGATCCCTCATGTGACCTGCTGTAACACTGTTCCCATCCACCCTATCCCTCATAACAACTACTCTCAAATGATTTGGACTATGAGAATGTTCATGCTTAGCTCCAGCACCCTGACCATCCTGATGAGAAGGGTGTGACTCTGCCTCATGAGATACCTCCTGACGAGGTCCTAATCAGTCTAAAATCTGCTGTAAAATAGCTAAAACATGAGCACCCCCAAGCGCTTCAGCTTGATTATCAACATGTCGTTCCTCCTGACGCTCATCCTGATTGCCCTAATTACCCTGATTATCCTGATTGGTAGCATGCCGAGTGCTACGTCGAAGAACAGTGGCTATACCTCTAATTCTGCCTCTGGCTCTACCCCTAGGAGGCATCCTAAAGGAACAAAGCACACATCAAAATAGATCCTCACAAAGATGACCTAAGCATCATCCTAAGGCATGAAAGCATAACAACATGACTGTAGAACAATATAACAAGCTCATGCCACACACGCCAAACACAGTAAAACATAGAAGTCTCAAGTATGCCAGAGCTCCCGGTGTGTGAAACTATGCTCTAATACCAGATGTAACATCCCGCTACGTAACCCCGAAGGGTAAGAGCCAAAAGGGAGCGAGATAAATTTTTTTTACATAAGGAAACAACATACACAGATGTAGTTGTCAATATGATAGATTGATACCATTCCTTTTTAAACACCAAAACAAATGTTCCAATTCACATATGATAAAAACATGAATCCATAAGCCTAAAATACAGGTGGATCCGATACCCACACCGGAATCCATAAAGTAATAAAGGAACATCACATTTCTTCTCATTAATTTCAACGATTACAACTTCTCTCCTAAGAGAGTTCAATTACATAACTACATTTACAAGTACAATGATATATTCCAGAATAGGATACAATAACTGAATGAAGTGATCGAGAGAGAGATTCATCTCAACTGGCACTCCAAAACCTGTTCACCGGTCCCCAATGGTGGTGGCAACGCCTCCCAACCATGTGGACTCCTAAGAGACCACCCCACCGTGCTCGGAGATAGTCACAAGGCCCAAATGGATGAACAACAATAAGGGATGGCCAACACACACATCAGACACAGAGAAGACATGGAGAATAGTGCTTACAGTCAAAGTCATAAAATAGGTGTACTCATCTAAGTCATAAGTCAGGTACTACTCACGACTCTTAAGGTGTTAGATACTAGAGTGTAATCATATGGAGTGTCATCATATATGCTCAAAGGGATGGCACACACGAAACCAAGTACCTCTCATACAGACGAGGAGACTCAATCGTGCCTGAATCCACATCCCGCAGACGGATGACTCGACGCCCCGTAGATGGATAGGCCTTCTCATTGCATTCTTAGCCTTTACAAGTGTTGTTTTTTCTTCTGAATCAGCATTAGGGTTTGCCACTTCTAATGCACAGGCAGATTCAACCAACTAATACAGGAGGTTGCGTGAGCTCCTCCCCTTCACTTCTGGTTCTGCCGCACCAAGGGGGGTATCCTTATAACTCAAGATGTAACCTTGACTAGCTCAAAGATCGAAAGATCTAACTTGACAACAACAGGCAGAATACTCTCATGTATGGACCAAGATCTGTATGATAGATCACAAGGTGGGCAACGTTCTTGGACATATATGTCTGGTTAGGTATGAGAGCATGCAGGGGTTCCTACTTCTAATCCTACAACTAACAGGTGGAAGGATGAGATGGTTTGAAATGGTGTTTGGATGCAAACCTGGACCTGGTGTATAACCTCAACACAGAGCTAGATTGGTGCCTATCCAGGGCTTGGAGTCGGTAGACATACACCTGTGAATGATCAGCATGAATAGCTAAAACTGGATTTCAGGGGGATACACATGATACCTGCCTTACAGATATCTCCCAATACAGAGTGTTAAGCTGTCGATACTTATGGCATCCCTATTGCAGGAAGAAAGATACATGCAAAACTGGAGACAGAATCAGCATAACACATGCAAACATAGCATTATTCATATAAGATTAACCATGAAATCAGTGGATTCATGCCAAAACGTACAACAGGAGATACATAAACTCACAAGTTTTGCTGCACAGAGCAACCAAAACTAGTTGTATCTTATTACAGAGCCAAAATGTCCAGTTTTCAACAACTAAACAATGGTAACACAGTCTGCCTATATTGGCCAGAAAGTGTACCTCTAGCATTAATTACATGGTTGACCAAAAATCCCGCCAGATACACAGTATCAGAAAAATGGCGCTCAACGCATTACCAGATTGGCGCCCAAACATGAATGCAGTAGGTAGGGGAGGAGACAGGAAGAAACATTGAGCCCTGCGCCACTGTCCGTTGATGTACACCTTCAATCGGGTACCAGATCCGTCCATACCTCTGCAACCTTCGCCATTAATGCCCATCTACCTCGCAGCCATCGGGAAAACATCAAACAGTGCATCGCAACCGTTTTCCGCCAAAATACCTCATCGTGATATTTCAAAATATGCAGGATATCAATTATCCCACATGCACCCCGCGGCGACCTTTTCAACACTTTATATACTAGGCCACGAGCATATATGATGTCGGTGCTTTTGCTCCCGACGACACTAGTATAAGACCTTCATCATCCTCATCCTCCAGCAGCATGATATCCTGTTGCTTGAAATATCACCCTGACGTCAGCATCATCATCGCAATATCACCTACATGATAATCGCCTTCATCGGCACAACCTGATGCATCGGAGGAAGATCCTCCTGCTTAGCCGATACCAAATGTCTAGCCGATGAACATCCTGATGATGTCACCGTCATATCCTGCTGACATCATCAGCATATCTACCTATCGCGCACCTCCTCATATCTGGATGACGTCATCGTCATGTTTGCAAATATCGGGGGATCTCCACAAGATGATCAGTGTTAGAAATATGACCCCCTCGGACCTTGATGACATCACCATACATCGGCATCAGGATGATATTCGGAAGATAACCGGATATTTGGAAATATCATCCTGATGCACACATATCATGCTGCACTGTAGCTCCACTATAAGATCGGGGTGATATATGAGTATGTGACTGATATTTGAAATGATCACCCCCATTGGACAATGCATGAAGCTGACAGGCGAATATCTCCATTCGGAAATATCATGATGCAGACAGGTAGAAAAACGGATATCACCCTAACATAAGAATGACGTCAGCATCATCAGGGTGATAAAACAATGAATATGAAGTGATAAAACAACATCAGGATGATCTTGACTAAGATCACCCGATGTTCAAATATGATGACCCCGATGAAGATCAGGTCATACTTAGGACTTTGCAGCAATCATCATCAGGATGATCTTAAGTAAGATCACCCGATGTTAGAATATCACCCCAGCGAAAGATCATGCTGACAGAAAATATGATGATCCTCGTAAGCAACATCAGGGTGATGTTTGGAAACATGATGATGATGACCTCCTCCAAAGAAAATATGATGCTGATGTTAAAACATGCTGAGGAGGCCCAAAGACTTAGAACTTTTTTGGATTTTTTGGGAAGGTACCTGCATGAAAATTGCTAAAATAACCGACAGTGAATTCAGGCACCAACAGTGGCTCTGATTGGGGACGTGCAGGTGCAAGACTGCAGCGAGAACCCCAGATCTCTGGGATGCAGACCAGTCCCTTATCCATTGGGCACAGAGTCAAATACTGCACCGACCTACATCACCAAACACACTTGATGGCCTAAGGCCACCAAGAAAAGAAAAACATGTATCTCCCTTTGTCAAACACTTTGTTTTCATCTACATTTACTGGATCAAGCCTAGAGATACTGCCATGATCTGACCCCAAACAAACCTGGTCATCTACACATTCATCCCTCTAATTTAGCTTGTCACTATCATCCCTGTGCAGATAACCCTTAGCATCTGGCAACAAGTGGATGCAGAATGTATCAGGCAATGCATACTCAAAGGGAATATAACACATGTTATCATTTGTATCAGCATTATGCATTGCAAAATGATCTCCTAGCTGGATTGAAAATTGAAAGCACTCGAAGTCCACCACACAACTAGGAAAGTCAGAGCTCATTTCATATGCTGGCCTCTCAAAAGAAAAGCTTTCAAATTCACAATTGTGCACATCATGTACACAACCATCTGGTACACCAAGCTGGAAAAGATCAGGCTCTGGCACCTCTTTACAATCAGGCACATTTTTACAATCACTTACCTGATGTATGTTGTTTCCTCTTTCATCAGGATGAGAAACAGAATCCAAGCCAAAAACAATGTCTAGATCCTCACCATACTCAGATAGATCCTCATCACCATATGTGTCATAGATGGGTGACCCAGGTACATAAGCTTGATCATAATATGCCATTTGTTCATGGGCAGCAGAGCATGCATCTTCATCACCAATGGATTCCTTTTGTGGAGGAGTATCAGCCTGTGTGTCATAAGCAAAACAACCACCAAACAAAGAACAATCATGCTCTGCACTAGCACTTATTTCAATCTCTGACTGCTCTTCATGATCCTCATGTGTTTGAAAGGAAGTCAATGGGTCACACATGGGACTGCTTCTCTATTTGCTTACATCTCCTCTGTATTGAGTACAATACTCACAATTATCTCCACAGGGCCATTCCAAAAATTGCTCATTGCTGTCCACAACCTCATTGTTGTTTTCATGGTCAGATGCCTCATCATTGCAATGGGAATCCTCATTAGTCCTTTCACTGGCATCCTCAACTGGTGAACAATCCAGTTGAGCAGTATTGTTAGCATTATGTTCAAATACAGCAGTCTCAACCTCTATGCTTTCATTTTCATTTTCATCTGCACATGATGCCTTAATTATTTGGTCATTTGCAGCTTCACAACTATTTTTCACACCAAGGACAGGGGACAGGGATTTCAGCAGGTGCACATTTCTGATTTTTTCTATTTTTTCTACGAACTTGTATGCCATCTGCATACTTGTCACCTTGAAATCCCTCAGTAATGCACTAGAGCCCTCCTCAAAAGCCTCAAAGAATATGCCAACACAGGCTGAAATATCAGGTCTGAAGACTTTTGGGATCTGTGAAAGGGCTACTGCAAACCTATGACTAAAATCAACACATGGCTCTTCATCTTGTTTTCTGATGTTCATCAATTCTGCAACAAGATCAGCAGGTTCTTTTGCAAATTCTTCATTGAAACAGTCAGCAAGCTCATCCCAACAGGCAAAGGATCCTTTTGAAAAGCTCAAATACCAGTCTTTTGCTTTTGCATCAAAGGACCTAACAAAAAACCTCATCCACATATCCTCATCTCTAAATGAATGTTTTCCCATGAAACTATGAAAATTTTGGATATGTGCATTCCCATCACATACACTGTGACCACTAAATCTAGGCATCTGACAGTATATCCTAGCAGGCATAGTTTCTACTTTATAATCAACCCATGACAAATCCAGTTGGTCATACAAAGGATCAAAGGGGCTGAGAAGAGGTTTAACCTTCTGACTAGCAGACACAACAGGGTTACTGCTTTTTAACTGGGCCTGCTCAGCCTCTAAGAATATCAACCTATTTCTTATCTCTTCTATTCTTTTATCCAACATTTCACCGCTGAGTATGGGATAATTCATACTTGGATCCATAAAAATCTTACTCTTAGACATCCTTTCTCTGCCTAAGACCTAAGGCTTCCCCTGGCATCTAACTTATGCAGTAAAACAGCAAATATAAAGGGGAAGGAACAAGGTACCTTTTCTCATACAGATGTGGAAAAATGAACAACACATTTTTGTCACAACACACACATCAACTTTTCATGTGCACTTGAATTTTTTGCAGAGTCGCCACCTCTCCAGAGAGGACAAATTTTTACAGCAGCTGAAAGCTCAACAAATATGTTTCTGAGTTCATTCCACCAGCAGAGCAAAACTTCACCAGAGACTGCAAGATATCACTTTACATCAACGTCCCCAGCAGAGTCGCCATTTGTTGGTGACTCGGATGGGTCACAAGATATATTACTTTTTTTTTTTATCAGTCCATCCCCAGCAGAGTTGCCATTTTGTTGGTTTTTCTTCTGAATCAGCATTAGGGTTTGCCACTTCTAATGCACAGGCAGATTCAGCCAACTAATACAGGAGGTTGCGTGAGCTCCTCCCCTTCACTTCTGGTTCTGCCGCACCAAGGGGGGTATCCCTATAACTCAAGATGTAAACTTGACTAGCTCAAAGATAGAAAGATCTAACTTGACAACAACAGGCAGAATACTCTCATGTATGGACCAAGATCTGTATGATAGATCACAAGGTGGGCAACGTTCTTGGACATATATGTCTGGTTAGGTATGAGAGCATGCAGGGGTTCCTACTTCTAATCCTACAACTAACAGGTGGAAGGATGAGATGGTTTGAAATGGTGTTTGGATGCAAACCTGGACCTGGTGTATAACCTCAACACAGAGCTAGATTGGTGCCTATCCAGGGCTTGGAGTCGGTAGACATACACCTGTGAATGATCAGCATGAATAGCTAAAACTGGATTTCAGGGGGATACACATGATACCTGCCTTACAGATATCTCCCAATACAGAGTGTTAAGCTGTCGATACTTATGGCATCCCTATTGCAGGAAGAAAGATACATGCAAAACTGGAGACAGAATCAGCATAACACATGCAAACATAGCATTATTCATATAAGATTAACCATGAAATCAGTGGATTCATGCCAAAACGTACAACAGGAGATACATAAACTCACAAGTTTTGCTGCACAGAGCAACCAAAACCAGTTGTATCTTATTACAGAGCCAAAATGTCTAGTTTTCAACAACTAAACAATGGTAACACAGTCTGCCTATATTGGCCAGAAAGTGTACCTCTAGCATTAATTACATGGTTGACCAAAAATCCTGCCAGATACACAGTATCAGAAAAATGGCGCTCAACGCATTACCAGATTGGCGCCCAAACATGAATGCAGTAGGTAGGGGAGGAGACAGGAAGAAACATCGAGCCCTGCGCCACTGTCCGTTGATGTACACCTTCAATCGGGTACCAGATCCATCCATACCTCTGCAACCTTCGCCATTAATGCCCATCTACCTCGCAGCCATCGGGAAAACATCAAACAGTGCATCGCAACCGTTTCCCGCCAAAATACCTCATCGTGATATTTCAAAATATGCAGGATATCAATTATCCCACATGCACCCCGCGGCGACCTTTTCAACACTTTATATACTAGGCCACGAGCATATATGATGTCAGTGCTTTTGCTCCCGACGACACTAGTATAAGACCTTCATCATCCTCATCCTCCAGTAGCATGATATCCTGTTGCTTGAAATATCACCCTGACGTCAGCATCATCATCGCAATATCACCTACATGATAATCGCCTTCATCGGCACAACCTGATGCATCGGAGGAAGATCCTCCTGCTTAGCCGATACCAAATGTCTAGCCGATGAACATCCTGATGATGTCACCGTCATATCCTGCTGACGTCATCAGCATATCTGCCTATCGCGCACCTCCTCATATCCAGATGACGTCATCATCATGTTTGCAAATATCAAGGGATCTCCACAAGATGATCAGTGTTAGAAATATGACCCCCCCGTACCTTGATGACATCACCATACATCGACATCAGGATGATATTCGGAAGATAACCGGATATTTGGAAATATCATCCTGATGCACACATATCATGCTGCACTGTAGCTCCACTATAAGATCGGGGTGATATATGAATATGTGACTGATATTTGAAATGATCACCCCCATTGGACAATGCATGAAGCCGACAGGCGAATATCTCCCTTCGGAAATATCATGATGCAGACATGTAGAAAAACAGATATCACCCTGACATAAGAATGACGTTAGCATCATCAGGGTGATAAAACAACGAACATGAAGTGATAAAACAACATCAGGATGATCTTGACTAAGATCACCCGATGTTCAAATATGATGACCCCGATGAAGATCGGGTCATACTTAGGACTTTGCAGCAATCATCATCAGGATGATCTTAAGTAAGATCACCCGATGTTAGAATATCACCCCAGCGAAAGATCATGCTGACAGAAAATATGATGACCCTCGTAAGCAACATCAGGGTGATGTCTGGAAACATGATGATGATGACCTCCTCCAAAGAAAATATGATGCTGATGTTAAAACATGCTGAGGAGGCCCAAAGACTTAGAACTTTTTTGGATTTTTTGGGAAGGTGCCTGCATGAAAATTGCTAAAATAACCGACAGTGAATTCAGGCACCAACAACAAGTACTCAAGACCATGCATGAGGACAAATTATCTTATTAATGTTTTTACCCCAATGTTTTTATTTAGTTATCACTTATTAATAAAACTCTGCTACTAGTTCCCCTGGTAGCCACTTGTGGGCCCCGGGCCCGTAGAGAGCCACTCCAACAGACCACTCTAATGCCTAGACCTAGATCATCTCATGTAACCTACGAGGAATCCAAAATGACTAAAGACACAGTTAAAAATGAAAATAGTAAAGGTGAAAAATATGATCTATAATACAAAAGCTTGCAGTAATAGTGTAGTTTGTTGAAAATAGCTCTTTGCCACTAAGATAGTTTCGTCAGAACTCCAGTGACCCCAATTTGGTCACGATTCACAAGGTATACACGGATAATGTAAGAAAACACAACAAAAGGTCTACTTTCAGCCTGAATTTTAGTATATTGTCTACCATATTTTACATAGCACGATAAAAGGTAAATATAAATTCTTGTCTTGTGTGGTACATATAGCTTTTGAAAGTCCTTCAAAGCAAAATGAAAGGAGAAATTTTAACAAAAAAATCCCTAATTTCAATAAAAATGATGTATGAACACTTCAAAATGGGTTGATACACTTATAGGATAAATTAACAATTGCAATTTTTATTTTTTTAATTAGTTCCATATATAATTTATTTTTTTAAATAATGGAATATAAAGAGAGTAATGAATTTGAAATTTTATCTATAAAATAAAATATAAATATTTCTGTATAAATTTTTTTGTATTGTTTGGCATCATGTTTTGTAATCCATCATCAAAATTTAACCATAAATGAAGAGGAAGAAGCGTTGAAATTATAAAACCACTACTTAATTATAAATTTGTCCTCTAACATAGGTTATCATCCCTTCCTTATTTCTTTATTTTTTATTTATTTAGTTTAATAGAAATTATGTGACCAGATTTCAATGCACAAACCGTGTTGATAATTCAAAGGTATTTTAGTACCATGACATTCTCTAACTCAAGGACGATAGTTGTTGTTTTATAAGGCTACCCCCATTATATTCTCTATAAAATCAAACCCTTTGATTTCCTAAAAACATTTGTAAATCAAAAATCACATAATCTTCCTTTGCAAACCCTTTTTTAACTACAACATTAAGGCAGACTTCTGCAGGATCAAATAAATTCAAGGACAGAGGCAGTGTAAATATTTGTATCAAAATAAATTTTGGCATATTTGGTTTTAAGGGCAACAATGGAGCTTCAATTTTTTTCTGTGGTTATAGAAATCGCAGCAAATAGATTTAAGTTTTTTGTGCTGGAAAACAAAACAGAGAACTGAGGTAAATACCTCTTTACCACTCACACTCCCCTTCCTCAGCTGGCAGATCGTTCCTCCTGACACTGTAGCGCACCTCCTCTTGCAATCTGATGTGCTTGCCTGAGAGATTTGCTTTTCCCTTTTTTTTTCTCCGCTCCTCTTTTCTCTATAATATTCCCTCTTTTCTGTAAAAACAGTCCATCCCCCTCTTCTGCAAAAATAGTCCCTTTTAACTACCTCCCCAGATATTTCTTCGAGCTTTAGTTTCTTTTTTTAATCTGCCTCTCTGGAGATATTTTCCTCCGTAATGCCTATTGACTCACCTCCCGTGGATAAGATATTTGTATTATTATTTTTTTAATTTTGTATTTCTTATCCTGTCGGTCATCACCCTTATCTTGTCACCGACGCTCAACTTGGTAGATATTTCCTCCTCCTCCACGTTGCCTTAGATATTTGCAATATAGTTGCAGTTCACTATACTATAGTAGCCACACAAGACAAATGCAACAATTATAATATTTACCAACAGTTCTTGCCAACACAGCAAGGCAGTTGTTACAAACTGACATAACAGATAGATGGTTTTAAGTAGTGAGAAAATAAATCGACCATCTATTTAATCTTCATAACTGCAATCTTTCATCTCCGGCTTGAAACGCTTGATTATATTAATCATAATCCTACAAAAATAAATCAAATCATTTATTAGATAAATTATATATAAACATATAACTTATATTGAGGTAATCCTTAGGACCTGTGGCGTGCGGTATAGTTTCCTTACTTCCATTGTATATTCGCTCACTAACTTATATTTAGGGTTTTCATCTCCGTGACAATATTTGATTTTATCTTAATTTATTGTCACTTTGTATACCCAAATATTTTATAATAAATCTCTTTGATATCCCTTTTTAGGGGTCCAATAATTTCAAAAAGACTTTAGCATACTTTGGCATTACTATTTAACTCGTTTTAGGCAAAATAAAATATTTAATCTTCATCATGTTTGATAATAAAATATCTTAATCCCAAGCCTTATTAGTCTTTTTATAATAAAGTATTTCTAAATATTTTAAACTTTACTTCATTTCTCAATTATATTCACCCGCATATTTTTCACTTACGTTGGACAAAAATATTCGTGTAGGTAAAAATGATTACCCATTCTTCATTTGTTCAGTGAAAATGTCCCTGACCATTTGCATGTTACTTCCTCAAAAATATTTTTTAGGTAAAATAGTTACCTATGAAGTGAATTCCTTGAAGATCTTATTTCAGGATGAAGAAATGTCAAAATCTTTTGTTGGATTGGGTTTCCAAAAACAATTTACCTCCGGATGAAAACAATTCTTCATTTTAATCTTTAAAACCTGTACTTGTTATATTCATTCAGGCAAAACAATTACCCGTTTTACTTTACCTTTTGTGAAATCTGCCTTAACTTATCTCAATGTTAGATTTTCAAAACATTTCATTTTCAAAACATTTCCATCGTGAAATTATACAAAATGCTATGTCCTACTATGCACTCAAATTTCAATGATATTTAATACTTCTCCAAGCTTCTGTTGTTCCCAATAAAATCTTGAAAGGCCAACATCTACTATTTTATTTGGATTAGGTTTAAAGATTAGATGCCATTTTTTGGATAAAACTGAACTGTAATTATATAACAACTCCTCTCAACCTTGAAATCCTTAAATTCATGCCAATGCCGCCTTCTTGGGTTTTCATAACCTACATTTACCTTATTCTTTTTCATATTCTAATCCTGATATTTACTCCCAAGATATATTCAATATCCACTCAAGGCTGATCACATTTCGTTCTGCAACAGAAACTATCTTTGCTTCTGTTTGACTTTGTTTCTCCCACCCAACGTCAAGTCCAGCAAGCTCTATAGCAAGGCATCTATTTTCTGGGGGAGTGTTCTAGGAAAGTCCAAGATGACTCAAAGAATTTAACATTTTTGGCTCAAACTGGGCTCTACAGCTATAAAATAGATTTGAATGCCATAAAATGAGCTGGAAAATATGAATCAAGTTAGGCACTGAATGCCCATCTTCAATTAAGATTTTCTTTGTATAACAAATCCATATAGGTATCTTATAGTCACCCAATGGCAATCTTCGTGGAAGTGCTGGCATGAGAATATCAAGAGCTCGATTCACTAGCACCTTATTTTCTGGCTAGCCAGTTCTTGAAAGAGCAATGAATACCTAAAGTATAATTTCACTGGAGATTGATAAGCCTCAAGGAAACGACAAATACCGACAAAGGCCCACTGTCTGTGGCACTATCTTCTCTCTTGAGATGATTCCACTCAAACTTGATAAGTTCTTTTCTATCCTGGTTTGCAAATAATTGGGAAACTCTTTTCTTCTCAAGTTGTGAACATTGTTCAACCTTCAACAAATATTCTGGACAAGATTTCTCTATAATCCATAATGCAGCCTTTCAAGAGTAGTAATTTCAAGATACTTCCAACATTGGTTCTTCAAAATCATTCAGATAGCAATCTCCCTCAAATCAAACAAAGAATATTTGAAATCTGAGTTATAAGCTACAAAAACGTTAATCTCAAAAATGTATTTTAGTTGTGTATCAAATCCTTCAGAGAAACCTTCTCCTTTTTCTTAAAATCGCTAAGAATAAGCACAGTAGAATGCCAAGCCCAACTATAACTGCAATAATAATTCCAGTGGTTCTAGTTTGGTTGTGCTTGCTAGAATTTTTGAGCCAACAGTTGCCTTAAATTTAGGAATAACCCTAATTGCTGACACTAAAGGTCCATGTGTCAACTCGGACGATATGCCAAAAGTTCCCTTTCCAGCCCAGAAAAGATGCACATCAAGGTTGTTTTCAGTCACACTGACATTATAAATCTTTGTAGTTGGCACATTTGAGCCTCCAATGGCTTCCTTGATATTGAAATCTCGTAACATTCGAGTTCCCTATACAAAGATATCAAAGAAATGCAGTCCAAGACTTCGCCAGACTTGTCCACTTGGAATCTAGATTTCCTCAAAGTGGAGTTCTACCATGTATATGCCATTCTCAAGACCAAGTCCATAGTATCTCAGGGAAATGGGAGAAAGACGTGTTGTTTGATATCGATGGGTTCTGATTCACATTTGCTGTGTATTGATATTGATCGCTTCTTTCAATGCTTAAACCTAAGCCATTTACAAAAAATCCAACCGTACTAACTCCCCAGCTCTCTAAAGAACTCATGTAGAATGATGCAGCACTTAGTGTTTCATTATCCCTCTCAAAAGTGACTCTTGTTGAAGAATCAATCAGCTCCGGACCTCCACAATTGATGGCCAAGGAAGAAATCTTTGGGTTTCCTTTATGACATGGAAAGCTTTGTTGGAGACAAGCCAATGATCTTTGATTTGTTTCATTTCTCTCCAAGAAATTCCCAATCAAGTTTATGGTTAAATTATGGTTGTTAAACCATTGTTGGAATTGACCCTGAAAAGTTGTTGTAGGACAAATCTACTTTTTTGCCAGCTACATTTAGCCATGAAGGGAGTGGTCGCGTCAAATAATTGCTACCAAGGAACAAGTACGTCAAAGAGCTCAAATTTCTCAAGGAATCTGGTATTTGTCCTCTCAAAGCATTAAAGCTCAAGTCCAGCATCTGTAGTTCGTCCAATTCTCCAATGTACTCAGGAATTTGTCCAGAGATATTATTGTTTCTTAAAAATATGTAAGAAACACTTTATCATGTCACTCACAATGTTGTGAGATTCTTCAGGTTTTGTAAGGATGAAAGTGATGTGCCACCATTAGGTAAATCACATATGATGAGATGACTCAATTTAGTCAAATTTGATAGGGTTGAAGGAATTGGCGATGTCATGTCTGAGAGGCGCCTTCTTGATGATTTAGCAAGAATGGGATTTACTGAATCTGTTGTAAGAAACCATGACTCGTTCTTGTTGAGTTTGGAAGATGTTATTTACTCTTAAGAGAATTTTTAGTGTAAATGGCTTAAAACATATTAAGATGATCTCTTGTTACCTAACAAGCTGATTTAATTTCAGGGTTCTGTAGCTGCAGAAGGGTTGTTATGTCACTTTCAGAACTTGTTATCTTCCTATGTTTTTAAAAAAATCTTGGACTGATTGCCTTTTGCCCTTATTGTAGGTGAGAAGAACCCTTGTTGTCATGCATCAGAGAGATGAAGTGGAGTACAAGAGAGAGCAATGTGTCATTATCCACAAAGCATAAGCTTCAACAACTTGATTATGCTACTGCGACACACAGGGTATCATTAGTGGGCTGAGGCTCTACAGTATATTGTGTTTGGGTGCGACTGGCACAACATCAAACTATTCTCGTGGTAATGGTTTTAATAGTCTGGTCAATTCCAACCTGAGAGAAGATCCAATTCTCTTGTAATCTACACTTTACTCTTATTAACAAATGCTTTGATCTATGATATAAATTCCATTCGCATGGTTCTTTCTTGAAACATGGTTCTTGTCTTAGCATGTTTGGAAATTATTCAATCATATGTAATTGCAGAGTTGGATACACTAATTTATCTGGTCCTTGGCAGAGAAATGATTCTTTGGAAATTAGGGATTCTAGAATCTGTGTTCTAAATTATGAAGTAAGGTCTTGTTACACCTCAATGCCAGCTACTTTATAGTTGTAGATTATCATCTTGATTTTGAAAGTACACACAACCAAAGAACATACCAAAGAAAATAGGGATCCTTAATGGGAGATAGTTTGATGGACTACTTAAGTAATCATTAACCTTTTCACCATTAAAATAAGCAGTCTGCCTGACCCTTGTTTGAGAAGGTAGAGGAGCTAGTTTTCTGTTGTCAAGTATTGAGCCTTCTCCCTAAGATTTGAAGTGCCGAGGAGAACACTTGCATTTGCCAAGCATTGCAATTGAAAAAATTATGCACAATACCCAATTCAATATTATTATTTTTGGATTTAGTTTATAGCACTCACAAAATTGGCATGTAAGTAATACAATGAACATCATTCTAGATATAAAGATTTAATATTGGGTGCCTCAACTCGACATATTGTTGGTAGCTCTAGCTCTTGCAACAGCTTCCCCTCATGGGTAGCATCTTCATCTTCATAGGGATAGGACTAGATATTTGCTTTGGAACCACATGATAGATTTATAAAAAGCAAAGACAAGTATTGGAGCAATAATTAAGGTCATTTCTATTCCAACAAGGCGTTACTAAATGCAACCAAAGGTTTGGTAGGCTGAAAAAATTGACTAGAAATTTCCAGTTCCAACAGGGTAACAGTAAAAAAGGTGACTAGTAGGTCTCCCTTTGAACTAGTGTATGGTGTAGATGCCAAGTTGCTAGTGAATAATCTCCTGCTAGTATACAAATTTATACAAGAAAGTAATGAGGATATGGAAGATCCAATGGCTGAGAGAGTGAATCAGTTGATTGCACTGGATGAAGTTAGGAGAGAAGCACAAAAGACCAACATGAAGAAACAACAAAAAGTGAAATATTTGTTTGACAAGAGGAATAGAGAAAGAAAATTCCAAGTGAATGAACTAGTTCTTGTGTGGAATGCTAAGAATCAGGATAAGGGCAAACATGGCAAATTTGAACCATTATGGGTGGGCCCTTATTTGATAAGTAATACTCATGGAGAGGACTCCTATTTTCTGCAAGGACTAGACGGTGAATTTCAGGAATTGCCTATGCATGGACAATTCCTGAAACATTACTTTTCATAAGTAGGTTCTTCTTTCTGCACATTGTAAAATAGTTGTGTATAGGTTGTAAATAGTGTATATTCTTGTATAGTTCATTCCTTTTGGTCTTGTCTGGTCTACTCCCAGAAGTCCAGTGGTTTTCTCTACAACTTGGAAGCTTGCACGTCCCCAGTCAGAGCCAATGGTGGTACCTGTGTGGGTTTAGGGTTTTAGGTCCATAAAATTGCAAGTATTTACCTTTTATGGTCTTTTAAACCTATGTCCCTAAGCCTTCTATGCTTTATCTTTTAAATCCCTATTGATCACTTGTAGTAAGTCCCCGGTCACTTAAGTTATAACTTGAAGCCTTTATGTTTGTTAGGTGATTGGCCCCATGTCCTAGTCTTACCCTTTATAGCCCATGAAAAATTAAATTTATGTCCTAAGTCTTCATAAGGGTATAAAGTGTTATGTAAAGGTGTTTCACAGCATCGCAGTACATCAAACATGATTTCATCATCCTTCTGCGTGGCTACAACAAGGCAACACCTGTCAAGGAATCTGGGCTTATAGCCCCTTGATCGAAGGTCCCAAATTGATGAACCATATGTTGCCAAGTGTCAATTTAAGAAATATTCTACAAGAAGGCTTAAATCTAATGGTTGTACAAGCTCACAAGAGAATCTTGCCAAAAAGGAATATTCACCGCGCGGTCATGAGATAATGACACGTGGCCTTATCTCAGTAAAGAAGTGAAAAGAAAATGAAAAGGAGACATGTGGAGGCTTTATCACACCTGCGTAGGGTAGGTAAGTGGTGGGCCATTTCCAGTTGTGACACTGTGAAATGGTGCCACGTGTCTAGGTCAGAAAAAAGGTGATGAGGTTAGTGAAGGAAGTACATTTGATTTGGCTTGTTCTTATTGGTCAAAGACTTCTCAATGATGATGACCTAGATTTTCAAATCTGGCGGGTAAATGATAGCCGTGGATTTCACAAGGATGAATTCAGATCAACTGTGCATGTTTAAAATTTCTATGAAGAATGTTGAAGGCACCTTGTGACATGAATGTGAGATTAAGGCCAAGTTTACCTCCAGTAATGCCTTAGAACCTATGCTACAAAGCTTCAAAGGGAAAATTAGGGGTTTTTGCATCTTTTATTCAAGCATGAATAGAGTTCAGACACGCATCAAATTTTTAGGCAAGAAAAGAAAGAATTCCAAGCTTCTGCAGGTGTGAAAAACTAGTAAGTTCACTCTGTTCGATTGTGTTCAGTATATTTTAAGTTGATTGCTTGATTGAAAGAGTAGAAAATTATAGAAGATAAGAAGCCTTAGTTTAATAGATAGTCTGAAAAAATGAGTCAAGCCAGTCAAGCCTCCACCTCTAAGCACAGTTTAGATGAGGACCTCATGGTCCAGCTCCTAGACTCTACTAGACATGCTCTAAATTTGCATGGTCCTAGCAGGCTAGATGATAAATTCCTTGATTTCTGCTACAACTATAGGGATTTCTGATTGCTTGTACCAGGTTGGGCTTTATTCGAACACTAGCATCATAGAATGGACTACAAATCCCCAGTCTGTAATGCTTGACGCTTTGATTTAGCCAAGCTAATCTGCCCTAATGTATTTCCTAACCCCAATTTAGTAAGGGTAATTGTACAGAGGTATGATGCTCATGCTAGGTCTATCTTGGCCAGAAATGATACAGTAATAGTCAAATTCACAAAGGCCTACATATCTAGTGTGTTCAACTTGAACCCTGCGGCTAGTAAGCCGATTGACCTAGGATCATTGAAGAAACATTATCAGACTATCAAGAATGCATACAAGGATTTCAACTTGGCCAAACACATACCAAGAGGGGTAGATGGCAAGCATGTAAAAATATCAGACATGGAGGAGAAGCCCTTTCAATGCTCCTTATTCATGCCTTATTTTGTGAAAACCTACCACAGTATGTGTTAAGTGCTTGGTAGGGATGCTTCAGACAGAATGCATGTCTCTTTGATGATGATGGTAGTAAATATTTAGGATCAAGAGACAAGGGAGCCATATGATTATGATTCCTATGTGGCAGATAAGATGCACAAACAAATGACAACACTCAAGAGAAAATTGTTTACTATGGATGCCCATGATGAATTCACATGGTATTCTTTGTTGTTCCATATGATTTTGTTTGCTTTGTCAAGGATGTGGCATCAAAACCTACATGTCAGGATGTTGGATGCACAAGGAAATATTTTGACAGTGTAGATGTGGACATGCATGCTGGACATGCATTGTGTTGATGCAGATTATAAAATCTTTGAGGAATTTTTTGTGAGGAGAGTCCTTGGTTTCCTAGAGCCAGAAGGAGAAAGGTTGCACGCAAATGTGTTACATTTTTTGAGGCCTTTGGATAGGATCCCCGATATGGGGATTGATCACAATTGGGGTGATTGGTTCTATCATGAGCACACCACTTGCATTAGGGTCTATGGGTGTGATGCCCATCCCCATATTTTGCCTAAGTATGTGCCAAAGAGAATTGCATTTCTAGAAATTATTAGACAACTAAATGAATTAGATAAAGAACATCTAAGGAAGCATAAGAAAGGTTCATTTTTCCCCACCTCCCTCAGATTCAGTGACTTCTTCACAGCTGACAAGGGTGGTTTGGATCAGATTAATTTAGTGTTGTAGTTTTATGGGATGCATTTGGAGAAGCCTAGGATATTTGACCCTAAGGGTTTCATTGATAGGGTCAAGGTTAATAAACAGAGACCGAGGTACATTCACTAGGTCTACTTTGATGAGGACGCTGTTAGGAATTGCTTCACAATGAATAATGTTCATGCTTTGAGAATCAAGTGGGACACAATTATAGTAGGAGAAAGGATGAGGAAGAATCTGAATGCTGCATACTCAGGTGACTTTGCATAAGTGCAAGACCCAATAAAAAGGATTCAAAGGATGTTTGATAATGCAAAGTAATTAATTGCTAGTGATCTTGTAGGTGAGGAGAGGTATGTTGCAAGTATGTGCCTAATCGGTGTTGTCATTGATATCAACATATCTGTGTTGTCATTGGTGTCAACTATGCTCTTACTTTTTTGAGGATATTGAGAAAATTAGCCCCTCCAATGATAACAAATGTGTTGTACAGTAGAAACAGTCCATTACATGAAGAAGAATAGTCCAGAAGAATGCTCCGCATTTCCTATAAAATAAATATCTCTGCCTACGGATTGGAAGTTATTTAGAAGCCTGTCTAAAGATGTTATATTCTGAGTCTGAGCATCCAGTATGAAGAATTGAGTGAGTTATGTTCACCAGAGTGAAAATAGATTTTTCTATA
Source organism: Cunninghamia lanceolata (assembly GCA_027924645.1). Lineage (NCBI taxonomy): Eukaryota > Viridiplantae > Streptophyta > Pinopsida > Cupressales > Cupressaceae > Cunninghamia > Cunninghamia lanceolata. Next base: position 34,372,770 of record BSBN01001583.1, on the reverse strand, counting down.
TGTTTGGTGGTGACAGGGAGAAAGTGTTTTGCTCCGCATTCCTCCACATTGAAGTATTTTGGTTTGTGGTTCTGGAAGCCTGTGATGATGTTAAATGCCTTCAAGTGTAATGGTTCATGATTTGGTAGTCCGTAAGCTATCTTTTACTCATGACAATGGCTGGCAGTGTTGTTCTTGTGCTCCAGTTTGAAGAATCTTCTTGACAAAGTTGTTAGAATTATGGAGTAGTTCCTGGTGATTACAATGTGCATGTGGATGTCTCCTAATCATGTTCCTACCTTTGGATTGGTTCGTAAGATGTAATTCAGATTGTGCATGAAGCATGTTCTTGAGAATACTTGTGTTAGCATCAGTATTGGCCAACCTGGTTGAATTCATCATCTGCGGAGATGAATTGAAGATTGTGATAGCGTATTGTAGCATGGAAGATTGTGTTTGAGTCCCTACTAAGGCATGACGTGATCCACATTCAATTCTTTTTGTAAATCTGTGTAGGTCCAAACCTATTATGATGTAATGTATGTTTGTTGACCTTGGAGTTTATTCCAACGGTTGATGATTCTAATGCTGACCTTGATGATCATTCCAAGCTTGATGAAGTGTATAAATACTTGTAATTGACTTGTGAAAAGGTATCTGAGTGTGAAGATGAGAAGATAAAGTAAAGTAAGGTAGTAGAACAGAGTAGAGTTATTGTGCTTCAATGGAACTGAACCTTGGCATGAAGTAGATGTTGTTATCTCAGTTCAACCTTTTGGCAATGAGCCTCCTTTTGGTAGTGAGCCATCCTTAGGCAGTGAACCTTTTTTTTGGTATTTCTATAACAAATATATTTTTGTGGGCTAACACCCATCATGGTTTTTCCCTTTTAGGGTTTTCCATGTAAAAATTTAGTGTCTACTGTGTTGAATGTGTGATTGTGATTAAGTTAATGGTTTCATGCTTTCATGGTTAAATCTAATTATGAATAAATAAGTTGTTGATGGTTTGATATGCATGTGAAGATAAGTTTTTGTGACAACTGATTCAACCCCCCCTCTTAGTTGTCTGGTGTATTTCAAGAATTGGTATCAGAGTGAGGTTCCTCTGAAGAAATCCTAACAGCTTGAGGAAGATCCAAGATGTCTTATAAGAAGGAAGCTCTGCATTATGATGTGACAAATTATTCTCTTTGGAAGGTACAAATGAAAAGCCATCTTTGTCTTGGTTATAAAGTATGGAAGGCTACAGAAACAAAATATACCATGCCTCAAAATGGTTTGACAACTGAAGATGAAATCAAAGAATATGATTTAGATGTCAAATCAAAGGATGCTCTACTAAACTCCTTAAGTGACTCAGTGTTGACAAAAGTTGTGGACCTTGAATCTGCAAATGAGGTATGGGAGAAGCTAAAAAATCTGTGTGAAGGAGATGACTCTGTAAAAGAAGCCAAGCTACAAAGCCTGAAAGTGAAATATTAGGGTTTGAAGATGAAAACATAACAGCCTTTATGCAAAGAGTTGATGAACTTGTCACTGGAATAAAGGGTATGGGAGGAATTCTTGGTGATAAGGAAGTTGTGATGAAAATTCTCAGATCACTACCAAAGTCATATAGTCACAAGGTAGCTACAATTAAAGAATTCATGACTATAAAAACTATTGACAGAGATCAGTTACTTGGAAAGCTTATAGACTTTGAGATGAGAGAATTTGGTGATGCCCTGCCGAAAGTTGAATCATCTTTTAAAGCCAGTACTTTAGCAAAGATCTCCAAAGCTGAGAAATACAAGGTGGATGATGACTTTGAAATTGAATCTAACTTTGTTGATAGGCTACAAAGAGGCTCCGATAAGTTCAAATGTTAATTACCTTTCAAATGTTTCTCTTGTGGTAAAGTAGGTCATTATACTTCCAGATGTCCTGAAAGAATTGAAAGAAATAAGAAGAAACATAAGAGCAAGCCTAGAGTTCTAAAGAAATGCTACTATGTCAGAGATTTTGATGATGAAGGGGTGACCAATGATGAATCTATTGATGCTAGTACTAGTGCAAATGAATTCTTGTTTATTGCTATTAAAGAAGATTATATGTCTACTAGTTCTACAAGTTGTGTGAAGGAAGAAAAACTAGTGGAAGAAAGTGCTTTGGCTGTTCAAGTTGAGAAAGATAAGGATGAATGGATTATTGATAGTGGATGCTCACATCACATGACCAGTGACAAAAGTAAGTTTGTAAGTTTGGAAAAGTATGATGGGTGACTAGTTAGGTTTGGAGATAATGCAGCTGGTAAGATTTGTGGAAAAGGATCTATTTCATTTGATGGAAAGCATAATACTGGTAATGTTCTATATGTGAAGGGTTTGAAGCATAATCTTTTCAGTGTTAGTCAGACATGTGACAAAGGATATGATCTGAGATTCAAAGATAATGGGTGCAATATCATTGAAAGCTTCAGAACTATGATTGCCACTGGTAAGAAGACAAAAGGTAACATCTGTCAATTAAGAGGAACTAATGATTACTATTTACTAGCCCAAGAAGATGAAAGTTGGCTATGGCATAGAAGGATGTGTCATATAAACTTTGACAATCTGGTAAAGATAAGTTCAGGTAAGATTGTGAGAGATTTACCAAAACTTGTGAAACCCTCCAATACAATTTGTAAGGAATGTCATTTGGGAAGTAGACAAGGACAAGTTTCAAGAGCAAAGAACAAATTTCTACTGGTTTGTTGGATCTAGTGCATATAGATCTCTATAGTCCTACAAGGGTGAGAAGTCTACAAGGTGACAGATACTTCATGTTGCTTATTAATGATTATTCTAGAATGACTTGGGTTACTTTTCTAAGAGACAAATCAGAAGCCCTAGAGAAATTCAAATCTTTCAAGGCAATGGTTGAGAATGAAATAGATTTGAAGATCAAATGCTTGAGGTCTGATGGAGGAGGTGAGTTCACATCAAATGAATTCAACATTTTCTATGAAGAGCATGGGATAAAGAGATAGTTGTCTACACCTAGGACTCCTCAACAAAATGGAGTTGTGGAAAGGAAAAATAGGACAGTTCAAGAGGCTACTAGGACAATGATGAAGGAAGCAAATTTTTTGGAAGTGTTTTGGATAGAGGCTATTCATACTATTGTTTACATCCAAAATAGAGTTCAAGTGAAAGATAATAGTACTCAAACTCCTTATGAATTATGGTATGGAAAAATTCCTACAATAAAATATTTCAAAGTCTTTGGAAGCAAATCCTATATCAGAAGAGATGAAGATCTAAGAAATTTTGATGCAAGGTGTGATGAAGGAATCTTCCTTGGATACTCTACCAAGAGTAAAGCTTACCGGTGCTACAACAAAAGGCTCAAAAAGATTGTTTAGAGTGCAAATGTGAAGGTAGATGAAGGCAAAGAAAAAATATTAGACCTGAATTGCTATGAACCAAATGAACATGTGACTATAATAAATGAAGAAAAATTTGAGCAAGTAAATAGTCATGATGAAGAAGAGACTCTGGAAAGTGTTGTCAAGACTCCCAGGTAGGTAAGGATCAATCATTCTGAAGACCAGATTATAGGTGACAAAAACAAAGGTGTGCTGACAAGGAGAAGAGCTACAGAAGAATAAGTCAATTATTTCTTGCTTTCAAAGGTTGAACCAAAGACTAAATGAAACATGCAATGATGAAAGCTGGGTAAAAGCCATGGAGGAAGAAGTAATGCAAATAGAAAAGAATGATACTTGAGAATTAGTTCCCAGACCTGCTGAAAAAATGTTATTGGAACCAAATGGATTTTCTAAAATAAGTTGAATTAGAATGGAGAGGTTGTATGGAATAAGGAAAGACTTGTATGCAAAGGATACTCTCATATTGAAGGAATAGATTTTGAAGAGACTTTTGCTCCTATAGCTTGGATTGAAGGAATCAGAATGTTCCTGGCATTTACAGCTCACAAAGATTTTAAAGTGTATCAGATGGATGTAAAGTCTACATTCTTGAATGGCAAGTTGGAAGAGGAAGTCTACATTGAGCAATCAAAAGGATTTAAGTTATAAGACCAAGGAGATGGTGTGTATAAATTGAAGAAAGTCTTGTATGGACTCAAGCAAGCCCCTAGAGCATGGTATGCAAGATTGGATAAGTACTTACTATAGTTAGGGTTCAAGAAAGGTACTACTGACAGTAATCTTTATTTCAAGATTAATGAAGATCAAATACTGATTGTTGAAGTCTTTGTTGATGATATCATTTTTGGAGGTAATGAAGGTATGTGTATGAAATTTGCTGATGAAATACAAAAAGAGTTTGAGATGTCTATGTTTGGTGAGATGAATTTCTCTTTAAGTCTACAAATCAATCAATCAAATAAAGGAATATTCATATCTCAGTCTAAGTATGTGAAAGAGTTGTTGAAGAAGTTTGGGATGGAATACTCTAAACCAGTGTGTACCCCATGGTGACTAGCTACAAGTTGAGAAAAACTGATGAATCACCTAAGGTTGATCAGAAAAAATATAGATCCATGATTGGAGGATTGATTTATCTAACTCAAACCACACCTAATATTATGCATGCAGTTTGTCTTGTTGCAAGGTTTCAAGATGATCTAAGAGAATCACATGTGATGGTAGTCAAGAGCATCCTGAGGTATTTAAAAGGCACTATATGATGCAGAGGCACCCACACTATAACACACAGCATGGATGTCTGCAGCCCATCATCATCATCATCATCATCATATTTGACTTAACACTGTCAGCATCATCATCATATTTCACCTGCCGACCGATATCCTCCTGCAGACAAGCCTTCGCACTTTCGCCTGCCAACAGCATCACCTTACTCGATTATCGACAGCATCATCATGTTCGACCAGTGCGAACATCCTCCTGACGTCCACTGTTCACTTCAGCGACAACTTCCGTCTTCACTACCTTTAGCATCATGATATTCAACATCATGATAATCAACAGGATAAAGAACATCCGATTCCTTCCATTTATCCTGATGATGACAAACCTTAACTCCTCGCACCGTTCCTTCCGATGCTTACGTCACCCCGATATCCTGATGACGTATATCCTGATGACGATGACGTCACCTGCAACTCCTCAATATCCTGCCGCTCCGAAATATCCTGATGACGTATATCCTGATGATGATGACGTCATATCCTGCTGTTGGCCAAACTTAGCTTTTTCTTCGGCCCGCGATCAACCCGATCTTCTTCCTTATGCCGATACGCTCCTCCTCGGCACCTCCTGATGATGATCACCCCGACGCACTTTCACTTCATGCAATCAACCGCATCATGCCGATCTCCTTACTCGGATGATGATGCCCGAAACGACTGCAGGATATACGTAGAAATATCCTGATGATGCCGTTTTGACGAACTTTCAACCTTAGCGAAATTTCACTGTTCTGATCCGCCGAACCTCCTGGGATGACTCGATCCACTCTCAGGGTGATCTTCCACACTTTATCAGCTCAACCTAGCACATGCCCATGCTAGGGTCTTCAACACCTTTCAACCGCGATCCTGCACACCTGCATGCGAACAAACAAACTAACTCCTAACCTACTGTACATAACCATTCCACCGATCAAACGAATCAACCGGTGGAATGGATCAGCAAATCCATGAAACCACCAAACCAGCAGATCGATTAAAGGAGATCAAACAGAAGATGAAAATAGGATCTTTATTGATTTCAAAGATGCAATACAATATACTGTTTCTCACACAGCACACTCTAACTCCTCTGCTCAATGCAATACTATCCTATTGATCAATGATATACAGTCAACCGATCCTCATGCTTTAAATAGATTTTCCTGCGAGTACTACTGACCCGACTCCAAGCGGCTGGGAACTCTCTCCAAGCGGCTGGGAGATCCAACCGGACCTACAGCATACAGCTGTCCTAACAAACTAACTAAAAATAGTAAAGCCTGGTCAGCATGATCTTATCATGATCAGCATGACCTTATTACATGCATTTGGTCTTACCAGACCTTCTTGGAAACATAAACAAGACTCAAACTAACTAACTGCCTCATGAAGGCCAGCTGTCAGGTAGGTGCTCCTGCACCACTATAGATCATGGATTATGGTATCCAAAGGACAATGACTTCACTCTTAGTGCTTATAAAGATGCAGATTAGGCCAGAGATGTTGATGATAGAAAGAGCACAAGTGGAGGTGCCTTCTTCTTGGGTAATAGATTAGTTTCATGGCTGAGCAAGAAACAAGATTCAATCTCTTTGTCAACTCTAGAAGTAGAGTATATTGCAACAGCATGTTGTTACACTCAAGTATTATGGATGAAGTAGACTTTGAAGGATATAAGAGTTCTGTATGAAGATCAAGATCCAATTGCAATCTTTTGTGACAACACAAGTGCCATAAACATTTCAAAGAATCTATTGATGCACTCAAGAACAAAGAACATATCGATAAGATATCACTTTTTAAGAGAGAAGGTGACAGCGAATGAAGTAAAGTTGGAATTAAGGGTAAAAGCACAGACCTGTGTCACACTTTATAAAGGAATCGGCCAACAACAAAAAAATTTCTGAACTTCGACCTCATAAAAGTGGCATTTATGTTTTCAAATTTCAAAATGATGTAAACTAATGAAATGTAGATCTCTTGATGAATTTTATGCTTGTAATTTTTCAAAAATTTTAAAAAATTATTTTGACAACTTTTTTATAAATTTAAGAGCAAATTTTAAATTGCTGAAAATTTCAGGAAAAAATGACTTTGAGTCCACATCACAAAAAAAAAGAGCAAACAATCTTATTTTTCCCTAATTTTTTTTGCCAAATAGAGGAGTTCAATATCTAGTGCATGGAGAAAAAAAAATTAGTTTTCAATGAATATTTTCTTTGTAATATTGTTTTAAAGTCAAACTTTATAGAATCTGATAGTTTTCATTCCACGTCAACTTTTGTATAATTGTTTTATCATTTTCACAAAACCAATTATACGCTTTTGGAGAAGACTCTTTCCTCTAGTGCACCATATAATTTCTTAAAAAATTGGATGTGTTTTGATATATTTTTTTAATTTCTAATCAGTGTCATCTCTAAATTTAATAACCTACTTGCAAGAATTTAAAAAAACATATTAAAACTAATCAAAATATTTTTAAAAAATCATATTTGGATTCTAGACTCAGAGCTCTACAAAAGGGTATTTTTTTATTTTTGAAATAATCTATTTTGATTGAAGAAATATTCAGTTTAAGTTGAGAATTTCAGAAAACCCTAGAAAATGAGGAGGTGGCTACCAAGTAAGATGCCACATAGACAGTTTCGGACGAATCGATTTGGGGGTGAGATTGACTCGCCCGTATCAAATTGGGGGTGAGATCGACTCTCCCAAAATTATATAATTCTGGTGACCACCACTAGTCAACGGTTTTTTTTTTTGTTTTTTGTTTATTTTTTATTTTTTTTAAACTTATATATATATGGCTTCATCTTTATGTTTTTTTTCAATTCAAGCATCAAGGAGAAAATAGAAGAAGCAGAATTTTTCACAATAGAGGCTAAATTTTTATTTTTTGTTTTTTTCAATTCAAGCATTTGGAGAAACCACACAAAAGGAGTTTTTTTGGCAAGAGAGGCTACAAATTTTCAAGGTATGTAACATGATTCCCAACTTATTTACTCATTTTACCATGTAGAAATTGAACTTCATGAGTTATTTATTAGGATGTATATGTGTGTGTAGGTGAATTAAAATAAGCAATTTATGATGGGGAATAAAAGAACTAGATCAAGGTTGTATGACCAAAAAGAGATGAAAAAACCCTAGGAACATCTAGTCAAAAACAACCCATTGAAATTATTGATGAACAAGTTGAAGGGTGTGTTAATGAACAAGTATAAGACGAAATTGGTAGTAGTGATAGAAATGTTTTGCATGGAATGAAAAATCTTATGGAGATGGATGAGGATGCTCTTTTCAAAAATATTTCACCTGAACATATGTTACCTGAAAGCACAATAAAATTGCACTCTAAAAGAATTTGGGATGACTTTTTTGAAGATAAATCTTTAATTGGAAGAGCACAAGTATGTGCAAATTTATTTAGGCAAAAAGAAATGATCCCTGTTTTGGAGTTGTTAGGAGTTGATAACAAGAAAAAATCTTCAAATTTAGTAAATCGGACAGTAATTGAAAATTTGCAAATAACATTGGATTCTATTCAAACCAAGAGTAAAAGTTTTGATTTAAGTGTTGCATGTAGAGCATTGATGACTATAATTTCTAGTAAGAAATTATCACATAGAAGACAAGTTAAAGCAATTGCCCAATTAGTAAATGTATCTAGGATAACTATTCAAAGATATATCAATAAGAGAAATAGATTAGATGAAAATATTGAAAATAATTGAGTAAATATTTGTCGAGTCCCTCAGAGAGATAGAATTTCAGAAGATGTAAAATAAAAAGTAATTGGATATTAGACTGAGCACTCTCATGTTTCTTCCAATAGAAGGGACACTATACAAATAAAAGACGAAGATGGTAAAAAAATTTCTCATCCAAAGCATTTTATAGATACAACACAAAGTGAATTTTTTGAAGCATTCAAACAAGAATTTTCATAGGTGAAGATTTCTCAAAGGACGTTTGAGAATTTACAACTATGTTTTGTACGTGTATAAATAAAGTACATGAAATTTGTTGTTGTCGAAATCATGTTGAATTTGATCTACACCTACAGTCATATAAAAACTTATGGTGATAGTTAATCCAAATGTAGCCATCCCTAGAAGTACAACACAATTTATGAAGTCTATCTTATGTGAAAAATTAGAAGATTCAGATGAATTCAATGTACAGTGTATAAGAAATATATTTGTAGATTATGGAAATTTGACAAATTTTTTACCATTTGAGAATATTGATCATTCAATGTCAATTGTTTGGAAGAGATTTGAATATGAGAAATACTCAACGAAGTCAGGAGCTAAATCCAGAAAAATTGTTTTGAGATAGAGTGAATTGCCCTGCAACGAGTTTATGAACAAATTTCATAACATTTTATACCCACATAGCCAACATTGTCATGGCACAAGATGGCAGGCTAAGCAATTTCATGACTCAAAGAATTATTTTCCATCGGGTTGTATTCTCTCTATTGTAGATTTTTTTGAAAATTATACATTTAGTCCTCAAACTAAGATTCAAAATCAATATTATCATTCAGAGCAAGTCGCAATCTTTGTACAAGTTTGCTATAGACATACTGAGTTATTTGTAGATGAGGTAGAGAGTACCAAAGATGAATGAATTATCATCAAGGAGGTTCACTTTTATATCAGTGACGATACGGGTCATGATAGAAGCTATGTAGCACATTGCTTTTGAATGTTTTTTGAAGATTTGGGACAATGTGGTATTACTACATTACAACACTAGATTTGGTATGATGGATGTGTTGGTAAGTGTTGATTTTATTATTATTTTTTAATTTTTAATTTTTAATTTATAAAATTTTAAGACTTAAATTTTTAACTAATTTTTGGTTTTCAAATCATTGTTTATATATAACTATTTATATAGGACAATTTAAGTCTGCAAAAGCATTTAATTGGTTAACGCAACAACATGCTAGATTTGGCATAAAGTTTTTGTAGAATTTTTTTGAGAGTGGACATGGAAAAGGAGAGTATGATGGAGCATGAGCATGTGTAAAGCGTGCACTTCGCGAATATGAACTTGAAGGTAATACATACTAGATACAGAATTTACAAAATTTAAAATTGTTGAATACTTCTACAATGATTTATGTAATTGATCTACATGTATTGTAATAGTTGGATGTACATGTGAACTTTTTTAAATTCTTAAACCTCTTACTTGGGCACTGAACACCAACATGAAATTGCAGGTAACACCATATGAAATGCAAGTCAAATTGTTGAAAGGTGCAAAAGCCATTTTGGTGCTCGTGACTCAATATACAACAAACACTATTTTTGGGAAGTTAAAGGTATGTTAATTGAATTTATGTTATTTGAAAACTTTAATATTTAAATTTAAGTACACATGTGATTTAATTGAATTTAAATAGTTTTAATTGAGATGCTCAAGAATTTTTTCATACGTGTAGATATTGATCAATTGAATCCATATAATTGTCAAGCTATTAATGGTGTTAGAAGTTTGCATTAAGTCATGACTACATGACATAGCAAGCCTCTTACTATTCAAGTGAGAGAAAAATCTTGTTTTTGTGTTGATTGCATTAAAAACAATGCAAATATTCTACAATGTCCAAATGTAAGGGATGGATATGTTTCATAATGGGAAATGAAACAAATAGTATCAATGCCTCCTTTTGAAGATAGTGACATTGTAGATGTATATGATCCTATCTATTCAGCTGATTATGAATGTGTATGATGCAGAGGTATCCACACTAAAACCTTGACATACAGCATGTATGTCTACAACCCTTCATCATCATCATCATATTTCCCTTAACACTGTCAGCATCATCATATTTTCTCTTGCCGACCGATATCCTCCTGCAGACAAACCTTCGACCCTTCGCCTGTCAGTAGCATCATCATATCCGGCTATCGGCAGCATCATCACATTCGACAAGCGCAAACATCCTCCTGATGTTCACTGTTCATCTTACCGCCAAACGCTATCTCCAGCATCATGATGTTCAACATCCTCTTCATCAACAGGATATAAAATATCCGGTTCCTCCCATATATCCTGATGACGACAACCTCATGCACCTTTCCTCTGATGCTTACGTCACCCCGATATCCTGATGACGATTATCCTGATGACGATGACGTCACATGCAGCTCCTTCAATATCCTACTGCCCCGATATCCTGATGACGATGACGTCACATGCAGTTCCTTCAATATCCTGCTGTCGGCCAAACTTAACATTATCGGCCCGCGATGGTTTTATCAACCTGATCTTCTACCTTATGCCGATGCACTCCTCCTCGGCAACACCTAATGATGATCACCCCAATACACATTCACCTTATGCAAACTACTGCATCATGCTCACCTCCATCTACTCAGATGACGCCCGAAGTAACTGCAGGATATACACAGAAATATCCTGATGATGCCGTTGTAACGAATTTTCCAACCTTAGCGAATTTTGATCCGCCGAACCTCCTGAGGTGACCCGATCTACTTCCTGGACAACTTTCTAGACTCGAACTACCAGCATGACCTAGCACATACCCATGCTAGGGTTCTTAACACCTCTTGATTGCGATCCTGCAAACATGCATGCAAACAAAAAGCAAACTAAATCCTAAACTACTGTACATAGCCATTCCACCGATTCGACGAATCAACCGGTGGAATGGATCAGCGAATCCATACAACCACCAGAACAGCCACACGATTAAACAATGGAATTCAACAGAGGATGAACACTAACAGGATCTCTTTATTGATTTCAAAAGATGCTATTACAATACTCTATCTCTCTCTCTGTCTCACTCTCACAAAGTCTGATCGATGATCGATGATATCCAATACCAACCGATCCTAATACATAAATAGGAATTCTCGCGAGTACTACCAACTCGACTCCAAGCGGCTGGGAGCTTCCAAGCGGCTAGGAGGATCCAACCGAACATACAGCATAACAGCTATCCTAACAACCTAGCTAAAAATAGTAAAGTATGGTCAACATGACCTTATTACATGCATTGGTCTTATACGACCTTCTTGGAAACATTAACAAGACTCAAAACAAACTAACTGCCTCATGGAGGCCAGCTGTCAGGTAGGTGCTCCTGCACCATACTCCCCAATAGAAAAGAACTCATGTCCCATGAGTTAGGTTGTGGAAGTCCTCCACCTTTACACTTTGCCTTTGCAGTGTCTTGACCTGTTCCAGCTTTGTCCTCTGCTGGCTCTCGGCTGCTCCAAGACTTCTGAACAGTAACTTGTTTTCTTGCAAGTAAATCCTCATGCCTGTCAATGTAGGCCCTTCTCTCACATACCTTGTGTTTGTCAGGTTGTCTGACCAGAACCTCTGTCTGAACTACCTCTTGAACTTCTGCAATGTTCAACTCTGTCTTTCTTTCAACCTTTATAGGACAAACAATAGTCCCAACTATGACAACATCCTTGTCATTCCTCTCAACTGGTTGTTGTTTGCAAACCTATTTCTGAACCTGCTGCTGACCTCTGTCAGTCAAAACTGAAACTGTCTTCAAACTGTTGTCCTTAACAACTTCTTTCCCTGCAGTGTCCTCAACTGCCTTCATGCCTGCTGCTATAGGCTTCTGCACAAATTCCTTCTTTCCCACTAAAATAATTTTTGCTACCTTCTGTACTACAACTGCTTCCTGTAATGGCATCAACATAATAGTCTTCCCATCTTTCTTGATGGTGTAGGTATTAGCATACCCATCATACAGTACCCTTCTATCAAATTGCCATGGTCTACCCAACAGTAGGTGACAACATTCCATGGGCAAAATGTCACACAAAACTCTATCATGATATGCTCCAATCTGAAAATCAACATATGCCTGTTCATAGACAAAAAGTGATTGACTATCACTCACCCAAGATGCCTTGTAAGGGTGTTGGTGTGGAATCCTTTCCAAATTTAGTTTATCCACCATTTCCTGAGATACCATGTTATCTGTTGAACCAGTATCAATGACAACCTTACATACTTTACCTTTGCTCTTGCATGTGGTCTTGAAAAGAGCTCTTCTTTGCATCATATCCTTTGATGTCTGCAAACTAGTTCTCCTTAGCATCAATGCTTCTCCCTCCTTAGGATATCCATAATTGTCAGGAACTCTATCTTGATAAGTGTTTAAACTTTGTACACATTCCTCTACTTTCTCTTCTTGCACAAGTTGTACTCTCTTGTCATTCATTCTATCATTTCTGGATGATGAACCTTTGCTTTCTGGACATTTAAAAAATGGATGACCAAACTCACCACAGGTGTAACACTTTCCTGAAAATGTAGTAGAACCTCTACCACTTCCAAATCTGCCTCTATTACCTTTCCATCCACCTCTAAAATCAGACTGTCCCTGTCCTTTACCAGTGTCTTCTTGACCCTCATTGGTTTGCCTTGTTGTAGGGGCTAATCCTCTTCCCCTCATATTGCTGCCTCTTCCTCTCATGGACTTATCTTGTCTCCTATTCATCTTTTCTTCAATCCTGATTGCCATTTGGTAACAATCCTCCACACTCTTAGGGTTGGCTAAAACTAACTCATCCTGTATGTTCAATCTCAAACCAGCCAAGTACCTAGCCACCTTTTCTACCTCATTCTCATGATGACCAGATCTCATACTCAACTTATAAAACTCCTCAGTATATGCCTTCACATCCATTTCCTTCTGCCTTAGAAATTGCAGCTTCTTAAACATCTGAATTTCATAATCCTTGGGCAAGAATTTACCTTTGATCCTTGCTACCATTTTATCCCATGAAGTGATCTTTGACCTTCCTTGTTTCCTTCTCTCGGATTGTACATAATCCCACCATACCAAAGCATGACCTCCTAACTTGGTCTTTGCAATCTTTACCTTCTGATCCTCAGCAACATCTTCACATTCAAAGTGATTATCAAGTGCAGCAATCCAATCTAGTAACTCATCTTCATTCAAACTTCCATTATACTTGGAAACATCAACCTTTACCTTAGGTTTATCACTCTGCACTGCCTTTAACAGTTTTGCAAATCTCTGGTCTTCAGCATCCAGATCTTTAGCTACCTCTTCATACTCTTCAACAGCATCTTCATCTTCTTTTGATTCACTGTCGTCCACTTCCCTCTTTTTGTTCTTCTCCAAGGCTACAAGCCTGGCTTGAAGTGCTTCAGCAAGCTCCTTCATCTTCCTCATCTCTCTGGCATGTTTTTCCTTCATCTCTTGCAATTCCCTTGCAGTACCATTACCTTTCGAAGGCATTTTGTCAACCTCTCACTTCTCTACCTCTATCTTTTCAGTGACAGAATCAACTCTACCTCTACCCTTTCGGTGACAGAATCAACACACAACAGCCCAGACCTTTTGCTGAGCTCTGATACCACTATGATGCAGAGGTATCCACACTAAAACCTTGACATACAGCATGTATGTCTACAACCCTTCATCATCATCATCATATTTCCCTTAACACTGTCAGCATCATCATATTTTCTCTTGCCAACCGATATCCTCCTGCAGACAAACCTTCGACCCTTCGCCTGTCAGCAGCATCATCATATCCGACTATCGGCAGCATCATCACATTCGGCAAGCGCAAACATCCTCCTAATGTTCACTGTTCATCTTACCGCCAAACGCTATCTCCAGCATCATGATGTTCAACATCCTCTTCATCAGCAGGATATAAAATATCCGGTTCCTCCCATATATCCTGATGACGACAACCTCATGCACCTTTCCTCCGATGCTTATGTCACCCCGATATCCTGATGACGATTATCCTGATGACGATGACATCACATGCAGCTCCTTCAATATCCTGCTGCCCCGATATCCTGATGACGATTATCCTGATGACAATGACGTCACATGCAGTTCCTTCAATATCCTGTTGTCGGCCAAACTCAACATTATTGGCCCGCGATGGTTTTATCAACCTGATCTTCTACCTTATGCCGATGCACTCCTCCTCGGCAACACCTAATGATGATCACCCCAATACACATTCACCTTATGCAAACTACTGCATCATGCTCACCTCCATCTACTCGGATGATGCCCGAAGTAACTGCAGGATATACACAGAAATATCCTGATGATGCCGTTGTAACGAATTTTCCAACCTTAGCGAATTTCGATCCGCTGAACCTCCTGAGGTGACCCGATCTGCTTCCTGGACAACTTTCCAGACTCGAACTACCAGCACGACCTAGCACATACCCATGCTAGGGTTCTCAACACCTCTTGATTGCGATCCTGCAAACATGCATGCAAACAAAAAGCAAACTAAATCCTAAACTACTGTACATAGCCATTCCACCGATTCGACGAATCAACCGGTGGAATGGATCAGCGAATCCATACAACCACCAGAACAGCCACACGATTAAACAATGGAATTCAACAGAGGATGAACACTAACAGGATCTCTTTATTGATTTCAAAAGATGCTATTACAATACTCTGTCTCTCTCTCTGTCTCACTCTCACAAAGTCTGATCGATGATCGATGATATCCAATACCAACCGATCCTAATACATAAATAGGAATTCTCGCGAGTACTACCAACTCGACTCCAAGCGGCTGGGAGCTTCCAAGCGGCTGGGAGGATCCAACCGAACATACAGCATAACAGCTGTCCTAACAACCTAGCTAAAAATAGTAAAGTATGGTCAACATGACCTTATTACATGCATTGGTCTTATACGACCTTCTTGGAAACATTAACAAGACTCAAAACAAACTAACTGCCTCATGGAGGCCAGCTGTCAGGTAGGTGCTCATGCACCAGTGTATCAGATTTTGTTGTTATAGGTAAGTTACAGAATTGATGTATATTCTAGATTATAATAAAGTTTTGAACATTTGATTTACATTGTTCAACTCAAATGTACAAACATGTTTACTTTTGGTGTGTACAGGAGATATTTTTGTTGTGGTTGTATATCCTGACAATATAGAAGGTGTAGATTACTATCTACTAAGATGCACACAAGAAAAATCAAAGTTGTTAGAATCAATTACAGATGGTGATGGACAATCATATCCCATTGGATCAGTTGTTGTTGAAGGCACCTATTATCAATAATTAAAGATAGATAAAAATAGTATTATATTTATTGATTATATGCTAGGACAAAAGGTTCTACAATACAGTCACTTAGTTATAGCAACAAGATTAAGTTTGGAAACTTTACAAAAAAGAGGACGTGGCCAATAAAAGTGGAGGTTGTTTATTGAAGATCACAAAAAGATTTTAGAGATAATAAAAGATAGAGAAGATCCAGATTATATGTACCAAGAGCTCTAACTACATTATTGAAGAGCAAGTTGAACCAATCGATACATGGTATGAAGGTATATGCATACTTGAATTATCTATTGATGTATTGATTTATTTTAAAATGTACATGATTCTTGATAGTTCTTTCCTTTCAAATTTTAATTTCAATGGTTCTTAGTTCAAATTTTATTATAATCAAACATGATCAAGCTACAAACGAGATATAAATTTATTTACACAAATTTTTGTTTTTGCAATTATGTAGGTCTATGCCTATAAGGATTTCAAGTTATAAAATTGAACTTCATGTTGTGTAGGTATGATCTCTAAACTATATATAGATAGTCTTAGATGTCTTAGGTGTCTAGAGGTGTCTTAAAGGTCTTACAGTTTCTTAGGTGTTTTAGATCTTAGGTGTCTAGGAGTCTTAAATGTGTCTTAAATATGTCTTCTAGGCCTATCTTAGGTCTTATGTGTCTTAGATATATGTCTTAAGTGTCTTAAAGGTAGATTAGGCATCTTAGACCTTTCTTAGGTGTTTTAGGTGTCTAGGTGTCTTAAATGTGTCAAGTAGATATGTCAAGTGTCTTAAAGGTCTTAGGTGTCTTAGATATGTCTTTTAATTCTTAGGTTTTTTAGAGGTGTACTGTGGCGTCTTATAAGTCTTAGGTTTCTTAGGTGTTTTAAGACATAGGTGTCTAGGTGTCTTAAATGTGTCAAGTAGGTATGTCTTCTAAGTGTCTTAAAGGTCTTAGGTGTCTTAGTGTATGTATTAAAAGTGTCTTAAAGGTCTTAGGTGTCTTAATGTATGTCTTAAGCGTCTTAAAGGTGTCTTCTAGGTCTTAGTTGTGTTCTAGGTCTTAGGTCTTAGGTTTTAGGTGTCTTAGGTCTTAGGTGTCTTAGGTCTTAGGTGAGGCTAGTGAGCTTCCACCTTCATGTGGTTGGCCTTGTCAGTACAAAATAAATATTTCTCAAAGCTAAGGGAAGCTCTTTTTTGTATCTTTATCATGTAGGGGTCTCAAACTTAACAAACAGGTACATTAGATAGATCTATCTAGTTCATAATTTAAACATCTTTAAAGATGATGTGCTTATGAGTTCTCTTCTAAGAGTTCTTTTGTATTTTGGATTTTAACATGATGGTTGTTATTTTAACTAAAGTTTAGGTAGATCTTTAATGGTATTTATATGCTCTAGCTTTTTAAAATATGTATACATTTCTTTAATACTTGATTACATTTCATTTATTACTCAAAATATTTAAGCCTTGAGATATCTTTGAATTTTCTATGTACTACTTCAAGATATTTATATTCCTTGTTGACTCTCTAAATAATTTTTTTAATACATTAACATGCCCAAGATTAGTATAATTTGTCTAAAAGTATTCTTGAGTGATCTCTAAAGTTGATAAATAACCTTTGAAGGGGTTCAATTCAACACAATGGAGGCATATTTCACAACAATGGGCTCATTTTTTAATCATACTAAACTCTCTTCAACTTGATATGACCTTAACAAGGCTACACAACTTCAAATGGCACTAACACTCCAATCTCTTCAACAAACAATTGAAACACCTTGAACTATGTGGGAATGACATGAGTAAACCAATAATTCAACTCTCAAGCCTGAGATTAGTATAATTTGTCTAAAATTATTCAAGTGATCTCTAAAATTGATAAATAACCTTTGAATCCAGACATATTTCACAACAATGGGCTCATTTTTCAATCATACTAAACTCTCTTCAACTTGACATGACCAAGTAACAAGGCTACACAGCTTCAAATGGCACTAACATTGGACAATCTCTTCAACAAACAATTGAAACACCTTGAACTATGTGGGAATGACATCATAGTAGACCAATAATGACTCCCAAGCCCAAGATTAGTATAATTTGTCTAAAAGTATTCAAGTGATCTCTAAAGTTGATAAATAACCTTTGAAGGGGTTCACTTCAATACAATGGAGGCATATTTCACAACAATGGGCTCATTTTTCAATCATACTAAACTCTCTTCAACTTGATATGACCTTAACAAGGCTACACAGCTTCAAATGGCACTAACACTCCAATCTCTTCAACAAACAATTGAAACACCTTGAACTATGTGGGAATGACATCATAGTTAACTAATAATGACTTCCAAGCCCAAGATTAGTATAATTTATCTAAAATTATTCAAGTGATCTCTAAAGTTGATAAATAACCTTTGAAGGGGTTCAATTCAACACAATGGAGGCATATTTCACAACAATGGGCTCATTTTTCAATCATACTAAACTCTCTTCAACTTGATATGAGTTTAATTGATAAATCAAGTATTGAAAATGATAATGTGATAGTATATATATAGGCTCTTGCATAAACATGGGAAAAGTTGCATTAAATGATCAATTGTTATAAGTGTGAAGATTAACTGAAAATTTTCAATTTTGATGGATTGCATGATTGTTCTAAAGTTCCACTTCAAGATGGAAATAGAGGTGTAGAACTAATATGCAATTTTAACTATAAATTTACACTTTTACAAATTACCACCAAAATCCCCCTTTGTAATTTACTGCCAAGAACTAGAAATTGTGAATAAGTTTGTAATAACTAAAAAGATGCCTTATGTCTCTAAAATCCCACTTTATATTTTGAGTTAAGAAATAAATCCTAAAATCAATTTGTAAAAAAATCTTATTTGCTTGAAAGTCCTAATGTTCTTGTTTTGGGGTGTGATTGGGAAGTTGAGGTCACCAAGCAAATAACAAATATTTTTTAAGTGTTAGCGAGTCACACTTTATCATTTTGCAAATCTAGCAAAAAATAGAGGAGTTCAAGCAACTTACAAAATAAAAATAAAAATGACAAATAAAAGAGTGAACTTGTGTGACAAGTCACTTTCAAGACTTATTTGGATATGTAGAGGATAAAGGATATTTATTAATAGATATGTTTTGTTGGATTTATGGTTTTTTTAAAAAAAATTTGTTTGTTAAATCTAGCAACTTTAGCTAAATTCTAGGTAGTTTCTAATTTTACTAGGTTTAATTTGCTTAGATATCTTCCTATATTCATTTTCTATTTCCCAACTTAATCTTATTTTAGATTAAGAGTATAGCCTAATTAGGACACATTTAGAAATTTAGATAAAAGGAAAAATAACACTAACTTATTGGGTACAGTAGTTACTTATGTTCAAGCTTTAACTAAATAAAACTCTTTTTATGTTAGATTTATAATGGAACATTAGGGTAGGTAATTGAAAATAATTTACCACATAAAACTAAGTATTTTACCTTTTCCCATTCACACAAACATTATGCATCATTTATAGATTTATTTTTTCATGTGAAGTATTGTGAACTTAATCTTCTATTTTAGGGGAAAATGTGATTACTTTGATAACTATTCAACCATTGAACACATGTCAAGTAGATTAAACATGGCACTTGGTTATCCTTGGATTGAATAATACCAAGCAATTATATCTATATTACATCAATGCATTAAATTTATTCATAAATGGGAAAGTAATTAAATTTCTTCACAAAATAAACAATGGACATCCAAATGTCCAAATAATTAATATAAATCATGTAACTCATAATATAAATTTTGAAATGTAAATATAAAGCATGTGACTCATAATAAGAATGTCTCTAAGATATAAAACATAAGTGTACATATAATTTCCAAATATAAAACATGTGACTCATAATAACGTCTAGATATAAAAGTTCATGTGACTCATAAAAATGTCTAGATAAAATATAATAACATGTAAGTCATAATGTCCAAATGTACTATAAATATAAAACATCTAAATCATAATAACAACTCATAAATGTCTCGCTCTACAAGTGGATTGAGCCTCGCTCTGTCTCGAGCTGTGTCTCAAGTTGTGACATTCTGATCCATGACTGGAGCCCTCAACTAATCCATGACCCGAGTGCTATGCTAAGTTGTGGGTCGGGGTCTGCACATGAAACACCATAAAATTTTCAAAGTCTATATATATACATGTACAAATATAATTTGTTTTGATTTTAAATAAATAAATAATACTTGATAAATCTAAATTACCTAACATACACAGTCTGCATCATGTAGAGGAGACTCAATAGAAGCATGACCTGATCCTGCAACCTATTTATGACATGTTCATACAATATATAAGCATATGTGTATTTAGTTAGAAAACTTGTACACTTGATGTATGTATGTAGAAAGTTAACTTGATATATATATATATATGTGTGTGTGTGTGTGTGTGTGTGTGTGTGTGTACACTTAAATCAAACTTATATGTACATGTGATATATAGACCTAGTTTTTAAATACCTCATGATGATGACTAGGATCGCCAGCATGATGCAAATCTCCATATCCAGGTTGTAAAACAGTAGCTTGTGTCTAATACACATGTACATTTAAGATTACAATCAAGA
Organism: Cunninghamia lanceolata; assembly: GCA_027924645.1. Lineage (NCBI taxonomy): Eukaryota > Viridiplantae > Streptophyta > Pinopsida > Cupressales > Cupressaceae > Cunninghamia > Cunninghamia lanceolata. Next base: position 34,352,353 of record BSBN01001583.1, on the reverse strand, counting down.
GTCAGAGCTTCAATGTATGTGATTTTATTTAAAATTAAACTTATAATTTTTAAATATATAATTTATGAATTTAGATTATAGTTTTTAAATAAATTGTACCTCAACTACACCAGCAAAGGCCCTCCCAATCCCATTGAGGTCAGAATCATGGAGAGACAACGATACATGTGTAGACAGTGTAGTCTTAGTGTTGAAAAGAAGCCTGCTATACTCACCTCCCATAACATCATGTGCAGTAACCTCAACCTCAGGACCAATTGGAACATCCTGATGTCCCCCCAAACCCTATGAACCTGACTCACCATGGCTCCTCCGTCTACCAAAATTTCTCTCAAGATGTGAGGATACAACATCAAGTGGGATCCCATATTGATCGCTGATGAATTGGTATGAATCTAATAAATCACTAGCCAGGCATCTAGTCATATTCTGCAAAGCACTCTCTCCACTAATTTGTGCCACATCATGTGGTGATGGTATATCAGAATGAATGTAATGATCTAAACAGCTGGTCGATGTGGCCTCAGTGGATGGAATGTTAATCTTCAGGCATAATAAATACCTGCCAACACGATCAGATGACAACTGATCAACCTCAGTGGCAATAGTTGCCATGCTCTCAAAAAATGTACATCTCAAGGGGGTCAATGCTAGTTGGGTGACATTTGCTAGTTCCACATGTTTTGGAAGAACCAAAAGATGTGGGCCAACTAAGGACCTCTTGTTCTGAAGAGGTGGCGCATCTCATCTTCTATACTCAGGTCTCTCTATAAACCTCCCTTTCCCCTGACAAGCATGTTTAGGGAAAGATGTATAATCGACAGATAAATCTAAATTGAACTTTGCATATAATTGTTTGCAAAAAGATAATGGCAACTCATCATTGTTTGGCCATTTGTGATGAGCTCCCAAAACCTAGGATAGATGAAAGGACCGGCAACTACATCCACACACTTGGTGGGAGAATAGCCTCTCACTCTCTCTTTTCCCCTATAAGAAGGGAACATGCTAAGAACATTAACTACTAAAACCAACCTAGAAATAGATGGCCATTTCTCCTGGTCGACAACACTCTGAGAAAGTGATGCATAGAACTTGTCAACACTAATGTCATCATAGGGATTGTATGATCAAACAACTTGGATCATATGTGTGATCTCATCCCTAATCCTAACCAACCTGTCTCTACTTAACAGGTTTGGTGTATTGTGAATAGTACTATTTAGTTCATCCAAAGCTCTTTGAAACCTTTGAATGGTCTTAGCATATAATGTAGAATTGTCATTATCATCAGGTTGACCTGACTGATGTGATGATTGGTCATCCATGTGGAACTAAATTTATCTACAGTATGATAATTAAATTTTATGTCAAACATATTGTATGTCATGATGTAAATAAACCTACATATAAATTTTCCAACTACTACATACATCTTTAAAAAATCCATGATATAAATGCACATGTGCTTCTCAAATAAACTTGCACCTTAGATGCTTGCAAATACATAAATAATAGGCCTATCAACCAAATCTGAATCAACCATAAAACACAGAATACATAGAAAATCCAAATTTAAAGTCAAATGTAGCATGTAGCATGTAGCATATTGACATGATAGCCATATAGGAATTTATATAAATCAGATTTTATCATAATTCATATAAATTAGATTTTATCCTATAATAGTTGGAGTCATAAGAAGGTATATTTCCAATCTAGAAAAAAAGCATTCAACAATTTAGAAAAGGCAAACTCTATTTAACATTCTAGAGTATTATATATGTATATATATCTAGTTTATGTTGTTTCCTTCTTTAACCATGTTATTCCCTAGCATTTTATGGGCAAATTTGAATGGATAACCTTACAAGGGATAAAAGTGCATGTCCTGCATTGCTGTAGTACTTGATTTGACCTATTTTATGTGTGAACTAACTCCCACCCAGCAGCCATCAGCCACTTGCTACTTCTGATCACCAAAACCTTTCCAATAACTTATGCACAAATTCTTTCTTGAATGGTTTTAAATTGTGATTAATTTTCCATCACCACAACCTTGATAAAAAGTTATGCACAAAATTAAATAAAGAAGAATTTATGCACAAATTCTCTCTGGAATGATTTCAAATTTTGATATATTTTTTTAGCTTATATTGTGTGGATGAAATTTGATGTTCCTTGTAGTTTCCTATTGTGTCATAGTATAGGGTAGGTGTGGCTCTGTTAACTCCCTCATATCCATTCAGATTCATAGATGTATTGATGGATATGAGGGAGGATGTTGGCAAAGGTTGTGGAATTTGGCTTTACACTAGCCAATTGCATTTGCTTTAAAATTTCTAAAATAGGCTTACATAGATCTAGTGTATGTTGTTTCCTTCTTTAACCATGTTATCCCCTAGCATTTGATGGGCAATTTTGAATGGATAACCTTACAAGGGATAAAAGTGCATGTCCTGCATTGATGTAGCACTTGATTTGACCTATTTTATGTGTGAACTGACTCCCACCCAGTAGCCATCAGCCACTTGCTACTTCTGATCACCACAACCTTTCCAATAACTTATGCACAAATTCTTTCTTCAATGCTTTCAAATTGTGATTAATTTTCTATCACCACAACTTTGATAAAAGCTTATGCACAAAATTCAATAAAGAAGAATTTATGCACAAATTCTCTCTAGAATGATTTTAAATTTTAATATTTTTTTTAGCTTATATTGTGTGGATGAAATTTGATGTTCAGGTTGTAGTTTCCTATTGCGTCATGGTATAGGGTAGGTGTGACTCTATTAACTCCCTCATATCCATTCAGATTCATAGATGTATTGATGGATATGAGGGAGGATGCTGGAAAAGGTTGTGGAATTTGGATTTACACCAGCCAATTGCATTTGCTTTAAAATTTATAAAATAGGCTTACATAGATCTAGTGTATGTTGTTTCCTTCTTTAACCATGTTATTCCTTAGCATTTGATGGGCAAATTTGAATGGATAACCTTACAAGGGATAAAAGTACATGTCCTGCATTGTTGTAGCACTTGATTTGACCTGTTTTATGTGTGAACTGACTCCCACCCAACAGCCATCAGCCACTTGATTTGACCTATTTTTAGTTGTATTTAGGCATTTTTACTGTAAAATACAATCAAAATTTTAAAAAGACTGTATCATATGAAAGGAGAGATTTTGGATAAAATGTCAAAATTTATATGGGATTATGTTGATATATATATTTGGTTATTTATATAATCTATTTATACTAAGGTATGTCATAGCATTTTAAAAGAAAATATTGAATAGATAAATGTCATAGTATTTAAGCCATGTTCCCTAGCATTTGATGGGCAAATTTGAATGGATAACCTTACAAGGGATAAAAGTGCATGTCCTGCATTGCTGTAGCACTTGATTTGACCTATTTTATGTTTGAATTGACTCCCACCAGAATCCATCAGCCACTTGCTACTTTTGATCGTGCCACAACCTTTCCAATAACTTATGCACAAATTCTTTCTTGAATGGTTTCAAATTGTGATTAATTTTCCATCACCACAACCTTGATAAAAACTTATTCACAAAATTCAATAAAGAAGAATTTAAGCACAAATTCTCTCTGGAATGATTTCAAATTTTGATATTTTTTTTAGCTTATATTGTGTGGATGAAATTTTACAAACCTATTTTACTTGCATACAATCATATAAGGTGCAGGTTTATTTCAAACACTAAACTATACTTTGTGCCATACAAAATGTTCGACAGAAAATGCCAAGGTGAAGATCTATACATCATACCATACAAAATGTTTGACAAAAAATGCATGCCAAGGTGAAGATGGCATACCTGGTTCAAGGTGACGAGACTGTTGCAAAAGGTGGTGGGGACGCCCTTTGCGTGAAAAACTTTCAAACCCTAGGTCACTGTCACTGTCGGAAAACAGCCACCGTGAAATGTGGCAATTTCATTTTTTTTTAACAGTATGATTTCAAGTGAAACAATCTCACCCCCAAATTGACTCACCCAAAAATAGATTGCCACATATGCACCACTCAGTAGCTATGTGTATTCGAGTGAAACAATCTCGCCCCCAGATTGACTTGCACAAAAATGACTCGCTCTAAACTATTTTGTTGGCACAAAGTGTGACACAGCTTTGTGCTTTTACCCAATATGTGTCCACAAAGGACCAGATTGAAGACATCTTCACTAAGCCTCTACCTAAAGATGCCTTTGAATATCTTAGATAAAAGTTAGGGGTCATTACCCCTTCTGCCCTGAACTAAGATGCATAGGAATGCATCAATCTGGTGGAGCTCAAAGTGTCATTTCTTGATCTAGATTGATGTTTTGAAGGCTACCTCTCAGGGGGAGTAGCTAGATGTTTTAGATAAAGTAAGTGGATCAGAGAAGCAACATGCAAGTATGTGCCCTTTGCCATTGATGTCAAAGGGGGAGAGAAATCATGTGAAAAACTCAGGGGGAGAAAGAATGCAGATGTGTAAAGGAAAAGGGGTAGAATCTTGTCTTGGTAGTCTTTTTCAATTTTTCACATCATATGTTGCCATCAATGACAAAGGGGGAGATTGTTGCAAGTATGTGCCTAATCAGTGTTATCATTGGTGTCAACTATGCTCTTACTTTGTTAAGGATATTGAGAAAATTAGCCCCTCTGGTGATAACAAATATGTTGTAGTAGAAACGGTCCATTACATGAAGAAGAATAGTCCAAAAGAATGCTCCACATTTCCTGTAAAATAAATATCTTTGCCTACGGATTGGAATTTATTTAGAAGCATGTCTAAAGATGTTATATTCTGAGTCTAAGCCTCCAGTATGAAGAATTGAGTGAGTTATGTTCACCAGAGTGAAAATAGATTTTTCTATATGTTTTGTGGTGACAGGGATAAAGTGTTTTGCTCCACATTCCTCTGCATTGAAGTATTTTGGTTTGTGGTTTTGGAAGTCTGTGATGATGTTAAATGCCTTCAAGTGTAATGGTTCATGATTTGGTGGTCCGTAAGCTATATTTTACTCATGACAATGGCTGGCAGTGTTGTTCTTGTGCTCCAGTTTGAAGAATCTTCTTGACAAAGTTGTTAGAGATTGTGGGGTAGTTCCTGGTGATTACAATGTGCTTGTGGATGTCTCCTAATCATGTTCATACCTTTGGATTGGTTTGTAAGATGTAATTCAGATCATGTATGAAGCGTGTTCTTGACAATACTTGTGTTAGCATCAGTCTTGGTCGACCTGGTTGAATTCATCATCTGCAGAGATGTATTGAAGATTGTGATAGCGTATTGTAGCATGGAAGATTGTGTTTGAGTCCCTACTAAGGCATGACGTGATTCACATTCAATTATTTTTGTAAATTTGTTTAGGTCTAGACCTATTATGATGTAACATATGTTTGCCAACCTTGGAGTTTATTCCAACGGTTGATGATTCTAATGCCGACCTTGATGATCATTCCAAGGTTGATGAAGTGCATAAATACTTGTAATTGAGTCCAAAGATAAAGTAAAGTAAGGTAGCAGAACAGAGTAGAGGTGTTTGTGCTTCAATGGAACTGAACCTTGGCATGAAGTAGATGTTATCTCAGTTCAACCTTTTGGCAATGAGCCTCCTTTTGGAAGTGAGCCTCCCTTTGGCAGTGAGCCTTCCTTTGTAGTGAGCAATTTGGGTAGTGATCCCTGTAGGCAGTGAGCCTTTGTTTTTCAGTATTGCTATAACAAATATATTTTTGTGGGCTAACACCACCGTGGTTTTTCCCTTTTAGGGTTTTCCATGTAAAAATTTGGTGTCTACTATGTTGAATGTGTGATTATGATTAAGTTAATGGTTTCATGCTTTCATGGTTAAATCTGATTATGAATAAATAAGTTGTTGATGATTTGATATGCATGTGAAGATAAGTTTTTGTGACAAATGATTCAACCCCCCCTCTTAGTTGTCCATTGTATTTCAACAAGGCCTTCACACCAGCCTAGTGGCTCAAGAGGGGGATATGCTACAAAAAGGGAATCACATGACCCTTCCCTTGCCAAAAGAGAAAAAATTATTGATTTAGAAGCTAAGGAAGAGACAAAGGTAGTAGACCTAGAAGGAGAAGTAGGAGAATAGGTACAGGAAGCTGCTCATCAGGTGAATTCACCTGACAAGATAAGGCCCTACTCTTCCCCTAAAAATAGGTCAATGAGGACCATGACAAGCCAAACTATGGATACAGAAGATATCAGGGTGATGGCTTGTAATAAGTTCATAGAAGATGATGAATTCATCAATAATCTTGAATTCAGGAGCTTCAAAAGAAAATTGAAGAAGCCAAGATTGGAGCTGGCCCTATAGAATATGAGGCCATCACCCAAAGGGTGTTGATAGAGGTGCATTAAGCCATTAGTGGCATGACTCTAGAGGAGGGGAGGGCATTGGTGGAAAAGAGTAATGTATTACTCCTTCTACATTGGACTTTGTTAGATGCAATTGCATTTGACACCATTAGTAGAGAAGATTCAAATGTGACAGATGAGCAGGTTGAGAAGGCTCTCTCTGGTGCAGCCTTTAATCCTAGGTTTGAGGCTTTGGTAATATGGGATTTGGACCCAAGCAACAATAAGCTTAGGATTGCATTAGGGGAGCTAATAGGAGATGTGATAATCAAGAGGGTATCTAACACCCCTTCTCCTCAAGTTGTAAGTTTGAATGTGCAAACTGCACAATTAGCTGAGGTAGTGACCAATAAACTATAGAGAGATCATGATGAGTTTCTATTGCAATATGCACAAGCTATTGAAGAGCTCAATAAATGTAAAGAGTAGCTGATGCTAGGGGCTAGCACTTCAAATCCTCCACCTGTGATACCAAATATAGAATCATTTCTAGCTAACATAGAGCCCCTGCTGGCAGAGATCAAAGAATTGAAGGAGGTGAACAGATTGAAAGAAGAAAAGAAAAATTCTATCAAGGAGATGGTCACTAGTCTAATTAATCATAAAGTAACCAAGGTTTTGATAAAGGTGGATGAGACATGGAGGTCTTATTCAAATTTGAGGGTAGCATTGGATAAGCATGAACAAGATAAGGAAAGCCTCAAAACAATGAAGGGAGGGGGGATACCAAGGACTGTTGAATTGAGAGACCTACATGGGTGTGCAAGTTATGATGCAGAGGTGCCACTTGAGATGAAATTGACCTTGGATATGCTGCAAATTCTTGAGGAGGTCATAGCTTTCCAATTAAACCTAGACAAGGTATTATGTGAGAAGAGGCAATTTCTTGAAAAGATAGATAAGAAAATAATGTGAAGCATTTTGGAGAGTGATGGGCAAGTGAAAAATCCTGACAAATGGAGAGCTGACTTTAGTGACAATGCTGGCCAGCTAATATCTACATGTTGCATCAATGGAGACCCCAGATTGAAGATTTTGAGTTCAACTTTATATAAGCTACATGTGTTAGAAATAAATTTTGAATTATTCTGTAAGGTCTTGATGGATGCACGATACACAGGACATAATGATAAGATTTCAAAATTGATCTCATTCCAATGGCCATTAGAGAAATCATATGCTGAGTGGGTAGAGAAGTATGGGTGAATGTGCTTGAAGTGAATGAGTAGTTACCTTCTTTGGATTTATGTGGTCAAGCTCCTCCAATCATTTGTACTCCTCATTATATATTATTCTCTATTTTTTCTCTAGGCTCAATGTAATAAATACTCCAATGCCCTTGACGCGGTAACTTGTAATGTGAACTCACCTAACCAACAAAAATTTAATGAATGTTGGTGCCAGGTTTTGTGTCTATAAAGAACTGGTTGCCCCACTTTGTAATTATTGTTGGAGGATTGGGATTCTGAGGAGTGAAAGTAATACAAAATTTTGACTGGTTGCTCTCTATGGTCTTATGAGTTCTATTTTAATGTGTATATGTTTTCCATAAGCTATTTATCAGTTTCAGATCAAATTATATGAGTAATGTTGAATGCATGTGTTTCTATCAACTGTCTCCATTTGTTATCTGCAACTTTCTTTGGAACAAAGTAACTAAGGGTTTTCTGAGTTCTGGGGTGTATATCTGTTGCACTGCATGTTTGATTTCTTGCTTCTATTTAAAGAATAGATTAAAATGATCTAAGTCAAATGTGGGGAAATATGTGTGATCGCAAGGATATTTATAAGTATGGTTAATAGGAATACTTAATCTTGGGAGTTTTCTATAAGGCAGGAACTACAAAACCCTCTGAAATCTGTATATTTTCTTGGTTTATGGGAAGTTATTTACATGTTTTAAGTTGGACTCCATACCCTTGGATAGGCACTGATCAAAGGCTTGCATTAAGTTTATGAATCAAACCCTAATCTGGTAGCCAAACATAAAATCAAATCAACTCAAAGCCTTAAATTTTAGGATTATAGGAGTAGGATTTAGGTTTCAAATCCTCTAGTCCACACCTGAAATAAAGTCCAGGCTAGCCCCTTTGTTTTTATCTTAGAGTCTTGGCCTGCATAATAGAGGATTTATTTACTAAAATATCAATACCTAGTTACAGTTAGGGTTTATCATATGGGTATATAGTGAGGGAATCCCCCTAGGTCTTACAGAGCCTGAAGTATAGAAGAGACATAGAGTTTGTCTCATGTTCATTGGCCACTGACCTGAGGTCCCTATGGATAAAAATGGCTACTTTTTAGGGGAACTCGGACAATCAACTAGGAACACCAACAAGAACAAATTATGCTTTTTAGAAGCTAAGGATGGAAACCTGTATTAATTCCTTAGGGTGTAGTATTTGGGACTCTGTCAAGTCTAGTTACAAAGTTCCTACTGTTATTCCTATAGACATAGATGAAATCAAATTGTATGATAAAAATGCCAAGGAAAAGTTTGCTATCATGAGTTTGTTAGTTGATTCATAACTTTCAAAGGTAATGAGTTCTAGTTCTTCTAAAGAAGTTTGGGTTAAACTTGAAATCATTTATGAAGGAGATAAGAAGTAAAGCAAGCAAAGATGTAAATCTTCAAGAGAAATTTTGAGACCCTAAAAATGTTAGAGGATGAAGATATTGTTGGATATATGCTTCAAGTAAATGAAGTGGTCAATGGCATCACAAGTCTTGGTGGAGAAGTGAAAGAAGATGAGATTGTGAAGAAGGTTCTGAGATCTCTTCCCAAATCCTACAATCATAAGGTATCTGCTATTGAGGAGAATGTGGACTTGGATACATGCACTGTAAACAAATTGTTTGGTTCCCTTATTTCCTTTGAAATGAGAGAGTTCAGTAGTGATGCTCCAAAGAAATAATCTTCTTTCAAATTCAATATGAAGACAAAGGAATAAGTTACTAATGAAGATGAGAGCTCTGATAAAGTTGAAGCAAATTTTGTGAGAAGACTAAAGAAAGACACTGGAAAATACAAATGTAAGTTACCTTTCAAATGTTTCAATTGTGGAAAGGTTGGTCATTTTGCTTCTAAATGTCCTTTTAAACACTAGTAGAATTTTGGCAAATAAATGACTATGTGACTAAATCTTTTAGTCATGACAACTAAAAATGACTAAATTCTACTATTTTTTTTGCAACACAACTATAAATGAATAATTAATGACTAATTTGATCATCAAGTAAAAAACACAACTAAATAATTAGTCAAATGGAGTGATATTTTATGGTAAAACATTATAAAAAGGCATTTTTATCCTTAATGGCCTTTTTCATCAAATCCATGTGAAGTTGAGCAAGTGATAAAGTCATTTTTTTTATTTTTTCAAGAAAGGAGGGAAACTTGCATGGGTTTCTTTTGGTAAAAGGACTAAAACAACATGGGCTCATGAGGAAATTTTTAGTTTTGAGAGGAAAACCCTTACTTTCTTCTTTTACCATTTCAAGATGGACCCCTTCTCTATTGTTTGCTACTTTGAAGAGGAAGGTTGTAGTGTTTTTGGGTAGTTATCTGAGTTTCATTCAGCTAAGATCATGGGGCAACTTCATGGAAACATTTTTGAGCATTTTCAATCTTCATTTGCATGGTTGGTTGTTTCCTTTGCCTCTTTTTTATGTTTTTCCATCTTCCTGGGGTTCCCTTGTTTCATTTCTGAGTTGAAGAAGGAAAATAAGGGAGTGTTCTTTCTTCATGTTCTTGCATATCAATGTCTTCTTCATCCATTTGAAAGCTCTTTCCCTTATTCCCATGGGTTAGGGTTTTCTTTTGTGTTTGATATGCATTTTTAGTTTGAAATGTTGCTTTGTAAAGCTCTGTTTTATGTATTATGGAGGCAACATTATGCAATAGAAGTTTTCATATTTAAAACCCTTGCAATCTAGCCTTTGGACAATGTTTCAAATCATTATGCTTTGGGATTTAGGGTTTCAAGAGTGCAACAAAGAGACAATGGTTTCATTTCAGGGATATGGGCTTGTTGCATTACCATTAAAGCCATTGTGTTAGGTTCATTAAGGAGGCAATAGTCATAAAAAATGGAGATCAATCTAACTGTGCATCAAAATGAGGATCTAGTCTCTTTAACAAGGAATGGGAATCAAGTCACTGTGAGGGTTAGTGATTTTTTAGTGGTTGTACACATTAATGAGGTTATTTTGTCTGAGAATATAGATGTGAATGTCATTGTGAACTTTGATGATATCCAAGTGACAATAACCATTCAGATTTTAGATGATCTTCACTTCACCATGTTCTTTGATACCATCAAAGTCTTCTTTCCTTCAAACCCTATCATCAAACTCACACTTTACTATTTTATGCAAAACAATGTTGGCTATCCATTAAAGAATTAGACCTTGACATAATCTACTACCTTGACTATGAATAACTTTGTATTGTCCTCAATGTGCAACAATATGTTTCTTGACTTTATGACACTTCTCCTCAAGCTTTTAGCAATACAACCCCAAAAAGCTCACTGCCTCTTAAAAGCACAGTGCAAATGATCCTAAGACTACCCCAAACTGTATGTTACAAAAGATAAAAGCTTTAAATAAGATATAATGTTGTCCTTGAGCTATGATAGTCAAGAATTACCAGGCTTGTTGCCTCTCTTTGATAGAGAAAACAAGGTTGAGACAACAACTCTTACCCCATGGCAACTGAAAATACAGTGACAAACTCTTTCCCAAGGTATTCACACCTATATCCATTAGAGTAACTGTTTCATCATTCTGCACTCCTCAATGATCCCTGTGATGACTTCATACCAATGAGATCACAATGTGTTATATATTTCATATTACCAAAAGACTGCGACTATGTTTTCTAACAAAAATCATGTTTCTGTACTTCATTATTTGGTTTCAATTCACCATGCTTCAACAGGGAACTAAAACTGCTTTTAACTTGTATTACCATTGTCATATCTTTGTCATTGTAACCCTACTAATCTCACAACATTGTGACAACATATTAACACTACCTTCTAAAACATGAACTTGTACCTATCAAATATAGCATTATGATCGTGTTTTTCTATTCACTGCTTCTTCATGAATTTAATGTATGCATAAGCTTCCTAAAGTAGGGATACTAGATGCAAATGTTACAAATATTTGAACAAGGTTTGAAGGTGTCCTCCTTAATACTTTTTTAGGCCTGTTATCCATCACAAACCTCATATGCATGATCTGCTCCTTCTTGACAACAAAAGCTCTACCCTCAAAACTTGGAAACTTAAATATATGATTACCACTATAATATGTCACTGTAACCTACTTGCATAGTGATTCTCTTGAGCACTTGTTTTGTCATTAGTTGCTTTGTAATCTTTGATGCAATATGTATTAGGTTTCTTTCAGGTTGTTGTAACTACCCTTCACTCTATACTGTAGGCCTTATTTAATTTGGAGAACACCAATCAGGAGCTGAAGAGTGAACTCAAAGATTTGTATATCAACTCTACCAAGTAAGCTATTTTTCTATCAGTAGTTCGATTCCCATATGTTATTTGTGACTTGTGATGACTCAAATCTTTACTGCTCTCCAAAACTCACACACGTGGATGGTTATTAGCATGTATTATAGTTTTACTTAGATGATTTCACTCCTAGAATAATATTTAAGCAGAGTTTAAGAAGTCTTAGATTCTAATTGTTAGTTTTAAAATCTTTTGGTCTTGTATAGGCAAGTTGATATATCTTGCAACTGTAAGGCAATTGTCATTCATGTTCCATAGTGCTTGAGTAAGGCTTTCCGAAAGATTCATGTGAGGCTTGTGCGAGAGATGAAAAAGAAGTTTAGTGGAAAGGTTAACATCAAATGATGCATGTTTATATTCTTCCATTAAAGGTGACTTTGACATTGGTGAAACTTTTTAAACTTTGCCATTTGCATTGTTCACTGTCATAGATTGTAGTAATTATCTTTCCTTGGTTTGAATCATTGCTCCTCTGCTCTATATGAGCACTGTCACAAGTATCACTGTCTATTTTTAATTTTTGGTGCATTCTTTTTATCAATCACATGATTTTGGTGTCTAAATCTTCTCTTGGATCCTAGCCCATAATTGTTGCATACAAGAAAAAGTAACAAAAACAAGATCCTTTGACAAGGATGTCATATGGAACATTGACTATGACAGTTCCATGCATTTCCAAAAGATTATCATCATTCATTGATGGGAAATGTCATGTGGTGCAGTCATGGTACGAGGGTTCATAGAATGAACAATCTAGACCGTGCAACTAGAGTAAACACAACAGAAACAACTCAAAGATATGGAACAAATGCATATTCATTCATCTAGTATATCATAGAATTCAAATACAAACTGGTCAGCAACATGCAGGCTTACAATTAGGGCTCACAGGCCTGATTACAGAATATTAGAATATGCACAAGATTTAGCTTTGAATCTCCTTCGCAAAGAATCCAAACTATCTATCCTCTAAATCATAAGATTTGCTTTTCTAAGGATCTATTACATCAATATATATCATATCTAGAACATAAGATTCCTCTGCATAGGCCAAGGAAGATTACAAACTCCAATGAAGAGTTGTGACATGTGTATATGGATAGGTCAGACCTAAATGAATAGAACTCCTCTGCAAATGAATGAATGATGTGCAGATCTTGGGGAAGGTCAGTCACAAACCAAGCAATATTGAATGATGTGTCATTAGGCTCTACAAGTGGAGAAATGCCCTACAAGTCTTCTCCTTCAGCTGATTGTCTGAGATTGTTAGGATGCTCTGTTCTTGAGAAAACAATTGATCTTCTAATAGCGATAACTTTTCGGTACTTAATTCAAATGTTCTGAATTCTAGATATGATGTACATGAATGAATCTATATGCTTAGTCCAGCTTTGCAAGATCTAAAATGCAACTACGGTAGAATGCAGAGCAAAATATAGAAATTTCTACTGATTGAACTACCTGAACTGAACTAGAAAATGAAAAGAAACAAATTGAAATGCAAATATTTTTGGTTGATGTAAGATTGCTCTTGAACCAGGGATGCTCCTACATCATACATCCGGGGTTATTGAAAAAAGTGAGTCTATCACTTTGTTCAGGCTAGAGGAAAACCAAGACAGTCCACCTCAGCCTGAGAAATCCATGATGAATCTTCTTTTGGTCTATCTTTCCACTTCACAAGGTATTCTTTGTATTGTCTTCCTCTGGTGTTGCATCTAACTCTACTATCCAAAATGTCTTCAATCTGTTCTAGTGCTTGTTGTGGTAACTACTTCTTGAAGTCTTATGCCATGTTGTCATGGAACTCTACTTCATGGTACTGATATAGGTCTACAATGTTGAAAATAGGTGATATACCCAATGTCTCTAGTAATTCCACTTCATATGCATTTCTTGAATCAAACTTCCTGAGTATCCTACAAGGTCCAAACTTTTTCATCTTCAACTTGTTATATGTCCCAACTGGAAATCTTTTTCTTCTCAAGTATACCATCACTTCATCTCCAACTGCAAATTCCTTATGTCTCTTCTTCTCATCTGCTTGCTCCTTATACTTGTTGTTCATATTCTCCAAATGCTTCTTCACCTGGTTATGCACTCTCTCCATATGTTCTATAAATTCTTCTGCTTCTGCACTTCTCTTATCTGCCATACTGATATCTCTCAATTCTACTATTCCTCTAGGGTTTACTCTAGTAACAATCTCAAAAGGTGTTCTTCCACTACTCCTATTAACTAAATTATTGTATACAAACTCTACTTGTGAAAGAATCAAATCCCAACTTCTTGCTTTCTCTCCGACCAAACATCTCAACAAGTTTTCCAAACTCCTATTCGCTACCTTTGTCTATCCATTAGTCTATGGATGAAATGCTCAACTAAAATTCAAATATGTCTTCATCTTCTTCCAAAGTGTCTTCCAAAAGTAACCAAGAAATCTGGTGTCTCTGTCTGAAATTATACTCTTAGGTAATCCATGCAACCTCACAATCTCCTTGAAAAATAGGTCAGCTACATGCACTACAACAGTTGTCTTCTTATAAGGTATGAAATGTGTCATCTTTGAAAATTTGTCCACCACTACAAATATTGAATCATGTCCTCTTTGTGTCTTCGGCAATCCCATTACAAAATCCATACTTATGTCTTCCCAAGGTCTCTTTGGTATGGTCAAAGGCTTATACAATCTTGTATTCTGACTACTCCCTTTTGCAACTTGACAAACTCTACAACTCTACATGAATTTCCTAACATCCTTATGTATCTGAGGTCAAAAGTAGTTTTCACTCACCAAAGCCACTACCTTGCCAATGCCAAAATATCTTGCCAATCCACCACTATGTTTCTTCTTGATCAAATTATCTCTCGTTGAAATTCTAGGTATACATAACTAATTTCCTTTGAACAACATATCTTCTTGAATGAAATAATCTAACCACTTACTCCTATCTATCACAACAAGTTCCTTACATGCTTGCCAAGGTTCTACAAAATCAAGATGTTCTTCATACATGTTCTTCAATTCATCAAATCCCAACACTGCAACTCTCATCTCTGTCAACAAGTTTCTCCTCCTACTCAATGCATCTTCAACTTTGTTTGATTTTCCACTCCTATGCTTTAATACAAAAGTATAACTCTGCATGAACTCTACCCATCTCATGTGTCTCCAATTCAACTTACCTTGACTATTCAAATATTGCAAAGCTTAATGATCTGTATACAACACAAACTCCTAACACAACAAGTAATGTCTCCACTTCTTCAAGGCTTGAATTATGGTATAGAACTCCTAATCATAAACTAAATATCTTCTCCTTGCATCATTCAACTTCTCACTGAAATACACTACAGGTCTACCTTCTTGACTCAATACTGCTCCAATTGCATTTCCACTTGCATCACAATCTACTTGAAATACCTTATTGAAATTTGGTAATGCCAAAATAGGTTTCTCTGTCACCTTCTACTTCAACAACTCAAAATTTTTATCTACTCCTGATGTCCACCTGAAATCTTTTCTATCTCCTCTCATTGTCTCTATCATAGGGTTACAAACTGAACTGAAATTTTTTATGAACTTTCGGTAGAAACTAGATAATCTGTGAAATGATCTTACTTCTCCAATGCTCTCTGGTGTAGGTCATTCAACAATTGCCTTCACTTTCTTAGGGTCCATCTTCAATCCTTCCACAAAAATCACAAATCCCAAATATACCAATTCTTCCTTCATGAAACTACATTTCTTGATGTTGATCAACAACTTCTCTTCTCTCAATCTCTGCAATACTAGTCTCAGGTGTTGCAAATGTTCTTCTTTTGTCTTATTGAAAATTAGAATGTCATCCAAGTATATAATAAAAAACTTACCCAAGAATTTCTTCAAAACTTCATTCATCAATCTCATGAAAGTACTTAGTGCATTTGTCAATCCAAAAGGCATCACTAACCACTCATACAATCCATCATTTGTTTTAAAAGAAGTCTTCCATTCATCTCCTTCTCTAATTCTGATCTGATGGTATCCACTTTTCAAATCTATCTTTGTGAAATATTTTGCTCCACTCAAACAATCCATGATATCATCCATCCTAGGTAAAGGAAATCTATACTTAACTATGATCTTGTTGATTGCTCTAGAGTCTGTACACATTCTCCATTCTCCATCTTGCTTTGGTACTAATACTGTAGGTACTGCACAAGGGCTCAAACTTTCTCTGATTGTACCTTTTCTCAACAACTCCTATATTTGTCTATTTCGATTCTTCATTCTCTACCGGTGTCATTCTGTGTGCTACTTTGTTAGGCAAACTAGCTCCTCGTATAAGATCTATGTGATGACTGATACTCCTGATTGGTGGTAATCCTTCAGGTACATTGTCTAATATGATGTCTTCATACTCTATCAGCAACTCAGTTATCTCCTCCAGTTGTGATTCTTCAGTCTCCTTCAATGTTTCAGGCTTCTAAAAGATTAAAGCATAACACAAATTCTCATGTCTCAAACCATCCAAAAATTTTCTTCCATCAACCAAACAGATTCTAGCATTTCCACATACTTCACTTGTAGGATCATCTTCCAAAGGAATCAAGGTAATTCTCTTTACATTTGATTTTATAATGTGTGTATTCTTTCTCCCATCATGTATATATTTCCTATCATACTACCAAGGTCTACCCAACAAGCTATGACAAACATCCATAGGCATAATATCACACAAGACTTCATCATCATAAGATCCAACATGAAATTTCACCAAACATTGTTCACTCACTAGTACCTTATGATCATCCTAAATCCATGCTATCTGATAGGGCTTAGGGTGTTTCAATTTTTCCAACTTTAGATTAGTCACTATCTCCTCTGAAACTAGGTTATCTGAACTACCACTATCAATTACAACTTTACAACATTTACCTCCTGATTTGCATCTAGTTATGAACAAACTTTTCCTCTGTGGCAGTTCCTCATTTGTATCTGCTTGAAATGGTGCTCTCCTCATCACAAGTGATTCTCTTTTCTCAGGTTTTCCAACTGAATTAGGTGATCCAACAGGTTCTTCTTCCACATAGGCTACTCTTCCACTATTCTCTATCTTCTTGTTTGTACTCTCCTGATTACATTCAAATTTTCTATGTCCTTCACCCCCACACTTGAAACAGGTTCCTTTGAATGTTCTCCTATCAGGTCCTCTTCCTTCTCTTATGTATCCTTCACTCCGGTATGGACTAGGGTTTCCTCTATGGTAGAAATTTTTGTCATCTCTCTGGTATGCATTGTTATCTCTGTCTTCATTCTTAAATGTATTCTCTTGTCTATTTTGCTCTGCAAATGATCTCTCTCCTCTGGAAAATGTTTTGCCTTTTTGAAATTTACCTCCTCTACCTCTCTGTCTCTGATCATGTCTCTTATTCAACTTCTCTTCAACTTTCAGGGAAAATTGATATGCTTCTTCCAAGGTCGTCATTCTTACCAAACTCAGTTCTTCTTGAATGTTAAATCTCACTCCATTAATGTATCTAGCCACTTTCTCTTTGCTTACTTCACTATGTCCTATCCTTATGATCATGTTATGAAATTCTTCAGTGTATTCCTTCACAGATTTCTCCTTTTGTCTCAGGTTCTGCAATCTCTTCAGTAGTTCCAACTCATAGTCAGCAGGTACAAACTGGTTCTTCAATTTTGTCACTATCCTATCCCATTTTGTAATATTTTCTTTTCCTATTCTATTCCTATCCAGCTAAACTTCTTTCCACCATATAGCAGCATGTCCTTTCAACTTTGTCTTTGCAAATTTCACCTTCTCTGGATCTTCAACTTCTTCATATTTAAAGTATTCTTCCATGTTGTTTATCTAGTCAATCAACTCTTCAGGGTTCAAATTGCCATTGTAGTTCAGTACATCAACTCTAGGTCTCTTCTCAATCCTTGAAATAGCTTGCAACATCTTGACTTGATCCAATTCTTCTTCTTCTTCACCTCCTAGGGTTTCACCAATTTGTTCAACAGATTGAAATTCCTCTTCATCATCACTTTCAACATTAGGTATAGGTGTCAATCCTCTTTGCCTATCTTCTTCGACAGCATCCAATCAAATTCTCATTGTTTTCATCATCTTCATCATCTCATCCATCCTACCAGCCATTGTTCTAACAACAGGGATTCTCCTTGGCGGCATTCTTCCTAGGATCAAGTGCAAACTACCTCAAATTTGATGATCAGGCTACAAGGTGACAACTACCTCACAATCGGTGATCAATTCTGACATACGTCACCTACCTCAGATCCAGCAATCTGTCCATAGAAAGATCTTATGAAATTCCTTCACCAATTTTGCTCAATTCACTTCCAAAGATTCAAACTTACGCTCTGATACCACTTGGTGCAATCATGGTAGGAGGGTTCATAGAATGAATAGTCTAGACCGTACAACTAGAGTAAACACAACAGAAACAAATCAAAGATATGGAATAAATGTAGATTTAGTCATTCAGTATATCATAGAATTCAAATACAAACTAGCTGGCAACATGCAGGCTTACAATTAGGGCTCACAGGCCTAATTACAGAATATCAAAATATGTACAAGATTTAGATTTGAAGCTTCTTTGCAAATAATCCAAACTATCTATCCTCTAAATCATAAGAATTGCTTTCCTAAGGATCTATTACATTAATATATATCATATATGGAAGATAAGATTCCTCTGTGCTAGCCAAGAAAGATGACAAACTCCAATGAAGAGCTGTGATGTGTGTATACAAATAGGTCAGACCTGAATGAATAGAACTCCTCCGCAAATAAATGGAATGATGTGCGGATCTCAGGGAAGGTTGGCCATGAACCAAGAAATATTGAATGATGTGTCATTAGGCTCCACAAGTTGAGAAATGCTCTGCAAGTCTTCTCCTTCAGCTGATTGTCTGAGACTATTAGGATGCTTTGTTCTTGAGAAAATAGTCGATCTTCTAATAGTGATAACTTTCTGGTACTTATTCCAAATGTTCTAAATTCTAGATATAATGTACATGAATGAATCCATATGCTAAGTCTAACTCTACAAGATCTAAAATGCAACTGCGGTAGAATGCGGACCAAAATATAGAAACTGCTACTGACTGAACTGAACTGGAAAATGAAAAGGAACAAACTGAAATGCAAATTGATGGAAGATTGCTCTTGCACCAAGGATGCTTCTACACCATCATGGATTTGTGGCTCTTATGTTATCTTACTCTATTAAAACATCTACATAGTCCTTCAATCATAGCCTATTCACCCTCTTCTTTTCAAGACCACTATCCTCTTTGCATTCTATGACTACCATTTGTTGATTGACTACCCCTTCATTACATTCATGGTGACCCTTGTTCAATTACGCATCTCTATGACTGATTTCCTCAACCTTTTTCTAACCTTCAATAGTCCAAAACTACCCTTTGATATATTCATTTAACTATGATCTTCTTTTATGACTGACTTTCAATAATAATTGTCATCACGCAAAATCTATTGTTTGTGACTACCATTTAAATGATAGTACCTTCAATACGTTGACCTATCTATGCATTGTCATTAGGTTACAATCATTTTCGTGTGTATTAGAAAAAAATATAAGGTTCATGGATCTATCATTTATGTTTCTTCATGAGACTCTACCCTTCATGACTATGTATGCAATTTGTATGATTGTTCTCTAACTTCTTAATTTTTTCCCCTATTGTGATTTCCTTCATCATACTAAGGATTGTCCTACTTATATTTAAGACTGCACTCAACTTGACATTTTCATTGTCCTTTGTCATTTCCAACCTTACCATCACCAATCTGCCCTTTGGTCTTCTGTGATTGAGTTCTCTATTGTTGCCAAACTATCCCTTTTGTTCATTGCAGAAGGCTTCCCTTATGATGATTGTCTTTTCTAAATTGTCATGGAAAGCCTCTTTAGTCTATCCCTTTTATTGAATCATCATGGTCTTAGAACAAGTCTTCAAATCTGCAGACCTATAGGTTATAATATAGTACTTTCTGTATACTTTGCTGTAAAGGATGACATTGAGAGTGCAAAAGGAATCTTTGATAAGAGTGTAGCACTTTATTCTAACATTTACAAGGTATACCATAGGGAACAATAAGTAAATAGATGATTTTGGAAAGCTAGGGAAGAACTTTGGAAGGAGAAAAGTTGAAACAAGATGGCTTGTGAATTATTTCATGATTAACGTTTTAGTTGCTCCATTGTTTAGCTTCTGACATCTTTAGGGCAATGGTTTCTTACCTGGCTAGCATCTGCATGGTAACAAATTGTTTCTAGTTAGTTTGTACATATAATCTCTAATGTTTGTCTGTATACCTATGATAAGTTTTTAAAGGTGTGTACTTTGTGTCTTCACGAATCACAATGGATCATTATTGACATTATCAAAGAAATAGACTATGTATGACTGCAGCATGAGTGACCGAAGCATTCTTTTGGTTAGTAGTGGATTGTTGAAATGAACTAATTTGACAAGTTTCCCTTGGCAAGTAATTAAAGAAAATTGGGAATTAGTAGAGGTCTACCAGAACCTAAGTTTACAGCTATAGATGCAATGATTGATAAGTTCACTGGCACAATATTTTTGTTCCAGTTAGTTGTAGTTGTGATTCTTGGTGTTGCTGGGAATGCTTGGAAGGCTTTTGAAGCATGGAAGGTATGTCACTCTACTTCAATTATTAGGATTTAGTTGTTTATGAAGCTTGTTATGGTTTTGTAGATAATCCTTTGCAATTAAGTAAGTATCAAGAGATTGGTTTTTTAGATGCCCTTGGCCATAAACCTAATGCTCTATTATAAATCTTCTTCCCATTATTAACTGGTAATTGCAATCTTCTTTACCCCTATTATTGACCATATATTTTCTCTTGGGTTTGATGAAACCATCGATGTCCTTGTGAGTTTCCTTATTATCCTTTTAAACTATAGGATTCTTTGGAGCAACAGGACACCATTTAATCAAGTATCCATATTTGTAGCATTCTTGACACCAAAAAGGAACGCTTTCATAGTCTAGTGGATGGTTATAGCAAATCTCTCCCATTTATAGCACATTCTCCCCCTGTGACATCAAGGACAAAGGGCAACCACTACTTGCTCATCAGTGACCACAAGCCTGCACATTCTTTCTTAGAGCATG
Organism: Cunninghamia lanceolata; assembly: GCA_027924645.1. Lineage (NCBI taxonomy): Eukaryota > Viridiplantae > Streptophyta > Pinopsida > Cupressales > Cupressaceae > Cunninghamia > Cunninghamia lanceolata. The sequence continues at coordinate 34,331,239 of BSBN01001583.1, read as the reverse complement.
ACTTCTTGCAGCAAACAAACTCCCTCTATCATCACTACATGTTCCCCCTGAGGGGTAGCCACCATCAATCCAAGAAAAAGATATAACATGAACTCCCCTTGGACAGATGCACCACTATGCATCTAGTAAGGAGGGGCAATTACCCCTAACCTCTATCGAAGATCCTCAAAGGTGTCCTTTGCATGAGCCTTTGTGAAAATATCTGCAATCTAATCCTTTGTTGGAACATATTCCAACCTTTCTTCCTTTTCTACCATCTTTTCTCTCAAAAAGTGATACCTGATTGATGTATACTTGGTTCTAGAATGCATCACTGGATTCTTGGAAATATTGATAGCACTTGTATTGTCACACAAAATAGGATCAGGCTCATCCTACAATACCTTGATATCCTTTAGGGTTTGTTTCATCCACAACACTTGTGTACAACAGGATGCTACTGCAATGTACTCTACCTCTGCAGTAGATAAGGACACTAAATCTTTCTTCTTGCTCTATCATGAGACCAATCTACTTCCTAAAGAGAAAGCACCACCACTTGTACTTCTTCTATCATCAACACATCCAACCCAATCAACATCAGTGTAGGCATTTAGATCAAAGTCATTACCTTTTGGATACCATAAGCCATATTCTAGAGTTCCTTTCAAGTATCTGAATATCCTTTTCACTACCTTCTCATGTGTTAGCTTGGGATTGGCTTAATATTTGGTGACCACACATACTGCATCCATAATACTAGGTCTAGAAGTAGTTAGGTACAACAATCCTCCAATCATAGATCTATAGACATTCTGCTCCACCTTCAAAGACTCATCATCCTTGCTCAAGTGACGTCCAATGACCATGGGGGTACTCACTAGCTTTGAATCCTCCATACCAAACTTCTTCAGCAACTCTTTGACATACTTACCTTGAAAAATAAAGTTACCACCTTCTAGTTGAGAAATTTGAAGTCCATGGATGAAAGACATCTCACCAATCATAGACATCTCAAATTCTTTTTGCATCTCTTCTGCAAACCTCTTACACATATCATCATCTCCACCAAAGATAATGTCATCAACATATACTACAACTATCAAAATAATGTCTCCTTCTTCCTTGATATAAAGATTGCTATCTATAGTACCTTTCTTGAAGCCCTATTGAAGTAAGTACTTGTCTAACCTAGCATACCAAGTCCTAGGTGCTTTCTTGAGACCATACAGAGCCTTTTTGAGTCTACATACCATGTTTAGATCTTCTAATAGCTAGAAATCATCTGGTTGCTCAATATAAACCTCTTCCTCTAGATCACCATTCAGAAATGTTGACTTAACATTCATCTGATATAGCTTGAAGTTCTTGTAAGCTACGAGAGCAAGGAACATTCTAATTGCCTCCATCCTGGCTATCAGAGCAAAAGTTTCCTCAAATTCAATACCTTCAACTTGTGTGTATCCCTTGCATACCAATCTTGCTTTATTCCTTACAACTTCACCTTATTCATTTAGCTTGTTTCAGAACACCCACTTTGTTCCTATAACATTCTTATTGGCTAGTCTGGGAACCAATTCCCATGTCTGATTCTTCTCAATCTGATCCAATTATTCTTCCATTGGGTTTTGTTGGATAAGGTCTGGACAACTGAGAGGGGGGGTGAATCAGTTGTCACTCAATTTAATCTTTTTCTACTAGTATTCTTCTTTCACAACTTAAACTTAAATCAATGATATAAACATTTCAGCATTAGACAATAGCATATAAGAAGAAACATGAATGACACATTCGACACCAAGATTTTTGACGTGGAAACCCAGTTAAGGGAAAAACCACGGTGGGGGTTAACCCACAAAAATTAATACCCTGTTAAAAGTATTTTACAAATGGGAATGCACATGCATTCAGGCCCACTGCCTATGAAAATATTACAATAAAATAACAGAGATCTGAACTGATTAATAGCATCTACTTATGCAAGAGTTTCAGTTCCAATTAAGTACAAAAACTGATCTTACACATTTCATCTTTGCTTTGCTCTTCTTACTATCCTGCCTTCATTCGCATTTTGGATTTCTTCTCTTCTCACATACACCTTCTTCGCATCATCACATACACTAAATCATCCACTTTCATCGGCTATATATATCCACAACATGATCTACAATCATTCTATCAGTCAGCTTCATCAACACTTAGAACTTTTATGAGTGCTCTACTCTATCGGCTAGATCTATGCAAAACTTGAGGTGCGGACCAAAACTTGCTCTTGGAAATCATCACTCATGTCGGCCACTATCACTAATCATCACCATTTGTCCAAAAAACAACTTCCATACATCCGGAATCAAGATCTCCTGCATGGTCGGCATGTTCTTCTTCTATCTGCTCTAACAAACTGGAACCTGGTACTCAGAGGCTAATATCTTTTGAATCCTTCATCACTAGAGAACAAAAATCTAGATTTAGACTATCTTGACAATGCATATAACTCCCCTGGATCTGCAGCTAATCATGACTTTCCACCAGAGAGATGTGGACCAAAACACCGAACCCTATCACCTGTTATGTTCCTGACTGCCCAGACTTAGACATATTCTGAATCTGACTTTTGGTGTGAATATATTGTGTTATGTAGATGATTAGGATGATCTTAGTTGCCATCAATGACAACATCTATCATGCCTAACAGTGTCTCATGCCAACAATCTCCCCCTTTGGCATTGATGGCAACACTTAGTGAAAAATGACTAAGTGTCTTGTGCAACTCCCCCTTTGTCTGTACATTCATGCATAATACTTATTCTGTTGCTCCCCCTTTGCTGAATACCTCATTTTGCACTGCCCTTTACTCCCCCTTTGACATCAATGGCAAAGGGTGGGGTTTGCAAGACAAAATCTCCAAAACCTCTGTGTATAAAGCCACATATGTACAAGTAATCCTTAAGTTCTACTTACATGAACTTGAGAATGTCAGCAAAGTTGGTTTTTATTTGCACAAGTTCAGAGGCCCAAGTGCTCTTCATTCCATCCAAAATTGAAATGTGCCCACTCAACAGAAATGAATATGCTTCTGCCTTTGATAGATCTGATAGATCATTGGTTTGAGCTACAGTCTGAGCTTCAGATAGGGTGTTATACATTGTCTCTAACTTAGGGGCAATCAATCCCTGGAGCTCACACATCCTCTTCATAATGTTACTCTTTTCTCTGACAAGCCTCTTTATCTCATCTGTCAGGCTAATTACTTGACATTCTTGACTTATAAGCAAATCTGTTAGAGGATCAAAATTTTGAGAGAGATTTGACAGTTTTTGTTCTTGCTCCTTTATCTTTTTCTCAGTATCCTCATTAACTTTGGGCCATGATAGACATAATTTATACATATCACTTCCATCATTTAGAGCATTCTGAATACTTTTTATGCTAATGCCAAGTATTCTTCTATCATTTCCTATAAGGCTCTTTATTTCATAGAATTTCTTATCCAGGAATTCTTTCTGAACTTTTGCCTTCATAGACTTCTCAAAGGACTCAAAATGAGCATTCATAAAACTCACAAGATTCTTCAGATGTTCAAAGGGGGAATTAGATGGATTCTTCTAGTAGGTAGGCATTAACTTTTCCAGAATTCCGGATGCAAGCCCTAGTAGTTCATTGTCCTCCATGTGGAATTTTAACATCTTTTCTCTAGCTTTTACTTGGGTAAATGATGCTATTTTCATTAGTTGAATTGGAGAGAGAGCACTTGGATTGGCTAGACCTTGGAGTAGTTCAGATTCATCAAGCTCACTCATCTCTTTTTCAAGAAGACTTTTTACTGCATCTACAGTGTCTCTTGCAGTCATTTTAGAACCATCATCTAATTTCTCAACATATGTTTTAGGTGCTTCAACATTTGCACCATCTTCTTCTGCTTTATCTTTCTTTGTGTTCTCTACAAAAAAACTCTTTCCTATTTGTTCATCACTTGCTATCTGATCTGAAGGGCTCTGTGAGGTAGTAATATTATCCTCTTTCAATGACGAATCAGGTGGATTGGGAGTATCTCCTGCACCAACTACTTTATCCAACATTTCTGTATTCTCCTGAATTGCTTGTTCTACTTCTAGAATAGAGGCTTCACCCAACTGAGATTGTTGCTCCATAATGTTCTCTTCTTCACCACCTAGCACTTCTTTTGTGACTATGGGAAAATTATACTTCCTTAATGCTTTCAATGGAATCTCTTGAGTTTCTTCAACTATTTCACTTGTTTCTCCAAGCATGAGCTTGTTCATTCTCCTCTTACTTTTAAATTTATCTTTGACTTCCTTGAATATCATATCTATTTGATTAGGAGAAATTTGAGAACACAAATTTATTAGCTCATGTTCTCTAATCTCCACATCCTTGCACTTGGCATTTTCTTTTCTCAACTCCAAGATATTTGTCAGACTTTGTTGTAACTTAGAAGTTATCTCAATTAGTGCCTTGTTGTAGATGTTGAGATATCTGACTATTGCTTCCTCCATAAACCTTTTATCCATATCATTATATTCATCATAGAATTCAATCATAGGTTTTAGATTACCATCCATAGTGACTAATTTTATCACATCTTCTAGGGATAGTGTGGGCTTCTCAACATATTCCTCATACTCTTCTGTCTTTTGCTTTTTGCTAGTCCTTTTGCTTCCGCAGGACTTTTCTTTGGTTAAATTTGCAGCTTTTGTTCTAGTGACCTTTAGCTCCTTGATTTCAATGTCAGAGTCTATATCTACTTCTTCTCTTATGCTTTCATAGGTCTGGGATGCTTTTGTTTTCTTCCTTTTCTCCCATTTTTCAGATGATTTTGCTTCTGGTTTTAAAGTTTTAGAAGAAGCAGAGGCAGTAGCAAAGCTTCTAGTAGTTCTTGAAGTGGAAGAGAACTCCACTAGATCACTTGTTTGTTTCTTATCTTGTTTTTCTTTCTCATCCTTCTCTGTTCTTTCTCTGAATTTGTTCATAGCTTCCTTAGCTAGGCCAATATTTTTAGCTAGCTATTTAACTTCTTTTCTTACTCTCCTATGGGTTTCAGGTTCTCTGAGCTTAGTATGCAACTTTAAACTTAGCTCCTCATAAGTTCCAAATCTTTCAACCATTGTGTCTTTGGGCTTGCTTAGCAAATGTTGAGCATACATATCCAAGATCCTTTCATCTACTTCATACCCCATGGGCATGATCCAAACAGTTTTGGGTTCCACTACTTCCATTAAACACTGATCAGTATCAACCATGAAGCATATTTCATTTTTGTATTTGTCAACAATTAAATTAGGGATTCTTTCCCTTGAGTGCATCATACTCTAAAAATTCTTGAAGTAACCCCATATTGCAATTTTCTGAGCATTGAAATCATCAATGCTGCAAAGATGATTTCTGATTTGAATGGCAACTGGCTCATCCTTAGTCCAGTGCACACCTTTTACCCTAGGTACCTCATTCATAAAGTAAAAGAATAGACATAGAATCAGTGTACCATACTTGAAAGTGTTCTTATCCTTTTTGATCTTGTTTAAATTTTCAATTAGTTGATTCTGTAGTAGTTCACACAAGTCATAATCAACATTTTCTTTTAGAATCTTGTATGTAGCATATATGGTTGTTCCAGAAATAGAATTTTCTCTACTCGAGTGGTAAATCTTGTACCCAATCACCATGGAGGTGAATTTGACATCCGGTTCTATAATATCATTAATGGTCACTACTCTTCTATCATACTTAACTCTGGTAGCATTAGCTATTGTCTAGTTTTTCACAACTTTTAGCATAGGCAATCCTCCGGTTGAGTTTAAACCAGTTACATTTATGATAGCATCCCTGGTAATCTTGAATGGTTTTAACAATCAAATGAATTCATCATGCATCTAACTTAAGACCTATCAGACCCATTCATCCTCATCAAATGTTGAGAAACCCCAAAATCTGAACAAATGTTTATCCTGTAGTGCCTTATACTCAGGTTTAAGTTTGTGATTTTCATCCATAAGTTGTTTCAAAAACAAATCTGCATACCTTGAATCTTCAAACTCATCTATATTTGCATGAATGTAAACCCTAATGTCTTCTACATGTAACACACCATACGAAACACTTGAAAAAGCACCTAACAGGTCGACTTGAATAGATCTGTGAGGATGCTTCTTAAATTTGGGTCGAGGCCTTTCAATAATGTCAATAACATGAGGAGTAGCCATCTCAACAGATTTTAGATTCAAAGATTTACAGAGAGGTACCTTTTTCTTTCACGGGGTTAAGGTTGATCAATTGCTGGTTGAATTCATTCTCCGCCTCAGTCTCTGGATTTGTAGCTCAAATGCTCTTCTTCTTGTTTACTTTGAATGCAAGGTGATTCAAATGAGTGATCAAGTGACCTTTTAAAGCTCTGCATTACCTAATTTCCCTTTGTAATAAATATACTGCCCTAATTGTATCCAGTTACATTGTTTTTGATAGTTCTTCATGTATCAATCTGCAAATTTCATATCAACATCTTTTCTTCCGAAAATCCTTCCAAAGGTTCTAGACCAATTTAGAGTATTTTATGTTATTGTGCCAGACTCAGGCACCTATTTACTGACTGGGGGAATTTGATGTTCTATGTAGCTCCCCCTGAGCCAGAGTTTCTGACTTAATTCCTGGAGGAATTGTTAGCACCAGATTCTGGTGCGGACTCATTATCATTGTTTACTGTACCTTTCTTTATCCAAATCTTGTTCATTTCACTCCATATCTCATCCACATCAATTTTCCTTTTGCCTCTATCTTGTTTCTGCTCATCTAGTTTTCTATTTACTGGACCTTTTCTTCCATTGTTCCTACTTCTGTAGAATCTTGCAATATGACCAGATTTTTGCAGTTAAAGCATACAACATTTCTTTTCTTGTAAACCTGATTTTCTCTTGATCTGCACTGATTAGCCATATGTCCAAACCCATTGCAAACAAAGCAGTAACCATAGAAAGAATTGCTTGCTTCTCTATTGTTAGCATAATTCATTGTCATATTTCTGCATTTATTTGATTTATGACCATACCTTTTACACTTGAAGCATTGACCAGAGAAAGATGGATCATGTCGATTTACTTTGCTTCTGCACTAAGTAGCTCTATGACCAAATTTATTGCAGTTGAAATAATTTCCATTGAATGATGAATATCTTTGAGCATTAGGCTATCTTACTAGAGGTTTTCTAGTTCTATTTCTCTTATTCCTAGGTTGAGAATTTCTCTACCTGGATCCAGAGCTTTCACCTTTCTCATACCCAAGATTATGCTTATCAACATCCTTTTTCTACCCTTTAATGGGTGTTTCAAGTTTAGCTGAGCTTATCTTGAACTTCTCCTTATACTCATTTGCAATTTCTAGGTCATGTCTAAGAGTGATAATCTGTCTCTCAAGTTCTCTTTCATTATCTCTACTTTCTTGTAGATTAGATTCTAGAAGGCCAGCTATCACATCCAATCTGCAACATTCTTCAGAACTCTTTTTCAGATTTTGATTAATCTCTTCTTCAGCTTTCTTCCTATCTTCAATTTCCTTGGTTAGTCTCATCACCCTAGTTTTCATCTCATGTTTTAGAATAGTAACTTCTTTAGTCAACTTTTCACATTCCTTTGTCTTCTCATTCAGGGCCTTGTCTTCATAATGTTTTCCCAGTTGAAGAGGTTGCTCCTTTCCTTTTGCATTGGATTTGCTCAATTTTTCTTTTAAAATTTCAATGAAGTCTTTAGCCTTTTTGAGTTTATCTTGCAGCTCTTGAACTTCTACCTTGGACTACTCAAGATCATCTAGGGTGAGATTAAGTTGCCCTTGAAGGTTATATTCATCCATTATGATGTCTTCCTAGATCTTCCTTAAGCTATTAAACTTTTTCAAAGGAACTTTGCTCTGATACCAATTGTTGGATTAGGTCCAGACAACTGAGAGGGGGGGTCGAATCAATTGTCACTTAATTTAATCTTTTTCTATTGTTATTCTTCTTTCACAACTTAAACTTAGATCAATGATATAAACATTTCAGCATTAGACAATAGCATATGAGCAGAAACATGAATGACACATTCGACACCAAGATTTTTGACGTGGAAACCCAGTTAAGGGAAAAACTACGGTGGGGGTTAACCCACAAAAATTAATACCCTGTTAAAAGTATTTTACAAATGGGAATGCACATGCATTCGGGCTCACTGCCTAGAGCTCACTGCTCAAATGGAGGCTCACTGCCTATGAAAATATTACAATAAAATAACAAAGATCTGAACTGATTAATAGCATTTGCCTATGCAAGAGTTTCAGTTCCAATTAAGTACAAAATTGATCTTACACATTTCATCTTTGCTTTGCTCTTCTTACTGTTCTGCCTTCATTCACATTTTGGATTTTTGCTCTTCTCACATACACCTTCTTCACATCATCACACACACTAAATCATCCACTTTCATCGGCTATATATATCCGTAACATGATCTACAATCATTCTATCAGTCAGCTTCATCAACACTTAGAACTTTTATGAGTGCTCTACTCTGTCGGCTAGATCTATGCAAAACTTGAGGTGTAGACCAAAACTTGCTCTTGGAAATCATCATTCATGTCGGCCACTATCACTAATCATCACCATTTGTCCAACAAACAACTTCCATACATCCAGAATTAAGATCTTCTACAAGGTCAACCTGTTCTTCTTCTATCTGCTCTGACAAACTAGAACCCAGTACTCAGAGGCTAATATCTTTTGAATCCTTCATCACCAGAGAACAAAAATTTGGATTTAGACTATCTTGACAATGCATATAACTCCCCTGGATCCATAGCTAATCACGACTTTCCACCAAAGAGATCCAGACCAAAACACTGGACCCTGTCACCTATTCTGTTCCTAACTGCCCGAACTTAGACATTCTAAATCTAACTTCTGGTGTGAATAGATTATGTTATGCGGATGATTAGGATGATCTTAGTTGCCATCAATAACAACATCTATCATACCTAGCAGTGTCTCATGCCAACACCTTTATCCATCCATCATCTTTGCTAGCATCAGCAAAGGTTTTAGGTTCTACTTTTGATAATAAACACAAGTTTACTTGCTCATGTGTCTTAGCAAACTTTCTCCTTGTTAGCACACCTGCATTCTTATCTCCAATGATCTAATCTTCTGAGTGGTTCTTCTGAACATACTTTACTAGAGTTTAAGATACTTGCTCTAATTCTTGTTCCTTTTCTTCTTTCACTTCTTCTTCTTCATCTTCATCTTCAAGGCATGGAAAGATATCAGATTCAGAGTCCTCTAATTCTTGTGAGATCTGATACAAGTCTTCATCTACCTTAACATTTGTGCTTTTAATCATCTTTCCCAACGTCTTTTTGTAGCATCTATAAGCCTTACTTCTGGTTGAGTAGTCAAGAAAGATTCCTTCATCACTTCTTGAATGAAACTTTCCTAGGTCTTCTTCATCTCTTTTGATATAACATTTACTGCCAAAGATCTTGAAGTATTTGATAGTGGGAGGTCTTCCATACCTTCATCTTCATCTTCATCTTCAAGGCATGGAAAGATATCAGATTCAGAGTCCTCTAATTCTTGTAAGATCTGATACATGTCTTCATCTACCTTGACATTTGTGCTTTTAATCATCTTTCCCAACCTCTTTTTGTAGCATCTATAAGCCTTGCTTCTGGTTGAGTAGCCAAGAAAGATTCCTTCATCACTTCTTGAATCAAACTTTCCTAGATCTTCTTCATCTCTTTTGATATAACATTTACTACCAAAGATCCTGAAGTATTTGATAGTAGTAGGTCTTCCATACCAAAGGTCATAAGGGGTCTTAGTGTTGTTGACCCTCAGTTGCACTTTGTTAATTAGATAGACAATAGTGTGAACTACTTCCTTCTAGTACATATTAGGTATATTTGTATCTTTCATCATTTCCCTAAACATCTCTTGCATAGTCCTATTCTTCCTTTTGACTACCCCATTTTGGTGAGGGGTCCTAAGAGCTGACAGATATCTCCTAATACCATGACCTTCACAAAATCTTTCAAATTCATTTGAAGTAAACTCACCTCCTCTATTAGACCTCAATCATTTGATCTTAGCATCTACTTCATTCTCAACCATAGCTTTAAACACTTTAAATTTATCAAGGGCATCTGATTCTTCTCTTAAGAAAGTAACCCAAGTCATTCTAGGATAATGATCAATAAGCAAAATAAAGTACCTCTCACCTTGTTGACTCTTTACTCTTGTAGGGCTACACAGACCAGTGTGAATTAGCTCAGACAATGGATTTAAAGAGGAATACTCCTTGCTTTTGAAACTTATCTTTGTCTGCTTTCCCATCTGACATTCACTGCGTACAATATTTTTAGGTTTGATTATCTTAGGCATGTCTCTCACTGCATGAGTAGAACTGATCTTTACCATATTATCAAAATTGTTGTGTCCCATTCTTTTATGCCACAACCAACACTCACTAGATTGAGATAATAGACATGTTCTTCCATTTACCTCCTTCAGATGATAGATATCACCATATGTTTTGATACCTTCTACAACTAGTTTTCTAGATCCTGTCTTCCTGATTTCACAACCTTTGGCATGAAAGGTGAGATTATAGTCCTTGCTACACATCTGATTGACACTGAGAAGATTGTGTTTTAGCCCTTTGACATAGAGGACATCCTTAGTACTATTCTTCCCATCGATAGTTATAGCACCTTTTCCACAGATTTGTGCTGACTTATCACCACCAAACTTGACAGTACCACCATCCCACTTCTCAAGGCTAATAAACTTCTCCTTGTCACTAGTCATGATTTTAGCATCCACTATCAATTACCCAAGCCTTGGCTTCTTCTCTTGCATGAAAGGCAATCCATAAAACCATTGGCCTTTCATTATTTTTATTTGTTTGCAAGGTATTAGTCTTTTCACATCTTCGAACATTATCCTTTTTGTCACCAACACTCAGGGCCATGAAAAGTGTTTCATCATTTGAATCACCATGATCCTCATCTTCTGAAAAACAACCGCTCTCTATGGAATACATACTTCTCTTAAACTTGTCTCTTTTGTTACTACCTCTTGATTCTTTCACTAGTAGAGAAACAACAATAAATGACTAAAAAAACTACTAAAAATTGCATATAAATGACTAAGCTTGGTCAAGTGACCATTAGTAGTTTATTGCTGGTCATTTATAACGTGACCAAATTTATGACTAAACCATTTTTAGTCATTTATTGGTTGTTTTGATTGATCAATTTGGCAGTATATTTAGTCGTTAATTTAGTCATTGATTTAGTCATATATTTAGTCATATTTATTCACTAAGCTTGGTCATGTGACCATTAGTAGTTAATTTCCAGTCATTTATAACATGACTAAATTTATGACTAAACCATTTTTAGTCATTTATAAACTGATTTTTAGTCATTTATTCATTTTGTTCACTGATTTATTCCTAAAAGTGCTGGAAATGAAACAATGCTTTTAAGGTTAAACATAAAACACATAAAAACATAATTAATCATTCATTTGCACATAATGAAACTACTATTAAGAAGGCAAAATACTAAAATTTTATTGAGAAAAGGTGTTCTTACAAAAGATACAAGACTTAAATATGTGTCTTTGCTTTGAAAAATGTGTTACAAAGTGTGTTTCTCAGTGCTGTGACTGAGAAAACTGAGTTACAATGCTCTATTTTTCGATTATACAGCTCCAAAACATGAAAGAACTACTTGAAAAATGAAGAAAGTTCTGTCTTTTCAATATCATAGAAGTTTGACTCTCTAGTTACATGTTCCACTTCCTTGATTTGTCTAGTTTTGGCTGCTGCTTCAATGTATTTAAAGTGAATGTCGAGATCCTCACTGCTAATGGCATTGAAAATACAGTTAACCATATAAGTACAAGGTTCCTAAGCTACTACAAAATTACCTCCTCAAATAGATCAATGAATATCAATGACAAAATGATACAAGTGACAATCCAAAGTCAAATCACCTGGAGCTCAAATATGCACCCAAGAAGAAATATAGCCCTTCATAAGACTTGAACTGTTCAAACAACTTGATGCATGAATCTACAACCAATTGTTTAGAATTTTCTTTCGTAGCCTGTGTGACATGAAAGAAGTTAACATCAAAAATAAGAGAGCAATTGTTAATGTCATCTAGAGCCAACATTATTAATTTGAAATAAATAAAGATGCACAATTTTTACCTGAACAATTATTTGGAGATTTCCCCTCATGTTGACAAGAAGGAGATATTTCATGCACTCCAATGCCCACTCTCTAGAAAAGGTCCCAAAGAACTCAACAAGGGCCTGATAAATACTATAATCAATAAGGGAATTGGTAGTTTCTATTCAATTTCAAGAGCACATCATGTTTCACAAACCTGTGGCTCGATAGCATGGGTGTTGACAATGAGACGTTTAATACCGGGCAACTCTGTATAGTGTTGTACCCAAAATTTACAATATTAGTGATGAAGTATACCACTATCACAAGCTCAAGAAATTTATTGAGTTACCAAGAAACCACTGTGAACACAAATTGTTTGTAGCATAGAGACCATACAAGATGTCACTAGACATTGAAAGAGGACTATTGCATGGTGAGGTAACTGTACTATCCAGTTCATCAAGGTGTACTATCAATAATGACACTGTACTGTTATCACATCAAAGTCTATTTCAAGAACACTATCTACTAGCAACTACTGACACAAGAGTTATAAGTCACAGTCATAAACCAAACAACCAATATCACTATCATGCCATATTAGCACTGTCAAGTCAAGCAAATAAAGACAACTATCACTATTAAGAAGCCATTCAGTGTCTCTATCTCAGTTGGAAACTCAGGAACCAATGCATCCACAATACCATAGACCTTCGTTCATCAAAATCACAATGATAACAAGGAAACTTGACTGTACACTGGCAAAGTGGCATATCATTAGCAAAGATAGAACAAAGACTTCATATTGCAAGACCATCAAGATACTCCACTCTACTCCACATACCACTCCACTGTGCTATACAAACAACCATAACACTGCTAGTAGAGACTTGCAACTAATCATCTGAGTAGAAGGGATATAAGGACAAGAAACATATAGAAGCACTTTCTAAAGTCATGAAATGGCACCATCAAGTTAGAAGGCTTACTGTCACACCATCAAAGAATTGTTGCCATTAGGAACATGAGGTAGAATACACATGGATCTGTATATTGTCTTTGTAATCACTGCTATTACAAACCAACTGCAAACAAAGACACTTATGTCTGAAACCAATGAGGAAAGCATTCATGTTTGAAACCAAGTAACCACTGTTAGAAGAAAATGAAGTAAATATGTCATTGTTTATTGTGCATTAACAATATAATTGTCTCAAAAGACCATATCTATTCACCTTTGATCATATCAAAACATGACATGTCCCAACCTTGTATCTCTTGTAATCATACAATCACACCTCTTGCAACTTTTTGAAGCATAAATAACAATACTCACTTCTGCTGAATATCTGATTACTAAGGTTGTCATTGATACCAACACTGTCACAAGGTTATCATTGATGTCAACACTATCATGGATGTGTGATGGTGTTCATGGTTGGATGGCATGCCCTATCCAATAAAGAAGGTATAGTTCATGGTTGGATGTCATGTCCTATCTAGCAAAGAAAATACAGTTCATGGTTGGATTTCATGTCTTGATCAATGTAGACTTGAGTATGAAGACATATTAATATGGGAATTAGAAGCACAACGATGATCAGATGTGTTGCTGATGTTACTGATGGCCTAATCCAAGTTTCATGATGATTGGATCACCAGGCTTGAGTGTTTGGAGTATGAAGGTTGTGTTGAAGACAACTATTATACGGCAATAGATTACTCTGCATTCCTCTACATTAGTAGCTATGGCTATGCAGTTCTGGAACTATGCTTTGAGTATAGTGAAGGTAATAATTCCAAATTTTTAGATCATTTGTCACTTCACTTTGAAAGTTATACATGATAGAGTACTGACATGTGTTCTGGCAGAGTGAGGCAATGTTGAAGGCCTGTTGGAATGCTCAACATTCCTCTGGAAGTGAATGGTTTCCTTTGTAGTTTTGTGGACATGTTTATGGATGTGCATTACATGCTTCCTTGCAGTTTCAAGTGTCTTGGTGGTCCGCAAGCTCAGTTTTTTGATGACAGTATATTGCAGTGTGTTCTAGATGGCAGGGTGTTCCCATAATTCATGATTGAAAATGTGCGAAACAAATATTTGATGTGAGGAGATAAAGGGGTGTTTGGAGATGTTTTATGAGTCATATAGACCCATCTGGAAGAGTTTCATGAAGATTTGTGTTGTTTCCAGTACCGTACAAGGTTCTCAAGATGTTGTAGCCATTAAGCTTCAAGTTTTCATATGTTTTACTTAAGGTTGTCCTATTTCCAAATGAGCGGAGCATGTGGATGTAATTCCTTGGTGTTTGAAGCTGTGAAGATGTTTTGGACCTAGTTAAGCAAGTGTTGATGTCTGCAAGGCATGGATCTTCTATTGGTGTAGCACGTGGTCTTGTTTAGGACTTGTCTTCTACATGTTTCATGTTGTATATTATTTGGCCAACTTGTAAATGTATTTTTCATAGTCTCTGGCTGACAAGCAATGTAATCAATGTAATATCATGTATAAATTGTAAATCAAAGTAAGTTAGGCAAAGTATGATTGCAAAGTGATTGATAGGGCTCGCATGCAAGTGACTGCATTATGATGTGCGACTGAAGGAAAAGAGTAGAAGTTGTAGATGTTGTCTTGATTCATCTTGAAGACATATTTATCACAATCAAACTGTGTAGAGTGTGCCTAACTAATCTAATCATCAGAAGGAAGTGTGAAGAGGCAGAATTTCAATCATCAAAGGTGTGATTTTCAATGTCAGTTTTCAGATAATAGAGGGATTGTCATACTGTAATATTTTGTAAGTGTGAACATTCTCAAATCAGGGAGTAGTAGCTTCCTTGAGAGTGACCCTAAATCAAAGTCTTCAGAGTAGTAGCTTCCTTGGGAGTGACCCTAAATCAAAGTTTTTCAGATAGTAGTAGCTTCCTTGGGTTGTAACTTTCAAACAAAGTGATTATTTTGAGCTTCATATATTGTGAGTTAATTGTCACTATGGTTTTTGTTGGAATTAGACCGAACAACTAAAAAGGGGGGTGAATCAGTTGTCCCACAATTTAATATTTTTCTGCTTTTAACCTTCTTTATTATCTTACTACCAAATTAGTGATGTAAACATTAAAGCATAGATTAACAACATAAGAGCAGAAACATAATCAACACACTTGACACCAAGATTTTGACGTGGAAACCCAGTTAAGGGAAAAACCACCCACAAAGATTTGTACCGTGTTAAAAGTATTTTAGAAAAATAGAGGCACATGCCTTTGGGCACACTGCCCAAAGTTCACTGCTCAAAAGAGGAGGCTCACTGCCTACAAAATTGATTTAGAACAAAATAAATTAACTGAGAAATAGCATCTACTTCATGTCTGGTTCAGTTTCAATGAATGCTCAAAAACTTTGCTTTGCCCCAGATTCCTTTTTACTATCTTCACGCTCTATACTTCTCTCGCTCCTTTTCTTCTCTGCTATGCTTCTGATCCTTTATTCGGATTTTTCTGTTATGCCCAAGGATTGTGTTTGACAACTCTTCAACAAGTATTAATACACTTTATCCATCTTGGAATGATCAACAAGGTCGGCCAAACTTAACGCAGATCTTTACACTGTCGGCCAATCATAGCTGAGACTTGAATCTTCCTCTATTAACACGCCATGCTTCATAAAATGATTTTTAAATCATCTACAACATGCTAGGAACATCCGGTCGGCCAAGACTGGGAAGAACAGTAACAACCAAGAGGAAATCTTCAATCACGAGCTCCTTTGTCAATGCGAACCACCAACACAACGGCTACACGATCCAGAGACCACCACAAGCATAATTAAGTCAACAGGAATAACCACACAACTTCGCATCACCAGAATCACTCGCATCTTCATACTGAACCTCAAAAACACACACTGCCATGACTGTCAAACTAGAAAGATTGCTTCCGAATCTCCAAACCATGAACCACTCGAGTTGAGGGAACACACCAACATCCTTGACATGCCTCTAGATCCACAGATCACAATATTCTCATACCCGACCAATCCGGACCAACTTCTTGCCACTCTGTCTCAACAGAATAGCTACATAAACTTGTTCTATTCAAAGGGCCATAACTTCACCAAATCTTCATGCAAACCTTTCAAATCTTAACTGGAGCAACACTAGGCAACCCTATACAAACCATTTAATTCATGAACTTTGATCTTCAGTTTACTAGAAATACTGATCACTCCTCTGCACTGTCCTCATTGTTTCTGACAGAAGGATATGTTGACATCAATGACAACACATCAAGCACATATTTGCAACAGTTTTTCCCTTCTAGGGTTTTCCATGTATATTTGGTGTTATGTGTTGATGTGCATTCTATTAATCTTGCATGTTCATGTTGATGCTTTAATGCTTAAGTTTTAATCCGCTCTACAGAAGTTGAAGTTTGTTTAGATACTAATTCACCTCCACTCTCAGTATCTTAGTGTGTTCAACTCATGATGCTACTATCGAAGCTCATGATGGGCCTCTTTATATTACTATTCGAATC